>CM032453.1:126117029-126350926 GCA_019049505.1 Pachyrhynchus sulphureomaculatus
CTTAACAGAATTTCCTGCCATTTCGTAGAAATTTTACCAGACTTATCAGTACACTCTCGTAAGTTATTTAATTCCGAAAAATTAGTGAAAGTAATTTGGAGAGTTACGCAGCTTATTTTGAACTAAAATTTTTGTCTAAGTTAGATGACGCCGAGATACAATTCAGGAGGTCTCTAGATCAGGGAAGAAAGGTTGAGACTAGAACTGAGGAATATCAAGCGCTGGTACCAGATCCCAGTGTTTGCTAAAGAAGCTGGATTATCGAAACTATAGTTTTCTGTTGCCACACCAAGTGAGCGTTAACAAGGCTCGCACAGTTCAAAAAAAGAAATTACCGAAAGCCGTGGATTCACTGTATAGGGTAGGTCAACGATAGAGTAAAGTTCATTATCTCATTTGCTTTGGGAATGACGAAAAAATGTTAAATACAATAGTTTTAGGGAATGTTAAGGTGCACAGTTTAAAATTATTTTTGAGTAGAAATACTAGTTTTCAGTTTTGTAAAAAATTGCCAGTAGCGACGTTGTTTCTGAAGGTGGAGTAGTACTTATAATTAGTACGAGCGTTCTATAGAGATGAAGGAAAAAGATATACGTAAAGAATTTGGGTTAGATGCTACAGGGTGTTCAAAATAAATTTATGCATTTCAACTATTTTAAATTGAAAAAATCTCAAAATTTTTTAAATGGCACACCCTGTATATTATTATTTCTGACCTAGATTTTATAAAACCCTTCAACTTTTATTAAGTATGTCATTATACCTATTTCTAACACTTTTCGATTTATTTTGAATTTTTGAATTTTTACCCTTGTTTTTAACACACTTATGCTATTGTGAAAACATAAACAAATAGTTAATAATAATTTTAATATAGTTTAACTTATCAAATGATTAATTATTATGAAGTAATAATGTTCAAAAATATGCCGTCTACTTGAATACACATGTCTAGCCGTTTTACTATATTTTCCTTCACTTTCCTTAGCATAAACGGCGTTATTATCCTGCACGCATACCCATATCCTATTTTCCATATCTACTGATATTGTAGTGGGATTCACAAAAACACGATCTTTAATGAAGCCCCAAAAAAAGAAGTCTAAAGGTGTTAAGTCCACATGATCGATGGGGGCTACTGAATGAATCCATCCCCACAGATCCGTTTTGTGGGTAACGATCGTTTAAAAATTCCAGAACTTCCCAGCACACGTGCTGCAGGGAAGTCCCTAAAGCGCTCCAGGAGCGGCACGAGTGCGGAAAAAAGCGATTCACGTTGTTCTTGAATCGCTGTAAATTGTACTCGGTGGGGAAATATCAGCGCTGGGCAAATTATTCCAATGGGAGCTCCATCTTGTTGAATCCACATTTGTTTCCCTTTCAAAGTTATCAAAATTCTTCAAGAAGCTGGGGTAATTCTTTTGCAAAAAATTTAGATATCTAGGCCCGTATTAAGCAGTTCGCGGAAAAAAATTATGGACCAATAATTCGAAAATTTAATATTCCACACCATACATTAAGCGACCAATGGTTTTGGTTTTGAAACTTCCCGGACCCAAAATGAATTAACTGTTGAATAATAATGCATGTTATGGCTGTTAACTGATCCATTACTGCGAAAAGTAGCTTCATCAGAAAAATCTGGAGCGGCCTCTATTGCCCATTCACGGTGGTACAAAAGTTCACTCGTCGTTTCAAAATCATGGTCTTGAAGTTCTTGATGTAGTTCCATATGAAAGGAAGGATGAATGTAGCACGGTGGTTTATTACTTTCCATTTCGTATACTCAACGATACCACTACCATCAAAACGTTCCACTAAGCACTGAAAAGATTTTCTAGATGATATACGTCTATTAGGGTACTTCGCTCCGTAAAGCCTTACTGCCAAAGGACAATTTTTCCCGCCTCGCCCAGTATATAAACCATATCAATTAATTCATTTTTAGGAAAAATTCATAACTATTACCTTTAAACGTCACTTACTACATAACAAATTAAACTATTTTTACTTGCTTAATAGACAAGTCAAAATTTGACAATGCCTACATTTTTATTTTGTCTTGGTAACTATGATGTTTATAGCGTAAGTGTATTAAAAACAGGGGAAAAATCGAAAAAAATTCAAAATAAATCGAAAACCATTAGAAATAGGTATATGACATACTTAATAAAAGTTAGAGGGTTTTGTAAAAATCTATCAAAAAAAAATATTAATATAATTTAAAAAACTTGAGGTTTTTTAATTCAAAATAGTCGAAATACATAAATTTATTTTGAACACCCTGTAGCATTTATTTCAAATTTCTTTACATATATCTTTTTTTTCATCTCTATAGAACGCTCGTACCAATTATGACTATTCCACCTTCAAAAACAATGGCGCTATTGGCAATTTTTTACAAAACCGTAAACTAGTATTTTTACTCAAAAATAATTTTAAACTGTGCACCTTTAACATTTCCTAAAACTATTGAATTTAACATTTTTTGATCATTCCCGAAACAAATGAGATAATGAATTTTACTCTATCGTTGACTCACCCTGTACTGCTGTAATTTAACACCCTGAACCGTTTTTTTTTTATTTAAAAATTTGAAAGAAAAACCTCAGTGGACGAAAATATTCCTCAGATGATCAGTTGAGAAAAGATTTTTCTGATAGGATCGAGAAACTACCGTCCGCATTAGTAGGTAGTACTAGTGTTGTGGGTAGTTACATAGAGTAATTTTGCGACTTTTTCCTCAAAGCTAGGTAGATATCTTAAAAATACCCTGGTAGCTTCCTATATTTGCATTTTATAACATCATGTTTCTAGTTCATTTATAATATTGCAGTGGAGTTCAAAATATTTAATAGTTGTATGCTATCAGAAGAAGTCACACTGTTTTCGAAACGATTGTCATGGTGTACAAATAATTATAATAAAAATTGTTTTATTTCTATTAATTTAGAATGTATTTTCATCAAGTATTAGCTAATTCCATAGATTCTGTAAAGGGTTATAACATATTACATGCAATGAGTACGTTAATAAAGCCGTAATGAAATTAAGATTCTTTTAGATTTAAATAGGCAACTTTCTAAAGTTTGAAAAGTTCATCAGATGATTTTTAAAACTACATTTTCTTTCTATTGTTTCTAAATGGAAAGTTTATTTTTTAACTTTTGGTAGAAATACATAAATTGTTATCTTAGATGCGGTCCTGTTATCCAGTCGATCAAGGTTATCGCAAACTTTAGTTTTAATCTTTAATGAAACGTGCCAGAAAGTATTATGTTAGTATATATAGTCCTCGACTTGAATTAGAACTCGTATTTAATTGTACGAAAATTTTACAGAGTTTAATAATGTATTTTTTGATTTTACAATTTTTTTATTCATAATGGCCCCTAAATTATACATGGTGCCTAACAGCCCACCCGTCAGGGCGGTTCAGATGTGCGCACAAGAGTTAGGTGTTGATTTGGAGTTGGTGCAAGTTAATATGCTTGAAGGTGAGCATCTCACAAGCGAATATCTCAAGGTAAATGAACCTATTCTTCCAGATATTTTAATGTGCTTAGCGCTTCAAATTGGTCTCCTCGATTTTGATGTGTGTGCCAGATTTCTTGAAAGCAATTTGTCTCGGAGAAAATTTTGTAAAGTAGTATTACACAGATTAGTTATTTATGCCATTATTCAAAAAAAATTTAACTTTTTAAATTTGCCTATAATCGACTAATTACTGTCGTTTCATACGCATTAAAACTACTTGATTTTTTTAACTGACTGAATGAAATCTTGTTTAAATGTAGCTATATTTCGATTCCAAGTCCTTTTGGTCTCGTCATTAAGCCGTTAGTCAAAATTTCACTAAATTCACTATACCACACGCACACGGCCAGATAATACTATTGCAACACCAGTCGAGAAAGCCAACTTGTTAGTCGAACTTTTAGCTTCACATTCTACGGTCGATTTCCAAGGAAAAAAGCCTACTAACTATTCCCACAGTGCAGTCAATGATTCGCCCAGAGATGAAATACTGCTTTTATGTTTGGGGCTCTGCTTCTAACCACACACCGTATTTATTGGATTCCATTTACTAGCAATCTGGATTCCTTGGAAGATCAAAGAACGGTTGGCGACGTCTATTCTGCAAGGATTTTCATAGAAAGCGTTCGATGGATGTAGCCCGGTTAATTTATCCCAAAGCGGAGCATGCCAGGAATACATCTCGGGCTAATACTTCTTATTCGTATGAAGTTCAACTTGTCACTCCTTGTACAGGGTGAGTCAATGATAGAATAAAGTTCGTTATCTCATTTGTTTCGGGAATGACGAAAAAATGTTAAATACAATAGTTTCAGGGAATGTTAAGGTGCACAGTTTAAAATTATTTTTTAGTATACAATGTACTACTACATCCTATTTTCTAATTATATACATCTAAACCTAGTAGTTTTTCTAATATTTCAATTTCTTTAAAAAATACTAGTTTTCAGTCTTTTTGTAAAAAATTGCCAGTAGCGAAATTGTTTTTGAAGGTGGAATACTCATAATCGGTACGAGCGTTCTATAAAGACGAAAAAAAAGATATATGTAAAGAAGTTTAAGTTAGATACTACAGGGTGTTCAAAATAAATTTATTCATTACGACTATTTTAAATTAATTAATCTCAATTTTTTTTAACTAGCACACCCTGTATAGTATTATTTTTTCTGATAGATTTTACAAAACCCTCCAACTTTTATTAAGTACGTCATATACCTATTTCTAATAGTTTTCGATTTATTTTGAATTTTTCAATTTTTACCCTTGTTTTTAATACACTTACGCTATAACATTATAGTTGCCAAAACAAAACAAAAATGTACGCATTGTCATATTTTGATATGTCTATTAAACAAGTAAAAATAGTTTAATTTATGTAGTAAGTGACGTATAAAGGTAATAGTTATGGTTTTTCCTAAAAATGAATTAATTGATATGGTTTTATACACTGGGCGAGGTGGGAAGAAATCTTTTGGTAGTAAGGCTTTACGGAACGAAGTACCCTAATAGACGTAAACGATCTAGAAAATCTTTTCAGTGATTAATGGAACGGTTTGATGGTAGTGGTAGCGTTGAGTATACGAAACTGAAAGTAGTAAACCAGAATGCTACCAATGAGCAAAAAGAAATGGAGATTTTATTTCATGTTGAAAATAATCCCCAGGTCAGCTGCCGTCAACTAGCTGACTTATCTGACACATTCCAATCTACGGCTAATCGCACCACGAGGAAATACAAGTATCATCCGTTTCATATGGAACTACACCAAGAACTTCAAGACCGAGATTTTAAACGAGTAAAATTTGTACCACCGTGAATGAAAATAATAGAGGCTGATCCAAATCTTTATCCAAAATAATGTTTTCTAATTTTCGTAGTAATGCAGCAGTTAATCAGCCATAACATGGATTATTATTCAACAGCTCCTGCTCATTACCACCGGGAAGTTCGGTAATTTTTAAACTATCGTTACCCACAAAAATGGATCGGTAGGGATGGATTCATTCCGTGGCCCCCTTGATCATGTGACTTAACACCTTTAGACTTCTTTTTATGGGGCTACATTAAATATCGTGTTTATGTGAATCCCCTACAACACCAGTAGATACAGAAAATAGGATACGGAATGCGTGTAGGATAATAACGACCTTTATGCTAAGGAAAGTGAAGGGAACTATAGTAAAACGACTAAACATGAGTATTCAAGTAGACGGGCATATTTTTGAACACTTATTACGTCATAATAATTAATCATTAGATGAGTTAAACTATATTAAAATTGTTGTTAACTATTTGTTTATGTTTTCATAATAGCGTAAGTATATTAAAAACAAAGGTAAAAATTGAAAAATTCAAAATAAATCAAAAACTATTAGAAATATGTATATGACATAGTTAATAAAAGTTGGAGGGTTTTGTAAAAATCTATCTTAAAAAATAATAATATACAGAGTGAGTCGTTTTAAAAAATTTGAGATTTTTCAATTTAAAATAGTCGAAAAAAAACCACACCCTGTAGCAGCTAACTTAAATTTCTTTACATATATCTTTTTTTTTTCATCTCTATAGAACGCTCGTACCAATTATGAGTATTCCGCCTTCAGAAACAATGGCGCTACTGGCAATTTTTTACAAACTGAAAACTAGTATTTTTTTAAAAAAAATTGAAATATTAGAAAAACTACTAGGTTCCAGTATATAAGAGTATATATATATATATATATATATATATATATATATATATATATATATATATATATATTATATATATATATATATTTTATATATATATATATATATATATATATATATATATATATATATATATTTATATATATATATATATATATATATATATATAATAATAATAATAATAAATTAGAAAATAGAATGTTCCATTTAAAAAAACATATGTTATATCGGCTACACGTTTTTGAAGTACCCTGTATACTCAAAAAATAATTTTAAATATTGCATTCCCTAAAAATTTTAAACTGTGCATTCCCTAAAACTATTGTATTTGCCATTTTTTCGTCTTTTCCGGAACAAATGAGATAATGAACTTTACTCCAGCGTTGATTTACCCTGTACAACCTTTTTCAACCAGTCTTTTACATGAAGACGCTCATCACTTTGGAATAATTTTCTCAGGGCTGTGTTTCCCACCCGAGTACAATTTGCAGCGATTCAGGACTATTGTGAATCTATTTTTCCGTATACGTGTCGCATGTGTATGTACTATATATGCCCACAAATCGACATGCAGAATTTCTTGGTCGATTTTAATTAATTATTCTGAAACCAAGTGTGTTTCAATTTTTGATCACAGTGTTACAATCATTCAAATCGGTGTGTAATTCAAAAGTCATCGTTTTAACTTTTTCCTTGAAATCCGTTTATTATTATTTTGTTAAATTTTAGTGTTCCGTACGGAACACTTCGGCCTCTGTTCGTCTGCCCGTCTAACCATCTGTCAGTCTGTCATACCCGATTTTCTTCGAAAGTATTTGACAATGAAAGTTGAAATTTGATACAAATATAGGAATTGATGGTCCATTTAGAGCCTTATAGTTTTGAAAGTTAAATTTAGTCTTAAGGGGTTAGTTTTGGGGGGGGTGAAAGCTTGTGAGAACACAAGTTCAAAAATATATATGATGTAATACTTGCATACACTTTTCTTTGTATTACAGCGAAAAATCGTTATTCCCCACCCTATCTCGAAAAGTACTCATCAAAAAATTTTGAATAAACTCTGAAAGAGTCTTCATAACGTGTAGATTGAGCAAAAATTATCACGAGTGCATTACGTTTGACAATTTATATGGTATAAAAAAAACTATTATTGCATGACAATATGGTGGAAGTTTTTTTAATGTATTTTCCTACTACCGTGTCGCTGTACTGAAACAAAATATTTTTTTTATTTGTTTATAATTAAACAAGTATTTAGGTAGTAAATATTTGGCTGACACTTTTATTACTAGATTAAGCTAGATTGATTTATTGGCTATTACGTAGCTAAGATAAACTATTATACTTTATTGACTAAGAAAATACATTAAATTACATGTCAGGGATCTAATTAACTTAGCCTAGATAAGAATGTTGTGTTATTTTAAAAGCAATCACCGTACGGAATATTAATTGCGCCAGTCCGACTTGCACTTGGCCGATTTTTAAATTTTTACTTTATTCTGCAATACTCACACACCATTCTTTTCAGTTAAGAATGGTAAGTAAGGTAAGTAAGGTATAGCCTGTCCTAAAATATAAGATCGTTATATTTGCCGTTTTAAGTGTAGTATAGTAGTATAAAAATTCTGACCTTTTGTTTATGATAGGTTGCAGAGATGCATTAATGCAAATAAATAAAATTATAAGTATTTTTGGAGATGTTTATTTATAGATGCATGTAAAAACAAATGGATAAGAAGTACAAATATACAGTTTGAATGAATGGGGTTTACAAGAGGAGACATATTGTATAAATAAAAATATATTTTAACTTAAGCCTAATTCGGTTTCACTATCATTGTCATCAGCTGATGTAATTATCAGTGGTTTTATATTATTTACATAAATATATGAATTTTCAACTTTAATGACGTGCTGAATGGAATTCTTCCAGCTTTCACAAGGTATATCATTTATAACTTTTTTTACTAATTCAACCATTGACACGCTTAAAGTAGGAGAAAAATTTTGTGCCCTTATTTTTGATTTAACTTGATGCCAAATATGTTCAATTGGATGAAACACACAATAATACGGAAGAAGCCACAAAAACAGTGTGTCCCATTTTCTCAGCCATACTATCACAAAAATATTTCTTTTTCAATTTGTAATCTATCAAAACTTACAAACGATCACTTTTTTTTATAACTAAAGTCAAAATAAATATCATTTTCTAACCTTATACCTGTATTTTCGATTTGGTGTTGGCTGCATTAGGAACCTTACTTAGTAGGCGCGACTATGGCAACTTGCATTGTAACACTCTGTTCGGTAACATTCGACAAAAGGGAATTTTGAAACCAATTTTAAAAAAGTTCTGCGGTCATGTCTTCGTGATAGTACAAACTTTTATGTTTTTTGTAGATAATAGAAGGGTAGGCAATTTGAAACCCAGCCCTTTTCAGATCCAGTATGCAAAATAGTTATTAGTTTACCTTTATTTAAAGGTGCGTTAGTCTGAAATTTTGTACTGCTATCAACCCACCCTTTTTGCACAGTATCATGGGTATCGAACCATGTTTCGTCAAGGTAAATTATTGGCCAATTCTCTGATCGATACGTTTTAATTTCTTGTAAATAAGTATGTCGCAAGATTGGTAATCTTTGTGACTCCATCACTACTTGCCTTTTGTTGATTTTTCGGAACGTGAATCCCATTCTTAAGAGAATTCTGTGAAGGGTTGATCGGCCACAATGTATATTGGTCCCGTTCTGCACCAGTCTTAATTTTATTTTATCTAGTGTCGGCACCAACTGCTCGTCATACACAGAATATATTTTTCTCCTGATGACGTTTTTTTACAAACGTCTACATAATGCATTTGAAAATCTTTCCGTTTTTTCATGTTCCTAAGTGATGGTTTTCCTACAATACCTTTAATCGTAGAAATTGGGGTTTTTGTTAGTTCACTGGTTGCTTGCAAAGCACTTTGTTTATTTAAATTTCTTTTTACCACACTGTCGTAAAACATTTTTTACTATTTGTTTAGCATCAAGTGATCAATGTTTTCTCTTGCGATATCCACTATTGCAATTTTCCCACGGACGCCACATAATTAAAATAGAACCGTTACGTTGTAAGTAAAACTAAAAATAAAAATAATAAAAAGTATCTTTCGAATCTTAATGGGGACCTGTGGTCATTAGGTCTATATTATCAAATACTTAAAGGGCACCAAACCGGGTTGCCAGGGAGTAAATATCTAGGTAAAAATATATTCAATATGATTGCAGGTGCAAGCAGGTAAAATAAAAATACGTTTATCGTAATACCTGGCAACTATGCACAAAATTTTAATAGGGTCGTTTATTGCCCCATTGAAAAAGCAAAAAGGTAGAATCCTATATCCTGGTATTAACTATTCTACTTATTCCAGAATTTTTTTGTATTTCCCAACCAGAATAAATTATTGTAAAATAGCGAAACGATAATAATTAATATTATAACGTTAGTTGTAAGAGAGTATTCATCTTTATTGTCAGCTTTATTACAGGCCACTTTCAGTTTTGTGTTATGTTTTAGTGTATTGAAAAACTATAAGAAAACTAATAAAAAATATTTCGAGAATTTATATGAAAGCCAAAACCTAACCTGAAACATCAATAAACAAGCAAGCCGAGCTTTCTAAGTTTAAAGTTTCGAGTTATATTAATATGCTTATTTAAATTTAGGAATTGTGTTAAAAACATTTACAATATGAAGTCTAATATATTTAGAAAAACCACATTTTTCAAATGGTTTTTTTTTTAGAAAAATCATGCCCACACTGTACCCACACTTGAGGAGGAGGATGGTTTTACTCTTGGTGATAGCCATGCCATAATGGGATATTTGGTTGCAGAATATGGAAAAACCGATGTTTTGTATCCTCAAAAGGACTACAAACGACGAGCAATAATTGATCAAAGATTGCATTTTGATTCTAGTGTATTGTGTGCTCGGGGTATGGCCATTATGGTCAGTAAAAATAAGTTATTTATTAAATAATATAAGAATTTAGTTATTTCTTGTATTTTCGCAACCACATTCAAAACCGTGCAAATACTCAGAAACAGAATTAAGGAAAAAATAGCACCATGCCATAAAATGTGTTTTAGGCTTTGTATAGAATTGTTAGGAACCCCAAAGTAACTTAAAACCGATCAACCATTATTACGGATTTTAATAGTGCAATGGTTCAGAAAAAAAAACAGACGAATAAAATTTAAAAGAAAAATAGAGAATGTAGTAGTTAACTGATAACTAAAGGTCATCTACGAGTTTTAAAAAACAATCCATTAGGTCGATTCAATACTATTGGTACTAACACAGGGTCAAAAATCCCGAAACTTTCCGAGAGATAGCAACACAAACAAGAAAATCATATGATTTTCAGTTAGTGTCAACTCTCAGAAGATTCATGTAAAATTTTCATGGCATTTTGTTGTTAATTTGCGAGTTACAGCTGTTTGAGTGACGCTACTTTTAATTCTTGCAAAATGATGGAACAAAGAGAATTTGGTGTGTTGATTAACCATTGCTTTTTGATGGGAGAAAATAGAGCCAGAACCCAGGAATGGCTTAAGAAAAATGTTATAGTACATCTGTTCCGTCGAAAGCAACTAAATGTCGATGGTTTAGTGTGGTTAAATGTACCGATGATGCACCACGTTCCGGACGTTCAAATTAGGCAGTCATTGCAAAAAACACAAGCACAACACACGTAAAGTTAAAGTGGGAAAGATAACTGACATCGTGAAGATATCAAACAGAACGCATGAGGCATATTTGCACATGAAAAAGCTCGATGGGTGCTGCGCACTCTCTCGATTGATCAAAAAGAACAACGTGTCGAACATGCAGCTGTTTGACACTGTTTTGGCGTAATCCAAACGAGTTTCTGCGCCGATTCGTAACAATAGATTATGGATCCACTACGAGCCTGAGTTTAATAGCCAGTCCACAGAAAGGCTGGAACCGCATGAAAGCCGACCGAATCATCCAAAAACACGAACATCAGCAGGAAAGGTTTTGGCAAGTATTTGTTCGGATGCGCATGGAATAATGCTGATCGACTATCTTACGTTAGTTTATTGGACCGTATGAATAGTAAAATTAAGAAAAAAAAGCCACATTTATCGAAAAAAAGTGTTGTTTCACCAAGATAAAGCACTAACTCATGACTCCATAAAACAAATGGTGAAATTGGACCAGTTGGGCTACGAATTGCAGGCGAATTCATCAGATTTGGCTCCCAGTACCTTTTCCCAATTTAAAAAAGTTTCTCCAGAGAAAGAGATTTTGCTCAAACGAAGAATCGAATGGGAAGGCTTATTTTAGAGAGCTCGACAAATCTCGTACTATATGAATAAAATATACAAACGAATTGCCCAACATTACAGGAAAGTTTACAGTTCTATACGCGGACGACACAACCCTGATCTTTAGTGGTGACACTCCACAGGAGATAGTCGCTGATGTGGGGAGAGCCTGTGAAATTCTAGATCGTTATTTTACAACCCATGACCTTCTACTGAATGTTTCAAAAACAGTGTCTGGTTTTTGGCAGAAGGGTTGATCATTTTCTCACGTTTCCTTACAAGGGTAGCGATATTCAAACATCTCAGCATCTGTCTCTGCTGGGCGTCAATATTGATGCTAAACTTGATTGGAGACAGCATGTAGAGAATGTCGCGGCTGGTCTCTCCAAATATTGTTATGCACTGAGAATCTTATCAAATAATGTGGGCGTTGATGCTGCCTTGACGGCCTATTATGCTTACGTGCAGTCCAGGTTCAGGTATGGTTTGATTTTTTGGGGAAATTCTCCCCAAGAAGACAAAATTTTTAAATTACAAAAAAATATATCAGAGCTACTTTTAAGATGCATTATCGTGAGAGCTGTAAGAATGTCTTTGTCAGTAAATCCCTTTTAACTTTAACTAGTATGTATATATTGGACTCCTTTATGTTTGTTCGTATTAACAAGGATCTCTTTGAAAATGCGCAAAATAGACATAATTATGAAACTAGATATAAAACAGATCTTGTAATTGAGAAGTGTAATTTTAGTTATATCCAAAGAGGTGTACAATATTCTTCCGTTAAAATATTTAATAGTTTTCCAGAGAGCGTCCGAAAATTACCGCAAGTAAGAGCCAAAACAAAGATACGGAAGTTTTTATTATCAAAAGCTTATTATACTATAGACAGTTTCTTTAGTGATTCAGACAGACTTAACTTATGAATAAAAATGTTAATTTTATTGCTACTTGTTAAGGATGCTTTTCATCTTCCGCTGACTATCTTTAATGATGTCTTCTGAGCCTTTTGTTTTTGTCATAAACATATGTATGTGTTTTGTGAATGTCCTTTTATCTTTTTGTTCTTTGTACAATGTTCCATACCATTTTGTGTTTATAACTATTGTTATTCTTGGAACTAATAAATGATTATATTATTATTATTATTATTATTATTATAAAAAGTTCTTCTTTCTCACATTTGATCAATGTGGTTCTATGTTTGGCTGACGGGCCAAAACCAAGTCAGCACAAACGCTATTACCATTCCGTATTAAGGAATGACCTGACAATGTTACATGTTTTCAAAATCACTGACTTCTGAATGTTTCTGTGTATGTCTGTGTTGAGTCCTAATTGCACTAAATGTGGTGTGAATGTTATTGGTGTAAGGCCTGTGGCTGATATAATGAGGGGGACAATGATGACTTTTTCTTGTCTCCATAGCCTTTTTATTTCCGTTGCAAGGTCTGTGTATTTGGAAATTTTTTCTGTGTATTTCGTTTGGATGTTTGTGTCGTTGGGGACAGCTATGTCAATTAGATAGGTGACTTTTCCTTTTTTGCACTGAAAAGTAATATCGGGTCTATTAGCGGAGACTGTTTTATCTGTATGGATACCGATGTCCCAGTAGAGCTTGTAATCTTCATTTTCAAGTATGGATGTTGGCGTGTATTTGTAGTAGGGATCTGTGTTTTCTATGAGTTTGTATGTTGTGGCTAGTGCTTGGTGAACTACTTTGGCAGCTGAATCATGCCTGGCTGTGTACTCTGTTCCGGCCAATATTTTTACATCCGCTCGTTATGTGTTCGATCGTTTCTTTCTGCTGGTGGCATTTCCTACATCTGTCCTCTGCAATAGTCGGGTCTTTGATGATATGCTTTTGGTAGTTTCTGGTTAATATGACTTTATCCTGGATGGCAAGTAAGAAGCCTTCAGTCTCAGGGAATAGCTGCCCATCCTGTAACCAGGTGTATGATTGTTTTTTATTTACGTGGTGTTGTTCTATGTGGTATCTGTGTTTTCCGTGGAGTGTTTTCTCTGACCACGTTTTCATCTTTTCCTGTTGTAATTGGGTGTGACTGTATGTGTCTGCTGAGTGGTCTGCCCGGGCTAAGTCAAGAGGTGTGTAGTTTTTGTCTGCTTTTACTGTCGCTGTGTGGAGGCTGGTTTGCTTGCTGTGAAAGAATTTCCTAAGTGTTTGTATTTGTTTTGTGTGTAATGATCTGATGTCTATAATTCCTCTTCCTCCTGCCTTCCTCTCGATGGTAAGTCTTTCTTTGCATGCGTTGGGGTGTAATTTCCTGTATTTGGTGAATTGAGATCGTATAAGGATGTGAATATTTTCTATGTCTGTTTGTGACCATTTGATGATACCAAATGAATATGTGAGTATAGGTATAGCGAACGTGTTGATGGCTTTAGTGAGATTCTTAGAGTTGAGTTTTGTTTGCAAAAGTTTCGTCAGTCTGTTTTTGAATTCGGTTCTGAGCTCTGTTTTGATGTGAGTGTGGTTGAGTTTGGTGCTTTGTTGGAAGCCTAGATATTTGTATGTTTCTTTGTCGAACATGTTATCGAGTGTTTCATTGTTGATGGATTCTGTCTCATGGTTATTATTATTATTATCCATATGTTGGAAGATCGCTGGAATAAGTATCACTCTTAAAGGAAACTATGTTGAAGGATAAAATCGATTTTTGGCAAAAACATTGAGATTGATTGAAGTTCCAATTAGTTTGGTTTTGGAACAGGAGACGCTCTCTGGGGGTCAATATCCTTAGTCAACGCTGCCTAGATAAAAATCAAGACATGTATTCCTGTTTCGTTGACTTCGAAAAGGCTTTTAACAGAGTTAAACATGATAAATTACTGAAAATCCTTCAAACGAAAAACTTGTATTCGAGAAATATTAGAGCTAACAAAAACTTACACTGGAGACAAAGAGTCAACATAAAAGTAGGAAATACGTTAACCGAAGACATTAAAATACGTCGAGAAGTAAGACAAGGTTGCATAGTCTCTCCAATCCTGTTTAATATGTACAGGGTGGTCCAAATTGGACACTTTTATAGGTAAACTCCTTTATTTAAAGGAGATAGACGAAAACTGATGTCGGTGTCTAAGGCTCAATTTTTATGATAAACTCAATGGTGAAAACCGCATATCGATATCTAGTACCGTTTCAGATATACAGGGTGTTTTTCAAAACTCTGCATTTTCGAAAAATGTTTGTAATTCTTTTCCTATTGAAATTTTTTATTTCTGTAAATACATTCTCAAAGCACTTTTTCACGTGGATTTCAACAGTGTAAGTTACATTTTTTTACAACCAATAGTTGAATAGTTATTAACGCAAACATGTATTTTTTAAATGGGATACTCTGTATATTTTTTCTTATCCGAATAGAGCGGTAAATTACCATTCTAAAAATATAGCACCCTTTTGCTTAAATCTACGTCAAAATATAAAGGTTTTCAGTTTTTACGCGAGTTTTAAATGCACATTTTGTGAAGTAGGCTTTGGACAGAGCGACCATATGGTTTAATTCAATTGTTTACTCGTAGTTGTCAAATTTTACTTCAGGATCAGTTATTGAATTGTCAAATAAATCGCAATAAAGTTTGAAAATTACGAAAAATGGGATATGATAGTGTGTTTCATACAAACCGGAGAAAATTCGGAAGAGGCAAGTAATTTGTTTCCCGAGTATCCCGAGAGGCGGCAACCCTTCAAGGATATATTCGCTCAATTGCGACATAATCTAGTTAACAGTGGCCAGTTTGAAAGAAACGACCCAAAAATTATGCATCAAACAGGGATAAGGAGTTAGAAGAAATAGTAGTTTTAGGAACTATCGGAAATAATCCCAACACTTCAACCTGACAGTTAAAAGAATCCACTGGACTACCAAGAACTAACGTAAGTCGTACTCTGAAGAAGCACAAATTTAGGCCATATAGGACAAGAAAAGTTCACCTTAGAGACGGAGATTTTCAACGGCGTATGGATTTTTGCCAATGGTTTCTGAAGAATTGTAACCATGTTCCAAATTTTTCATTAAATTGCATTTGGACAGACGAAGCTTATGTAAGCAATGCAGGTATTTTTAACCGTTACAATTCTTATACCTGGGCACAAAGCAGATTTGGATTTAATGTGTGGGCAGGAATTTTAGAGGCAGGGTTATAGGTCCATTTATTTACGAAGGAACACTCACCTCTCAGAGATATTTAGAAATTTTAAGGCAGCAAATAGAACCTCTTGTTTAATGGACCTTAGAAATATATTTTCTCAACACGACGGGGCACCCCCTTATAACGCTGTAGTTATCAGTAATTTTTTATCGGCCAATTTCGACAATAACTGGATAGCCAATCAAGGTCCGAACCGTTGGCCGGCAAGGTCACCGGATTTATCACCACGGACTTCTATCTCTGGGGAAGATTGAAAGACATAATTTTTAAATTGCCGACAATCACCAGGCAAGAGTTAGAAGTCGCAGTCCTCTTGAACTAATCCACTCGGTAAGAAGTACCCAGAAAAGGTGCCGCCTATGTGTAAATGAAACTGGTCGACATTTCGAACATCTCTTATAGAAAATTGTTTTGTTTTAGTTTGCTCTACTCGGAATAAATTGTTTTATTGTTGTTTTGTTTTATTTTCTACATAGTTTAAAGTACTAAAGCATTTAATAAATTTCATTGTAGTTATGACTCTTAGAGTTACTTCGGGGAATTTTTTTTTTTTACGATTTAACTGCTATCGGTAAACAATTGATATTGCCGCTCCGTCAAAAGCCTACTTCACAAAATGTGCATTTAAAACTCCCGTAAAAACTGAAAACTTTTATATTTTGAAGTGGATTTAAGCAAAATATAAAGTGTGCTATATTTTTGGAAAGGTAATTTAAAGCTCTATTCGGACAAGGAAACATATATAGGTTATCCTATTTAAAAAATATATTTTTGCTTTAATAACTGTTAAAATATTAGTTGTAAAAAAATGTAACTTACACTGTTGAAATCCAGGAGAAAAAGTGCTTTGAGAATGTTTTTACAGAAATCAAAAATTTTCAATAGAAAAAGAATTACAAACATTTTTCCAAAATGCAGATTTTTGAAAAATCTGAAACGGTACTAGATAACGATATGCGGTTTTCACCATTGAGTTTATCATAAAAATTGAACATCAGACACCGACATCAGTTTTCGTCTATCTCCTTTAGATAATGGGGTTTACCTTTAAAAGTGTCCAATTTGGACCACCCTGTACAGTCAAGTTATCTTTAATAAAGCCCTGAAAGAGGAGGAAGCCGGTGTTATCATAAATGTAGAGACAACAAATAATATTCGATATGCAGATGGAGCAGTCTTACTAGCGAGTAATCTTTTAAAATTACAGCATCTATTGGAAAAAGTAAATGATATCTGTAATGAGTATGGATTACAGATCAATCGTAATAAAACTAAATCGATGTTAATAACAAAATTCTCACAAAATATTAGTTTAACTATTGCAAACACCTTGATAGAGAGCTGGGTGGAATAAATGAGAGATCAAACGTTGGAAATATGAACAAGAGTAGAAATCATTAGAACATTGTTTATGTCGCTAAAAAAAAACAGTTGAATACACTACAAGCTTATAAGACGTGCTGTTACCGCAGAATGTGGTGCATACCTTGGACCGATGAAGTGATAAACCATGAAGTCCCTGCAAAGATGAGCAAAGAATACGAGATAGTCAACCTCATAAAAGGGCGAAAACTTTGGCACTTTGGCCACGTAATGAGAGTATCTTAAATATGCTCTGCTACAGGTGATAATGCAGGGAAAGATAAAGGGGACGTAGGATTTCATGGTTGAATAACCTGCGAGGTTTGCAGCATCGAATTGTTTCGAGTGGCTGAGAGCAATCGGAATAGCGATGATGACTTCCAACCTCTAATAGGAGCAAGACTTTAAGAAAAAGATTTTTTTTTTGTTATTACGTTGTCTCAGTGTCGTTTTTTAATAAATATTTCCTATGATTTGGATGATGATAGATGTATTACGTATTCTAGTTGAACTTATTCGGAGACTTTTTCTAAATCAATGAAACATACGAACCGTGAGATATTGTATTCTATTGATTTTTCGGTATTTTGCTATATCATCAAAACGGCATCTCAGAAAGACCTTCCGGATTTAAATCTCCTGTTGTTCGTCTGTCAGTGAAACTTCCTAGTTGATTTGTCTGTTATTAACTTTGTTGTTGGGTGAAAGTTATATCTATGTTTATTCCTTTTTAGTTAGCTGTTACTTCTCTATCTCCTTTTTGAAATAGCAAATTGTTAATTGTTGTTTTCTTCTAACGTATTTGAGCGACTTATTAGTATCGTGAGAAATTGCCCGCTTTTTGAGGCGTTATTTTGTACCGTTTGAAAAAATGTTGCCCCAAGCTTGGGCGTAATTTTGTCGCCTGTGAAAAACTGTCCTCAGTTTGAGGCATCTTTTTTTGTACCCTGTGAGAAGTTGTTTGTACCAAGCTTGAGCGCAATTTTGTAACATTGGAACTTGCCCGCACGTTGTGGTGTCATTTTGTAGCTTATGAAAAGGTGTTTAATTGCGCCCCACGTACACTGCGTCATTTTTGTAACCTTTGAATATTGGACGCCCCAAGCTTGAGCACAATTTTCTTGCAGCCCCGCTTTAATTTCTGCTAATGAATTGAGTGGATCCTGATTTTTAAAAGAACTAAAGAAATTAAACAAACACTAGCTCAGTTTTCCTTGGTAGAGAAATATGGGTAAGAGATAATTGTCTTACGTCTTTTTTGGAATTCATTTCTATTTTTTTTTAAAAGGCTTTAGCTGTACGAAATTTTGGGCACCATCCATTTTAAAATAGAAAGGATCTAACTTCAGCTAAAAAAATGGAAAAATGCTGAAGGGTTTTATGGGTATTACTAAAAAGAATTAGTCTAGTACAACTTATCCTGAAAAGAAAAATAAATATTCAGTGAGACACTAGCTTTAATCAAAAAAAGAAAATTAAAATGAAAAGTTCTAACCTTTACAGTTTTACCTAACAAATTCTAGCCTAACTAGTAGTTGTTACATTAAAATTTTAGACTATTATAACCCCCGAAGACGAGAAATCGTGCTTTACACTTCACTTTTTAGTCTGTTTTACATTGCAGTTAAGGCGCTACTCTCGAATAAGTCTATTGAAGGGAGTTTTGTTGACTTACTGTTTTTTATTCCTGCTGTGATCGACTACGCCCGATTTCACACTTTTTCTTAACAAACACTTAGAAAGCTCACTACGGCTTTTATTTAAGACACTGGTGCTTTTACTTAGCGGCTCTGATGAAAATTAGCCTACTTCGGCTAGATGGAAAATAGCCTCTCGGCTAGACGGTACTGCCTGGCTGCGGCTAGATGGAAAAACCCCCTTATTTACGGTCTGCGGAGCCTTAAATAATCGTGCGACTTTTGCCAGTAATATCACGACGCTCCAATCAAAACTGCCGATCAAACATTCCACCAATCGCGGCGTAGCGAGAGGTTCGGTCAGGAACCCGCACAACACCGTATATACCGAACGTCTTGGAACTTCTGTTTAATATACCGTTCGATACAAAAATGAAAATAAGTACAATTTGAAATGGAAAAATCAGTAACATTACATGGTCTTAAAATCTAGGAAAAAAATGAATGTTACATTTACCCCCTTCCAAAAAGAAATAGACTACACTAGTCTATTAAACTTAGGCTACTTATGAAAAGGTACAAAGTGGTACACTATCACTTAATACTAAGGTCAGAACTTAAAACAAAATTACAAACTTCGGACCTTACTACTAGACTTAATTCAATTAAGCACTAATATTAAGTACAATGGAAACCAAATGAAAATCTTTGCAAGTACACAAGAATCTTATAACTAGACCTAACTTAATTAAGCACTAAGGTTAAGTACATCAAAAAGTAAATAAAAATCCTTGCATGAACATAAGAAATACCTGTTCAAAGTAACAATCGCGGTCTTCTTATATAAAAGAATCAGCTCTGTTATTGTTACCAAAACAAAAAAAAACTTAACTTTGTCTAGACTCTTGTCTAAATCAAAAAAAGTGAACTGAAATAAAATATGAACACCCCCCTTAAAATATTTTAAGGATTGTCTGAAAATTTTCTATTTCAGCAAAAGAAATTTATAAAAATTCTTAAATAAAAAGAAAAAAAATAAAAAAATGATTCTAGTGCAAACACTTACACTAAAAAGAAAAAGTCTTGTCAGACCATTTAGCACAAGGCTAAGAAAAAAAAATATCTGGATAAATATCCAGACGAACGCTCGGGAAAAATCGCTATCAATGCTCTAGCTCATCGCTAAGAGAACATTCCAAACCTAGTATCACTACTAGTCGCACTCAGAAAATAATCGCACTCTATCGCGCAATGTCGACGTCCTAAGACATCTAGACATGCTAAAATCGCCAGGGAAAACGCTCTGGTTGATCGCCAGAAAACACGTCAGCTCATCGCCAACAAAACACTCTGGTACATCGCCAGAAAACACGTCAGCTCTTCGCCAGAAAAAACCTCGGCTCCTCGCCAAGAAAACACTCTGTAAATAGTCCTCGACTACACAAAGTCTGCGTTCATAAAGAACAATCTCGCCATTAACATAGTGAGCAGCTATAAAAGCTGACAATATCACTATAAGCACAGTGAATAGCTACAAAAGCTAAAATTCACCCTAAACACAGTGAATAGCTATAAGAGCTAAAATTCACTAAACTGAATGATCCTGCTTCTAAAAGCAATGTTCACTAAGAACAGAATGATTAGTCTGCGCACAACTAACATTCAAGGAAACATTCCCAACATAACTATATGAGACAGCTAGCCTCTAAATAGGACCTCCCTAAAGTCATAATCCTATATATGGGAGTCCATAAGCAAAACGACTCAAAATCTCGCATTTTGAGCACATGCCCTCAGGCAACCAACATACACCGAAATATATACAGAAATATGTACAGAAATATATACAGGAGTTCAAATCCCAAACTCTTGGTTATGATAACTCCATACTGAGCTTGGTGAAAGCTCTTAGCAAAAGCTAATCAAGTTTTCGGCACATCGCACCAAAGTGACAAATCTGCCTAGAAACCCTCCGTCATTCTTCAGGGTGGCTACACTTAACCAGCATTGCGCTTCTCCAAGTTGCATGAAGAACCCTCGTGTACTGGTCTCGCCCTAGAACAACAACGAAAAACATTCAATCCATCCCACATAACAGGAGACAAACACCTCACCACGATATACTGAATGGTGGAGACAATAAAATACGGAAATGGTGACCCTGGAGTCCACCAACAAAAGGGAGTAGATTATAGCATCCACTAAACTAAAACGGTGTCTACCACACCACCATAAGTCAAAAAAAATTAATCATTAGGGTGTTCCGAAACACACTACTGCCAACAGCCTGTCACCACTAATAGGCTAATTGGAGCTGAGGTCGACTACAGTAGTTAGGCTCTCCTTTGGTTCAAATAGAAATAACCATTGGGTAACAAAACCCCTAAAGGTCCCAAAGGTCAAACGTTTACCCCCCATAGACTACCCTTCCAATCAGTCTGTTCCTCAGGAAGACTAACTCCCTGCCAAACGTCGTAACGGCATCTGTTAGCACCCGGTGCATCACAGCCTGTAAAAACAGATAACTCATGGGATACAACCTAAAAGGTTTACAAGGTTGGCTTAACCAAGCTTCTAACGAAATTTTTTAAAGAACGAAACTGAGCTTAAAAAGCTACATGAAGCAAAAATTTCTCAAATTTTTGGTGGCAACGCAACAAAACTTTTGAAGACGACAAGAGCTTTTCCAGCTTAATCAGAAACAAGAAGAAAACATCGTTGACAGCTAAAATATTCGATCATGGTGTTAATCGTCTCCCTAGACAATAGCCTCTAGAAGAAACTGCTACAGGTATCAGGCATAACCGTTTTCTGTCAGCCCAAACTTCTAGATTACCTCTTGGAAATCTAAAAATTCGGTTAGGAATCTTCCTTCACTGCGCTTAGCCTCTCTTGACAAGGTTCTCATCTCGGTATCAGATTTTGATCATTTCTTTGTGAAACTACTGTCTTACTCTGCTCTCATCTCTTGGAAATGATCAGCCTTTAGTTCTCCTGCAGAACTTCAATTTTCTATCAATCTGATAGTAGACCGAGAAAATTCAACATACGCCTATGAGTCCATGCAAAAAAAATTTTAAAAAAATTAGTGACTCAAAGGTAACGTTTAAACGGCTCTGAAAAAAAAATCGAAAATACCCTCAGTTTGTCAATTCAGAAGAAGATCTAAATCAAAATAATCCAAGTCTTAGACTTACTGGATAACCAAAATCAATTTACTCTTAATTGCACCCAACATATACCACTAAGGTAATAGAAATACACCCACTCGGGTAACAAACTTTGAAATTGCTCTTAAAAATTTTGACTCTACATCACACTACACGAGCTACATCTTGCGCTTGTCCTAACTCAAGATCACCTTGGATTGCCTCTAATCAAAATTTCGCTTCCAAGTGTCAAGGACTGGATATTATTTGGGGTCATAAGCAAATCAAATCCCGCGACCACCGACATACCAGTCTTATGATATATCCTGAGTGTGACTCTTTCGCAAGCTCGCAACAGCTGAGTCGATGCTAAACATCAACCACAATCAACCTAAGTTTGGGATATGGCCAATACCCAAAACCTTAGCATTAACTATAAAAGTAAGCTATCCTCAGCTCAACTTTTATAACAGTCAAAAAAAAAACGAGGTCGTCACCTCTACAGAGCAACATCAAAAAAAATTAAGTAAAGCAATTAAGATAATGTAAATATAAATTATTCTTCTTCTGACAAACTTTCATTAGGGTTAGGTTCATTGAATGGTTTTAAGTCTTTAATATGCCATCGTCCTATTTTAGTCCCATCTAAATTAACTAAACCATAAACTAAATCTGAAATCTTTTCTCTAATCACGCAATGCACATACTTAGGTACCAACTTAGATGTGAATTTATCTGCTGCACTGGAAAGAATTTTATTTTTTCGCCAAACGTGATCACCTATATTAAAGGCAAAATCCCTTTTCCTAAGGTTGTAAGACTTACTGTTCCGTTCATAAGCCTTATGTATCCTACTACGCACGTCGGTGAAAATATCTTTTAAACCCTTTAAATTTTCGGCGTACTCACCCCTGTTACCCGGAATTATTTCGCTGTCAATATTGACATCCAAATCTAAATTTTTATAATACGATCCAGATAGAGGTATATGTCTGCCGTAAACTAAGAAAGACGGTGTGAACCCTGTTACTTCGTGTCTTGCCGTATTTATCGCTTGTTGGATTTTGGAAATATTGTCACCCCAAGTGTCATGTGAATCCACGTAACTTCTTAAAGCGGTCCCGACTGTTCGGTTATTACGTTCCACAAAATTACATTGGGGAGAGTACACGGGATTAAAACGGATGTTAAAACCATAAGTTTCACTTAAGCTCTTAAAACTTTTAGAGGTAAACTGAGTACCGTTATCACATATTAAGAGCGATGGGACCCCGTGGATTAGAAAGACATCATTTTCCAAAATTCTCTCTATATATCCAGCTTTAGAGCTTTTCAAAGGAAATAGCATGGTATACTTTGTAAACCAGCAAGCAACCACGAGAAGCCATTTATTTCCCTTTTTTTGAACGTGGAAATGGGCCTACTAGATCAGCTGCTATGACTTGAAAAGGGTAATTAACCGTTTTCTCTTTTCCCATCAGCCCCATAGGTAGTGTATTTGGAGATTTCTGCGCTCCACATACTTCACAAGTCCTCACAAACTTTACGATGTCAAAACGCATTTTTGGCCAATAATACTGTTCCTGAACCCTGTGAAGAGTTTTATAAAAGCCAAAATAACCAGAAGTAGGAGGAGTGTGACACAAGTCTATAATTTCCTCTCTCTGTGGTTTAGGGACTAGTATTTTCCACTCGGGTACATTAACTTTTAAAGGCAACTGGTTTGGGATAAACTTGTACACGAAATCATTTTCCACTTTCCACTGCGGAAAATTTTCAGGAAATTCTTTAATTTGCTGCCGTAAATTGTCGTACCATGGATCAATGCGATCTACATCAACTGTATCAATTCTTACTCCAAACCGTGCATTAAGACTGTTTTCGTCCGCTATATGATCTGGGATTCTTGAATCAGGAATCAGGAATAACATTGTGGACTCCTTTTCTATGAATTAAAGTAAATGTGTGTTGTCTCAGCCTAATCGCCCAACGCGCTAGTTTGCCACTAGGGTTTTTAATGGAATTAAGCCACAATAAACTATAATGATCTGTTATGACCGTGAAAGGAACACCTTCTATGTAAGGTCGAAACTTTTCGATGTTAAAGAGTACTGCTAAACATTCTTTTTCAACAACCGAATAGTTACGTTCAGCCTTTGATAAAGTTCTACTGGCATACGCTATCACTCTTTCCTCACCATTGATTTTCTGTGTTAGGACGCCCCCTAAACCGGTATTAGAAGCATCACTAGAAATATAAAACTGTTGGGAAAAATCTGGTTGGGATAAAATTGGAGCTGAAACCAATAGCTCTTTAATCTTTATAAAAGATTCTTCGGCTGCCTTTGTCCAATCTATCGATTGTCCTTTTTTTCGTCCTTTCAAAAGATCATTAATAGGCGACAACAAGGTAGAAAAATTCTCGATAAAACGTCTGTACCATGAACACATTCCTACGAAGCGCTTAACTTCCGTAGTATTAGTAGGTCTCGCATAATTAACCATGCTTGCTACTTTATCCGGATCGGTACGCAAGGAATTTGAGCCTACAATATAGCCTAAAAACTTTAGAGAAGTTTTGAAAAAATCACATTTGCTCAAATTTATCGTCAGTCCGGCCTCTTTCAATTTATCTTTTACTTCCTTAAGTAAGCGAATATGCGATTCGAAGTCTTCCGATGTTACTAAAATATCATCTAGATAGGTAAAAATATGTGGCTCATATTTCGGACCAAATATAGCGTCCACTAAACGTTGCTGAGTTTGAGCAGCGTTCTTTAGACCAAACGGCATAGTGACGAACTGGAATAGACCTCGGCCTACTACTGCAAAAGCGGTCTTTTCTTTAGAGGATTTGTCTAAAGGAATTTGCCAGAAAGCCTTTCTAAGGTCTATCGAGGATACATACTTAGCATTCCTGAGTGATGTCAAAATTCTGTCGATGTTCGGTAATGGGTAGTTATCAAATTTGCTGACCTCGTTGAGCTTTCTTCCGTCAAAGCACAGACGATACTGTCCATCGGCCTTTTTTCACCAATAAGATTGGAGAACACCAGGGACTGTTTGATTCTTCAATCACTCCGAGTTTCAACATTTCGTCTAACTCTTTATTTAATACTTTTGACATATAAGGAGACATGGCGAAGGGCCTTGTCTTTACAGGACTGGCATCAGCTGTATCTATAGACATGTTGATTTTATTCGTTCGGCCTAACCTATCTTTACTACTTATTTCATTGAAAGAGCTTATTACTTTTTCTGCTTTTAAGCGTTCCGTCCGCGAGAGATCTTCTAGGGTACATAGACGCGAGAAAAGGTTTTCTAAAGAGCTTTCTGAATAACAATCTTTATAACTTGTTTGAGAGTTGACTTCTAGGGACTGTGGATACCACGAATTATTTTTAAAGTTTACTAGAATTCCGAATTTTTGTGCAAAATCACATCCTAAAACCAAAGTATGTGATAGAGAAGGTACTACTAGAGCAGAGATTACTAAACAATGACCATTGCAGACTAGCGGCAACTCAACCGTACCTAAAACTTTTAGACGGCTGCCATCTGCAGTGGTAACACTTCTATTTTTGACATGGCATATTTTTATACTTAAACGACTTAAAATTTTTATACCATTCTGACCTATAACGGAGGCATTTGCACCAGAGTCAAATAAAGCCGAGAAATGGGCACCTAATAGATTTATCTTGATATGCGGTCTGTTATCTGAATATTTATGCACGAATAAAGGAGACATGTGACCATTTGGAGAAGCAGGGGTTTTAACTTGAAAAGGAGAATTTTTATTAGACTTTTAAAAAAAAATCAGAAACTTTTTGTAACTATCTAGTCCAATCTGATTTATTGGAGTATTTCTTTACTTAAGATCCTCGTTAGAATCTTTCTTTTATCCGCGACCGGACGTTCTGAGAAAGTACGACGGATTTTCAGTTCGTAGTCTAATTCATATTCCAGTAGGTGATTGACTTTAAAATTGAAGGCTTCCATGATAAATGAATACTATTTAAAAGAACTGTTTAAAAAGTCGTGAAAATATTTCTCCTGTGCTCCCAATAGTCTAAATAAAAAAATATGTAAAGGCACTTAAAATATGTAAACTTCTTTACTAAACATTAAAAAAAATCTTCGACAATTTCAAAAAAAATTTCTAAGTATCGCCTTGTATTAAAATTCTTTTACTAAGATATCTTAAGAATTTTCAACAAAAAAAATCTCCAAATACCGTTTCGTCTATCAGCAAAGTATTTTTAATATTCATGCAAAATATAGGTGAGAAAAAAAAAACGTACCGTTTTTTCCTCGGCTATCCGCAAAATAAACAGTGTAAAATTAAAGTCGACCAGCACATCTGCTAATCTGAACTATAAAGCTAGCTTTTAAGAAAAAAGTAGGAATCGCTTATCTTAGAGTCAACAACTAAATTCAAATATCTATCTCATATCATCAGATAAATTGAAATAAAAAATTCTACAAATTTCCTGCTTTTGTCTTACTGCTATAGTGTAGTTTCTTTTAATAAATATTATGAAATAAAATTATCTGCAAAGTTAGAGCTTTTATTTTGTTCGAAAGCTAGTACACTGAACCCTTTTTTTAAAAAATAAAATTCTAAAAGCCCCGCGTTGACAGCGCTATTTTGTATCGTGAGAAATTGCCCGCTTTTTGAGGCGTTATTTTGTACCGTTTGAAAAAATGTTGCCCCAAGCTTGGGCGTAATTTTGTCGCCTGTGAAAAACTGTCCTCAGTTTGAGGCATCTTTTTTTGTACCCTGTGAGAAGTTGTTTGTCCCACGCTTGAGCGCAATTTTGTAATATTGGAACTTGCCCGCACGTTGTGGTGTCATTTTGTAGCTTATGAAAAGGTGTTTAATTGCGCCCCACGTACACTGCGTCATTTTTGTAACCTTTGAATATTGGACGCCCCAAGCTTGAGCACAATTTTCTTGCAGCCCCGCTTTAATTTCTGCTAATGAATTGAGTGGATCCTGATTTTTAAAAGAACTAAAGAAATTAAACAAACACTAGCTCAGTTTTCCTTGGTAGAGAAATATGGGTAAGAGATAATTGTCTTACGTCTTTTTTGGAATTCATTTCTATTTTTTTAAAAGGCTTTAGCTGTACGAAATTTTGGGCACCATCCATTTTAAAATAGAAAGGATCTAACTTCAGCTAAAAAAATGGAAAAATGCTGAAGGGTTTTATGGGTATTACTAAAAAGAATTAGTCTAGTACAACTTATCCTGAAAAGAAAAATAAATATTCAGTGAGACACTAGCTTTAATCAAAAAAAGAAAATTAAAATGAAAAGTTCTAACCTTTACAGTTTTACCTAACAAATTCTAGCCTAACTAGTAGTTGTTACATTAAAATTTTAGACTATTATAACCCCCGAAGACGAGAAATCGTGCTTTACACTTCACTTTTTAGTCTGTTTTACATTGCAGTTAAGGCGCTACTCTCGAATAAGTCTATTGAAGGGAGTTTTGTTGACTTACTGTTTTTTATTCCTGCTGTGATCGACTACGCCCGATTTCACACTTTTTCTTAACAAACACTTAGAAAGCTCACTACGGCTTTTATTTAAGACACTGGTGCTTTTACTTAGCGGCTCTGATGAAAATTAGCCTACTTCGGCTAGATGGAAAATAGCCTCTCGGCTAGACGGTACTGCCTGGCTGCGGCTAGATGGAAAAACCCCCTTATTTACGGTCTGCGGAGCCTTAAATAATCGTGCGACTTTTGCCAGTAATATCACGACGCTCCAATCAAAACTGCCGATCAAACATTCCACCAATCGCGGCGTAGCGAGAGGTTCGGTCAGGAACCCGCACAACACCGTATATACCGAACGTCTTGGAACTTCTGTTTAATATACCGTTCGATACAAAAATGAAAATAAGTACAATTTGAAATGGAAAAATCAGTAACATTACATGGTCTTAAAATCTAGGAAAAAATGAATGTTACAGTATCGTGGAACTAATCTTTTAACGAATTTGTAATAAATATCGATTTATTGCGTCAAATTTAGTTTCCGTGGTATGATTGGTTACAATTTTTTATGATAAGTCAATGTAACTGCGATATTTTGTTTCAAATTAAATATCTAATTTATGATGTGTTAGGAGCTCATGAGTATTAGAGTGATTGCTTTAGGATATTACCCACACCGAGAATAATGAAGAACATTACTTATCTAAAATTACATATACGGGATGGCTCATAAGTGCGAGGAGTGATGATGTTTCGAATTTTATAAAAGATACAAAGTAAGAGTTTTAGCAAAAGTTGTAGGCTTTTGAGCTAGTCTAAAAATATCTCTGCCTATAAATGGTAGAACAAGAGAATATAGTAAAATATAAATGTGCTAGTATATTATGTTATTTCTATTCGTAAGTCTAGATATTTTTACATAAAAGAATGCCAGCATAAATATCATGGTTTTCAAGATACTGCGAAAAATATAATTTATCTCAATTAAGTAAGATGTAACATATTTTCAGTAAAATGTGGGAAAATAATCGGTAAAGTGCAAGTTGGACTTGCGCATTAGTGTTCCGTACGTTGATTGCTTGATAAAAAAAAAATTGTTGCGGAAGTACAAAATGATCAGTGACTTCACAAAAACATCCCAAATGAGTTTTCAACAAAGTTTTTTTCCGATCTTTAGTGAAAACTAATGACCTTGAATTTTTTTATATACCAGACAAATTATAAAAGTTAATGCACTCGTGATAATTTTCCTTCAATCTACACCCTGTAGAGAATATTTCAGAATTTTTCCAAAATTTTTTGATCGGTACTTTTCGAGATAAGGGGGAGAGGGCAGTAATTTTTTCGCACTTTTTTAAAAATAGTACAAAGAGAATTGTGCACAAATATTACATTATATATATTTTTGGACTCGTCTTTTTATAAGCTTTCATTTGACACCCCACTCGATGACCTGGTAAATTTTTTTTCACTTCCGATTTCACACCCCAAAACTAACTCCTTAAGGCAAAATTTAACTTACAAAACTACACGGCTCTGATGAGGCGAACAATTCCTATATTAGTGCCAAATTTCAACTTTCTATGTTAAATAGTTTCGGAGAAAATTGGGTGAGACAGACGGACAGACAGACACCGAAGTGATCTTATAAGTATTCCGTACGGAACATTAAAAAGAGACTTTCAATGTCATCTTCATTTTTATGCTCTATTCCATTTTTTTTGTTAAACTAAACATTTTAGCATTATCAATTCCGGTTTAGCTAGAAATTTATAGGAAGTTGGTATTTTTGTATATAGCCTAGAGCGTTGAGGCCTCCTAACGTTGATTCCTACATTAGCGTTTTCAAGTAAGCGACAAGATCAAGACAAGACATTTATATAGACATTGCTCACGCAGAAGTGGCAAGCGTCTAGCGCGATTCGAGTGATTATTAATCGTACACAGCGAAAATATTTTTGGGCCTTATGGCGCGGCGCAACTTGCTTTAGCGGTTAATTGGATTTGGCAAAAATTACGACTTGTTACGAAGAAAGGAGTGGAATTATGTAGAAGTATTAATAAGCCCAGTAAGAAATTCTAGAATTTGTAGAATTTGCGCCATAATAACTGTCATACTAGTATACTAGTTGATAGAGGGTGGACACATCTTGTGACAGATTCCCAGGACACAAGTAATACATTTTCACACTATCTTAATCTTAATCCACAAATTTCAGAACATATTCCTTTTTTATTTATGCCTATTCGAACTCCAATGCAAAATAGATTCTGTGTTATAATATATACTCTTAATCCATAATCTCCAGAAAATGTATCTTAGAGCATATATTGTTCTACTTATTGCAGCGTCTTGGAGAGATTGAAAATCCTGGATTCCCATCCAATGATGGATGTACTGAAGCCAGAACAATTTTTTCCTTCCTATACCCCGTTTGCTACCTTCGATTTTTCCTTACAAAATAAGGCGTTAAAATGATATCATTTTCCAAGTAGGTAGGAGATTTTTCTCTTCTTAATATGCTCGAAGAACTTTCGATCTTTCAATTTAGCCTTTCTGAGCACATCTTCGTTCCTGACGTGATTGGTCCACGATATTTTGAGCATACGTTTCAGTATCTACATTTCTAGCTGTTCAATTCGATTAATTGACGTCCATGCTTCCCCATCATACAGAAGGCCATACCAGCATAACATTTAAACATTCTGTATCTAAGCTCAAAGTTAAAATTTTAGTTTGTCAGGAATTTTCTGAGCTTTAAAAAATGTGCTCTAGCCTGCTCTATCCTACATTTGATTTTGAATTCTGGATCACACTTGTCGTTCACAAGACACCCCAAATATTTAAACTTATGTACTTAAACAGCAATCTTTACTCAAAAATATATCAATAAATAACTCTTAAATAAAACTTAGAGTTTGTCTCTTCAGAGCAGTATCTCACACCCTCCACAGGGGTGCGGGATATAAAATCTTCGCCGCTCCCGTACGTTCTGCCTATCAATCCGTTTCGATCAAAAACAATTTAGATGGTAGAAGCCCAGATCCCTATAGTATTGCCCGATGTGTTACCACCGTATCAGCTTAGGCTTAACGTTTCGTGGCTGTGCCTGCACCCATCCCGTATCCTATATTCCATATCTACTGGTGCTGTAGGCGGATTCACATAAACACGATCTTTAATGTAGCCCCACAAAAAGAAGTCTAAAAGTGTTAAGTCACATGATCGAGGGGGCCACTGAATGAATCCATCCCTACCAATCCATTTTTGTAGGTAACGATCGTTTAAAAATTCCCGAACTTCCCGGTGGTAATGAGTAGGAACTCTGTGTTGTTGAATACGCATTTGTTCCCTTTCAAAGTTATCAACTTCTTCAAGAAGCTGGGATAATTCGTTTTGCAAAAAATCTAGGCCCCTTAAGCGGTTCGCAGAAAAAATATGGACCAATAATTCGAAAATTTAATATTCCACACCAAAACATTAAGCGACCAATGGTTTTGGTTTTGAACTTTCCAGACCCAAAATGGATTAACAAGTTATGGCTGTTAACTACTCCATTGCTGCGAAAAGTAGCTTCATCAGAAAACATTATTTTGGATAAAAAAATTTTGATCGGCCTCTATTACTCCATTCATGGTGGTACAAAAGTTTGTTCAAAATCACGGTCTTGAAGTTCTTGGTGTAATTCCATATGAAAGGGATGATACTTGTATTTTCGCGTGGTGCGATTAGCCGTAGATTGTGATGTATCAGATAAGTCAGCTAGTTGACGGCTGCTGATCCGGGGATTATCTTCAATATGAAATCTCCATTTCTTTTTCCTCATTGGTAGCATTCTGGTTTACTTCTTTTCGTTTCGTATACTCAACGCTACCACTACCATCAAACGGTTCCATTAAACACAGAAAAGATCTTCTAGATGGTATACGTCTATTAGGGTACTTCGCTCCGTAAAGCCTTACTGCCAAAAGACAATTTTTCCCACCTCGCCCAGAACATAAACCATATCAAATAATTCATTTTTAGGAAAATAATAAAAAAAATATTACCTTTATACATCACTTACTACAATCAATTAAACTATTTTTACTTCCTTAATAGATATGTCAAAATTTGACAATGCCTACATTTTGGTTTCGTCTTGGCAACTATGTTGTTATAGCGTAAGTGTATTAAAAACAAGGGTAAAAATTGAAAAATTCAAAATAAATCGAAAACACACACGACATACTTAATAAAAGTTAATATACAGGGTGTGCCATTTAAAAAATTTGAGATTTTTCAATTCAAAATAGTCGAAATGCATAAATTTATTTTGAACACCCTGTAGCATCTAACTCAAATTTCTCTACATATATCTTTTTTTTATCTCTATAGAACGCTCGTACCAATTATGAGTATTCCACCTTCAGAAACAATGGCGCTACTGGCAATTTTTTACAAAACTGAAAAATAGTATTTTTTTTTAAAAAAAATTGAAATATTAGAAAAACTACTAGGTTTAGGTATATAAGATTATTAATAAAAAAGTTATAAAATTTTACGCAGAATTTAAAAATAAATTAGAAAATAGGATGTTCCGTTTAAAAAAAAAACATATGTTATATCGGCCACACTTTTTTGAAGTACCCTGTATACTCAAAAATAATTTTAAACTGTGCACCTTAACATTCCCTAAAACTATTGTATTCAACATTTTTTCGTCATTTCCGAAACAAATGAGATAATGAACGATAGAGGTTGACTCACCCTGTACATACACACACACACATACACACACATACACACACATACACACACACACATACGTGCAGACACATATTCACATACATACACACAAAACACACACACACACACACACACACACACACGTTCCTACTTTGTCTCTCAGAAAATATTAAATTTGGATTCATACCAGTTTATGTTAAAAATGTTTAGACTATGTGGTATCATACATAGAGTGTATCGTTTAACAATCCACGGTGAGTTTACTACATTTTTTAGTGAACTATATAGCTTTTACTAAAACATATAATTTAGTGAATTTATAATATCCTTAATGTATGTATATATCACAAAATATAATGCAGTCCTGGAAGGAAATCATTTTCTAAATCAGATAATTATTTTGTTTTCAGAGACCTTTATGGATTCAAAATCTACAACCCACACAGGAAAAGCTTGACAGTGTTAAATACGCTTTACGCGATTTAGAGAGACTGTTGCAACAATATGAAACTGACTACGTTGCAGGAGACAGCTTATCTATTGCTGACTTCAGCATTTTTACTACCGTTACCTTTATTAATAATCTTGTACCGCTTGCTAATTTTCCAAATATAGTAAACTATGTCGAAAGGATTAAAAAACTTCCTTGTCAAAAAGTTAATGAAGAGGGATCAGCACTTTGTAATGATATACTTCGTCAATTACTTAAAAAATAATATTTATTTATAATTATCCATCTAGGATGGAATTTTAGTGAGTCTGAAACTGCAACTTTGAGGAAATGCTTAACTCACATGGATTGATTTAATTTGCAAAAGGACAACTTGTTTCCGGAAAAAATCTACGAGTACATAGATTGTTAAAGTTACTTATCCAGTCTTGTGAATAAAAGTTGTAAAATAAATACTGAATATAATTTTCTTACACTAAAGGATAACCATTACAACTCGATGTTTTAAAGAAGGTAATTATACATTTAGGTAAGATTTTAATCACTAAATATTGAAATTCCTCCCACTATCTGTACCCTTTATATTCTTCATATGTCTGATTTAAAGTAGTGACATTTAAAATTAGCCTTTTTAGTATTCCATACGGAGCAATTATGGGATCAATTCGGTGTCCGTCTGTATGATTTTCTCACCCGATTTTCTCCGAAACATGACATAAAAAGTTGAAATTTGACCCAAATATAGGAATTGATGGCCCAATCAGATCCGTGCAGTTTTGAAAGTTAAATTTTGTCTTCAGGGGTTACTTTTGAGGGATGAAACAGTAGGTAAAAAAAATTTACCTCGAATCATCGAATGGGGTGTCAAATGAAAACTTGTGAAAAAACGAATTCAAAAATATATATACTTTCACACTTTCCTTTGTATTATTTTAAAAAAATCGCTGGCCTCCTCCCTTATCTCAAAAACTATTGATAAAAAAATTTTGGAAAAATTCTAAAACATGTTCCATAAATTGTAGATTGAGCGAAAATCATCAGAGTGCATTACGTTTGATAATGTATCTGCTATAAAAAAAAAAACTATTTGACTTGATAATATGGTGGAGGTGTTTCTAATATACTTTTGAGTACACACACTGGTTGCCAACGGATAGGTACCGAGACAAAATAATTTTAGTTTGTTTTTTATAATTAAACAAATATTTAAGTAGTAAATATTTGTTTTGCACTTTTATCAATAGATTCTAAATTGAGTTAGATTGATTTATTGGCTATTAGATTGCTAAGATGCTATAACTATTATACATTATTGACTAAGAAAAAACGCGAAAATACGTATTACATCTTGAGATATATACATAACAGGGACCTAATTAACTTAGCCTAAGTAAGGATTTTATTTCATTTTAAAAGTACGGAATACTAATTGCGCAAGTCCGACTTGCACTTGGCCGGTTTTATTTTCTAATTAAAAACAAGTAAAGCAAAATAATCCTATTAACCTTTTTACGGTCCTTCGTAATCACATCTCAGTGTGCCTACACTGAAAATATATATATATATATATATATATATATATATATATATATATATATATATATATATATATATTTATGTGTATATACCGGGTGACAAAGCCAACATGTAACACATTGTAATTTTTTTTATTTTAGAAGTTACATATTTACATTTTTAGATACCAGAATGGAACATATTAGGCTTTTTTATCACTTAAGAAATATTTTTAACTACTTCCTGTTTGACCGGAAGTGACTGCAACTTACTTATTTTTATTGGAACCCTGTATATTATTTTATCAATTTCAATTCGCTTTGAAATTCTCTTTCCAACGATGTATCACAAATTTACATTTGTTTGACAGGTGATCGGCAAAACCTGATTTAAACTCTTAGACTTAGGCAGCCATGGCGGATATACAAACAATTGTTTTTGTTCGTTTTATCTAACTTCGGAAAGAATTTAAGACTATCCATTTATCGTGCCATTTTCGCGAGTCTAAGTGGTTCCTACAAAATTTTATGCTTTACTTTCAGTTACAGAATTTTCTCTTTAAATAATGATCAATATCACCGAAATTAAGCTAGGAACATATATTTTTTATTTAACCTAGTTAAACATTACAGGTTTTTTACCAACATACATCTAACAGAACTATCTAACGCCAATTGGATTTATTATTATTTTCAGAAAACAAGAAACCTATTTATTAAATAAATATTTAAATACGATTAAACAGACCCAAATTGGTAAATCTAGATTCGTCAGAAAATAGAATGTTGTAATAAAATTTGTTATCAAGGTGTTATTTTTACAAAAACCAATTACAATAATCCATTCTTCTTTGGTAATCTGTTTGAAATAAATGTTGATTTATTTGATATTTATAGGACCTGAATTTATATTTTATTTGTTCATGTTCTTCAACATGTCCTATAGAAATTGTAGGATCTACCTGAACAATGGCCAATACATTGATTTCTGACTCTTCATCACCAATAAGTACATCAGCAGGTTCAATCGGTTGCCTTCTAAACTGCTGCTGAGCCCTTAAAAAATAATTGTTGGGTGGGTGCCTCCTATCGCGATATCTTGCCACGTACAACTCGGCTACTTGTCGGTTATTCTTTCTGTTCTCTCCGTAAATTAATAACATGTCTACTTTTTCATCTGTTGAATATATTTTTTATTAACGAAAAATTATTTTTGACGTAAACAATAATAATGGCCATTTTGGTAACACGCAGCAACGATGCATTTCGGTTCGTCTGTTTTATCACAGCCTACTAAGTCTGTAATGGAACTTGTTGAGATCACATTATTGCATAATAAAACGGTTTATTTTCTGAAAATAATATTAAATCCAATTGGCGTTAGATGGTTCTGTTAGATGTATGTTGGCAAAAAATCTGTAATCTAGTAAAGCATAAAATTTTGTAGGAGCCACTTAGACTTGCGAAAATAGCACGATAAATGAATAGTCTTAAATTCTTTCCAAAGTGAGATAAAACGAACAAAAACCATTGTTAGTATATCCGCCATGGCCGCCTAAGTCTAAGAGTTTAAATAAGTTTTTGCCGGTCACCTGTCACACAAATGTCAACTTGTGATACATCGTTAGAAAGAGGATTTCAAAGCGAATTGAAATTGATAAAAAAAATGTACAGGGTTCCATTACAAATAAGACAGTTGCAGTCATTTCCGGTCAAACCAGAAGTATTTAAAAATATTTCTTAAGTGATAAAAAGCCCAATAATGTCCCATTCCGGTATCAAAAAATACAAATATGTAACTTTTAAATAAAAAAATTACAGTGTGTTACATGTTGGCTGTGTCACCCGTATATATATATATATTTATATATATATATATATATATATATATATATATATATATATATATATATATATATAAACTTGCGTGCATAGAAATCGGCCCATTGTAAACTTTTGACTTTAACTATATTTTTTTAAAAAAATTATTCATCAGATCAAAAAAAGAAATATGCTGTTTGAAAAACAATTTAATATGCTTTAATGTGAGTATAAATTTACGAACACTTATTTCTACTTCCTATGTTTAACATAGTGAAATTAATGCATTAAGCAAATTAAGCTTTTTTATTATTAACATAAATAGGGTTATTGACAATTTAAAACTTAAAACTTAATTTTTTAATAATGGGTATGACCTCCTCTTGCCCTAATAACATCTCTCATACTATTAGGCAAAGATCTAATCAAGTTTGCTATTGTTTCTTGAGGGATGTTAAACCACTCTTCTTCTACTGCAACAATAAGCTCTGCGATCGAGTTTGGGGTATGAAGTCTAGCTCGAATTCTTCGGTTTAACTCATCCCATAAATGTTCGATCGGATTTAGATCAGGACTGTATGCTGGCCACTCCATAACCCGAAAACCGACTTCTGCAATGTAATCTTGCACGATTCTTGCGGTGTGTGGCCTTGCATTGTCATGCATAAAGGTAAATTCGTCTCCAATGTAGTCGACGTAAGGTACCACATAAATTGCTAAAATCTCCTCGATATATCTAGCAGCCGTTAAACCTCTTCTTCCGTGAACACGGTCGCCCCTACGAATAAACTCAGTCTCGGTTCGTGCTCCTATAGAAATTGCACCCCAGATCATACAGGAACCACCTCCATAAGCACTCCGCTCTTCAAAGCAGCAATCTGCAAATCGCTCTCTTGGTCTTCGGTACACTTTCCTTCTTCGGTCGCTACCATGGAGGCATATTCTGGTCTCATCTGAGAACAGAACAGATCCCCATTGTTCCAACGTCCAATTCAGATGATCCCGTGCAAAACGCAGGCGGGCTTGCCGATGAGCTGGAGTAAGTTTTGGACCAATCGCAGGTGTTTTAGGGGTCAGGTTATTTTCCTGCAGTCTTCGTCTTACTGTCCACTGACTAATAGCCACTCCTCGCACCTCACGGAGCTGTCGTTGCACTTGAACGGCATTAAGGTGACGATTTCTTAATGTTGTTGACACAATAAAGCGGTCATCACGAGCGGTTGTAAATCGCCTTCTGCCTGTTCCAGTTCGCCTATGAAAGGATCCAGCCTCCTGATAACGTTTGCACACTCTTCGAACCGCTGCGCGTGTCATATTCAATTGTCTAGCAACAGCTCGCTGACTAAGTCCATTTTCGATTAAAGCAAAAACTTGGGCGGCTTTTTGTGGTGTAGTATGCATTAAACTAACACACTTAAACACTACTGAGATTATGAAAAACGAATTAATATGCAAATTTCAGTTGCAAACGCAATAATTTTAATATTTGACAAATTTGTTATTTTCGTTACAATCACCACATAAACACGTTTCATTTGTTTACCGGCTGCTACGCATATAAACGATAAGGCTTCTTGATAAATTTATACTCACATTAAATTGTCTTTCAAACAGCATATTTCTTTTTTTGATCTGATGAATAATTTAAAATAAAAATATAGTTAAAGTCAAAAGTTTACAGTGGGCCGATTTCTATGCACGTTAGTGTATATATATATATATATATATATATATATATATATATATATATATATATATATATATATATATATATATATATATATAGATATATATGTTTATGTTTATATATATTTTTATATATATAAACAAATATATTTTATATATATATATATATATATATATATATATATATATATATATATATATATATATATATATATATATATATATGTATATATATATACATATATATATATATATATATATATATATATATATATATATATATATATATATATATATATATATATATATATGGGTCGATCTTCATCAACCGGACCCCCACATTAGTGTTAATTTATGAGGACACAATTTGGTCCAGATTAAAGCTGTGATTTTGAATTTTGAGTGGCATATTAAAAAATTGTGCTAAAAGTTTTCTCTGATAATCTTTATCTACCCCCCAAAAATCTACAACTTTTGTAGGAAATTTTTTTTTTTGGCCTTAGTTGTCGGAGATATTTATCACAGTGTATTTGCCATGTTTTGGATATTCAACAGTTCTTTACTCGAAAACTAAAACTTTTAGAGAAATTATGTAAAAGACAGAAAATACCTGTTTTTATTCCTAAAATAAATATAAATTGTTTCAGAATTTTTGAAGCACTTTTTGACAATTTGTTATTGTGACCTATAATTTTTACGATTTTTTCATATATGTTTTCAATGAAAATATATACTTACTTTGGATTTAATAACTATCCGTTTCAAAATTTTGAAAAACTTAAAATGGGATCGTGTTCTAACGGGAAATTTTACATCGAAAACGTACACAAAAGAAATTTTTTGTCCTAACAATAAAGTAAGGCAAATTGTTTGAGAAATAAATTGTTAAAAAGTGTTTCAAAAATTTTTAAAAAATTTAGGGTGATTCTCTGAATAAAAACAAACAAGTATTTTTTTGTCTCTTACATAATTTCCCTAAAAGTTTTAGTTTTCGAGTAAAAAATTGATGAATATACAAAACATGGCAAATACGCTATGATAATAGCTCCGAAAATTGAGGTCATAAAAAAACTTTTTCCAGAAAAGTTGTAGGTTTTTTGTGGCAGACTAAAATTATCAGAGAAAACTTTTGTTTATATCAGGAAATTACATTTTTACTTTAGTTTTTCTGAAATTTTTTGAAATCCATTTTCAGATTTGTCTCGTTATTGAGCCCAAATTAGCACAATTTCTTAATATGCCGCTGAAAATCCAAAGCTACATATCATAAGCTTTAATATGGACCAGACTATATCCTCATAAATTGCATCAATTTATGGACTAATGGGGTGGTCCCGTTGACGAAGAATAAAAATGTATAAATATATATATATATATATATATATATATATATATATATATATATATATATATATATATATATATTTATACATTTACGATTTTTAGGAAGTACCAACCTTCAAACGATATGTGTCAAAATTTCATGACGTTTTGATGATTAGTTTACAAGTTACAGTAGTTTAAGTGACGCTGCTATTGATATTTTCAAAACAATGGAAAAAAAAAAAAATCGAATTTCGTGTGTTGATTAAACACTTTTTTTTTGATCTGAAAAAGTACCGTTCAAGCAAAACAATAACTTAATAAATGTTACGGGGACTCTGCCCCTGAAAAATAACTCATCATTTACTGGTATACTGAATTTAAACGCGGTCGTACACACACAAATGATGCTGAACGCTCTGGTCGCCCAAATGAGGTGGTTACACTGGAAAACATCGAAAAAATCCACAAAATTGTTTTGGATGAAATGAAATTACGTGAGATAGCTGACACCCTAAAGATATCAAAAGAAAGTGTTGGTCATATTTTACATGAACATTTGGGCATGAGAAAGCTCTGTTCAAAATGGGTACCGCGTTTGCTCACAGGGGATCAAAAAACAACAACGTGTTGATGATTATCAGCATCTGTACTATTTTTACGTATCTTGATACTGTTATACCACTCTGTTAGGTGATTCAAATATTATAAATTATATTAAAAAGATGGAGAAACTTCACCATTAGGAACTCAGAAACGGTTCAGCACATTGTAACGTACTTCTTGGTTCAAAAAAATCAGATAATTTATAAAAATATATTTTGGTGTGTTAATTTATTGTCTTTTTTACTTATACTAACTTAATCCTATATACAGGACAAAGGATAGCTGAAAGAATACAATCATTTATTTTAAAACATATTACATACAAACGGATGACTTCAATTTGAATTACTATTCTATCAGTTTATTAAAATTTTTGTAAACTTAAAATAAAATAACTGGTCAAGTACAAGTTGGACTTGCGCAATTAGTGTTCCCTACTCGATTGCTTTTAAGATAAAAAATTTTGTTACGGAGGTATAAAATGACTTTCGAATCGAATGATATATAATATTTGAAGTAAGAAAAGCCTAGTTTACACATAAAACATTCTAGAAACCTGAATTTAGATGAAATAATCTAAATATTACAAAACACATCTTAAATGAGTTTTCGACCAAGTTTTTTCCGATCTTTACTGAAAATTGACGACCTTGAAATTTCTGTTTTTTTTTTCTTATATGCCAGATAAATTATTAAAGGTAATGCACTCGTGATAATTTTCCTTCAATCTACACCCAGTGGAAGATATTCTAAAATTTTTTTGATCAGTACTTTTCGAGATAAGGGGAAAGGGACAGCGATTTTTCGCAATTTTTTTAAAATCATACAAAGAAAAGTGTGCGTAAGTATTACATTATATGAATTTCTGAATTCGTGTTTTTACAAGCTTTCATTCCGATTTAACTCCCCAAAACTAACCCCTTAATTCAAAATTTAACTGTCAAAATTACACGGTACTGATGAAGCCATCAATTCCTATATTAGTGCCAAATTTTAACTTTCTACGTGAAATAGTTTCGGAGAAAATTGGATGTGAAAGACTGACGGACACCGAAGTGATCTTATAAGTGTTCGGTACGGAACACTAAAAATGTACTCTAATGGAAAAGAAAATAACTACTACAATTTTCAGATATTCCATCTCTTTTTTTATTACTTTCTGAAACTATAGTTCCGGGTAGAAATCACTCTCCGAGATTATGCAGTTCTACACATTTCAGAGGTCTGTTTATCCGCTGGTAATATTTGAAGTAAAAAAAGACTAGTTTTGACACAGAATATTCTAGAACCCTGAATTTCGGCGAAATCTTCTAAAATTTGATAAAAACGTGTCGACTTTGTTTGATTTGCGTGGAAAGTGTTTTAGAAACTTATAAAAAAGTAATATTTAGAAGCATTTTTACATAGATTTTTCTAGAATCCGGTAATGTTTATTTTATTATTTTTTACTTAGGACCCAGTAAACACTACTTCGTCTAATTTACAAACAGAATGTTTCAGAATCTTGTAAACAAATATTTATTATGTCTACATCTCTCTCTCTACTTTTTCACCTATTTGGTATAGAATTAGTTAACTTTTGTGTAAATCTGATTATATAGGGTTACATATATAAGTATAAATTTCTCTAGCTTAATCCCTAACGCAACAGGCGAAAAGAGTAGGGTATCGACACCGACGATAAGCTCTAAGTTGCTAGGAAGCATTTTTACCGAAGAAGAGTGTGCCTGTTGTGTGTTTTTCTGCGAACATCGCGCTGTCACAGTTTAGCATCTATCAGCGTTGTAAACGTGGAGAGCGTTCGAATGTCAGTTTGAAAGAATTCTAATCCCTCAATATACACATAATCAAGTGCCAGCTAAAATACACTTGACATAAGTGTTAAAGCCATTTGGTTTGACGTCGATAGTTTTTTCCTGTGGGAATCGCCTACGAAGAATTCTCGAAAAATTAAAGCAAAATACTGGTAAGAAATGGCAGACATCATGAATACGATGCCCTAGTCATGTAGAAGTCATCGATGAAATCAGGAAAAATAAAAAAACGACCAAAAACGTCGCATCATTCTTCATCATGACAATGCCAGCTCTCACACAGCACGTCAAACAATTAATTATTTGACGGGGAAAAACATGGAATTAATGTCTTATTGTATTCACCTAATTTATCGCTTAACGACTTTTTTTTGTTGCCAAATATCAAAAAAAAAAATGGGGAACAGCGATTTTCATCACTTCAACAAGCTGTTGAATCCTTCCAAAACCATGTTTTAGATACCAACTTCAGAGTGGAAAAAATGTTTCGAGAATTGGTTCGAACGCATGAAAAAGTCTATAAATTTTGAAGGCGAATATTTTGAGAAACAAAAAAAAATTTTTTTCTTTCGTTGATTTTGCAAAATCTTAAAAGATAGCCCTCGTATAAAATCTCTTCATGGTTTCTCGAGTCAAGAAATTGGAAAATTATGGTCTTCCTTTATTATTTTTAATTATTTATTTTAAAACATGTAAAAAGTTATTGGAATTTTTAAAGTCAAGAAATATTGCTATATTTTTCTATTATTTTCATTTATGTATTGTCAATTATATGAAGGGTTAATAAAGAGAAAGATGATGGGATGCTTCAGATATATATAGTATATATATATATATAGTATATATATATATATATATATATATATATATATATATATATATATATATATATATATATATATGAATTTCCAAAACGTAGTACCCCAGGCGAGTAGAGGAAACTCAGAATCTCGTACTGCTCTTGCAGCACATAGACAACTCAAAAGATATAGCAACTTATAACGCAAGAACTTTAGGATCCGAAGAAAAAATGATCCAATTGGAAGAAGAACTGAAAAATATAAAATAGACAGTGTTGGGTTTAGAGGAAGTAAGAAGAGCAGGAGAGTCTTGTCTCACCCTAAAAAGTGGCCATAAATTTTTCTATAAGGGCAATGAAAGTAAAAAAATTGGAGTAGTCGGTCTACTTATACATAAAAAAAATAACTGAACATGTTGTTCAGTTCAAAGTCATATCGAAAAAAGTAATTTCAGTAAGATCATTCAGGTATATGCACCGATATTAGACAGCGAGGAAGAAGAAATTGATCAATTCTACGAAGATAAAAACAAAGCATTGCTACATCATAAAACAAGATATGTCATGACAATCGGCGACTTCAATACCAAAATAGGGAAACCAATGAATACAAATGAGAAGAATGTCGGGAAGTTTGGCCTGGGTACGAGAAACAACAGAAGAGAAATGTTATCTAATTTTGTAAACGAAAATAACTTGTACGTTATGAACACATTTTTCCAAAAGCCAGAACATAGACGATGGAGATGGCATGGTATAACAAGAAATGAAATTGATTATGTTTTATCAAATGACAATAATACTGTAATTGACACGACACTCCTGAACACGATAAGCACTGGCAGTGACCATCCGATGCTATATATCGAAGTATCGAAAAATAATTTAAAGGCTGACTTGGATAGAAGAGTCTCGTTAGCTTGGTCTGCGTTAGGAAGGTTACAATCTACATTTAAATTGGACATCCCAAATAAATGATAACAGATGGACACGCCGTATAGTTGAATAGAGGCCTAGAGAATACAAAAGATGCAGAGATAGACTACAGAAAAGATGGAGGGCTGACTTAAAAAGATTACCAGGACACGATTGGATGCAAAAAGCAAACAACAAAGCTCATTGCAGACAACTTAGGAAGGCTTACATCAGACTATGGATGGAATAAGCTGATGATGATGATGATACATATATATATATATATATATATATATATATATATATATATATATATATATATATATATATATACATATATATATATATATATATATATATATATATATATATATATATATATATATATATATATATATATATATATATATATATACATATATATATATACATATATATATATATATATATATATATATATATATATATATATATATATATATATATAAGGCTCATTTTTAAAGTAAGAACCGTTTTGAGATCAAAAAAAATACAAGGTTATTTTCTTTAACTATTTTATTTTTACCAGCACTCCCGGACCTTAATCTATTTTTCAACAGAATTCAACAGAATTTCCAACTATATTAATATATTTGTCGTATCGTAAGACCAGCTTCAGTATTCAATCCTCATTCAAATGTGTCGCCTGGCTTGCTAAACAGCGTGATCACTACTTTCGATACTTTACACCAAAATTCTTGAAACTTGAGGAAATATAATGGTAAAATCGGAGAGCGTCTGTTTTCTTAAACTTCTTCATCAACTTTTCGCGCCAACTCATCATTAATAATGGACGGTCGCTCATTTTATCTCTTAACGTACTCGCGTGTACTGCCATCTTTAAACGCTCTATCTCGTTTTCTTACCATTCCATAGTGTTTTCGCCATACACTTTACCTATTTGCCGATGAATTTCGGCTGCTGTCACATCTCTTGCATTTAAGAAACGTATTACGACGCGTGTTTTACCATCTACAGGATTTTCAATGGTCTGAGACATTTTACACACGCATAAACAAACGTAAACTCGGACGAATACTTCTATAATGACTTCTGTGGTTAGCCAGTAGATGCAGGTATTCAGCACGTCTGCGTTTAACGGCGAACGTAAAGCTGCAGTAGCCCTATTTCAAAACAGTATTTGATTAAAAAACGTGCCTAATATATATATATATATATATATATATATATATATATATATATATATATATATATATATATATATATCTACATATACATATATATATATATATATATATATATATATATATAATATAGACATATATATGCAGTGACAGGCAGAAAGTGTATGTAGAGGGGGGGACAGCGATTTTTTCAAAATGATACAAAGAAAAGTGTGCGCATGTAAGACATTATATATATTTTTGAACTCGTGTTTTTATAATCTTTCATTGACCAAGTAAAATTTTTTTTTTCACTTCCAATTTCACCACCCAAAAGTAACCCCTTAAGTCAAAATTTAACTTTCAAAACTACACGGCTCTGATGAGGCCATCAATTTCTATAGTACCAAATTTCAACTTTGTACGTCAAATAGTTTCGGAGAAAATCGGGTGTGACAGACGGACAGACAGACACCGAAGTGATCACACACTAAAAATATTTAACAGAGAAAGAGCTTCAGAGGTACTAATAAATAAAATTAACATCCTCTTCTATCTTATATTTCTGTTAAAGTTGAAAGTAATGAAAAAATAAAACCATTTTTAGATTCCTCGACTTAAAAAATTACTAAATTTTAAAAAAAAATGGATTTATAAGTGGATTTTACATCACTTGAAACCCAAAAAAATGATTTTGCAGTGCCGAATGTCGTTTGGCGGGAAATTTAGATTTTCTGAAGTGTAAAGTCCAAATGACATTCTGTTCATTAAAACATCATTTATTAGGAAAAAATATTTAAAATTGGATTTTACGGTGTCAGTGTGTAAAATTTTAGGTCGATTGGACAAGAATCGTATTTTGTGAGTTTTTTTCAATTAATAAAAATATGGAGATTTTTATTTCCTGAATTTGAAATACATAGGTTAGATTCTTAGAAGACTTTTAAAATTTATTTATTTATTCCAGGCTATATTTTTTCTAGTTTGAAGTTTTTCTTTTTTGTTAATTACACTTCAGCATTACAATTATGTTGAAAAAAAGGAAGAAAAATTGGTAAATTAATATTTACCAAAGCTAATAAAGACATTGACTATACAGCGCACGAATAATAAATAAATTGCAGACACCATAAATTAAATAAGTAAATAAAAAATGGTAAGCTTACAAAAATAGTCTAGTTTGCATTTCCACATGCCTACTGCTCAATTCTGTTTACCAAATTTTATTTTCCAGCTAATCAATATTTCTGAAAAGTTTCTGAGGATAATCTTTGTTCTTTAGATAGCACCATAAAAAATCGAGCTGTGTTAAGTCATTAGATCTTAGATCTCGCTGGTTAGCAGAACAACGTCCAATCTAAGTGGTCTTTAAATCATTAATCTAGCCATTGTCGCACTTACAGCGTACTATGAATGGACGCATCATCTCGTTGAAAAAATAGTCCTCTACGTTGCTGAAGTGGAAATTCATGTAAAAAAATTAAATATTTCTGTGTGTAAGAATTGCAGGTAGCTCTCGGAAGTTAAACTTTGTCGGAAAAAGAAAGGACCAAAAATTTAAGTGTTCCATATCCCATACCATACGTTCACTTTAAAGTAGCACTGATTTTTGGTTTACAATACAAAATTTTGATTTTCGTCATCTTCAATTCTGTAAGCTCGCCACTCCGTTAGAAGAAAACGTAACCTCGTCAGTAAAAAGGACGTTTCTGTAAAAATGTGTGTCTTGTTCCTTCTTTCCTTGTAGGGAAGAACAAAAATCTAATCGAGCATCATAATCTTTTCTTGTAAAACATGAATAAATTTTAGTTCGCAAGCATGCAATTTATTTTGTACTAAAACTCGCCTGATCAACCGTTCTGACATTCCAAGAGTGGATCACAATACATTAAAGTTTGTTTCTTCGTTAGTAACATGCCTGTGATGACGGACTTTGTATCGGCTATTTACAGAACTTTAAAGATATTTAAGAGCTTTTCCACCATCGAATGATGAACATTTTTACCAGGGTGCCTTTCGTTAAATATTCTAACACCACTTCGCGAATTTTATATATGACAACATATTGAAATGATTTTAATTCTTTCTAGAAGAGATAATTTTTGAGTAGCCGTTGTAGACATATACAATTTAACAGATACTAAAATTGAATCACATTCTTTCATTTGAAGTGATGCAGAATCTGCTTTACCTACTTTTCTTCTAAATTTAATAATAAAGAAACATCCCATATATCGCACACTTTCTGCCTGTCACTGCATATACGAGTATATGTCTATATTATTATATATATATATATATATATATATATATAATATATAATATTACAGGGCCGATTGTCATTTCTCGTTTGACGGGATATTTGAAGTTTATGAAGCTTAAAGCCCAAAAGTCACTCTGAAAAAGTTTATAAGGAAAATGTGTTTGGAAGTTTATTTTTTGGTAGTATGCAATCTATTAGAGTGGTATAAGAATTTAAACATTTATTTTTTGATTTCAAGTTATGTTTTACAATCAATTATTAAAAAATCCTGATTTTCGTAAAACCTTTACTATCGCACGGACAATTTTTACCTTATTACTTGTAGTTTAAGGGTTTTGTTTTTCATAATTTATTACGAAACTAGCCGTGTCCGCGGCTCCGCTCGCGTGGACTTGATTCATTACTATCGACACTGCTTATTCCTTATGTTACCTAACGTAATAATATATCTGCCATTATTTCCCCTTATCTCCCATTATTTCTCCTTATCTCTCTTTACCTCTATATAATTTCCATTATCTAGGCTTACCTCTACTCATCTCCCATTATTTCTCCTTATCTTCCATTATTTATCCTTATTTCCCATTATCTAGGCTTATATCGAATTATATAGAACATATGTATAAATTTATAAAAACACGTAAATCTGATAAGTGGTTCTCAAGTGATAAGCGCACTAACGGATAGACAGACAGACAGAGAGACGTTGCAGTATATATATATATATATATATATATATATATATATATATATATATATATATATGTATATATATATATATATATATATATATATATATATATATATATATATATATATATATTATATTCTTTGCAACATGATATTGTTCCATATTTAATAGTTTAGGCAGTGTATTGCAAGAGAACGCGCGCTAACTGTAACCTTTTTTCCAACTTGATTTACTAATACCGTCACTGCTTATTCTTTATGTTACCTAACGCAATAAAATATATCCTATAACCTGGCCAGAGAACATATAGACGTTTTAAAAAAAAGCACGTAACGCACTAACTGACAAACAGGCAGAGAGAGAGACGTTGCATTTTATATATATTATAGATAGATAACCTGATGTACGTTTAAAAAAAAAGCACGTAAATCGGATAAGTGGTTCTCCAGTGATAAGTGCACTAACGGAGAGACAGATAGACAGGCAGACAGACAGACAGGCAGAGAGATGGTGCATTTTATATATATTATAGATAGAAGATTATAGATAACCTGGCCAGAGATCAAATGTATGAATTAAAAAAAAAACATGTAAATCGGATAAGTGGTTCTTGAGTGATAAGCGAACTAACGGACAGAGAGACAAACAGAGAGACGTTGTATTTTATATATATTATATTCTTTGCTACATGATATTGTTCATGCTTTAGGCAGTGTATTGCAAGAGAACGCGCTAGCGCAAACTTTTCTCCGATTTGATTCACTATTATCGTCACTGCTAATGGTTTAGCACATTTAAAAATAAAGCACGTAAATCGGACAAGTGGTTCTCCAGTGATAAGCGTACAAACGGACAAACAGACAGAGAGACGTTGCGTTTTATATGTATTATAGATATCCTTTGCTACATGATATTATTCCATATTTAGTGGTTTAGGCAGTGTAGTGTAAGAGAACTCGCTAGCGGCAAACTTTTTTTCAATTTGATTCACTATTATCGTCACTGCTTATTCCTCATGTTACCTAACGCAATAAAATATAGCGTATAACCTGACAAGAGAACATATGTTTGTTAAAAAAAAAAACACGTAAATCGGATAAGTGGTTCTCCAGTGATAAGCGCACTAACGGACAGACAGACAGAGAGACGTTGCATTTTATGTTATATATTATAGATATAGATTATAGATATAAAGGAAAACAAGAAGGTACAATAATAGTATTTTTAATTAATTTATTTCAAAATTTTACAATTACACAAAACATAAAACACATTTAAAATATTTAAGTAAGTATTTTCCCCAAAAATTTAAAATTTTTTAGATGTCGAAAACCGAAGAACCGAACCGATGAATATAAAATAATGCATCTTTTTTCCTAATAACTTAGTACATACTTACCGTAAATACATAATGCAATTTTAGTTTAGTTTTTCATAAAGTTACCTATAGATGAAACAAGAATTATGTGTGTATTGCCTCTTCAAAAAGAATGTGATTCAATTTTAGTATCTGTTAAATTGTATGTGTCTACAACGGCTACTCAAAAATTATCTCTTCTAGACAGAATTGAAATCATTTCAATATGTGGCCATAATTATCAAAGTTCGCGAAATAGTGTTAGAATATTTAACGAAAGGCATCCTGGTAAAAATGTTCATCATTTTATGGTGGAAAGGCTCTTAAATATCTTTAAAGTTCTGTAAACAGCCAATACAAAGTCCGTTATCACATGTTACTAACGAAGAAACAAACTTTAATGTATTGTTATCCACTTTTGGAATGTCAGAGCGGTTGATCAGGCGAGTTTTAGTATAAAATAAATTGCATGCTTGCGAACTAAAATTTATTCACGTTTTACAAGAAAAGATTATGATGCTCAATTAGATTTTTGTTCTTCCCTACAAGGAAAGAAGGAGCAAGACATACATTTTTACGAAACTGACGAGGTTACGTTTTCTTGTAACGGAGTGGCGAGCTTACAGAATCGAAGATGACGAAAATCAAAATTTTGTATTATAAACTAAAAATCAGTACTACTTTAAAGTGAACGTATGGTGTGGGATATGGAACACCCAAATTTTTGGTTCTTTCTTTTTCCGACAAAGTTTAACTTCCGAGAGCTACCTGCAATTCTTACAGACACAAATATTTAATTTTTTTACATGAATTCCAACTTCAGCAGCGTAGAGGACTATTTTTTCAACGAGATGGTGCGTCCATTTACAGTACGCTGTAAGTGCGACAATGGCTAGATTAATGATTTAAAGACCAGTAGATTGGACGTTGTTCTGCTAATCAGCGAGATCTAAGATCTAATTACTTAACACAGCTCGATTTTTATGGTGCTACCTAAAGAACAAAGAAACTTTGAATGACTTGAAACATTGATTAGTTGGAAAATAGAATTTGGTACACAGAATTGAGCGGTAGGCATGTGAAAATGCAAACTAAACTATTCTTTTTTAAGCTTACCATTTTTTGTTTACTTACTTAATTTATGGTGTCTGCAATTTATTTATTATTCGTGCGCTGTATAGTCAATGTCGTTATTAGCTTTGGTAAATATTAATTTACTAATTTTGAAGTGTCCTTAACAAAAAAGAAAAACTTCAAACTGGAAAATTATTCGCTAATTCTCCGTGCGACAGTTTTACCAAAATCATCATATATTATTCGTTGTGAAAGAAGTGAAATATAGCCTGGAATAAATAAATAAATTTTAAAAGTCTTCTAAGAATCTAACCTATGTATTTCAAATTCAGGAAATAAAAATCTTCATATTTTTATTAATCGAAAAAACTCACAAAATACGATTCTTCTCCAATCGATCTAAGATTTTACACACTGATACCATGAAATCCAATTTTAAATATTTTTTCCTAATAAATGATGTTTTAATGAACAGAGTGACATTTGGACTTTACTTTAGAAAATCTAAATTTCGCGCCAAGTGACAATCGAATTCATTTTTTTGGGTTTCAAGTGATGTAAAATCCACCTATAAATCCATTTTTTTTTTTTAATTTAGTAATTTCTAAGTTGAGGAATCTAAAAATTGTGTCATTTTTTCATTACTTTCAACTTTAACAGAAATATAAGTTAGAAGAGGATGTTAAATTTTATTTATTAGTACCGCTGAGGCTCTGCTCTCTGCTAAATATTTTTAGTGTTCCGTACGGAACACTTATAAGATCACTTCGGTGTCTGTCTGTCTGTCCGTCTGTCACACCCGATTTTTTTCTCCGAAACTATTTGACGTAGAAAGTTGAAATTTGGTACTAACACAGAAATTGATGGCCTCATCAGAGAGTTTTGAAAGTTAAATTTTGACTTAAGGGGTTAGTTTTGGGGGGTGAAATCGGAAGTGAAAAAAAAATTACTAGGTCATCGAGTGGGGTGTCAAATGAAAGATTGTAAAAACACGAGTTCAAAAATATATATGTCGTACATGCGCACACTTTTCTTTGTATCATTTTGAAAAAATCGCTGTCCCCCCTCTATCTCGAAAAGTACTGGTCCAAAAATTTTGAAAAAATTCTGGAATATTCTCCACGGGGTGTAGACTGAATGAAAATTATCACGAGTACATTACCTCTAATAATTTATCTGGTATATAAAAAACAAAAATTTCAAGTTCATCAGTTTTCAGTAAGGATCGGAAACAAACTTTGTTGAAAACTCATTTGGAGTGTATTTTGTGAAGTCACTGATCATTTTATACCTCCGTAACAAAATTTTTTATTTCAGAAGCAATCAACGTACGGAACACTACTTTCGCAAGTTCAACTTGCACTTGACCGGTTATTTACCTAATGGATTCAGTAGTTCTTTACTGTGAGAAAATCAAATTCAGTAGTGTCTATTTAAGAACTACGTATTTGCAAGGGAACCACTGGGTAAATTTTTACTATAAATCAATTAAGCATTCCTATGTACCTCTAATTACATCACTTGTAGTCTCCACTAGCAACCCGATAAAAATTCGTTCCCGAAATATGGATACAAATGCAAGTTTTAAGAATGCTAAACAATTTCCTATTTGTAATACATATAAATGAAACCATTTATGCTTTATCATGTTAACGTACAACTTTATAAATTTTATTTAGCAAGATCATCTGAATAAAGCATAAAAATATTGCATTCTTCATGAATCATCATGTTAACATAAGTCTACTTTTTTACATGACCATATTTGTACCATTAATATTATTTACTTAAGCAAATATTAAATCGTAGGTATATAACCAGCCGATAACTGGCAAAATTCACTTTTGTCACAAATAAATTCTACAGAACATATTAACACGCATAAATGTATAACTTTAATTTTTAAAATGGCGCCTAAATTATACGTAAACAGTTTGAGTCCTCCTTCAAGAGCAGTTATGATGTGTGCTAAAGAGTTAGGAGTTATTGTGGAAATCGTGCAAATGGATCTTTTCAATGGCGTACACCTTAAAGATGATTATCTCAGGGTAAATTTTTTTTAACAATATTTTCAACAACAAAAGACAATACTTCACTACGAAAACAGGAGTTTCATTTTCCATAATATCTTCAAGATCCTTCGTTACAAAAGTATGTTTTTATTTCAGAAAAACCCTCAACATACCGTACCCGTACTTGAGGATGATGATGGCTTCTTTGTTAATGACAGTCATGCCATAATGGCATATTTGGTTGCAAAATATGGGAAGAATGATGAATTATTTCCAATCAAGGATTACAAACGACAATCAATCATTGATCATAGATTACATTTTGATTCTAGTGCATTATTTGGCAGAGGTTCGCAAATTTCGGTGAGTATATCTAATTGAATTTATTTATATTTATCTTTAGTTTCACATATTTACATAGCGTTCTGTGTGAACGATTAGAACGACAAAATCCAGACAATATAGAAATATCCATGGATCTGTGGCGTTGCCAAAGGGACCAGGGGAGGCGTATGCCCCTTAGATACGCAATTGCTTTTTTTTCTTGGGATTCTCTTTCATGAAAAATGTTTACCCCTTCAGATCATTAATTTTTAAATTGATTTAGTTGTTAAGTTTATAGAGTTCCGTTGTAAAGTTTCCCCTTGTTTCCGTCCTATTATCACTTTTTAATGGGGTATAAGTTGTTGGATTTCATTTTAGTTTTAGTTAGTTCTATTTTGTAAAAAATCTCCTCTCCTCCTCTGTCATCAATTTTTATCCTGAGCGATTAAGTCGAAATTACTTATAGTTATGATTTAAAATAATACTATAACTGGCGGCTAAGCTAGAAGTAGATCATGGGTTAATAGAATGGTATATATATATATATATATATATATATATATATATATATATATATATATATATATATATTAGTATTATTTTATATCAAGAATTGGCAGCTCTTTTTAATAGTTTGCTAAATTTACATTTTCACGAGCACAAGAAATGTTGATGAATCTCTGCTTAATGTTTGTAAAGATAAACTGTTTAATAATAAAAAATTAACAGCGACTTTTAAGTCTGTACGTTCGGCAGTTAGAAAACTTTTCTATCTCGTTGCGTTACAACTCATCCGTAGTATATTCAAATCTAATCGCTGATATCTTTATAATTAGTAGTTCACATAAAATATAATCTCTATATCTTCCTTTCTTTAAATCTACGATAGTAATCACTTTCATGACTACGTACATACTCGAGTTGTTTGCCTGCCTTTCGCAAACAAGTTATCAACTGTAAATAGAATAATACTCGTAGAGTTTGTGTCAATTAATAACTTTTGCCGTAATTAATACCATCACGAAATATTTCATTAAAATAACCGCATTAGTTTAAATATATGCAATGTACATTTATGTCAGGGAATTTTCTAGTTTTAGTGTTCCGTACGGAAACTTATAGGATCATTTCGGTGTCCACCTGGGTGTCACGCCCGATTTTTTCCGAAAGTATTTGATATAGACAGTTGAAATTTGGCACCGATATAGGAATTGATCGCTTATAGCTGGAAGTGAAAAAAGAATTTAAGGTCATCGAGTGTGTCAAATGAAAGCTTGTGAAAATACGAGTTCAAAAATATATATGACGTCATACTCAAAAAGGGCCAAACCCCCCTTATCTCGAAAAGTAATGACCAAAAAATTTCGAAAAAATCCTGGAATATTCTCTGTAAAATATAGATTGAAAATTATAACGAATATATTGCGTTTGATAACTTATCTAGTATAAAAAAAACTAGGTGTATTGACAGTATAGTGAAGGTTTTTTCGCGGAACGATCTGAATTTAAACGGGATTAAGAGCTACGAAATATCAATAGGTATTCGGTGCAATTAATAATATACTCATATACTTTTCACACATTACTGCATTTGGCCAATGAAAATAAATTTTCATAATGACTGGTGACTAACCGATAGTTACCGAGAAAAAATAATTTTATTTTATTTGCTTATAATTAAACAAGTATTTAAGTAGTAAATATTTGTTTTAAACTTTTACTTCCAGATTCTAGGCGGAGCTAGATTAATTTATTTGCTATTAGGTAGCTAAGAAGCTATAACTATTATACATTATTGACTAAGAAAAACGTCAAAATACACATTGGATCTTAAGATATATACATGCCAGGCACCTAATTAACTAGCCTACGTAAGGATTTTATTTTAAAAGCAATCACCGTATGAAACACTAATTGCGCAAGTCCGCCTTGCACTTGGCCGTTTTTTTTTTAAATTTTAATCATATCCTAAACTAAATCAGATAACTAGATTTAGTTGTCATTTTAATTGTCTCCTACGTAAACAAGTAGACGTGCCTTTTTTTGTGCTTGCCTCAGATTGTGGGGTATTTGTAGTTCACTTTTAAGAAAACCGTATGTACTAAAATTTCAGCAATGGTTTTCATTATTAGAATTTGATAGTAACTACTTTACCTTTTACTCAAGGGTCATGTACATAATATCACCGTATTTTTTTTTTCTTTTATGGGTCTAGCACACGTGCTGCAGGGAAGTCCCTAAAGCGCTCCAGAAGCGGCATATGTGCGGAAAAAAAGCGATTCGCGTTGTTCTTGAATCGCTGTAAACTGTACTCGGTGGGAAACACGGCGCTGGGCAAATCATTTCAAAGGGATGACGTTCTTCATATAAAAGACTGCTTGAAAAGCGTTGTACGCGGAGTAACAAGCTGAACCTCATACGGATGTGAAGCACCAGCGCGACGTATATTTCTAACAGGGGAGGAATTAAGCGGGCTACATCCTTCGAATACTTTCCATGAAAATACTTGTAGAACAGACTCAAGTCGCCAACCGTTCTTCGATGTTCCAGCGAATCAAGGCCGCCGGTCAATTCCGGGTCTCCAATCAGACGGACCGCTCTTCTCTGAATCCAACAAATGCAGTGTATGTTTGGAGCGGAGTCCCAAACGTGGGAGCAGTATTCCATAGTTGGTCGAATTTGAGCTTTGTAAAGAATTAACAGTTGTTGTGGATGTAAAGCTTTCTGGTTCGAAATAATATTCCCAACTTTTGAGAAGCTCTCCTTGCTATGCCTGCAACCTGTTCATGCCTGGACATATTTATTTTATTACGCAATGAAATTCATCTATAATATAAAGATAGAAAATTGTCCCGCATATTTAACCGAGAAAATTAGATATGTCCATCAGATACACAACTACAACACCAGAGGACGAAATGACTTCCGAGTAGGGGGAATTACAAATGAAGGTGATCGAGCAAATCTTTATTATAAAGGACTTAAACATTTTAATGACCTACTAAATGATATTAAAAATTGTGAAACCATAAATAAGTTTAAGCAACTATTATATCAACATTGTAAGAATATGCCTAACCGATAGTTAAATTAGGTTCTAATGAACCGTAAATAAATAAATAAATAAAATAAAATAAATATTTGCTCCCAAACTAACGCCCAACAAATTGAGCGACGCTGCTAGGGGAATGGAGTGCCCCGACATAACTACGTCGGGTTCAGCAACGTTGACTTTTTTAGAAAAAACTCCCGCCTGGGTTTTTGTAGCGTGAAATTTCACTTGGTTACTGTCACCCCAAGATAGAATTTCTTCCAGGTCTTTGTTAAGTTGAACGACCTCCTGCTGTCTGCGGATATTCGCCTAAGCAGCCGATGTCCGAGCGTTCAAGGTGAATGAAGAGACAAGCGTACTATCATCTGCAAAGCTGTAGATTGGATTCCCGGTCTTTTCCAGCAGATCGTTAATGTAAATGAGAAAGAGAGTAGGAGACAGTATGGAGCCCTGGGGCACACCGGCGTTGATAGTAAAGGTGTTAGAAAGAAATCCGTCGACCGCCACTCGTAAAGAACGCTCTCTGAGGAAACATGAGAGCCACAAACAGAACCTTTCAAACATACCATAAGAGCGTAACTTAGCCAACAGTTCATCGTGCCAAACACGGTCGAATGCCTTGGATATGTCAAGAGCAAACGCTCGAGACTCTCCAAAGTGTTCAATTGCGTTGTTCCAAACATGTGTTACATAAGTCAGAAGATCTCCTGTTGATCTATGTTTACGAAAACCGTATTGGTGATCGCTAATAATATTAAATCGTTCAAGATATTTTACGAGATGCTCATTGATAACTTTTTCCATGACTTTCGATATTATTGAAAGCAGTGCGACTGGTCGGTGGTTATTTGGCAAGGTCTTCTTGCCTTTTTTAGGCTGAACCGTGGCACATTTCCAGCAGGACGGAAATATTCCCTTTCTGTAGGATACGTTAAAAAGTCAACAGAAAACTGGTGTTAGTTCCCTTGCACAGTTTTTGAGAACTATGGCAGGTATTCCGTCAGCGCCAGAACCCTTCTTGGTGTCTAGCTTCCTTCTGGGTGTCTAGCTTGTGGTGGAGGTGTCCAGTTTTTTTACATATAAAATAAAACATTACAAAAATTTTACAAAATATTATCTGCATCGCAACTCAACTTGTCGAGTAAACATATCTTTACGAAGTCGTATCCCAAAAAGAACATTGTGACAGTTTCAGTCATTTATCGCTCCTGATGATGCTAACCTAGTTGGTGAAACGCGCGTCGTTACAAGATTCCAAATTCCACCGTAGTAAATTAATAATAGGATTATTATGGGTGGGAAGGCTTTTAGCCAAGTAAACTGAGAGAGATTTTTCTTGTTAACCTTACTTTAAATTGTGGGTAATGTCAGCTAGACGGGATCTATAGTTCAGTCTGCTGTTTTACAGTCTTATAAAATATTATACCAGTAACTGTCTCCGTGATGTTGTCGCGAAGTATGTTAGTCTTTGACGGCACTCGATTTTTACAGCCCGACTTGAGGTCCGCATCTCATTCAAGAGCACTATTTTTTTTGTCAGCCTTCCTGTTCAAGTGGCCGCCAGTTAGCAAGATACCGTCGGCGGTTTTTCGTCACAGTTGCCTTTGAGTCCTCTCAAGGCCGACCTCAGATATCTATTTCAGCGTGTGTGTAAATCTAAAAGATATATAGGGTCAAAAGGATGGAGAAGGGGGTCAGAGGGATCGTTGTATGTATATTATAATATTTGTTCGTTTCAGCGTACGAGGAACCTGAAACTTATACTATTTTCTCTTTAATTGAAATAAACATTTTAGTTAATTTACTATTGCCTTCTTCATACAATTGATTATCTGGAGAAGATACTGTGTACCAAACAATTGTCGTAAGTTACAAAATATAGTGGAAATTGTGAATTAATTAAACGTTTATTTCAATTATTATGAATTTCCATCAAGTACAGGCTACTTCAATCAAATATATTTTTTCTTTATGTTCAACTTTACTAGTAGCTCTTCTCTGCTTATCTTCCCTTATTAGCATCTCACCATAAAGTTGTTTTGGGGAAAAACAAAATAAGTTGTATTGTTTAGAATACGTTATTCTTTAATATGGGAACGTCAAGTTAGTTCAGTGTTTATTTTAGATCTAAGTATTTGCAGGAAATTGCTGGATAAAGCACTTTATCAATTTTTTTTTTCTGAAAGAGATGATTTTTTTTTGAAAAGGCCTCATCCCACTTAATGACTTGTTTAAAATGCGTTAGAAATGGTTTAGGTTGTTCAATTTTCATTGTAAAATAGACACATATTTTAGATTTATTTCTGAAAAAACTGTAATTGATAATCAATTAAATATTATTTCAAAATGTCATCAACGTCCATGCTAAGTTTCGCGTTGAATATTTTCACAAATAACTGAATGTGAACATTGTTTTGAAATATTAACATGCTCAATTATTTGTTTTGATATCATTATGGAATTATTTGGTAATATAAAATTTGCATTAAACAATAATTTTTTATTACACTTAACACTAGGTAATTAATTTTTAGGATTCTGTTTGTCTATCACACCCGATTCTATCCGAAACTATTGACATGACACAGAAAGTTGAAATTTGGCACAAATATAGGAATGCATTGAAGAAAACACGTTATAATCAGTCGCATTTTATCATGCTATCCATTGCTCGCTAAACTGAAAACAACTGAATAATTTTCGGCATACTTTATAGTCTGTCACTCACACCCGATTCTCTCAGAAACAATTGACATGATATAGAAAGTTGAAATTTGGCACAAATATGGGAATTACTCGTCCAGACAGAGCCGTATAGTTTTGAAAGTTAAATTGAATTAGGGCGTTAGTTTAGGGGGGGGGGGGGGGGGGGGGGTGAAATTGGAAGTAAAAAAAATACCAGATCATCGAGGGTAGGGTATCAAATGAAAGCTTGTGAAAATAGGAGTTAAATATATGTATATATGATGTAATAAGACAAAAAAATGCAGAGGAAATTAAAAACCTTGTAGAACAGAATAAAAGCTTAAAAGTCTTGAGAAGGGAGAACACAATCGGAATGAAAGACATATGCAAGGTTCCGCACACATGCCGCTCCTGGAGCGCTTTAGGGACTTCCCTGTAGCACGTGTGCTAGACCCATAAAAAAAAGGACAAACAAAAGCGATATTTTACAGATCATCGAATTATTTTATCAACAATTATATACCCTACAAGATAAAAGAACAGAAATCAACATACCTCCAGGGGACGGAAGATATCCCGGACATCGTAGAAGAAGAAATCACATCAGCCTTGAAGGACATGAAAAATAACAAAGGTGAAGACAATATTGTAGTAGAGGCAGTTAAACAAGGAGGACAACAAATTATCAAATCACTTAAAATGTTATTCAATAAATGCCTCCTGGAAGGAATAACTCCATCGCAATGGAATAATGCAACTATTGTCATCATGCATAAAAAAGGAGATACTTCAGACCATACAAACTATCGACCTATTAGCTCCTGAGCTATGTATACAAGTTATTCACGAAAATCCGTACCAAACGCCCAGCAAATAAATTCGAGTTTTTTCTCGGAAGAATAGGCAGGTTTCCGCTCGGTGTATGGTATAAACGACCATGTGCTTACAATTAAAATCCTCATTGAAAAATTTATAGAATATAATAAGCGTCTTGTACTTATATCTGTGGACTTCGACAGGGCATTTGATTCTGTACATCAACAGAGACTTGGAAGCGCTTGCTGAGTGTCATATTGATCATCGATATTCCAATTTAATTAAATACATATATGAAAATGCCACCGCTCATGTTAAAATACAAACTAATCAATCCACCAGCAATTTTCGAACCGAAAGAGGAATGCAGCAGGGTGATACGCTCTCACCCAAGCTTTCCGCAACACTTCTAGAAAGTATTCTAAAATCAATAAACTGGGAAAGAATGGGACTTAACATTGACGGTGAAAAGTTAAATCACGTCTATTTCGCCGACGACATTCTCATAATAACAGACAAAATTCAAGAAGCACAACTATACTAGACATGTTTCAGGAAGCTTCAGGAAAGGTTGGTCTAAATACCAATCTATCCAAGACCCCATTTATGATAAATGTTGTATTAAGCGACACTATAAAACTGAATAACGTAGAGATAGGGCAAGTGCACCAACCTGGGACATGAAATCAGCACAGGACGAGATAACCAAACACATGAAATTCACCGGCGAATAGGTCTCTCCTGCATATGGCAAACTGGCCTATGTGTTCAAATCTAACCTTCCTACATGTTTAAAAGAAAAAGTATTTGACAGATGCATATTCCCCGTTCTTACGTACGGAGCCGATACTCTCACAATGACGAAGAAAAACATCAATAAACTATGTGTCATGAATCATGAGTGGCGATCAAGATCCGAAGCCCATCGGAGTAGAGGTAGACCACCACGTCGGTGGACTGATGATTTGTGATTGATGAGTGGGAGGGGAGTTCGCCAGTCTTCTTGATCTGTTTCTAACCACCAATCCGGAGATTTACACGGTCACCGTAAATCCGCCGTTAGGTTCTTCCGACCATAAACTGCTTTCGACATCTAGGCCGCGCAAGATTTGGCACTACAAATCTGCTAAATGGAAAGATCTTATGGAATATTTTCGAACTTCCCCTTGGATGGACGTTTGTTTTTGATTCGACAACTCATCTGACTGCGCCAGGGAGGTCTCCGATGTTATTTTGGCTGGTATGGAAGCTTACATCCCTTTTTCGAAGAAATGCCCCTCCAACGGCAAGCCTTGGTTTGACCGAAAATGCAAAGAAGCTGTTGTTTCTAAACATATTGCCTACCGACGATGACGTGAAAATCCTAACACCATAAATAGTAACACCTTTGTTCGTGCCCGGAACAGATGCAAAGGAATTATCGACGAAACCAAGGAGGCACACAATCAACGAATTAGAAACAAACTTCTCGCTTGTCCCAACAATTCCAGGTCCTTTTGGGCAGTCGCTAAGGCAGTTAGTCAAAATTTCACCAAATCCACCATACCACCACTCACACGGCCAGATAATTCCATTTCAACCACACCTGTTGAGAGAGCGAACTTGTTGGCTGAACTCTTTGCTTCACATTCTACTGTCGATTTCCAAGGAAAAACACCACTTACTATTTCCATATTGCAGTCAAAGACGCCCAATGTTGTCTTCAGACAGCGTATCATAAAGCGTATTTTAATGAAGTTAGACACCAAAAAGGCTTCTGGCGCTGACGGAATACCTGCCATAGTTCTCAAAAACTGTGCAAGGGAACTAACACCAGTTTTCTGTAGACTTTTCAACCTATCCTACTATATTTCCATCCTGCTAGAAATGTGCCACGGTTCAGTCGATACCTAAAAAAGGTAAGAAGACCTTGCCAAATAACTACCGACCAGTCGCACTGCTTTCAATAATATCGAAGGTCATGGAAAAGGTTATTAATCAGCATCTTCTAAAATATCTTGAACGATTCAATATTATTAGCGATCACCAATATGGCTTTCGTAAACATAGATCAACAGGAGATCTTTTGATTTATGTAACACATGTTTGGAACAACGCAATTTAACACTTTGGAGAATCTCGAGCGGTTGCTCTTGATATATCCAAAGCATTCGACCGTGTTTGGCATGATGGGCTGTTGGCTAAGCTACGCTCTTATGGTATGTCTGAAAAGTTCTGTTTGTGAATCTCATGTTTCCTCAGAGAGCATTCTTTACGAGTAGCGGTCGACGGATTTCTTTCTAACACCTTCACAATCAACGCCGGTGTGCTCCAAGGCTCCGTACTGTCTCCTACTCTCTTTCTCATTTATATTAACGATCTGTTGGAAAAGACCGGGAATCCAATCTACAGCTTTGCATCGACTGCTCAGGAGAATATCCGCAGACAGCAGGAGGTCGTTCAACTTAACAAAGACCTGGAAGAAATTCTAACTTGGGGTGACAGTAACCAAGTGGAATTTAACGCTACAAAGACCCAGGCGACAGTTTTTTCTAAAAAAGTTAACGTTGCTGAACCCGACATAGTTATGTCGGGGCACTCCATTCCCCTAGCATCGTCGCTCAATTTATTGGGCGTTAGTTTGGGAGCAGGTATGTCCTGGTATGAACATGTTGCAGGCATAGCAAGGAGGGCTTCTCAAAAGTTAGGAATATTATTTCGAACCAGAAAGTTTTACACTCCACAACAACTGTTAATTCTTTACAAAGCTCAAATTCGACCAACTATGGCATACTGCTCCCATGTTTGAGGCTCTGCTCCCAAACATACACTGCATTTGTTGGATTCTATTCAGAGAAGGGCTGTTCGTCTGATTGGAGACCCGGAACTGACCGGCGGTCTTGATTCCCTGGAACATCGAAGAGCGGTTGGCGACTACAAGTATTTTCATGGAAAGTGTTCGAAGGATGTAGACCGCTTAATTCCTCCCAAAGCGGTGCATGTTAGAAATACACGTCGCGCTGGTGCTTCACATCCGTAAGAGGTTCAGCTTGTTACTCCGCGTACAACGCTTTTCAAGCAGTCTTTTATATGGAGAACATCATCCCTTTGGAGTAATTTGTTGTTGTGTTTCCCACCGAGTACAATTTACAGCGATTCAAGAACAACGTGAATCGCTTTTTTCCGCACACATGCCGCTCCTGGAGCGCTTTAGAGACTTCCCTGCAGCACGTGTGCTAGACCCATAAAAAAAAAGGTAGACCACCAAGTCGGTGGACTGATGATTTGTGATTGATGAGTGGCTGGAAATTGGGTACAAGCGGCCTAGAACAGAAACAAGTGGCAAGACTTGAGGACTTTTGTCTAGCAGTGGACAGTATAAGCTGATGATGATGATGTAGTACTTTCGCGCACTTTTTCTTTGTGTTATTTCAAAAAAAAAATTCTAAAAAGTCGATGTCCTCCCTTAACTCGAAAAGTACTGATCAAAAAATTTTGAAAAAATTCTGGAATATGCTTCATAAAGTGTTAACTGAGCGAGTACATTACGCTTGATAATTTATCTGATATAAAAAAAAACTATGTTTTTTGACGTATGGTTGAGGTAACTGTAACTGAGAGACAAGTCGCTCTTGTATCGAGATATAATTTTATTTTATTTTAAAAGCAATCACCGTACGGAACACTAATATCGCAAATCCGACTTGCACTTGGCCGTTTTTTCATTTTTTTTTCTTTATTTTTAGGCACCTTTACTATTTAAAGGAATACAACCCACCCAGGACAAAGTCGATCATGTGAAGGATGCAATACAATCTTTGGAGAAAATCCTAACGAATAATAAAACTGACTATATTGCTGGAAATAGTTTATCGATTGCCGACTTCAGCATTTTTACTACATTATCTTTCCTTAACAATTTTGTACCACTTTCGGATTTTCCCAATTTATCAAATTACCTTACAAGGATGCAGAAACTTCCTTCCCAGGAAGTTAACAAAGAGGGGTCAACTGCACTTGATGCCCACATTAGTAGAGCACTAAAAAAATAAATTATTCTAGAATTTTAACTGTTATGTAACAACATCTATTAGGATCGTGAGCCGGATTGAGGCTGATGTATTCCAGAAGCTTGGTGATTTAATAAAAAAAAATAATAATAAAATCAGCCCGTTCCTCATTTTTAATTAATTTCTTAAACCTTATGTTGTCAATTTAAAAAATCGGTAAAGTGAACGTATTTTCCTTGAAACCACGCAGTATATGCTGAATTTGATATTCCTACACTGACGCATTGCATAATCGGACTATTACATTTCGATATTTTAAATGATGGTGCAGATAAGGGGCTTTAGAGATATTTATAACTGAAACCTAGCATTTTCCGCAGCATATTATATCTATGAAATAATAAAAAAAAATAACATAATTTTAACTTCAAGAACCCTGATAAGGACATATGACACGATATACAATCAGTCCAAAAAGTCTCCATACACCACCTGATTTCTATTAGTATTAAAAACAACTACGGAACATTTTATTTAGAAGTTATATCATTGTTATAAAAATGTAAACAAAATTAGTGTCAAAAGAGTCTCCATACACTCAAGAACTGCATTGAAAAAAACACGTTATAATCAGTCGCATTTTATCAAGCTATCTATTGCTCGCTAAACTGAAAACAAATGAATAATTTTCGGCCATACTTTATAATCTGTCACTTGTTGCTAGTAATTTTGCAGTGGGTTGTCAAAGTAGTATTAAAAATGAGCGAAAGAAAAATTCCATTTTAAGTTCGAAAGATCATAATTGATTTCTGGAAAGATGGAAAATCATACAAAAACAGGAAAAATTGTTAAAAATCAACGGGTTCCTATAAAATTTGACCACGCTCCGGTCGTCCCCAGAAACTAACTCCACATGAAGAGGCCAGTATTGTTAGACAAATAATTATATATCCCAAGAAAAGTACACCTTAATTAAAAGAAAAAGACGGGAACTACTTTCGAAAAATTTTTGTTCACAAACAGTAAGAAATTGTTTACACAGGGCAGGCTATAAGGGGTGTGCAGCTAGGAAGAAGCCGGTAATTTCGGAAGCTAATCGCAAAAAGCGGTTAGCTTTTGCTAGGGAATACGTTACTAAACCTCCTGAATTTTGGGAATCCTTAGTCTTTGGTGATGAAACTAAAATTAACCTTTTTGGGTCTGATGGCAGAACTAAAGTTTGTAAAAAGAAGAATACCGCATTCGATATTAAAAACATCTATTCCACGGTGAGACAAGGGGGTGGCAGAGTTCTGCTTTGGGGATGCATGTCCGCTGAAAGGGTTGGAAATTTACATTTTATTAATGGTACCATGGATCAGCATGTTTATTTGAACATTTTAAGAGACAATTTAAGAGAAAGTGTTCAAAAATTAGCACTCGAAAAAAGATACATTTTTCAACAAGACAATGATCCGAAACATACAGCGAACTTGGTGCGAGAATGGGTGATCCACAATATGCGACAGCAGCTTCATACACCTCCGCAATCACCTGACGTTAACCCCATCGAGCATTCATGGGAGGAACTTAAACGGCGCATTCGCAAACATAATGTTTCAAATAGAGAAGAATTAAAATAGAAAATATTGAACGAATGGGAGAACATGCCAGCAGAAGTTAATAGAAAGCTGATTGCAAGGATGACAAAAGGCCAACGGCGGTCCTACTAAATATTAGTTTAAACGAAGTTGTTATTTTCCGTTAAACTCCGTCAAACTATTACCGATAATTGTTAAGTGCATGGGGACTTTTTTGATATTAATTTTGTTTACATTTTTATGACTTCTAAATAAAATTTTCAGTAGTTGTTTTTAATACTAATCCTCGTTGGCTAAGTTTCAAATATTAATTTAACCATGTTTTCTCATAATTTCAATTAATTAGTTAAACAAAACAGAAAAATAGTATAGAAAGCAGGTGGTGCATGGAGACTTTTTGGACTGACTGTATATGTTATCAAAAGAATACCTTACCCTTTTCCCCACACGTTTAACCCCTTATATGCCTTACTATAAGTAATTAGGTGCTTAAAACTTGTCTATCATCACAATTCAAAATCAGGAAAAAAAATTCGAAACACAATTGAAACTCAACAAACCCAAAACAAAGTTTGTCGATCCCCCACTCCTTTATCTCGAAGCTCTATAGTTAAATTTTAAACTTGTCCCTGATTTAAGTGTTATATGTATATCAAATCTGAAATATAAAACTCATTTCATTCGAGAGTTATTGTGCCAACAGATGGAAATTGAAAACTATTGTTTATCATCAAGGGAACCTGAATTGTGAAGAAATGCAAAAATCACATTAATTATTTTATGTGATTTTTTTAAATATCAAGGGAAGTAAAATTGTAAAAATTTTAAATCTCATAGATTTAATAAAACAAGGTAAAAATTAAACCTCTGCAATGGTCATCAGCTCGCTGTCAGCTGTGACGCCAATCACATTTTTTTACTTATAATTTTTTATACAACAAAATGCTAATGAAAAGGAAAATATATACATATGTCAAATATTTTAGTTAGTTTTATTTTGTAGGCAAGGAGTCATACTTTTGTTAATTGTTATTTTTAGTATGCCATATGGAACACTTATAAGACCACTTCGGTGTCTGGCCGTTTGTATGTCCGTCTGTCTGTCCGTATGTCACACCCCATTTTCTCCAAAACTATTTGACGTAGAAAGTTGAAATTTGGCACTAATATAGGAATTATTGGCTCCATCAGAGCAGTGTAGTTTTGAAAGTTAAATTTGGACTTAAAGGATTAATTTTGGGGGGTGAAATCGGAAGTGAAAAAAAAATTACCAGGTCGTCAAGTGGGGAGTCTTGTGAAAAAGTTCAAAAATATATATAATGTAATACTTGCGCACACTTTTCTTTGTATTATTTTTAAAAAATTGCTAAAAATCGCTGTCACCCCCTTATCTCGAAAAGTACTGATCAAAAAATTCTGGAATATTCTCCATAGGGTGTAAATTGAATGAAAATTATCACACCTATAATAATTTATCTGGTATATAATAAAAATTCTGAGAAATGGAAACAATAAAATTGTACTGAATTTTAAGGATAAAATAAAGACATGCAAGCAATACATAAAACAACTTTTCAATAGACATAAATCAGAAATCGTGCAGCTAAACAGAGATAATGAGATAGGGCCACAAATAACAAGAACAGAAGTTATTCATGCTATACAACTACAGAAGGATGGAAAAGCAGTTGGTCCAGATAAGATAAAGGGAGAAATCCTCAAAATATTTTCGGATGAAAGTCCATTTACTAATCGACCGGTAATCTTATTTAACAAGATCTATGAAACCGGACAAATTCCTCTAAAGTCGAGTTTCATCCCAATTCCTAAAAAGTCAAAATCAGTGAAATGTGACGATTATCGCTCGATAAGCTTAATGTCTCACGTTCTCAAGATATTCCCGAGAATCATCCATACCAGAATACATAGAAAATGTGAAGGTGAAATAGGTAACACACAATTCGGATTCCAAAAAGGCATGGGTGCACGGAACATTAAATGTACTGGTCCAGCGTTGTAAAGATATGAATTTGGATGTATATGCATGTTTTATAGATTACAATAAAGCTTTCGACTGTGTGATGCACGAAAAATTAATAAAAATTCTAGAAACAACAAATATAGACAAAAGAGATCTAAATATTATTAAAAATCTGTAATGGAATCAAACAGTAGAAGTTAAAATTCGGCTGGAAAAGTCCGAAAGCATAAAAATAACCCAAAGTGTAAGAGAGGGATGCATTCTCTCACCACTTTTGTTCAATCTTTATTCTGATGCTGTGTTTAATGAGGCCATCTATGAATCCTTTGAAGGAATAACAGTTAATGGACAAATACTGAACAACATACGGTATAATTATACAAAAACAACACTATTTTTTAATTTCCAGCCTCTTTAAAGTAACTTGACAATTATTTCACCATACAATGGCTTCTTCAGAGGTAAATAGAAAGAAAAATATTTGGTAGTAATCCTGGTTATATAGTGCTTAAAACTATCCTTAATTACCTAAGATAATGCTAATCGTTTTATTATATTATTTACAGACAGAATTATTTTAAGAATGCAAATCTGTGGTACTATTTCAAAGAACTAATAAAGATTAAATAAGGGTGAATGGTTTAAGTCTACCTGTTCGTTTAATAATAGATTGGAGTCTTTCCGTTTCTTAATTTCAAGACATTCAAACAAATTTAATTTTTTAGATTCATTTTCTACATGTAGGATTTTTAACGTACCATCAAAATTATGGGATTCGTTTATGATATGGGTTGCATAATATGAATTGTTCTTGTTTTTTAAATAACTATGTTTATGTTCTTTAATGCGAGTTTCAAAAGATCTACCAGTTTGTCCTGCATAGGTTTTAGTACAAGATCCACAATTTAATAAATAAACTCCTGATTTTAAGGATTTCTTAGATTTGGTTTTGTTATTCAAAATTATATTCCCTCAGGTATTACTGGTTTCGAATGCTATTTTATTGTTCTTTTTTATTAAATGTTTTGAAATTTTTCTAGTTATTTTCCCTGTGTATGCGAGTGTACTAAATTTTCCTTTTTTGTCATTAATTGTGGAATAAATTAGAGAGATTGCTTGTTTAAACGATTTTTTATTCAAGATATTATCTATAATGTTAGGGTCATATCGATTATTAATTGCTATTTGTTTGATTATGTCGACTTATTTGTTAAAATTAGTTTTAGTCATAGGGATATGTAACACTCTATGTATGAGAGAGTTAAAAGCGGCCATTTTGTGAGTATAAGGGTGGGATGAACTATTGTGTATGACTGTGTCAGTATGTGAAGGCTTGTGAAAAATCGAGAAATCGTGTTTATTGTTCACTTTTGATATAGATACAGTAGAACCTCGATTAACCGAGTCACGATTATCCGAGCTCCGGATTAACCGAGCCAATCTAAGAACCTGATTATCCGAGGTACGCGCGTCTATGCTGCGTATTAACCGAGCTTCTAAAATATGTATGTACATATTTTCATTTAAAACCGTCGGGGCCTTTGGGGAATCCCCCTGGCCAGTGTGAGGGATTCCCCTACTTATGTTTTTGGACTCTTTCAGCATGTAAATTTGCGTAAATGCGTTTACTACGGGGAAGTACGAGTATACTAACATAATTTATTTGGTTGGAGATTTGGTAGTTAAGTGTAATTAAAACGAACTGCTTTGTGTGAATTTTTGTTTGTCGTATTATAATGGAGCAAAACAAGCGTAAAAGAATCGTCGTTCCTATTGAAGAAAAATTAAAATCTATCAGAAGAATTGAAGCAGGAGAGACAATTAAAGTTGTAAAGTTGAGATTATGGAGTAGGTGAGGTAACAGTTGGAGATTGGAAAAACCGCACAAAAATAGAAGAGTGGTGTATAAATCAAGCCTCCTCGTCCTCGGGAAGAAAATCAATGAAAACCGGCGACTATGAAAAGGTTAACGAAGCTTTATTCGTGTGGTTTAACCAACGATTAGTACGCAATTCCCAGAGATAGATCAGTTTACCGCCAGTTCTGGATAACTTGATCGCTGGAAAAAAAGGTACCGTGTACGACAACTGACTGTATGTGGTGAAAAACTTTCTGCTGATGTGTCATCAATTGAGAAGTTTAAGCAGAACTTTAAAAAGTAAATCCAAAATTGTTGATACACATGTGATCAAATTTACAACTGTGACTAAACTGGTCTGAATTATAAAATGCTTCCATCAAAAACATTGGCATCTCGACAGGAAAAATCAGCTCCTGGGCACAAACGAAGTAAGGAAAGATTAACTATAATGGTATGTTCCAATGCATCTGGCAAGCACAAAATCCCACTGATGGTGATTGGCAAGTCTGCGCGTCCAAGAGCTTTAAAAGACATCTCACCCAAAGCTCTACCAGTCTATTACAAAAGTCAGAAGAGCGCATGGATGGATGCGACCTTATTTACTAACTGGTTTGAAGAAGAATTTGTGCCATCTGTGACTAAATTTTTGAACAGAAACCGTCTTCCTATTAAAGCAATTTTGTTAATGGATAATGCCCTCTTTCACCCTGAAGAAGGACTTTATGTGGGCGAAATTGTAAAATTTTTTCCTCCAAATGTAACCAGCATAATGCAACCAATTGATCAAGACATCCTCGAAAACATTAAAAAAAATTATAGGCGTTTATATCTTGAACATCTGTTAGAATACACAGAAAACGAGGATATTATCAATGGGATGAGAAAGGTTACACTGAAAAATGTTATTTACTGGATAAGTCAAGCTTGGGATTCTGTGCGTATTACCACTATTCAAAAATCTTGGTCAAATTGATTTGGAGGACTATAATGACAGTGAAGATGATACTTCATTAAATGAATTAGTTTTGAAATTGAGAGGCCATGGAGAAATGTCCTGTTCAAATTTTGACAGCGAGATAGAAGAAAAAGAAAAAAGTTTATTTGAATTAACGCAAAAATTAAAAGGTTGCGAAAATGTGACGAGAGAAGATGTTGTTGAATGGATTACAGCAGATGATTTAGAAGAAGAAATGAGTATTGAAGAAATAACGAATGCCTTTCAGGAAACCGAAAAATCAGATGACGATGACGATGACGAAGCGGCGGTGGATGAACAGTCTCCCACTAAGATCTTTCATCAAGAAGGCTTTGTTTCTTTGGAAAAAGCTTTGAGATATATCGAACAACAACCAGAGGCAACCTCAGTGGATTTGCTTCTTCTTAATAGATGGAGAAACATTGCAGCGAGAAAAAGAAGATGCAATATGAAACAGAAGCGCATAGATACCTATTTTACTGTTCTATAATGTATTTATATGTTAAAAACGTTAATACATCGGTTTAAAGTATTAGTGTTTATTTTTTGAATGAATAAAAAACAAATCCGGATTATCCGAGTTTTCAGTTATTCGAGGAGGGTACCTCCCCAAGTTACCTCGGATAACCGGGGTTCTACTGTATGTCTAAGAAATTTATAGAGTTATTGGATTCCAATTATAAGGTGAATTTAATATTAGGATGCAAATTATTTAGGAAGTTAAGGAAGATTGTTAGTTGTCTATCTGTTCCCGTAAAACAGGAAATGATATATATGTATGGTGAAACAATTGTCAAGTTACTTTAAATATATTGGAAATTAAAACATAGTGTTGTTTTTATATAATTTTATTATGAATTTCCAACAAGTATCGGCTAACACAATCAAAGAACATACGGTATGCTAATGACACTGTTCTATTAGCAAATAGTAACAGATCTCCAGCAACTGATCGATCGAGTGGTAGCAGCCAGCGGAAAATTTGGATTAACTATCAATATAAGAAAAACCAAGTGGATGGTAATAACAAAAGAAAATCTACCACCAGAATCCCTGGAAATCGGTAGAACCCGTAGAACAGGTCTCCACATTATATAAAATTATAAATATTTGGGAACCAATATAAATTTTGGATGGTTGTAGCTTGGTTGTAGCTGGAGACATTAGGTACTGATACTGAGATAGCCCTGAAAGATAGTCCTAACACCATATTATTAAAATTTCAAACAGCCGAAATTATTAAAAAAGAATTCATATCTAATAATAACAACATCAACCAAGACTTAAGGACAATAAAAACCATTCAGATTATAGTAAAACAAAATGATGTAATCTTTACCAAAGCAGATAAAGGTAACACAGTAATAGCAATAGACAAAATCGACTATATTAATAAAACGTTAAATTTTTTCAAAACAGGAAAGTATGAAATTTTATATAAAGATCAGACAAATATTTTTCAAAAAGAAATAAAACAACAAATTGGACAGGCCAAAAGTATTATTCATGATAAAGATAAATTTAAATTGATAAATATGAATCCCCAAATCCCACAACCTTATTCAAGTACATAAACTTGACCACCCAATCAGACCAGTTGTTTCCTTTATGTCTGCTCCAGCATATAAGACGTCATCCTTTTTAATTGATTTAATCAAATATCATACCAAATTTGAACCTAAATATAATATCAAAAACTCATACGAACTAGTGAATAAAGTTAAGAATATAACAATACTAGGTAATTCTAAATTAGTTTCTTTCGATGTCAAAAACTTATTTCCAAGTGTTCCTCCAGACGAAACAATAATTTTAATAGAGAACCTATTAACAAAAAATAAAGTAAATGAAGTTATAAAAATGGACATAATTAATTTATCAAGAACTTGCCTAAGAGAAAATTATTTTTCATTTAACAATAAATTCTACAATAGTAAGGAAGGGTTAATTATGGGGAGTCCATTAAGTCCATTACTTGCCGAAATTTTCATGGACAGTATTGAAACAATGATATTGAACAACCATAATAACAATAGTAATAATTGTCTATACTGGTATCGATACGTAGACGATATAATTGTATACTTTACAGGTACGGACAGACAATTAACTCACTTTTTACAGTACATTAATTCTTTACATAGAAATATCAGTTTTACAATGGAAGAAGAAGTCGAAGGGAAAATCAACTTCTTAGACTTAACAATCAGTAAAACCATGAAAAAATATGAATTTGCAATATATTACAAACCTTGTCATACAGATACCACAATTCACAATAGTTCTCACCACCCTAACCATCATAAACTCGCGGCTTATCATAGCTTTATACATAGACTAACTAATATCCCCTTATCAGAGGACAATTTTACTAAAGAATTAAACTACATAAAACAAGTAACCGTTAACAACGGTTATTCGGTTACTTTAATCGATAACATCGTTAGGAAGAAACTTAGGAACAAGGCAAACTCAGAAATATACCCACGTTTTAAGGACAGAAAAAACCACATTTAAATGCTTAACCTATTTCGGCAAACCAACAGAAAAACTGGGAAAATTTTTAAATCAAAAAAATGTCAACATAGCTTACAAAACTAACAATACTATAAGGAAATATCTCAAAAACTACAAACCATAAATCAATAAAGACAATAAATCAGGGGTTTATCAATTAACATGTGGGTCATGTCCTAAAACATACATAGGACAAACTGGACGTATATTTATACAAAGAATTACAGAACACGAAAAAAGTTTCATCCATAGAAAGTCTAATTCAACATATGCTAATCATCTTTTAACAGAAAATCATACATTTAACAAGAATTTGAAAATTTTATACACTCAACAAAAAGGTTTAAAACTAAACCTTTTAGAGACAATGCAAATAACTCGATTAAGGACTACAGGTAAGTTACTCAACGACCAGGTAGATTTAAACAATTCCCCATTATTGAATTTATTCTCCTAATTCCAAATCTGTGTGGGTTTGCCAATACTATCAATGTAATTTAATTAGGTGTAATATTATAATTAAGAAGTTATATAAAATTGTGAACATTAAACCTAACTTGACAGTGTAAAAATGTAGATCTGAAGAAGCTGCATCGACAGCGAAACGCGTCATCGCAATTTAAATAAACCAGTAGAAATTGACCAAAGATTTTAGATCGAAGCTTGTGAAAACACAGCTAAGATGGCTGCTCAAAAGAAGTAGACATATCCCTTTATTGAGATTCTAACGGGATACTGTAGACTGAAAAATGATTAAAACATTGTTAGGCGTGAAAGATAATCTCACTTGTCCAAGTTGTCTGGAAAACGAAGGGATAACGGTCCATTTCATTTGCTACATAGAGTGCTGGGAAGACTTATACACTGGCTCGGTAATTCTTTGAAATACATCCTGGCGTGGAACTATATTCTGACCTTTATGACGAGGTCAGAGAAATACTACGGGGACCCTGGTAATAATAATGGTTGAGAAGGTGGCTAAAAAAATCTTTCTGGTCTGTTTACTAGGTAATAAGCCTTGAACTTGAAAAGATTGAAATATTTGTACCAATGATAAAAAATGCATTAATTTTAAAAAGGTTAAACCTTTCTTTGTAATACTCATTCTTCTTCTTCTTATTCTTCTTTTAGCAGCCTTTTGCCATCCACTCCTGGACGTAGGCCTCCTTCTGTATTTTCCACTCCGCTCTATCCTTGATTACATGGTACCAGATCCTGCCGACCTGTTGTTTCACGTCATCGATCCATCTTTTTGGTGGTCTTCTCACACTTCTCCTATGTCTTCTAGGTCTCCACTGTATTAAGTGTTTCCTCTACTTCTTATCCGCCTCCTGTCTAGCGACGTGTCCTACCCAAGTCCATTTTAGAATTGGCACATGGTTTATGACATCCTCGATCTTGGTTCGTAAACGTATTTCCTCGTCACGCAAGTGGTCTCTAAGCGTTACTCCCAGCATAATTCGTTCTATAGCTCTCTGGATAGTTCGAAGTTTATTACCTGTTTTCACCGTTAATGCTGCGGTTTCTAATCCTTTCGTCAGCATACTTGTTAAAAAGTTTGGTTTTCAGATTGATCGGGATATCAGGACTTTTTAAGGCGTGATCAAGTTTTCCAGTAGCTGCCCATGTCATTTTAATTCGCTTACTCAATTCGGCTTTTTGGTTCTCTTTATCAAGTTTTATTTCATGACCTACGTAAACATATTCTTTTACTTTTTCTATTTTACTGCCTCCAACATAGATTGGTGTTTAGTCTGAAGTCAGGATTTCAGTTTTTGTCAGCACAAATTTTTCTGAAGCTGCCTTCAGTTCTTGGACCATCTCCTGTAACTCTTGTAAGTTGATCGCCGATCAAAACTACATTTTCAGCAAAACGGAGATGGGTGAAGTATCTTTCATCAACATTTATTCCTCTCTCCTACCAATCCAGTTGTTTAAAGATGTCCTCCAAAGCCAGTGTAAAAAGTTTCGGCGAGATAGTGTCGCCTTGTCTTATTCCGCGTTGTAGAGCTATTTCATCGGTTATTAGATCATCATCGATTTTAACTTGTAGTGTAGCCTTTTCGTATGCGTATTTAAGAAGCTCTCGGTATCTTGAATCTATTCTAGCATTATTCATAGTAGTCCAGCCACATTAGGGGTTTCACCTCGGAATGAGAGATAATAAGCTGTAAACTTGTATAAAGGCATTCTAAAAGTTATCTCAAAAGTCTCATAAAATCTCGTGTCCGCGACTTAAGATATTCAAGGTCAAAGGTCACAAAAATCGGTTATTTGCAAATAGCTCGCTTGCTAGGGTTTCAATGATATTTGCATTTATTATGAAAATTGTAGAGCATAAAATTCTCTACATATTTTATTCTAAACATTTTTTTATACGCTTAACCGTTTTTTGAGATAGAGAGCGCGCAGCGCTCAGCCATACATAGCATAATGCAAGATTAACCGTGAGTCCTGGTAAATGATACGTCGTATAAAGTTAATTAATCACTAAAAAATCCATAATTATGAACAATTTGCATTATTTATTAATTAATACATTATATTTAATAATATTTTTCATTTATTAAATATATTCGTTTAATAATACTTACCTACTTCGTGTAATTAAAAAATTGTTAAGTTTTTCTTTTTTTATGGGTCTAGCACACGTGCTCAGGAAGGTCCCTAAAGCACTACAGGAGCGGCACGTGTGCGGAAAAAGCGATTCACGAGCAACGCTGTAAATTGTACTCGGTGGGAAACACAGTCCTGTGAAAATTATTCCAAAGGGATGATGTTCTCCATATAAAAGACTGCTTGAAAAGCGTTGTACGAGGAGTAACAAGCTGAACCTCATACAGATGTGAAGTATCAGCGCGACGTGTATGTCTAAATGCACCGCTCTAGGAGGAATTAAACGGGCCACACATCCGAACACTTTCCATGGAAATACTTGTAAAATAGGCTCAAGTCGCCAACCGTTCTTCGATATTCCGGTGAATCAAGGCCGCCGGTCAGTTCCGGGTCTCCAATCAGACGAACAGCTCTTCTCTGAATAGAATTCAACAAACGCAGTGTATGTTTGGGAGTGGAGCCCCAAACATGGGAGCAGTATTCCATAGTTGGTCGAATTTGAGCTTTGTAAAGAATTAACAGTTGTTGTGGAGTGTAAAGCTTTCTGGTTCTAAATAATATTCCCAACTTTTGAGAAGCTCTCCTCCAACATACTCATGCCAGGACATATTTACTACTAAATTAACGCCCAACAAATTGAGTGACGATGTTAGACGAATGGAGTGCACCGCCATAACTATGTCGGGTTCAGCAATATTAACTTTTTCAGAAAAAACTGCCGCCTGGGTTTTTGTAGCGTTAAATTCCACTGGTTACTGTCACCCCAAGATAGAATTTCTTCCAGATCTTTGTTAAGTTGAACAACTTCCTGCTGTCTGCGGACACTCACCTGAGCAGCCGATGTCCGAGCATTCAAAGTGAATGAAGAGGTAAACGTATCGTCATCTGCAAAGCTGTAGATTGGATTTCCGGTCTTTTTTCCAGCAGATCGTTAATGTAAATGAGAAAGAGAGTAGGAGATAGTATGGAGCCTTGGGGCACACCGGCGTTGATAGTGAAGGTGTTAGAAAGAAATCCGTCGACCGCCACTCGTAAGCAAGGCTCTCTGAGCCACAAGCAGAACTTCTCAGACATACTACAAGAGCGTGCGTAGCTTAGCCAACAGTCCATCGTGCCAAACACGGTCGAATGCCTTGGTTATGTCAAGAGCAACCGCTCGAGATTCTCCAAAGTGTTCAATTGCGTTGTTCCAAACATGTGTTACATAAGTCAGAAGGTCTCCTGTTGATCTATGTTTACGAAAGCCATATTGGTGATCGCTAATAATATTGAATCGTTCAAGATGTTTTAGAAGATGCTGATTGATAACCTTTTCCATGATCTTCGATATTATTGAAGGCAGCGCCACTGGTCGGTAGTTATTTGGCAAGGTCTTCTTGCCTTTTTTAGGTATCGGCTGAACTGTGGCACACTTCCAGTAGGAAGGAAATATTCCCTTTCTGTAGAATAGGTTGAAAAGTCTACAGAAAACTGGTGTCAGTTCCCTCGCACAGTTTTTGAGAACTATGGCAGGTATTCCGTCAGCGCCAGAAGCTTTTTTGGTGTCTAGCTTCAAAATACCTTTTATGATACGTTGTCTGAAGACAACGTCGGGCATCCTTGACTGCACTATGGGAATAGTAGGTAGTGTTTTTCCCTGGAAATCGACAGTAGAATGTGAAGCAAAGAGTTCAGCCAACAAGTTCGCTTTTTCAACAAGTGTCATTGCAATATAATTATCTGGCCGTGTGAGTGGTGGTATGGTAGAATTGGTGAAATTTTGGCAACTGCCTTAGCGACTGACCAAAAGGACCTGGAATTGTTGGGACAAACGAGAAGTTTGTTTCTAATTCGCCGATTGTGTGCCTCCTTGGTTTCGTCGATAATTTATTTGCATCTGTTCCGGGCACGAACAAAGGTGTTACGATTTATGGTGTGTGAATACTTTATGTATATCTTAATTATATTCTAATATATCTAAATTAGATTTTAAGTAGAAAAGGAATAGAGTAAATACAGTTTAATTGTATCTTTATTTAGCAATTATGTATCACACATTTACTACAATTGAAGTTCAAATGTAGGGAGGATTTACGTAAACTTTAATAATTAGAAGGACATGAGTCTCAATTTTCTTCTTCTTCATCATCGTCTTCCGGTTGCTCGAAAATTTCCAATTCATTATCATCATCTTCGTTGTCAAGGATATTTGTCTCTAAATCATCAAGGACTTGGTTTCGACTACAGATGATCGAATATCTTCCCTAACAATAGCTGCTGCAGCTTCTACAATCCGTAACCGTTCTTCTTCGGGATCTTTTTTTTGGTGTCGTACCAAAATTTTGATAATATATTAGCTTGTGTATCACGAAAAGATATGATAGTGAATGATCCTACCTTTCTCGTAATTATTATGTCAGTTAAATAGTTTTGTTGAAGTCTTGTAATGATAGTCTTATCATCTGGTACATACTCCGTAAGGACAGCTTTAAGCTCTTTAAATGTAAATTGTGAATCTTCATGATTTTCTATATAACAAAAATCTCTTTCATTGCTTGTGTGACTTGATTATCTTCGCCAAGCTTCTTATCAATAGATGATACTCAACTTAAGAATATAATATAGCAAATGGTATGGTACTTTGCTTCAGAAATGATCAAGCCATATTCATAAAGTATATTTTTGATGATATTGTCTTTGAATTCAAGAGTACTTATTTTACTAATCGTGCGTCTGTATTACTCTTTTTTTTTCGTCTCTGCTGCTTCATCAGCTGCTTAGCCACAAAATAAGCATAGTTTTTTGAAATCAAACACTTCATTTCTTTTTTTACGAGGTGCACTTGATGATGGTGAAGGTTCACCTTCTTCTAGGTGTCGTTTCGATGCTGCAATAGAATTTTTACTCATGTACACTTTTCGATATTCGACATGCACATTCACAGAGGTTAAGGTATTTAAATAGTTTATTGACCGTCATTTCTTTCAATACTTGCAGTTTTTAAAGTTTGTAAGCCGCGCACTACATTAACGGAATCACCTTCTGAAAGTAACTTATCACATATAAAACACAAATCAGCCATAACTCTTAAAATTGTACGTCCGTCGTTGCCAAGATACAATTTAAAACTAACGAATAAACTTGGTTAGTAGAAAGTGGTGCCTTGAAAAAGAAATCGGTTTTAATTATACAAGGGAACATCTGTCCCAACTGACTATAAATAGAAAAGGTCGTATTATAGGGGTCCGTATTCCCAGGTATAATCTTAATAGTAATGTAAGTATTTAAGAGTTTATGCATTTTAAAGAAAAAGTACTTAATTCTTTTTCTACTTAAAATATAATTAAGATATATTAGAATATAATTAAAATATACTTAAAGTATTTCACTTAACAATTTTCTAATTGAACGAAGTAGCTAAGTATTATTAAACGAATATATTTGATAAATGAAAAATATTATTAAATATAATATATTATTTAATAAATAATGCAAATTATTCATAATTATGGATTTTTTAGTGATTAATGAACTTTATACGACGTATTATCTACCGGGCCTCACGGCATTATGCTATGTATGGCTGAACGCTGCGCGCTCTCCGCGCTCTATCTCAAAAACGGTTAAGCCTATAAAAAATGTTTAGAACAAAATTTGTAGAGAATTTTACGCTCTACGATTTTCATAATAGATGCAAATACGATTGAAGTCATAGGAAGCGAGATATTTGCAGAAACCCGATTTTTGTTACCTTTAACCTTGAATATCTTAAGACACGGACACGAGATTTTCTGAGACTTTTGAGACAACTTTTAGAATGCCAAAATAAAGGTTTATACAAGTTTACAGCTTATTATCTCTCATTCCGAGGTTGATCCCCTTTTTTGGCTTAAGTGATTGTACAATAGCTTGAAATACTCATTACTGATATCATTTGTACTTAGTAATATGACATTAACATAACGTACCAATTTATAAAATGATATTTTTAAAAAGATTGCCCAATCATTTCGACACACTATAAATATTCATGTGGCCGAGCACACACACATACATAACAACAACAAGAAGTTGATATGAATATAACCTTTTTAGTGAACATAATTATATCATAAGTCGGTAACTGTAATAATTCGTATTTATAACAAGCAACGTCTATAATACAGAACACACGTACATTTATACCCTTGAGTTATCAACATGGTGCCGAAATTATATGTACATAAAGCGAGTGCTCCTTCCAGAGCAACTATAATGTGTGCCAAAGAGTTAGGCCTTAATGTGGAGTTGGTACAAGTGGATTTGTTTAGTGGTGCACATCTTACTGACGACTATCTCAAAGTAAGCAGATTTTTATATATATTTTTAATTACCTTCAGTAACAACATACAAGTACCTCCGCCAGTGAGTTACGTGACTCAGAATATCTAACTCATTTAAAGTGCAATAACAGTAAAAGGTAAAGATTCATATTACTTATTAATTAATACAACAGGCTACCATGAATAAAACAACCCTAATAATTAATTTGTCCATGATATTATTATTCACAACTTATACCTTTAGTGGCGTAGTCAGGTTTGAGGGACGGAGCAAGGCATATGGAACCAAAAGGAAAAAAGGAAGCTGTATGTAGAAGGGAGCATCAAACGACAACCAAGAGGCAGAACCTCTTGAAGAAAATAATACCTTTCTTTCATTAGAATTTCAAAACTTTAAACCCTCCCCAAAACAGCAATTTTTTTTTTTCACAAAAAAACAATGAAACATTAAAAACTTACATCCATCGGCGGAGAGATTTTTCATAAAAAAAGATCCCATTCGCAGAGAGCAACTCTAAAACTTTGAATTGTTGTGGCTGTTACTTGATGGAAATTCATAACGAATGTAATGAAAGACTTGTTTTTGTCAAATTTCCACTTTATTTAGTTTCATTGAAACTGTATGACCCGTTTCGCTATACTATAGCTTCGTCTGATACAAAATGATATTTGAATGTTAGTGTTGTTACAATTTATACAAATACCCTAAGGCAGATGGGTAATAAAATTAATATTATATGCTAATGAATATTGCCGGGAAATCCATTCTGAATATTAATTGTATAAATTGAGTAAAAGTGAGTTACCATGGGCCAGACGGATATCTTTTTGTTTGTTTAAGATTATGTCTGAATTTTTAATTGTATTTATTTCTATATTTTCTAATAGGTTTAATTTTACGCCTTTGTTTCGTATGTGTAGAATTTTAAATTTGTCATCAAAAAGATGATTTGATTCTGTTAAATGATTACTGTACGCTGAGTTGTTTTTGTTTTTTAAATAGCTTCTTTTATGTTCTGAAATCCGAGTTTCGAATGAGCGACCTGTCTGACCTATGTAACTTTTATGACAAGAACCACAATTCAACTGATACACTCCAGATTTTTTTGATCTGTTTTGTTTTCCCTTTGCGTTTTTAACGAATTTTCCTAACGAGTTGTTTGTTCTAAAAGCTATGTTGATATTATATTTGTTTAAGTGGTTTTTAAATTTCTCTGACGTGATACCAAAATAGGTTAAAACATATTTTTTCCCTGTGTTTTCTTCCTTGGGATATACTAAAGAAATAGCTTTATTTTTTAATTTTTTGTTTAGAATTGAGTCTAAGGTGTCAGGAGAATATCCGTTGTTAACAGCGATTTGTTTTATTAGATTTAATTCTTTATTAAAATCATCTACAGATAAGGGGACACTTACACGTCTATGCAACATACTGTGGTAAGCTGCCAATTTGTGTTGTAGGGGGTGAGCTGATTTTATGTTTACTGTAGTATCTGTATGTGAGGGTTTGTGAAAAATAGAGAATTTGTGTTTGTTGTAATGTCTGGTTATCGTTAAGTCAAGTTTAATATTTTTATGTATTGAATTTATATAGTTAAAAACATTGCCTAGTTGATGCTCTGTACCATTAAAACAAGCAAAGATGTCGTCTGCATATCGGTACCAATACAAAAATGATTTGCTAAATTCTTGCCGATGTGTTTGTTTTTCTAGGTTATCCATGAATATTTCTGCTAAAACCGGGCTAAGTGGACTACCCATTATAAGACCCTCAGAACTATTATAAAACGTATTATTAGTAAAAATAATTTTGATTGAGGCTCGTGTTTAATAAATTTAGTATGTCTTGTTGTATAACGATATTAACTTTATTTTTGATTAGGAATGTTTTTATGATTTTTACTGTTTCATCCGGAGGTATGCTGGGAAAAGGTTATGGACGTCAAATTATACTAGTTTTGAGTTATCTGGTAGAAAGACGTTCGAAATTTTTTTTCGTTAATTCTAACGAATTTTTTATTGTGTAAGTTGGGGTGAAGTTATTGTTCGTTTTAATGATATTTATGAGAAATTTTAAGAGTTTGTAAGCGGAGGCCGATATGTAGGAGGCTACAGGTCTAATAGAATGATTTTCTTTATGTAATTTGACTAATGAATAAAGTAGAGAGGGCTGATGATTCATAACTGTTAATTTTGAGATTTGGTTGTCTGATATGATGCTAGAAGCTTTACCTAACGCTGTTCTAATATATTTCTTGAATTTTTCTGTCGGATGTTTTAGTAATATTTTGAAATTTCCTTTCTTAATAAATTCTAATGTTTAGTCTATATAGTGTTGTTGATCTATAGCGAGTATTGTTATCTGCTTTTGTGAAAAAAATATTATTATTTTTTGCTTTGTTTTGTATTGATCTAGCAACATTTATTTCATTATCTAAATTTGGTTTGTTACTAAGACATTCCTTTTTTATAATATCTGCGCAAATGTATTTTTTTGGGGTGTTGAATGGTACATTTATTAAAGCTATTTCTGTTTCTATAGCCAAGATTCTTTTAAATCAAATTTATTATTTATATTATGTTTAAAACCTTTGTTTAAGAGAGCTGTTTCTTGATTGGAAAAAATTGTTGCTGATAAATTTATAAATCTGTCAAAGAATTTATGATCTGAAAACACTTTTTTTTGTAGTAGGCTGTGGTTGATATTTGTTTTTTTCCCTTATAAGAGAATCAAGTTTTCTTTTTTGATTAATGTATTTTTTATGTGTTACAGTTATTAAACACGAGCCTCAATCAAAATTATTTTTACTTTTATAATAGTTCTGAGGGTCTCATAATGGATAATCCACTTAGCCCGGTTTTAGCAGAAATATTGATGGATAACCTAGAAAAACAAATACATCGACAAGAATTTAGCAAATCATTTTTGTATTGGTACCGATATGCAGACGACATCCTTGCTTGTTTTAATGGTACAGAGCGTCAACTTGACAAAGTTTTTAACTATATAAACTCTTTCTTCTTCTTCTTCCTACGTTAGGACCATGTCCTGTGTTCACTTCAAAGGTTTCCCAGAAACAATTGCGATGATGAAGACCAGCTCGCATACTCTCAACTCTGCCTATGGGTGTTGGGTGGATCGACAAGCTTAGCATCCCATACCCGGTCCCAAGCCCGGATAAAAGAGGAGGGTTCTAAGTGAGGCCAGCGACCTACTTGGGTAAAAAAAAACAAAGTGCTCCTAGAACCAAAAGTATATAAACTCAATACATAAAAATATAAAATTTACTATGGAACTAGAAGTCGACAATAAAATTAATTTTCTTAACTTAACGATAACCAGACATTACAACAAACACAAATTCTCTATTTTTCACAAACCCTCACATATAGATTTAAAATAAACATAAAATCAGCTCACCCCCTACAACACAAATTGGCAGCTTACCACAGTATGTTGCATAGACTTGTAAGTGTTCCCTTATCTGTAGATGATTTTAATAAAGAATTAAATCTAATAAAACAAATCGTTGTTAACAACGGATATTCTTTTGACACCTTAGACTCAATTCTAAACAAAAAATTAAAAAATAAAGCTATTTCTTTAGTATACCCCAAGGCAGAAAACACAGGGAAAAAATATAATGTTTTAACCTATTTTGGTATCACGTCAGAGAAAATTAAAAACCACTTAAACAAATAAAATATCAACATAGCTTTTAGAACAAACAACTCGTTAGGAAAATTCATTAAAAACGCAAAGGGAAAACAAAATAGATCAAAAAAATCTGGAATGTATCAGTTGAATTGTAGTTCTTGTCATAAAAGTTACATAGGTCAGACAGGTCGCTCATTCGAAACTCGGATTTCAGAACATAAAAGAAGCTATTTAAAAAACAAAAACGACTCAGCGTGCAGTAATCATTTAACAGAATCAAAGCATCTTTTTGACGATAAATTTAAAATTCTACACATACAAAACAAAGGCGTAAAATTAAACATATTAGAAAATTTAGAAATAAATAGAATTAAAAATTCAGACATAATCTTAAACAAACAAAAAGATATCCGTCTGGTCCATGGTAACTCACCTTTACTCAATTTATACAATTAATATTCAGAATGGATTTCCCAGCAATATTCATTAGCATATAGTATTAATTTTATTACCTATTTACCTTAGGGTATTTGTATAAATTGTAACAAGACTAACATTCAAATATCATTTTGTATCAGACGAAGCCATAGTATAGCGAAACGCGAAACTAATAAAGTGGAAATTTGACAAAAACAAAAAAAAAAACGAAACTCTAAAAGTTTGAACCCAATATACAAATCGATGACCAGAGGGTGAGGTTCATTTTCAATAATGGTTTCCAGAACTTCTTCTACGAATGCTTATTTTTATTTCAGAAAAACCCTCAACACACCGTACCCTTACTTGAGGATGATGATGGTTTCATTGTTAGTGACAGTCATGCAATAATGGCATATTTGGTTGCAAAATATGGAAAAAATGATGATTTATGCCCAATAAAAGATTATAAACGACGAGCAGTTATCGATTATAGATTACATTTTGATTCTCATTTATTGTTTGGTCGAGCTGCACAAATTTCGGTTAGTATGTCTAATATATAGTATTTAATTTAAATATAAACTTAAATTTCAATTACTTATTAACTTATATCGAAATATTTTAAATCTAAAACTTTAATGCAGACTCAAAATAAACGCTTAAAATCATATTCATTAAAGGGGCCCACAATCAAAACCCTCTAGTTGTCCAGTTGACTTGTATTTTCGACAAAGTAATATTTTTTATTAAAAGTATGATCAAATAAACGCTTTTATAATATAATTTAGAATAAAAATAGCGAAGATCTTGGAGCAGGTAGAAAATATATCAGAGTTTATAATTTAAACATAATGTTTAATTTTATTGGTTATACTATAAGTGTAAAGCTAGACTCTTTTTGTGAATGAAATTCTTATAATTTTAACCATTTCTAGTACATTTGTTTCCATTAGACAAAAGTAAAAGAAACCCATTTTCTGGACAAAGTAACAAAAATAGAACGAAATGTCGCTTAAAGAGAACCTATCTATAGATAAATTTAACTTATCTATTTATCGATAATTACGGAAATGCCTATATATATATATATATATATATATATATATATATATATATATATATATATATATATTATATATATATATTTATATATATATATATATATATATATATATATATATATATATATATATATATATAAATATATATATATATATATATATATATATATATATATAATATATATATATATATATATATATATATATATATATATATATATATATATTTATATATATATATATATATATATATATATATATATATATATATATATATATATATATACATATATATATATATATATATATATATATATATATATATATATATATATACATATATATATATATATATATATATATATATATATATATATATATATATATATATATATATATATATATATATATATGAGGCATGTCAAGCGGGACACCCTTCTCTCCATTACAGATTTTAAGATGGGAGGATCAATAGGGGCTCAAAATTTTCGTCAAGACGTGTACTTTAAAATTTCGTTTGGTGATTTTTGAAATTCAATATGGCGTCGCAACATGGCGGCCATAATCAACCAAAAGGTGACTTTTAACAAAAAAAAGTTGCTTGAACTTATGATAAACATTTAGTTTAAAGTGTAAATATTTTGGGTGTGCCGATTATAAATTCATGCAATTGACATCTGCCAAACCCACTGTCAAAACACCCAAAATAACATCAAACCCGTGTTTTACGTTAAATATCGAGTTTACCGATATTATTATATTTTCGGGTTACTGATTATGAATATGATCTGAGAATTAGAAAATTGACAGCTACCAACTGCTAAATCTACTGTCAAAACTGACATAATAACTTGAAAACCGGGTTTTACGTTTAATACCGATTTTATTCAGAAGGTTTCAAGTAAAATGTTTTTTGTTAGCAAACTTCTCAGTCTAATCAGTGGGGTGTAAGAATCAGAAAATAATTTGTGTGTTGTTTTAGGAATGATAGAAACGGAACAGTTAGGAAATGAACTCATTTTGCAATTTCGAACATAACCTCTGTTTTAGATATTGCTCAGATATTCCGATGTTCCTCCCCAAACAATGTGCCAGGAATGTAATACTCCGTAATAATATCATCCATATTAGTATTACCCATTTAATGGTCAACTGTCCTTTTTGGAACATTTGAAAGAGTTTAAGTTGAATTATTTAGTCTGGCATATTTGAAATACTTAGATAGGAAACTTTACATCAAAATTAGCAGTATTTAAGCTTCATTTTCCAATAATTAGTTTGGATGTGATTTTAGCAAGTTTATCCTGTATTTTGAAATCAGTCTCCTTGCAAAAAAAAAATTAATTGACAGTGAAATTCGTAATTAATGAAAACGTCAGCTTTTATGTTATTGTGGCAGTTTTGACAGTACATTTGGCAGTTGGCAGCTGTCAGTTTTGTAATTCCTATGTCATACTCACAATATTGGCGTTACCACGTTATAGACCAAGACAACCAAATAACTTACAATAAAATCCATATTTAACTCGTTGCCAATGTGATTTTGTTAGTATTCACCATTGATTTGGCAATTGTTAGCTGTCAAGTTTGTAATTTTGACATCATATTCGTAAACAGTGGCCCCGAAAACATGATATTTGGGAGTAAAAATTCGGATTCAACTTAAACCCCGCTTCTTTTATTACTTTGGCAGTTTCGGCAGTTGACTTGGCAGTAAGTAGCAGTCAATTTTGTTATTTTGTTAAATTACAATCAATTTATAATAAATGACCTCAAAAACATGATAATTGTGAATAAAATCGGTATTAAACGTAAAACCCGGTTTTCAAGTTATTATGTCAGTTTTGACAGTGGATTTGGCAGTTGGTAGCTGTCAATTTTGTAATTCTCAGATCATATTTGTAATCAGTAACCCGAAAATATAATAGTTCTCGGTAAACTGCATATCTAACGTAAAACTCGGGTTTGATGTTATTTTGGGTGTTTTGACAGTGGGTTTGGTAGTTGACAGATGTCAAATTGCATTTTTGTAATTGAATTTATAAGCGGCACACTCAAAATATGAAAAAACAACTGGTTTTCCATTTTACACTTTAAACTAAATGTTTATCATAAATTTAAGCAACTTTTTCTTGTTAAAAGTCACCTTTTGGTTGATTATGGCCGCCATGTTGCGACGCCATATTGAATTTCAAAAATCGCCAAACGAAATTTTAAAGTACACGTCTTGACGAAAATTTTGAGCCCCTACAGATCCTCCCATCTTAAAATCTGTAATGGAGAGAAGGGTGTCCCGCTTGACAAATAATGCCTCATATATATATATATATATATATATATATATATATATATATATATATATATATATATATATATATATATCTATATATATCTATATATATATATATATATATATATATATATATATATATATATATATACATATACACATATATATACATATACATACATATATAATCTGCAAACTAAGATGGAGCTGGGCCGGACACATAGCTAAACTAACGGACAATCGATGAACTCTCCGAATTATCGAATGGCGACCACGGAACAACAAAAGAAGTCGTGGACGTCCATTAACGAGATGGACTAACGACATTAAAAGATTAGCGGGCACGAACTGGATACAAAGCGTTCAGAACAGCACCAAGTGGATAGAATTGCAACAGATCTATCTAGAAAGGTGGATGACAAGTTAGAGGAGGTAAAAATCTGACGATGGATGATCATGCCGAATATGATGATAATAATACCTAAACATATACATAATATATATAAATATATATATTTATATATACATATATATATATATATATATATATATATATATATATATATATATATATATATATATATATATGTATGTATGTATGTATGTATGTATTATATATATATATATATATATATATATATATATATATATATATATATATATATATATGTATGTATGTATGTATGTATGTATATATATATATATATATATATATATATATATATATATATATATATATTTATATATCTTTTTTTTTGGTTTCTTGAAGATATACCAACTATATTCTTTTTACAGTTTTCTTGGGTATTAATGTTCGCAAATTCAAAGATTCGTTTTATGTCATAGTATACGAGGCTGGTTTGAAAAGTCCGTGCAAAAATAAAAATTACGTATGTGTTTGGGGTAAACCTTTTTTATTTTTCGACATAGTCTCCTTTTAGGCTTATATACTTCGTCCAACGATGTTCTAGTTTGTTGATCCCTTCCGAATAATAGGATCTGTCCAAGTCTGCAAAATATCCATTAGTGTCTGCAATCACCTCCTCGTTTGAATAAAATCTTTGTCCCGCCAGCCATTTCTTCAAATTGGGGAACAAATAGTAGTCCGAGGGAGCCACGTCTGGAGAATAGGGGGGATGTGAAACGAGTTGGAATCCTATTTCCATTAATTTTACGACCACAACTGCTGAGGTGTGTGCTGGTGCGTTGTCGTGATGGAAAAGGACTTTCTTTTGGGCCAATCGTGGGCGTTTTTCTTGCAGCTCGGTTTTCAAACGGTCCAATAACGATGAATAATATTCACCTGTAATAGTTTTACCCTTTTCCAGATAGTCGATGAGGATTATCCCTTGCGAATCCCAAAAGACAGTCGCCATAACCTTTCCGGCCGAAGGAACAGTCTTCGCCTTTTTTGGTGCAGATTCCTCCTTGGTAACCCATTGTTTAGATTGTTGTTTGATCTCAGGAGTATAGTAATGTATCCAGGTTTCATAGACAGTGACGAAACGACGCTTAAAGTCCTCCGGATTCTTCTGGAACAGCTGCAAACCATCCTTGCAACACTTCACACGATTCCGTTTTTGGTCAAGCGTGAGCAATCGCGGCACCCATCTTGCGGATAGCTTTCTTATGTCCAAATGTTTATGCAAAATATTATGTACCCGTTCAGTCGAGATGCCCACAGCACTAGCAATCTCACGCACCTTAACTCTTCTGTCATCCATCACCGTATCATGGATTTGATCAATGATTTCTGGAGTCGTAACCTCCACAGGCCGTCCAGAACGTTCAGCGTCACTTGTGCCCATATGGCCAGTCCGAAAATTTTGAAACCACTTATAAACTGTTCTAATCGAAGGTGCAGAGTCACCATAATGTTTATCAAGCTTCTCTTTAGTCTCCTGAGGCGTTTTGCCTTTCATAAAGTAATGTTTAATCACGACACGAAATTCTTTTTCGTCCATTTCTTGAAAATCACTCGACTTCCTTGTTTCACACGAATGCCAAACACAAAGAAATAGACCAGTACGGCTGAAACTTGGTGTGCGTTCATTCAAGAGATGCTACTAACTAAACATGACCTCGATACGCGCCGGTGGTGCCATCTCTCGGACTTTGCACGGACTTTTCAAACAAGCCTCGTATATTTCTGTCAAGATGTTTTAACTATGTACTCTGGTCTTCATCAGTTTTTTTTACTCTATAATAAACACATTTTTTGCTTTTTTCCCTTTCTTATATTTTATATTGTCTCTATTTACATTGACTCTATCCTACATACTATTATTAATTTTCAGTTTACCTTTTGTTTATTCCAAATAACCGTACATACAAATTAAAATAAATTAAACTACACATGAGTGCATCACATAGACTATTTTACATGGACATTTATATTCGCAATGGATATAAGCACTAAGGTGATACAAAATTCTTGATGTGTTACATGCTTCGTTCTTTTCCTTTTCTTAGTCAGCCAACTTACTAAAATACCAAAACTACACAAAATAGATATCCTGATGAGGCCAATTGTTAGTTGCATACAATCACCATTTGAAGACTTATCTAGAGTTCTAAAAGAGATTCTAACAAATGTAGTAAATAAAAACCTCTCATTTATTAAAGAGTCATGGCAATTTAAAAACAAAATTCAAAATACACTATTCCAAATAATTATATACTGATTTCGTTGGATGCTACATAAATACACCAATCGAGTTAGTACTAAGCATTATCAAGAAAAGATGGAATGATATTGAAAAAATTACGGATATTCCTATTGAAGAATTTTTGGCAGCTACCGAAAAATGCCTTAAATCTACATATTTTTTATATAACAACAAAATATACAAACAAATTGAAAGTTATGCCTTGGGATCTGCAGTCTCTAATGTGGCAGCCCAAATAGTACTCGAGGTATTAGAAAATACGATCATTCCAAAACTAAAATACCACATTTCATTCTTCTTTAGATACGTGGACGATTGTATTACTGCCATATCGGAAAATATGCAAAATGATGTTTTAAATAACTTCAACACATTTCATCCAAAATTACCATTACCATAGAATCAGAAACAAATAAAAAAATAAATTTTCTAGATATGACCCTACATCACACAAATAACAAAATCAAGACGGAATGGTATACCAAAGAAACCTGGTCAGGAAAATACCTTAATTACTACTTTCAACATCTAATGACCCAAAAAAAATCAGTAATAATAGAACTAGCCGACAGAGCCATAAAGTTAAGTGACATAGAATACAAACAAAAAGTAATCCAAAAAGCAAAAAAAAACTTTGATTAAAAACAGTTACCCTTTGAAATTAATTTATAAAATATTCAAATTACGCATTGAAAAAACCAAAAAATATCACACAACCAAAACAGGGTAACCAAAATAAAAAGGAAAACTAGTTAGTTCTACCATATGTAAATGGTCTGTCGGAAAACCTCCAAACTATGTTCCAAAAACATAATATAAAGACAATGTCACAGAAGTTATAATATATTAAAACAAGACTTCACCATATTAAAAATACATGGTCAGAACTCTCAATACCTTTCTAATAGATTAAATGGTCATAAATTTGCCAAAAAAATAAGACAGCCATGAGCAATCACGAAAACATAAAAAAAACTCTTTTGATTTTAATAATGTAAAAATTTCTGGAAATGGTTCATATTAAAAATAATAAAAATGCCATCAACGATAAAAAAGATATCAAAGGTTTGAACAAAATACATTATAATATTATCTAATAATATTAATTCGAAACAAAAATACATGATGCTACACCAGCATATAATAAAATAATATAACCGGTCAAGTGTAAGTTGAACTTGCGCAATTAGTGTTTCGTACGTTGATCACTTTTAAAATAAAAATTTTTGTTACGGAGGTAGAAAATGATCAATGACTCCACTAAACACACTTCGAATGAGTTTTCAACAGTTTTTTCCGATCTTTACTGAAAACTGATGACCCTGAAATTTTTGTTTTTTTATATACCAGATAAATTATGTGATAATTTTCGGTCTATCTACACCCTGTGGAAAATAATTCAGAATATGTTCAAAATTTTTTGATCAGTACTTTTCGAGATTTGAATATTTTATTAATTACTTTCAAAGGGCAACTGTTTTTAACCAAAGTTTTTTTTTGCTTTTTGGATTATTTTTTGTTTGTATTCTATGTCACTTAATTTTATGACTCTGTCGGCTAATTCTATTATTACTGATTTTTTTTGGATCATTGGATGTTGAGAGTAGTAATTAAGGTATTTTCCTGACCAGGTTTCTTTGGTATACCATTCTGTCTTGATTCTTGTTATTTGTGTGATGTAGGGTCATATCTAGAAAATTAATTTTTTTATTTGTTTCTGATTCTATGGTAATGGTAACTTTGGATGAAACATATTGAAGTTATTTAAAACATCATTTTGCATATTTTCCGGTATGGCAGTAATACAATCGTCCACGTATCTAAAGAAGAATGGAATGTTGTATTTTAGTTTTGGAATGATCGTATTTTCTAATTCCTCGATTACTATTTGGGTTGCAACACTAGAGATTGCAGATTCCAAGTCTAACTTTCAATTCGTTTGTATATGTAGATTTGAGGCATTTTTCAGTAACTGCCAAAATTTCTTAATAGGAATATCCGTAACTTTTTCAAATCTTTTTTTGATAATACTTAGTACTAACTACTGGTGTATTTGTGTAGAATCCAACAAAATCAGTATGTAATTATTTGGGATAGTGTGTTTTGGGGTTTTTATTTACTACATTTGTTAGAATCTCTTTTAGAACTCTAGATAAGTATTCAAATGGTATTGTATGCAACTAACAGTTGGCCTCATCAGGATATCTATTTTGACTAGTTTTGGTAGGCCATTTTTTTTCGGAAGTTGGCTGACTAAGGAAAGGAAAAGAACGAAGCATGTCACATATAAAGAATTTTATATCACCTTAATGCTAATACCAATTGCAAACATAAATGTTTATGTAAAATAGTCCATGTGATGTTCTCATGTGTAGTAATTTATTTTAATTTTTATGTGTATGGTTTTTTGAAATAAATAAAAGGTAAGTTGAAAATCAATAATAGTATGTAGGATAGACACAATGTAAATAGAGATAATATAACATAACTAAAAAGGAAAAAAGAAACAAAAAAGATTGTTTATTGTAGAGTTAAAAACTGATAAAGACCAGAGTACATGGTGGAAACGTCTTGGCATAAACATATACTGTCATAAAACAAGTCTTTCAATTTGCGAATATTAATACCCAAGAAAATTGTAAAAAGAATATAGTTGGTATATGTTCAAGAAACCAAAAAAAAAAAGGAAAAAAATAACCTGGAGACTAGTAGCAAAATTAATGGTGTAACTGGGATACTAGTAGCGTGTGTTGCCTCCTCTACTTCGGATGACAGCGTTTATGCGCCTAGGCATGCTTCTAATTAAATTTTGGATAAAATCTTGAGGAATTTGCTCCCATTCTGTGATAACTGCATTTTTAAGTTCCCTCAGGTTTCTAGGTGCAGGTATATAACGTTTCACAATTTTCTTAAGGTGATCCCATACATGTTCTATCGGATTCAGATCCGGGCTTTTTGGTGGCAATTGCATAATCGGTATATCAACTTGATTTAAGATAATCGAGTATCTCCCTAGCCATGTGAGGTCGAGCGTTGTCTTGCATAAACAGGAAATTGGGCCCCACAAAATGACCGAAAGGCATCACATGTTCTATTAAAATATTCTCAAAATAGTAGTCAGCATTCATGGATCTCGTACGGACAGGAACTAACTCTGAGCGAGCATCAAAACAGATGCCACCCCAGAACATAATAGAGCCACCGTCGAATGGAATCCTCGCAGAGATATTGCAAGGAGCAAACCTCTCTCCTGGTCTTCGCCATACTCGCTCACGATCATCTGGATGTTTTAGACTAACCCTAGTTTCATCTGTGAAGAAAACTTGTTTCCAATCATCCACAGACCAATTTTCGTGATTTCGAGCAAAACGTAACCTGGCAACTCTGTTCTCTCTAGTAAGCAAGGACGCAGTGGCTGGTCTCCTACTGTTTAATCCAGCTTCATTTAACCGTCTTCTAACTGTTTTAGAAGAAATTGTGACATTGCGAACAGCTTCGAGTTCGTTTCTTATTATAGAACTAATGATAGTCCTGTTTCTTAAAGCATATTGTCTTATAAAACGTTCATCTAGGTCGCTAGTGCATCATTTTCGCCCTTGCCCTAACCTTCTAGAATAAGTTTCTTCTTCATTCAAGCGTCTTACCATACGACTTACTGTGGAACGATGTTTGCCTAACAAATTGGCAACATAACTCTGACAATATCCCTCGTCCAATAAAAACTGAGGCTCGCACTACCTCGTGTTCAGTTAAATTCCTTGCTCGATTCATTTTTCTAATTCTTCGGGGTCAAAAATAAAACAGTCTACCACAAAAACGTATTACTTTGAAAAAGGGAACAATTTATAAGCTTACTTTTAAAGAAAATCTATCGCATTATTACAGAAAATTGTTTATCTTCTAAAAATTCTTTAAAACTGTAAATCTAAACGAATTGTTTTGATTTCTGTCATGAACAACGAAACAAAATATGCATAGCCTACTATTCAAATACTCGATAATCTTTAAAACTGACATAAGAAAAATAAGTTGGGAAAATTGGCATAGCAAAATTTGATATGGTTATTAATAAAACAGAAGGGACTACCAATTAGGGCTAATTATATCTTGTGTCTTCGATGTAGCTTTGGAGTAGTCGAAAAATTAAGGGGTTACATCACTTTGACGCTCGAAAAAATAGGTATAAAATTAAAAACATTTTTTTAACGCAGCTATTAAATATATAAAATAATTTTTCTTTCACACATATACATAAAATAAAAAAAAATAAAAAATGACGGAGATATGAAGCATCAAGTAGGACCCTCTTTTGAAAATCCTTGCTGGTAGTGGTGGTTCTCTGTGAGGCATCGTCTGAGAAATGAAAAATAATTTTTTTCTTTTTTAGAAAGGTGATAGCTAAGATGTAGCAGAGGAAAAAAAGTTTTAAAATTTTTTTGTAGCAATGACAGCTGTTTGAAAAAATAAACTCTGATTTTTATCGAAATTTTGAGTTTAAAAAACTTATGAACGTGGCACCCAATCAAAAAAATCCTATGCTACATCTTAGATAATATTATAAAGAATATGTGTTGTAAATTTCAACAAAATCGGTTAAATAGATCTTAAGATATCTTTTACACCAGTTTGAAAAAAAGTAATTTACAAAAACACACATAAATTAATTTTCAGATTGTTGCGTTAATTTTGTCCAGGAGTTTTTATATATATATATATATATATATATATATATATATATATATATATATATATATATATACATATATATATATATATATATATATATATATATATATATATATATACATATACATATATATATATATATATATATATATATATATATATATATATATATATATATATATATATATATATATATATATATATATATATATATATATATATATATATATATATATCACGGAAGCTAAACAGTATAATATATTATACTGTAAATATAACCAAATAAATATTTTTATGAGCTATCTTTATTATATAAATCGAAAGTAAAGGCTTTGGAATTAGTAGGAAATATAACATTTAGAATTTAAACACAATATTTCATTGTTATCGGTTTAATCATGAATAGAAATGAGCGATATTATCATATCGCGACTTTTACCTGTGACTTAGATAGTCACAGGTAATACCTGCGACCCAATTCTTCGCAAAGCAGCGACTCTAGTCGCTGTTTTAGATACTCGGTGCATATGCAGATGTCGCAGATCCGCACGACCTGAATCTAATGATCGGCGACGGCGCCTTTTCTCTCGTTACAAACAATGGTCTCAGTCAGCCGACGACTCACAGGTATAATTTTAAACTGTGCACCTTAACATTCCCTAAAACTATTATATTTAACATTTTTTCGTCATTCTCGAAATAAATGAGATAATGAACTTTACTCTATCGTTGTCTCACCCTGTACATTCATTCTAAATGGCCTATCGACGTTTAAATAAAGAACAGGTAATTTTCTCAATGTAATCTTAAGGCCACAGGAGTTTTTTTTAGTTAGTTTTTGCTTCTTACATTAGTAGGGACGTAAAACCTTTTACTATCTGATTTGCTAAAATGTCCTATCCTTAAAATTCGTCTAATTTGCAATTTAAGTTCAAAATTTACAAAAGCATTAGTAAGTCAGCCATATTACCTGAGTATACAGGGTACTTCAAAAAAGTGTGGCCGACATAACATATATTTTTATAAATGGAACATTCCATTTTCTAATTTATTTTTGGAGTCTGCGTAAAAAAACTTTTTTATTAATAATGTTATATACTTAAACCTACTAGTTTTTCTAATATTTCAATTTTTTTTTAAAATACTAATTTTCAGTTTTGTAAAAAATTTCCAGTAGCGCCATTGTTTCTGAGGGTGGAATACTCATAATTGGTACGAGCATTCTATAGAGATGAAAAAAAAAAAGATATATGTAAAGAAATTTGAGTTAGATGCTACAGGGTGTTCAAAATAAATTTATGCATTTCGACTATTTTAAATTGAAAAATCTAAAATTTTTTAAATGGCACACCTTGTATATTATTATTTTTTCTGATAGATTTTACAAAACCCTCTAACATTTATTAAGTATGTCATATACCTTTTTCTAATAGTTTTCGATTTATTTTGAATTTTTCAATTTTTACCCTTATTTTTAAAACATTTACGCTATTGTGAAAACATAAACAAATAGTTAATAATAATTTTAATATATTTTAACTCATCTAATGATTAATTATTATGACGTAATAAATGTTCTAAAATATGCCCGTTTACTTGAATACAAACGACTAAACGTTTTATTATATTTTCCTCCACTTTCCTTAGCATAAAGGGCGTTATTGTCTTGCACGCATCCCGTATCCTATTTTCCATATCTACTGGTGTTGTAGGGGAATTCACATAAACACGATCTTTAATGTAGTCTCACAAAAAGAAGTCTAAAGGTGTGAAGTCACATGATCGAGGGGGGGGCACTGAATGAATCCATCCCTACCGATCCATTTTTGTGGGTAACGATCGTTTAAAAAATCCCGAACTTCCCGGTGGTAATGAGCAGGAGCTCCGTCTTGTTGAATCCACATTTTTTCCCTTTCAAAGTTATTAACTTCTTCAAGAAGCTGGGGTAATTCGTTTTGCAAAAAATTTAGATATCTTGGCACGTTAAGAGGTTCGCGGAAAAAATATGGACCAATAATTCGAAAATTTAATATTCCACACCATACATTAAACGACCAATGATTTTGGTTTAGAACTTCCCGGACCCAAAATGGATTAACTGTTGAATAATAATGCATGTAGCCTTATCAGGAAACATTATTTTGGATAAAAAAATTGATTCGCCCTCTATTGCTCCATTCATGGTGGTACATAAGTTTACTCACGGTCTTGAAGTTCTTGGTGTAGTTCCATATGAAAGGGATGATACTTGTATTTTCTTGTGGTACTATTAGCCGTAGATTGGGATGTGTCAGATAAGTCAGCTAGTTGACGGCTGCTAACATCGGGATTATCTTCAACATGAAGTAAAACCTCCATTTCTTTTTCCTCATTGGTAGTATTCTGGTTTACTACTTTCCGTTTCGTATACTCAACGCTACCACTACCATCAAACCGTTCCATTAAGCACTGAAAAGATTTTCTAGATGGTATACGTCTATTAGGGTACTTCGCTCCGTAAAGCTTTACTGCCAAAAGACAATTTTTTCCTGCCTCGCCCAGTATATAAACCACATCAATTAATTCATATTTAGACAAATCCATAACTATTACCTTTATACGTCACTTACTACAACAAATTAAACTATTTTTACTTGCTTAATAGACATGTCAAAATTTGACAATGCCTACATTTTTGTTTTGTCTCGGCAACTATGATGTCATAGCGTAAGTGTATTAAAAAGAAGGGTAAAAAATGAAGAATTCAAAATAAAGCGAAAACTATTAGAAATAGGTACATGACATACTTGATAAAAGTTGAAGCGTTTTGTAAAATCTATTAGAATAAATAATAATACATTGCACAACATCATTCAAAAAATTTGAGATTTTTCAATTTAAAATAGTCGAAATGCATAAATTTATTTTGAACACCCTGTAGCATCTAACTTAAATTTCTTTACATACATATTTTTTCTCATCTCTATAGAATACTCGTACCAATTATGAGTATGCCACCAAAATTTTGCGTAGAATTTAAAAATAAATTAGAAAATGGGATGTTCCATTTTAAAAAACATATTTTATATCGGCCACACTTTTTTGAAGTACTCTGTATACTCAAAAATAATTTTAAACTGTGCACCTTAACATTCCCTAAAACTATTGTATTTAATATTTATTGGTCATTCCCGAAACAAATGAGATAATGAACTTTACTCTATTGTTGACTCACCCTGTACAGTAGTAGTTTTATGTTGATATGGGAAAAATACGAGTAATAACTACTACTGGGAGGTTTTTAATACTACATTATATTAAATGATATAGTGTCCAGAAATGTATTAAACATTTTTATATGTAAAAAATTCATGTTAATATGGTATTAACGTGAATTGTAACTGATTGTGATCACCTAGTACTTATGGAAACCAATATCATTTATTTTATCACTGATTGAACGTATTAACAGACTCAAGTATTTGTTTTGATAGTATTGCGAAATTATTTTGTTATGTAAAATTTGCTGTAGATAATAATTTTTTAATAGAATCAACACTTTATAATTATTAAATTGTTGTCTTTATTTTCAGGTACCTTTATTTTTTAATGGAATAAAACCCACCAAGGAGAAACTTGATGGCGTAAAAGATGCTTTAAAATCTTTAGAGAAAATACTAGGAGATAATAAAACTGACTATGTTGGAGGAGATAGCTTATCGATTGCTGACTTCAGCATATTTACGACACTCGGTTTGGTTAATAATTTTGTACCAATTGCCGATTATCCAAATATTATGAATTACGTTAAAACAATTCAAAAACTCCCTTGTCAGGAAGTTAATAAAGAAGGGGCAGCTATGCTTGATGCTTTTATTAGTGCAGCACTACAAAAATGAATAATTATTAATATTTCAACATCCATTAGCGTAACAGAGTAGCTGGGACAGGATTGATTTATTGTAGAGACTTGAAAAATTTAAACTAAACTATCCAGTTTTATATATGTTCTTAAAAGATATTCCGAGACCTACTTTTACGTATATAAACAATTTTGAATTGTAATATTTAATGATATCCAATAAAAAATTAATTTAATGGTGAAATTTTATACCGACGGAATATTAGCCAACTTATTAGTTTAATAATAAATAACCGATCAAGTGCAAGTTGGACTTGCGCATTTAGTGTTCCGTATGTGGATTGCTTTTAAAATAAATATAATAATTCGTGATAATTTTCGTTCAATCTAGATCCTGTAGAGCAGGGGTGCTCAAACTTGAACTACTGGCGATCTACCTCAATATTGTTAGACTACGATCGATCGACTCTGAGAGGCTGCAAGTAAGTGTGATGCAGGATTGTCGTCTAGGTAGGGTGTATCGTGACATAGATATTAGTTTTCCACACAATATGCATTTTTTTAGTCAAGGTAAGTGTAGGTCTGCTCTAAAATGTCAATGAAAAAACTCAAAATTATTCAAAATTGTGAGTTTATTGGTTCTTACAAAACAAACGAGTTCTAGTGTTTAAACTTAACTAAAGAGTGACTTTGGATGTTGAAGCGTGGCACTGCATGTCCTCAGCATACTTTTCATAAGATGGTACGTAATTACCGAGTGCTAATCGCATGATGACATATGTTCGTCAGTTAGTCGATTGCGATATTTTGACTTAATTATCTTCATTTCAGAAAATGCAGACTCGCACAAGTAAGTTGACCCAAACATTGCCGTCAGTTGAAGGGCGATTTGCCTTAGATTCGGATATTTATCTTCAGATATAAAACACCAGAATTTTGTATCAGATGCTATGGCTTTGAGATATATATCTGATATAATCTGCACTAACTCATTTTCAACAGAACATGAGTCCATGTTAAACTGACTTGCTATTTCAGTAGCTAATTCCTCAATGTTTTTACACGAAAAAGGATAACTCATAAATGATGCGATATTTGCCAATTTACTGAAATCATAAAAACGTATTTCGAATTGGCCCAAAATATTTGATAATTCTGCCTCATAAATATCATAATTCAACTGAGGAATCCTTGCTTTCGAAGACGGAAAATTTTTCAGATCCTTTCTTTTCAGTTGATCTATCATAAGGTGCAATTTACTTTTGAATGCGTTTATTGCGCTAATCATCTCAATAATAGTTTTTCCTTTACCTTGAAGCTCCAAATTAATGGTGTTTAAATGCATTGTGATGTCTGTCAAAAATGCCAAATCAGTCAGCCATTTTCCGTTTTTCAGCATCTGAGTGTCATCACCTCTTTCGTCCAGAAAAGCTGTTATTTCGGGCAATAATTCTTGAAACCTTTTTAGGAATTTTCCACGACTCAACCACCTGACGTCCGTGTGAAGAACTAAATCAGTGTGTTCAGCCGACACACTATCTTCTAACTGCAATTTAAAGAGCCGTCGTTGCAAGCTACGTGCACGGATAGAATTCACAATTTTTATTGCAATGCCCATAATCTCCTCCATGTTTAGAACTTTCGAACACAAAACTTGTTGATGTATAATGCAATGGAAGGAGAAAAATGAAGGGAAATCATCATTAGCACGATACAATGCCACAAAACCGTTTTCGTTTCCAGTCATTGCTGGTGCTCCATCGGTTGTAATGCACACTAGTTTATATATTGGTAGCTTGTTACAAAATTGAAGAAAACGTCATATATATCTTCGCCACGGGTCTTTCCTTTCAAAGGCATCATTGACAAAAACTCTTCCTTAGCCGACATGTCACTGAATACCAATCGAATAAAAATACCCAGCTGGACAGTGTCTGTCATATCGGTGGATTCGTCGAACTGTAAAGAAAAGTATGTACATTCCATGATATCATGTTTTAGTTTATCTGCTATGTCCTGACTCATGACTTCAACACGCCTTGTGACAGTCGGACGAACTGAAGTTTCTCTAATAGCAGACATAATCTCTGTTTTATTTTTAAAATCTCCAAGTCTCACCCGCTTCAATAAATGCTTCCTTCACAACCAATCCATCATCAAATGGTTTCTTGTGTTTCGCCAATATATGAGATATTTTAAATGACGCGATCGTTGCAGCTTTTTTTGATTGTTTAGCTGGTCTTGTGAACATGGTTTGTTCTTTTTTCAAACAAGATATCAAATCACGTACTTTTTTCGTTTTCTTAATTCACTTTGTGACGGAAAATCCTTTTCATAGTGTTTATGAACCGTTTTTATGATGCCTCTCTAAGTTCCCACGCTTAGGTATTGCAACTGACGCACGGCAAATGAGACAAATGCACTTATCTATTACCATACAAAAGAAAAATTCTTCCTCCCAATCGTTATTAAAATGATAAGTTTTACTTTTCTTCGCCGTACTCATTTTGTACTATTTATTAATAAACTTTGTATCGATGTATCGCCTTCAAGTTACAACTCAGACTGACTCCTATTCCTGCAGGCGCAACATTTATATCGGCTCGAATATTCCCGTCAAACATACCGCCCGAAGTTTCTAGAAAAATCGGCGGGAATCAAAAACGCGGCTTTTCTTTGACAAGTACCGCGCGTTTCTTTGATAAAGCCGCCTTTTGCCGCTAGCAGGGGGTTATTACGATAAAAGAAAGTGATGAGGGGGTTATTCTGGCCTAATTGTGGATCGAATAAATTTTAGTAGTTTATTCATTACATTTTGTTTTAGTCACCAAAAACAAAATCTGTGAATAGTTCTATATCGGAATTTTTTTCTCGAGATCGACTCAAAAAGCACTCGCGATCGACTTGTCGATCGCGATCGACCGTTTGAGCACCCCTGCTGTAGAGAATATTCCAGGGTTTTTTCAAAATTTTTTGATCGTTACTTTTCGAGATAAAGTAGGGGACAGCGATTTTTCGCACTTCTTTAAAAATAATAAAGAGAATTGTGTGTAAGTATTAAATCATACTTATTTTTAAACTTGTCTTTTTACACCCGGTAAAAAAAAATTCACTTCCAATTTCACCCCCTAAAACTAACCCCTTAAGTCAAAATTTAATTTTCAAAACTACACGGCTCTGATGACGCCATCAATTCCTATTTTAGGGCCAAATTTCAACTTTTTACGTCAAATAGTTTTGGAGAAAATCGGGTATGACAGACAGACAGGCGGACACCGAAGTGATCTTATAAGTGTTCCGTACGGAACACTAAAAAGATACTAAGTTGAAAATAAGTGCAGAATTTAACCGTAACAACAAGTGATTCTCACTTCGGGTTTCGTCGGAAACAAACATTTTTAAATTCTACGGAAGAAACCATTTCTAAAACATGTATCATCCTATACTTCGTTGATAGTTATTGAAAAATGGCGATTGAAAATGTCAAATAATACATCAATATTTTATTTTTGACAGAAAACAAATAAAGATATAAAAAAATTATACCCTCATTAGTTTGACTCATATTAGATGTATTAAAGGCTGATGTCACAAAATTATTACTTCCGGTTCAAAAATATGCCCGCCTACTTGAAGACACATGTTTAGTCGTTTTACTATATTTTCCTTCACTTTCCTTTCCTTAGCATAAAGGGCGTTATTGTCCTGCATGCATTCCGTATTCTATTTTCCATATCTACTGGTGTTGTAGGGGGATTCACATAAATACGATTTGTAATGTAGCCCCACAAAAAGAAGTTTAAAGGTGTTAAGTCACATGATCGAGGGGGCCACTGAATGAATCCATCCCTACCGATCCATTTTTATGGGTAACGATCGTTTAAAAATTCCCGAACTTCCCGGTGGTAATGAGCAGGAGCTCCGTCTTGTTGAATCCAATTTAAAGTTATCAACTTCTTCAAAAAGCTGGAGTAATTCGTTTTACAAAAAATTTAGATGTCTATGCTCGTTAAGCGGTTCGCGGAAAAAATATGGACCAATAATTCGAAAATTTAATATTCCACACCATACATTAAGCGACCAATGGTTTTGGTTTTGATCTTCCCGGACCCAAAATGGATTAACTGTTGAATAATAAGGCACGTTATGGCTGTTAACTGCTCCATTACTGCGAAAAGTAGCTACATCAGGACACATTATTTTGGATAAAAAATTTGGATCGGCCTCTATTGCTCCATTCATGGTGGTACAAAATCACGGTCTTGAAGTTCCTGGTGTAGTTCCATATGAAAGGGATGATACTTATATGTGACAGATAAGTCAGCTAGTTGACGGCTGCTGACCTGGGGATTATCTTCAACATGAAGTAAAATCTCTATTTCTTTTTCCTCATGCTTTACTACTTCCGGTTCGTATACTCAACGCTACCACTACCACCAAACTGTTCCATTAAGCACTGAAAAGATTTTCTAGATGGTATACGTCTATTAGGGTACTTCGCTCCGTAAAGTCTTCCTGCCAAAAGACAATTTTTTCCCGCCTTGCCCAGTATATAAACCACATCAATTAATTCATTTTTAGGAAAATCCATAACTATTAGCTTTGTACGTCACTTACTACAAGAAATTAAACTATTTTCACTTGCTTAATAGACATGTCAAAATTTGACAATGGCTACATTTGTGTTTTGTGTTGACAACTATGAAGTTGCGTAAGTGTATTAAAAACAAGGGCAAAAATTGAAAAATTCAAAATAAATCGAAAACTATTCAACCTATTTCTACTTAATAAAAATTGGAGGGTTGTGTAAAATCTATCAAGTTTCTTTACATATACCTTTCTTTTATCTCTATAGAATGCTCATACCAATTATGAGTATTCCACCTTTAATAATAATAATGATAATAGCTTTATTACCCAACAGTTTCCCATTAATAGGGTAAATATTTAGACATTTACATTTTCAATAACAGTCTGTAGTAATTGCTTCTTAGTACAACCTTAGTACAAAGTAGATCAACAGGAGATCTTCTGACTTATGTAACACATGTTTGGAACAATGCAATTGAACACTTTGGAGAATCTCGAGCGGTTGCTCTTGACATATCCAAGGCATTCGACCGTGTTTGGCACGATGGACTGTTGGCTAAGTTGCGCTCTTATGGTATGTCTGAAAGGTTCTGTTTGTGGCTCTCATGTTTCCTCAGAGAGCGTTCTTTACGAGTGGCGGTCGACGGATTTCTTTCTAACACCCTCACTAGCAACGCCGGTGTGCCCCAGGGCTCCATACTGTCTCCTACTCTCTTTCTCATTTACATTAACGATCTGTTGGAAAAGACCGGGAATCCAATCTATAGCTTTGCAGATGACAGTACGCTTGTCTCTTCATTCACCTTGAACGCTCGGACATCGGCTGCTCAGGCGAATATCCGCAGACAGCAGGAGGTCGTTCAACTTAACAAAGACCTGGAAGAAATTCTATCTTGGGGTGACAGTAACCAAGTGGAATTTTCACGCTACAAAAACCCAAGCGGCAGTTTTTTTTTCTAAAAAAGTTAACGTTGCTGAACCCGACATAGTTATGTCGGGGCACTCCATTCCCCTAGCATCGTCGCTCAATTTGTTGGGCGTTAATTTGGGAGCAAATATGACTTGGCATGAACATGTTGCAGGCATAGCAAGGAGAGCTTCTCAAAAGTTGGGAATATTATTTAGAACCAGAAAGCTTTACACCCCACAGCAACTGTTAATTCTTTACAAAGCCCAAATTCGACCAACTATGGAATACTGCTCCCACGTTTGGGGCTCCGCTCCCAAACATACACTGCATTTGTTGGATTCTGTTCAGAGAAGAGCGGCGGTCCGTCTGATTGGGGACCCGGAATTGACCGGCGGCCTTGATTCGCTGGAACATCGAAGAACGGTTGGCGACTTGAGTCTGTTCTACAAGTATTTTCATGGAAAGTGTTCGAAGGATGTAGCCCGCTTAATTCCTCCCAAAGCGGTGCATGTTAGAAATACACGTCGCGCTGGTGCTTCGCATCCGTATGAGGGTCAGCTTGTTACTCCGCGTACGACGCTTTTCAAGCAATCTTTTATATGGAGAACGTCATCCCTTTGGAATAATTTGCGCAGCGCTGTGTTTCCCACTGAGTACAATTTACAGCGATTCAAAAACAACATGAATCGCTTTTTCCGCACTCGTGCCGCTCCTGGAGCGCTTTAGGGACTTCCCTGCAGCACGTGTGCTAGACCAATAAAAAAAAAAAAACAAAAAAAAAAACAACAGTATATGTCACAAACATTACAAATATGATTAAAATTAGTAAACATTCCATGAATAGGTGAATTCAATAACAAATTAGTATTAGGTCTGTTACATCTAAAAAACATATTTGATCGTGAGTGTATCCGTGGCATATTGATGTTAATCCCTGCAATCAATCATATTGTGCAATACTTTATATAGGAATAATATTGAGGCACAAACTCTCCTGATTCCCAGGCTAAGAATATTTGTCTGTCACACAAATAATCGCTGCTGATTCCCCGTTCAGGATACATTCCATTACCCTTAAACAACAGAAATTTCAGAAATCTCCTCTGCACTTTTTCAAGTGAAACTCTACGCACCTCGTACATTGGACTCCAGACAATACTTGCATATTCTAGTTTCGAGCGAACAAAGCAGAAATACAAAACCTTCAGTGATGCAATATTAGTGAAACCCCTACAATTCCTAATGATGAACCCGTAAGACTTCATTGCTTCAGAAACTTTCAATGCTATATGCTGAGAAAATGTCAGTTTTGCATCAAAAACAACTCCCAAATCCTTAGCTGTGCTACACCTACTTAAATTATGGTCTTGAATTATATACTGAAACTCTATTGACGCTACTCTCCTAGTATATGTTAGAACTTTACATTTTTGATCATTTAGATGTAGTTTGTTGTCACAACACCAAGAATGTACGAAATTCAACTGGCTCTGTAGATAGGAACAATCCTCATTTTTTTTATTGGCATAAACATTTTTAAATTATCAGCATAAATTAGTCTGTTACACATTTATGAAAATAATGAAGAGCAAGGGTCCCAAATTTGAACCTTGTGGAACACCTGAGGTAGCCACAAATCTTTCTGATTTGAATCCGTTGTAGGCTACAAACTGAGTTCGATTAAACAAGTAAGAACTTATATGAGCCCTCGCACCATCGGTGAAACCAAAGAAAGACAACTTATTGATGAGAACATGATGGTCGATCCTATCAAAGGCCTTCCAGAAATCTATATAAATAACATCAACCTGCCCACTACCATCTAATATTTCCGAAATGAACTGTGTCATAACAGTTAGATTTGTTCCCGTAGATCTTTTACTAATAAATCCATGCTGATAAGGAGAAATTTGATTTTTAATTTGGCTATAGATACGTGCATACAAGACTGACTCAAAGACCTTTGAGAAGTTACAAAGTAGAACGACACCCCTGTAATTTTCAACATTTCCCCTGTCTCCATTCTTAAAAATAGGACATAATCTACCTTCTTTTCATCGTTTCGGATAAACACCCTGTTTAATTGATAAATTAAAAATATACTTTAAAGGTCTTACAAGGACTGTCGCACAGTCCCTAATGAGAAACGAAGGAATATTATCAGGGCCAGAGGTCATCTTATTTTTTAATTTTTTCGTGGCCATCAATATTTCATCCCCAGTAATGGGCGAGAATTCCACAATTGTCAACGACGTACTAAGCGAATGACAAGTCGTTGCTGGTTCCGACAGTGCGAAGACAATCTTAAAAAAATCTGCAAACGCGTTAACAATGCCCGACGGAGACTTCAGAATGTCATTTCTATCACACTGGGAATCCTAGAAGAATTACTTTTGGAATGAACATAACTCCAAAAGCGTTGGGGATCTAGTGCCAGAGAAGCCTGTGCATCCTCCATGTAACATATGACGCTTTAATTTGCTGCTTAGAAATTGATCTTAACCGTCTAAATTCTAGATAATCATTGTGATTACCATATCTCTTGAATTTTTTTGCATGCTTTGATTTCTTTTTTATATTTTTAATAATATCAGCAGAAAACCATGGAGGATACTGATGAGCAAAATTTTTGTATGCAGGAACATGTTCATTAAACAAATGCAAAACATTATCATACAATTGCTCCAGTGCAAGATCAACATCACAACAACCCTCAAGAGACGTCTAGTCAATTGCTGATAGGGCTCTGTATAATTCAGGAAAATTTGCTTTTCTAAAGTTATAAATCTTAGCCGGGGAATTAGTAGAGAATTTTTTTTGTCTTATATTTATTTTTGGAATGGAGAACATAAGCGCCGGATGATGTGTATCCTCCGGAACCATTGGGGAATCATCTCGCCTGACAATACACTCTGATCCAGAGATAATCAAATCAAGTAGTCTATTATTCGAGTTAGTTATGCTGTTCCAATGCTTGCACTGATTAATTTCAAGAAAGTTGTTGATAACCAAAGTCTTGCGATCAGAAACGTTACCGTCAACAAAATATAGAGCATTAAAATCACCCATTATGAATACATTGTCTCGACTCAAATAATCAATCTGTTCAGTAAATTCGAAAAAAATGATCATATACATCAATACTTAATCTGTCAGGTATATATAATACTACTACAAACAAAATGTAATCATTAATACTACATTTTACCATCAACAAATCAATATCCAAAAATTGTAAATCAAATAAAGTCACATCCATAGGCTCTGAGTTTATATAATTCTTAACGGTCAGTAAAACACCACCACCACGTTCTTTACCTGTTATATCAAATTTTCTATCCTTCTTGTAAACCGTATATTCACTCGGAAACAATTCCGAGCTATGAACATCTCCGTGAAGCCAGGTTTCACTTAAAGCTAACAAATCAAACTCACAATCACAAACTGAGGAATAAAAGTCAACAATTTTTGAATTTAGACCCCTTACATTCTGATAATAACATACTAGATTTATTTCATCACTTGCTGAAACACTCACGACATTTAGTTTTTTAATTCACAGACAACAGGCTTTCCTTTAACATATTTAATACCAACATTTTCACCATTAGATCTTCTTTCCTGAATTGCCTGTTTCATTTTCTGCAAGTTGACAATTTGTAAAGGAGTTAAGTTGTTACTTATGTACAATTTCCTCGCCTTAAGAGACTCCTTATTAGCTCTCATCACTTTATTGTCATCATCGGCACTGGATAATGTAATTTTCAGTGCACGATTCCCATTCTTATTCCTCTTTTCAATACGAATAGTTTTTTTGACAACAATTTGTTCATTAGTTAGAGTTTCAATAATGTCTGTTGCTTTGTTGATGTCCGACTCGTTCCCCCAAGGCATATTAAAAATTATGATGTTATTCATTCTCCTCTGCCTTTCGTAGAGTCCATCTATAGTTGTCGCATCCGTTTGCACTACATCCCCGACATTTACATTTCCGAGTTAGGACTTCAGTGCTTTGACCTCACGTTGAACCTCATCTATCCTCATTAACAGCTTTGGAATCATCCTGATGCCGGTCAGGCATTCTTCACAATAAAATTTCAGAGTACGCTTCCCTTTTAATGCCATAACTTTTAATTCTGACCCATTAAGTCCAGAGCAATCAGTATTGGAGTGAAAAAAAACGATCACATCCATCACAGTTCAGGTAAGCATCCTTATTGCTTATTTTACATTTCGCACATTCCATAATTCGTTGTAAATATTCAAAGCCGGTCCTGTCAACTGATGAATATAATAAACAAATTCCAAACTTTTTATCTTCTATTGAGTTTTTGTCAGATTAATCCTTTTTTCTTTACTGTAAATTTGTTATTAGTTAATTACTTGTGTTTAAAAAATAAATATGTGAAACAAACACTACAATCGAAATCACTAAGTTTTTGCTAACGCATTCATATAAATTTCGACTTCAACTTTGATAATCAGCCACAAAACGAACCGAAAAATGCAGGAGCACAGGGTATGCGAAACTCACACGACCGAGTTGTTTGGAATGTTTAGAAACAATGACGCTACTGGCAATTTTTTACAAAACTGAAAACTAGTATTTTAAAAAAAAGTTGAAAAATTAGAAAAACTACTAAGTTTAGATATATAACATTATTAATAAAAAAGTTATAAAATTCTACGCAGAATTTAAAAGTAAATTAGAAAATAGGATGTTCCATTTAAAAAAAGCATATGTATATCGGCCACACTTTTTTGAAGTACACTGTATACTCAAAAATAATTTTAAATTGAGCACCTTAACTTTCCCTAAAACTATTGTATTTAACATTTTTTTGTCATTCCCGAAACAAATGAGATAATGAACTTTATCGTCGACTCACCCTGTACATTAATACACCCATAATGAAGTTAAGATTCTTTTAGATCAGGGGTGCTCAAACTTGAACTGCTGGCGATCTACCTTAATATTGTGAGACTCCGATCGATCGACTCTGAGAGGCTGCAAGTAAGTGTAATGCAGGATTGTCGTCTAGGTAGGGTGTATCGTAGCATAGATATTAGTTTTCTGCACAATATGCATTTTTTTAGTCAAGTAAGTGTAGGTGTGCTCTAAAATGTCAATAAAAAAAACTCATAATTATTCAAAATTGCGAGTTTATTGGTTCTTACAAAACAAACGAGTTCTAGTGTCTAAACTTAACTAAAGAGTGACTTTGGATGTTGAAGCGTGGCACTGCATGTCCTCAGCATACTTTTCATAAGATGGTACGTAATTACCGAGTGCTAATCGCAAGCATGTGACATATGTTCGTCAGTTAGTCGATTGCGATATTTTGACTTAATTATCTTCATTTCAGAAAATGCAGACTCGCACATGTAAGTTGACCCAAACATTGCCGTCAATTGAAGGGCGATTTGCCTTAGATTCGGATATTTATCTTCAGATATAAAACACCAGAATTTTATATCAGATGCTGTGGCTTTGAGATGTATATCTGATATAATCTGCACTAACTCATTTTCAACAGAACATGTGTCCATGTTAAACTGACTTGCTATTTCAGTAGCTAATTCCTCAATGTTTTTTACACGAAAAAGGATAACTCATAAATGATGCGGTATTTGCCAACTTACTGAAATCATAAAAACGTATTTTGAATTGGCCCAAAATATTTGATAATTCTGCCTCATAAATATCATAATTCATCTGAGGAATCCTTGCTTTCAAAGACGGAAAATTTTTCAGATCCTTTCTTTTCAGTTGATCCATCATAAGTTGCAATTTACTTTTGAATGCGTTTATTGCGCTAATCATCTCAATAATAGTTTTTCCTTTACCTTGAAGCTACAAATTAATGGTGTTTAAATGCATTGTGATGTCTGTCAAAAATGCCAAATCAGTCAGCCATTTTCCGTTTTTCAGCATCTGAGTGTCATCACCTCTTTCGTCCAGAAAAGCTGTTATTTCGGCCAATAATTCTTGAAACCTTTCTAGGAATTTTCCGCGACTCAACCACCTGACGCCCGTGTGAAGAACTAAATCAGTGTGTTCAGCTGACTCACTATCTTCCAACTGCAATTTAAAGAGCCGTCGTTGCAAGCTACGTGCACGGATAGAATTCACAATTTTTATTGCAATGCCCATAATCTCCTCCATGTTTAGAACTTTTGAACACAAAACTTGTTGATGTATAATGCAATGGAAGGAGAAAAATGAAGGGAAATCATCATTAGCTCGACACAATGCCACAAAACCGTTTTTGTTTCCAGTCATTGCTGGTGCTCCATCGGTTGTAATGCACACTAGTTTATATATTGCTAGCTTGTAGTTTGTTACAAAATTGAAGAAAACGTCATATATATCTTCGCCACGGGTCTTTCCTTTCAGAGGAATCATTGTCAAAAACTCTTCCTTAGCCGACATGTCATTGAATACCATTCGAATAAAAATACACAGCTGGGTAGTGTCTGTCATATCGGTGGATTCGTCGAACTGTAAAGAAATGTATGTACATTCCATGATATCATGTTTTAGTTTATCTGTCATGTCCTGACTCATGACTTCCACACGCCTTGTGACAGTCGGACGAGATAACTGAAGTTCCCTAATAGCAGACATACTCTCTGTTTTATTTTTAAAATTTCCAAGTAAAGTCTCACCCGCTTCAATAAATGCTTCCTTCACAACCAATCCATCATCAAATGGTTTCTTGTGTTTCGCCAATATATGAGATATTTTAAATGACGCGATCGTTGCAGCTTTTGATTGTTTGGCTGGTCTTGTGAACATGGTTTGTTCTTTTTTCAAACAAGTTATCAGATCACGTACTTTTCGTTTTCTTAATTCACTCTGTGACGGAAAATCCTTTTCATAGTTTTTATGAACCGTTTTATGATGCTTCTCTAAGTTCCCACGCTTAGGTATTGCAACTGACGCACGGCAAATGAGACAAATGCACTTATCCTTTACCATACAAAAGAAAAAATTCTTCCTCCCAATCGTTATTAAAATGATAAGTTTTACTTTTCTTCGCCGCACTCATTTTGGACTATTTATTACTAAACTTTGTATAGCTGTATCGCCTTCAAGTTACAACTCAGACTGACTCCTATTCCTGCAGGCGCAACATTTATATCGCTCGAATATTCCCGTCAAACACGCCGCCCGAAGTTTCTAGAAAAATCGGCGGGAATCAAAAACGCGGCTTTTCTTTGACAAGTACCGCGCGTTTCTTTGATAAAGCCGCCTTTTGCCGCTAGCAGGGGGTTATTACGATAAAAGAAAGTGATGAGGGGGTTATTCTGGCCTAATTGTGGATCGAATAAATTTTAGTAGTTTTATTCATTACATTTTGTTTTAGTTACCTAAAACAAAATCTGTGAATAGTTCTATATCGGAATTTTTTTCTCGAGATCGACTCAAAAAGCGACTTGTCGATCGCGATCGACCGTTTGAGCAGCCCTGTTTTAGATTTAAATAGGCAACTTTCTAAAGTTTGAAAAGTTCAACAAATAATTTTTAAAACTACACTTTCCATTTTCTATTGTTTCTAAATGGGAAGTTTATTTTTTAGTTTTTGGTAGAAAACATATAATTGTCATCTTAGATGCGGTCCTGGTATTCAGTCGATCAAGCTTATCACTAATTTCAGTTTTAATCTTTAATGAAACGTGCCAGAATGTATTATGTTAGTATCCATAGTCCCCTACTTGAATTGAAACACATATTTAATTGTACAAAAATTTACAAAGTTCAATAATATATTTTTACGTTTTATAAATTTGTTATTCATAATGGCCCCTAAATTATACATGGTGCCTATTAGCCCACCCGTAAGGGCAGTTCAGATGTGTGCACAAGAGTTAGGTGTTGATTTGGAGTTGGTGCAAATTAATATGCTTGAAGGTGAGCATCTCACAAGCGAATATCTCAAGGTAAATGAACTTATTCTTCCAGACATTTTAATGTGCTTACCGTTTTAAAACGGTTTCCTCGATTTTGATTGTGTCTCAGATTTCTTGAACGCAATTTGTCTCGAAAAAAATTTTGTAAAATAGTATTACACAGATTAGTTTTTAGCCATTATCTAAGAAAAATTACCTTTTTAAATCGGCCTATAATCGACCAATCGTGTTTTCATACGGATTAACTACCTCTTACCTTTTTAACCATCTTTAAAAAAGGAAGACTCAGTTTAATTCTTTATGAATGAAATCTTGTTTAAATGTAGCTATATTTCGATTCCAAGTCCTTTTGGTCAATCGTTAACGACGTTAGTCAAAATTTCACTAAATCCACTATATCACTACTCACGCCTTGTTAGCCGAACTTTTTGCTTTACATTTTACTGTCGATTTCCAAGGAAAAACACCACCAACTATTCCCATAGTGCAGTCAAGGATTCGACCAACGATAGAATGCTGCTTCCATGTTTGGGGCTCTGCTCCCAAACATACACTGCATTTAGTGGATTTATTCAGAAAAGAGCTGTTCGCCTTATTGAAAACGTAGAACTGACCAGCAACTTGGATCCCTTGGAACATCAAAGAACGGTTGGTGACTTGAGCCTATTCTGAAAGTATTTACATAGAAAGTGAATGGATGGATGAAGCCCGGTTAATTTCTCGCAAAGCAGTGCTTGCTAGGTATACATGTACGGCTAATACTTCACATCCGTATGAAGTTCAACTTGCCACTCGTTATAAAACCCTTTTCAAGCAATCTTTTACATGGAAAACCTCCTCACTTTGGATTGATTTTCCCAGGGCTGTGTTTCCCAGTAAGTATAATTTACAGCGATTCCAGACCAACGTGAATCGCTTTTTCCGTACACGCGTCGCTCCTGTAGCGCTTTAAGTGCAGCACGTATGCTATGCTCATAAAAAATATATGTACGTATACGCCGCCAAATCGACATACAAAATCTCTTGGTTGATTTTAATTAATTCTTTTGTAATCAAGTTTTTTTCTTTGGTCACAATGTTGCAATCATTCAAATCGGTGTATAATTCAAAAGTTCTTTTTAACTTTCTTTTAAATCCGTTTATTATTATTATTATTATTTTGTAAATTTTTAGTGTTCCGTACGGAACACTTATGGGATGGATCACTTCGGTGTATCTCTGTCTGTCCGTGTTTGCCCGTCTGTTCATCTATCATACCCAATTTTCTCTGAAGCTATTGGACACAGAAAGTTGAAATTTGGCAAAAAATATGGGAATTGATCGCCCAGTTAGAGTTATGGAGCTTTGAAAGTTAAATTTTGACTTGAGGGATTAGTTTTGGGGATGAGATCGGAAAATTACCAGGTCATCGAGTGGGGTGTCAAATGAGAGTTTGTGAAAACACAAATTCAAAAATATATATGATGTAATACTTGCGTGCACTTTTCTTTGAATTATTTAAAAAAAAAAGCGAAAAATCGCTGTCCCCCCACCCTATCTAGAAAAGTACTCCACAAAAAATTTTGGAAAAATTCTAAAATAGTCTTCATAAAGTATAGATTGAGCTAAAATTATCACGAGTGCATGATGTTTGATAATTTATCTATAATATATATAAAATGCAACGTCTCTCTGTCTGTCTGTCTGTCCGTTAGTGCGCTTATCACTGGAAAACCACTTATCCGATTTACGTACTTTTTTTAACATACATATGTTCTCTGGCTAGGTTGTAGGCTATATTTTATTACGATAGGTATCATAAGGAATGGCTGTGACGATAATAGTGATTGAAGTCGGAAAGAAGTTTAGCGCTAACGCGTTCCCTTGCAATACACAGCCTAAACCATTAAATACGGAACAATATTATGTAGCAGAGAATATCTATAATCTATAATATATATAAAATGCAACGTCTCTCTGTCTGTCTGTATGTCCATTAGTGCGTTTATTACCCGAGAACCACTTATCCGATTTACCTACTTTTTTTTAAACATACATATGTTCTCTGGCCAGGTTATAGGCTATATTTTATTACGATAGGTAGTATAAGGAGTGAGCAGTGATGATAATTGGAATGAAGTCGGAAAAAAGTTTGCTGCTAGTTCGTTCCCTTGCAATACACAGCGTAAACCATTAAATACGGAATAATATTATGTAGCAGAGAATATCTATAATCTATAATATATAAAAAATGCAATGTTCTCTCTGTCTCTCTGTCTGTCCGTTAGTGCGTTTATCACCCGAGAACCACTTATCCGATTTACGTGTCTTTTTTTAAATTCATACATATATTCTTTGGCCAGGTTATGTAATAATAATAATAGTTATATATAATATATATAAAATGCAACGTATCTCTGTCTCTTGCAATACACTGTCTAAACCATTAAATATGTAACAATATCATGTTGCAAAGAATATAATATATATAAAATGCAATGTCTCTCTGTCTGTCTGTCTGTCCGTTAGTGCGCTTATCACTGGAGAATCAGTTATCCGATTTAGGTGTTTTTTTTTAAACATAGATATGTTCTCTGGCCAGGTTATCTATCTATAATATATATAAAATGCAACGTCTCTCTGTCTGTCCGTTAGTGCGTTACGTATTTTTTTTTAAACATACATATGTTTTCTGGCGGCCAGGTTATAGGATATATTTTATTGCGTTAGGTTAGGTAAAGCATAAGCAGTGACGATAATAGTGAATCAAGTTGGAAAAAAAGTTACTGTTAGCGAGTTCTCTTGCAATACACTGCCTAAACTTAAATAGGGAATAATATCATGTTGCAAAGGATATAATATATATAACATGCAACGTCTCTCTCTGTCTGTCTGTCTGTCTGTCTGTCCGTTAGTGCACTTATCACTTGAGAACCACTTATCCGATTTACGCATTTTTATAAATTTATACATATGTTCTATATAATTTGATATAAGCCTAGATAATGGGAGATAAGGTGAGATAATGGGAAATAAGTATAAATAATGGGAGATAAGGATAAATAATGGAGATAAGCAGAGATAAGTCTAGGTAATGGGAGTTATGGTGAGATAATGGGAGATAAGGAGAAATAAGGGGAGATAAGGAGAAATATTGCGAGATAAGTCGAGATAAGCCCAGGTAATTGGAGATAAGGTGAGATAATGGGAGATAAGGAGAAATAATGGGAGATAAGGAGAAATAATAGGAGATGAGCAGAGATAAACCTAGATAATGGAAATTATGTAGAGATAATGGGAGATAAGGAGAAATAACAGGAGATATTTTATTACGTCACGTAACATAAGGAATAAGCAGTGATGATAGTAGTGAATCAAGTCCACGTGAGCGGAGCCGCGGGCACGGCTAGTCTGGTATAAAAAAACTATATCGCACAAACAATATGGTGGAAGTTTTTTTAATGTAGTTTTCATTACTTTACCTTCGTCGATGTACCAAGAAAAAATAATTTTATTATATTTGTTTATAATAAAACAAATATTTAGATAGTAAATATTTGTTTTGTACTTTTATTACTAGAAACTAGATTGAGCTAGACGGATTTATTGGCTATTACATAGCTAAGATGTTATAAATATTATACCTTATTGGCTAAGAAAAAATGTGAAAATACTTATTGGATCCTAAGTTGTCAGGGACCAAATTAACTCAGCTTAGGTAAGAATTTTAAAAGCAATCACCGTACGGAACATTAATTGCGCAAGTCCGACTTGCACTTGGCCGGTTTTTAAATTTTAATTTTATTCTGCAATACCCACATACGTTTCCTTTCAGTTAAGAACGGTAGGGGTTGATACCGAATTAGGGTCGGTGAATGGCAATAAAAAGTTTTTTTCGAACCCAAAATTGACGGCCGAGTTGCGGTCCATCACACGCAGGCATAGAGCCATAAGTAGGCAAGTTATGTGTGAAAATTAAAGTGAAAGACATATTTGAGTAATTACTATATTTGTAAGACTTTATGTACAGGGTGAGTCAACGATAGAGTAAAGTTCATTATCTCATTTGTTTCGGGAATGACGAAAAAATGTTAAATACAATAGTTTTAAGGAATGTTAAGGTGCACAGTTTAAAATTATTTTTGAGTATACAGGGTACTTCAAAAAAGTGTGGCCGATATAACATATGTTCTTTTTAAATGGTACATCCTATTTTTCTAATTTATTTTTTAAATTCTGCGAAAAATTTTATAATTTTTTTTATTAATAATGTTATATACCTAAACCTAGTAGTTTTTCTAATATTTAATTTTTTTTTTAAATACTAGTTTCAATTTTTTAACAAAAAATTCTAGTTTTCAGTTTTGTAAAAAATTGCCAGTAGCGCCATTGTTTCTGAAGGTGGAATACTCATAATTGGTACAAGCATTTTATAGAGATGAAAAAAAGATATATGTAAAGAAATTTGAGTTAGATGCTACAGGGTGTTCAAAATACAGTTATGCATTTCGACTATTTTAAATTGAAAAATCTCAAATTTTTTTAAATGGCACACCCTGTATATTATTTTATTTTCTGATAGATTTTACAAAACCCTACAACTTTTATTAAGTATGTCATATACCTATTTCTAATAGTTTTCGATTTATTTTGAATTTTTCAATTTTTTCCCTTGTGTGTTAATACATTTACGCTATTGTTAAAACATAAACAAATAATTAATAATAATTTTAATATAGTTTAACTTATCTAATAATTAATTATTATGTCGTAAGGACTTATGATGTAATAAATGTTCAGAAATATGCCCGTCTACTTGAATACACATGTTTAGTCGTTTTACTATATTTTCCTTCACTTTTCTTAGCATAAAGGGCGTTATTGTCCTGTACGCATCCCGTATCCTATTTTCCATGTCTACTGGTGTTGTAGGGGGATTCACATAAAACACGATCTTTAATGTAGCCCCACAAAAAGAAGTCTAAAGGTGTTAAATCGAGGGGCCACTGAGTGAATCCATCCCTACCGATCAATTTTTGTGGGTAACGATCGTTTAAAAATTTCCAAACTTGCCGGTGGTAATGAGCAGGAGCTCCGTCTTGTTGAATCCACATTTGTCCCCTTTTAAAGTTATCAACTTCTTCAAGAAGCTCGGGTAATTCGTTTTGCAAAAAATTTAGATATCTAGGCCCGTTAAGCGGTTCGCGGAAAAAATATGAACCAATAATTCGAAAATTTAATATTCCGATTAGCTAGATTGGGATGTGTCAGATAAGTCAGATAGTTGACGGCTGCTGACCTGGGGATTATCTTCAACATGAAGTAAAATCTCCATTTCTTTTTCGTATATTCAACGCTACCACTACTATCAGACCGTTCCATTAAGCCCATTAAGCACTGAAAAGACTTTCTAGATGGTGTACGTCTATTAGGGTACTTCGCTCCGTAAAAGCTTACTGCCAAGAGACAATTTTTTCCCGCCTTGCCCAGTATATAAACCATATCAATTAATTCATGACTGACCCTGTACATATTGAATTATCTTATTTTGTAAAAATGCTGAATTGTACCTATTAGTCGAGCACTTTGGTGCATTGGTTTGTACAGCGTTGATTTTCGAGTTTGTTTCAGTCTAAAAACTCTTGATGACCTCTAAAAATTCATGAAAATTCGGATGAGGCGAACGACTATCCTTTGCAAATTTTGAATGAAAAGCCTCAATCCCGTTATTAGTTCTCCAAACGCTGGCGTCGAGCGCCGCCCAAAGGGTTTATAGGGAAAAGAGCACGATCAACTATGTAGTCAGCAAACAATATTACTTGTGGGTGGACTGACTGATTTTCTAATAATTGGACGAAAACATCTCCCACGTGATGGGCAGGGAGAAAAGTTAGCCCGAACATGTGGCGAAGCGATTTTCCAATGGGAGAATTTCCATCTTTGTATTCTCTAGTTAATCCTAGATTCTGAATTTTTCTCCACCAGGATTGTCCTAAATGGAATCTGCATCCCACAGGCGTTGTCAATGGAAAGTCTGTTGAAACCGCACCGTGAATAGCGTATTCACGACCTTTGTAGGCGAGAGGACACATCCTAATTGCTGGCATTTGGACTTTACCGCAGAGAATACCAAAGAATACAAAGTTTCCTTCTTGTCGTGCAATAGGCGGAACACCAAGGGAATATAGCGGCCATTGATATATGCCAGAATAGTAAACATTTGTAGAAAAAACTTCGCACAAAATTCAAATGTACGGTCCGCGCACAGGGATTCTAAATTACTTTTACAGGAAAATATCACAGCAACCTGACGGTTTAGACCGAGATTGAACTGAGATATTCATGAACTTCCTCTCGGGACTCTGACAAGTTTGGATAGCACTGCAGTCTGGTTCGTTTCAACTTCTTCCCTATTCTTCTCATATCGCAGTAGTAAAAATATTTGATAATTTAACCATACCTAGCTGCCGATTTGTCGATTATCGCAACTCGGATGAAAGGCAGGTCAAAATATTTACAACCTTCTAAAGGCCATTAGGCGGACCGCAACTCGGTATCTACGACGGTAGGTGAGGCATTCGTATTTAAATATATTTTATTTTTATTAAGTATAAAGGAAAAGAATGTTACAAAAAAAATAAAAGATTCTCGAATATGACACTAGAGCAGAGAGAATAAAAACTTAGAATACAACGCGCTACTCCTTACTATTGTATTTAATAAAACAAATTATGTTCGTTTTGAACTATAATGTACTCCAGCACCAGAATATATTGTAAAATAAAAAACGAGAATAATTACTATTATAATGTTAGTTGTAAGATAGTATTCATCTTTATTGTTAGCATTGTTACAGACTGCTTTAAGTTTTGTGTTAAGTTTTAGTGTATTAAAACTATAAGAAAACTAATAAAAATATTTCGAGAAACATCACCTGAAATGTAAATAAACAAGCAAACTGGGTTTAATCACTTCCTAAGTTTAAAGTCATATTCTTATGCTTATTTAAATTTACGAATTGTACTAAAAAATTTTACCATATGAGATCTAATAAACTACCGTCAGAAAGTATTTGCCCACCTAGAAATTTCAATGTAACTGCCAAAATTTAATACCTAATTAAACCCTTTTATTATATTAGGTAAATTTAATTGTCCTTAACAAGTGTCCATCATAAAATTGTTTAGATAAGCCTTTTTGCTGAAATCACAAATTAAAAATCATTTAGAACAAATTTCCAAGTTCCGCATGATAATCGTTTTGAGGCGATTTCTGTGAATTCCATTTGAAGTAAGAACTCATTTCAAGTTTCTAGGGATTATGGAATTCCTAGTGACATTTCATGATAAAAACTATGCTATAAATACCATTGCCCTTTTGGAAATTAACCGTTCTCAAACATTACTTTGTCATTGATACAGGCTCAATTGTTTTGTGAAAATGCCAAAAACGAAAGAAGTTTTCCGTTGAAAAATCGGGCTTTGATAATTGCGAGACATCAAAATGATCACTCGAGTCAACAAATCGCGAGTGATATGCGAATGCCAAGGAGAACGGTGGACTACATCGTAAAAAAAATTTCTGCGGGACATGGAATTCCAACCAAAAACGACTCCCGCTGAAGACAGAGCTATAACAATGTCCAGCAGACGTAATCGCCGCCCAATCGCACCAGAAATCACGGCTCAAGTAAACCTGGAGCGGCCCATCCCCTACCAGCGTGACAACCGTTAAGAACGGGTTAGCAGAAAGTGGGCTACACGGCAGAGTTGCAGTGAAGAAACCACTTCTTAGGCCAGTGAATAAACGTAAAGGGTTAGAATGGACCCGAGAACATGAAAATTGGACATCAGAACAATGGAATTCCGTCCTTTGGAGCGACGAATCTAAATTCGAAATTTTCGGTTTAAATCGACGAGTTTACGTGCGGCGGTCAGCTGGAGAGAGGATGTTTGAAGCCTGTCAGTTGCCTACAGTAAAACATGGTGGAGGTTCAGTAATGATTTGGGTTTGTTTTGGCAACGGTAAAGTTCAATTTTTAAGATAGAAGGAATCATGCGAAAAGAACAATATCAAGAAATTTTGCTCACCCGAATGCTTCCTTCTGGAAGAGATATTTTTTCAGGGGAAATTTATTTGTCAGCATGACAACGACCCTAAACATTCTGCTAAACAAATTAGAAAATTTTTGGACCAATGTAAATCCGATGACGTCCTGGAAGTGATGACTTGGCCTCCACAATCATCCGACTTGAACCCCATCGAATTGCTGTGGGACCATTTAGACAGGAGTGTTCGAAAATTCAATCAAACATCAGAAAATCACTTGTGGGAACTTCTACAAGCAGAATGGGTTAAAATAACCGAAGAAACTCTGAAGAAACTACTGGGCAGAATGCCGAAACTCTGTAAAGCGGTAATTAAAAACAAAGGAGGCCACATAGATGAGAAAAAATCGTGGAAAATCATAAATATTTTTCTGATTTTCTAGACTGTAAATGATGTGAAAATAAATAATAATTCATTAAAATTAAAAAAATATATATTATCTGGGTTTTTGTTGTCTTGGGACTGAAATAACTAGGTGGGCAAATACTTTCTGACGGTAGTGTATATCTAGAAAATATACATTTTTCTTCATTTCAAACCTTTTTTTCAGAAAAATTATGCACACACTGTACCCTTACTTGAGGAGGAGGATGGTTTTACTCTTGGTGATAGTCATGCCATAATGGGATATTTGGTTGCAAAATATGGAAAAACCGATGTTTTGTATCCTCAAAAGGACTACAAACGGCGAGCAATAATTGATCAAAGATTGCATTTTGATTCTAATGTATTGTGTGCTCGGGGTATGGCCATTACGGTCAGTACAAAGAAGTGATTTATTAAATTATATAGGAATTCTGATACTTCGTGTATTCCGCACCATTCAAGACCGTGCAAATAGTCAGAAATAGAATTAAGGAAAAATAGCCCCATGTCATTAAATGCGTTTTAGGCTTCGTATAGATTAATTAGGAACCCCAAAGTAACTTAAAACCGATCAACCATTATTACGGACTGTAGTAGTGCAATGGTTTCGAAAAAAAAACAAACGATTAAAAAAAATTTAAAAGAAAAATGGAGATTATGGCAACAAACAAGAGAATCACATGATTTTCAGTTAGTGTTAACTCTCAGACGATTCGCGTAAAATTTTCATGACATTTCGTCTATTAGTTTGCGCGTTAAAGCTGTTTGAGTCTACTTTTGATTTTTGCAAAATCTTCTTCTTCTTCTTCCTACGGTAGGACCATGTCCTGTGTTCACTTCAAAGGTTTCCCAGAAACAATTACGATGATGAAGACCAGCTCTCATACCATCTTATTGGTAGCCTTCCAAGCGGTCGAGGTGTGTTTGGTCGCTTCTCTTTTGCAACCTTAGCCAACCGGTCATTTGGCATTCTGTCCACATGGTCTCTCCATTCTCTTCTCCTATTCCCTGCCCATCTCACCACATCCTGTATTTCACACATTTCCCTTATTTCTTCACATCTCTTCCGGTCAAATAAGGTATGTCCTGTTATCGATCTAAGTGTTCGCATTTCTGTTGTTCTTAGGAGTCGTTTTGTTATTGTGTTCTCCGCTCTGGTTTCTATCGCGTACGTCATGATCGGTCTTACGCATGTTTTGTATATTCTTACTTTGCTCCTGGTGCTCATATATTTGTTTCTCCAAATTATATCTCTTAAGTATCCTGATATTAATGATGCCTTTGTTGTTTGAGTTTTTACTTCCTCCTTAAGGTTCCTGGTACTTGTTATGTTTGCCCCTAGATATCTGAAGGATATCACTTGTTCTACACTCTGATCATAAATCGCGAGTTTGCATCTTTTCGGTTCTTTAGATATTGTAAGGGATTTTGTTTTCTTTACAGATATTTGCATATTAAACACTTTTGCTGTTTGTTGGAACTTATGTAGGAGTCTATGTAAGTTATGTTCGTCTTCTGATATGATTACTGCATCATCGGCGTAGCATATTATTTTTATTTCTTTGTCTCCCAATCGATATCCTCTCCAGTTTTCTTTACTTCGCTTATTATTTCGTCCATTATGATGTTAAATAAGATTGGGCTTAGGCTATCTCCTTGTCTGATTCCGGTTGTCATAGGTATTTTTATTGCTTAATTTATTTGCCACTCTTACATATGTGTGGTTGTTGATGTTCAACTCTTCGATAGTTTTTACTATATTCGGGTGAATTCCCCTTTTTTGTAGTAGGGTTATGACATCAGTTAACCGTACGCTATCAAATGCCTGGGTAAGATCAATAAAACATATAAAGGCTATCTTATTAAACTCTATGGCTTTTTCGGTAATTTGGCGGATTATAAATATGGCGTCTATAGTAGACCTGTTCTTTCTGAACCCTTGCTGTTCTTCACAGATTCCGGTTAACATTATTTCTTCTGCTAAAATTTTAGTCAATAATTTTAGTACCGTACTCATTAAGCTGATACCTCGATAGTTTTTTGGATCTGTCCTTTCTCCTTTTTTGAAAATTTGTATCAAGATGCTTTCTTTCCATTCGGATGGTATAATCTTGGCTGTGAGTATTTTGTTAAAGAAAATCTGTAATTCTTCTAGTAATTTATCCCGTCCATATTTGATCATTTCGTTCTTAATTTCATCCATGCGGGCTTTTCTGTTTTTTAGTTTCGCTGCCATGTGCTGTATTTGATTCAAGGAAATGGTCCTATTTGGTTGGGCAACATTTTCATCTTCATGTTGTATTTCCTGTGTTAATGAATTGGTTTCTGATGGACTATAGAGTTTTTCGAAATATCTTTCCCATTCTTCCACCGTAATTTTTTGTATTTTGATATACTCATTTATTGTTTTTTTCTATTTCTCAGTAGATTCCATATTTTTTTTTGTCCTCCGTACAGATCATGTTCCATATCGTTCGAAAATTTCTCCCAATGCACTCTTTTAATTCTCTGGATATTCTCGTTGACCCTGTTTCTTACATTTTTATAATCATTGTATGTTATAGCATTGGATCTGTATTGTAAGTACGATTTACTTTTTTCTTCAGCTAATGTCTTAACTTCCTGTTTGAACCAAGCCTTTGTGTTTGATGATGGAACAAAAAGAATTTCGTGTGTTGATTAACCATTGCTTTTTCATACGAGAAAATACGGCCAGAACCCAGGAATGTCTTGAAAAATATTATGGAACATCTGCTCCGTCGAAAGCAACTAAATGTCGATAGTTTAATGATCTGAAATGCGAGCGTACAAGCAACGATGATGTATCATGTTCCATACGTCCAAATTATGAAAATTGGTTGCAATTTTTTATGATAAGTCAATGTAACTGCCATATTTTGTTTCAAATTTAATTTCAAATTTATGATGTGCTGGGAGCCCATGAGTATTAGAATCATTGCTTTAGGATATTACCACACACTGAGGGTAATGAATAATATTACTTATCTGAAACTGCATATACGGGCTGGCTCAAGTACGAGAACAGACGATATTTCGAATTTTATAAAAGACAAAGAGTAAGAGTTTTAGCAAAAGTTGTCAACTTTCGAGCTAATTTAAAAATATCTCTGCCTATAAATGGTAGATCAAGAAAGTGTAGTAAACTATAAATGTACTCGTATATTACATTATTTCTATTCGCAAGTCTAGGCATTTTTACAATGCCAGTATCAATTTCATGGTTACTACGATACTGACGTTCGAAAAATATAATTTATCTCATTTCAGTAAAAAAAGAAAAAAAAGGTCCTTTCAATTTCATCTTCAGTTTTATGCTCTATTCTATTTTCTTGTTAAACTAAAAAGTTCAGCAATATCATTTCCAGTTTAGCTAGAAATTTACAGGAAGTTGGCATTTTTGGATAATAATTGTTATAATAGTATACTAGTTGATAGACAGTGGACACATCTTGCGCCGAATTCCCAGGAAACAAGTAATACATTTTCACACTTAATCTTGATCCACAAATTTCAAAATATATATCTTTTTATTTATGCATATTCCCATCCCAGATACAAGAGCAGCGTTTATAATTTAGTACAGATAGAACCCCGAACTTTCTCATAACGAGGTGTGCTACATATTAATTTTTGGATTCTACGTAAAATTTTCATTCTAAATTTATAGGATATGATATATTGAAGAAAAAATAGTTTCCGAGATACCGACATCTTTATCTTTAAGGAAATTTACCGCAATCCTGCGTCGGCGTTCTCCATTATCCCATCATATTGTTCTACTTATCGCAGCTTCTTGAAGTGATTGAAAATCCTGAATTTCCATCCATTGATGGATGTATCGAAGCCAGAACAATTTTTTCCTTCCTATACCTCGCTTCCCACCTTCGATTTTTCCTTGCAAAATAAGATATTGAAAATGATATCGTTCTCCACGTAGGTAGGAGATTTTTTCTTCTTAATATGCTCGAAGAGCTTTTGATGTCCTAATTTAGCCCTTCTGAGCATATCCTCATTCCTGACGTGATTGGTCTACTATATTTTAAGCATTCGTCTCAATATCCACATTTTTAGCGCTTCAATTCGATTAACTAATTAACTTCGAGCGTGGACGCTTCCGCACGGTACATAAGGACCGACCAGCATAACATTTAATTATTCTGTATCTGAGCGCAAAGTTAAGATTTTGGTTTGTCAGGAATTTCCTAAGCTTTAGAAAAGTTGTTCTAGCCAGCCTTATCCTACATTTAATTTCGAATTTTGGATCCCACTTGTCGTTCACAAGACATCCAAACTATTTAAACTTATGTACTTAAACCGCAATCTTTACTTAAAAATATATTTTTATTTCAATAAAGTTACCTTGAATAAAGCTTCGAGAAATTCTTCTCTTCGTCTCTTTAAAGCAGTAGTTTTTTATTAAACATAAATTTTCACATTAAATGTTACAATCTATAAGATTAAAATAGTTATTTTCATAATTTTGTATTACATTAAAATATTTTCTACAAATATTTTAAACCACATTGGGGTTTTGAAATCTTTATTATGAGACTAACAAGAGTTATGACCACTACACCAAAACATTTTTTGTCCCCGTCGCGCGAATCGCTAACCATGTTTGCATCATTAGCAGCGATGATAAACAGTCAACCATTGTTCCTAATGATGCTAGCTTGATTAGGGAAACGCGCGTCAAGCGCAAAAATAAAATGTTTGCTACAGTGATCTAACATTTTAATCGATAACAATTTTCATTAAGCAATTATCGTTATAAACCTGAATCTTACTATAAGGCTTTTAAAAGTCACCCATTTAATAATCCATTTTAGGCAAAAAATGTTTAAGGTTGTAAATTTTGCAGCTACGCGAGACACTCATTTCTAGGGATAGGCGATAATAAATTTTATTTACCAAATTGTAATTTTATCTTATCGATATATTGATACTTATCGATATATTGATCAATATATCGATAGTTATCGATTGATTGATAGTTATCCACATATCGTCAATTATCAATATATCAGTGACTATGGATATGTTCATATTTATTATTCAAAAATCGATGACCGGTAATTGAGGAGATTTTCAAAAAAGAAAACTAAAAATATATATCACCTTTTTAAAATGTTTTAAATTGATCACCGGATAGAACTATGTGATGACTATCGATATGTAGATAACTATCGAAAGTTATCGATAATTATCGACATATTGATAATGTTTGGGTTCACCTATTGTTATTTGATACATCGATAACTTATCGAAAACTATTTCCATCTCTACTCATGTCACTCGCACGTCCTGCATCGCTCGGACTGCGAGCGCCTCTCGCGCCCCCTACACCTATCTCGTTGCTCGCGGAAAGACGCTCAAGTATGAAAACACACACGCACACACGCACACAGACACAGAGAGACGCACATGTCTACACACGTACACATACGCATGTACACACACGTACACACACACACACACACATACACATTACTCATCAGTAAGGAAACCCAAATATGTAAGTGAAAAACTTTAAAATATGCGCATAAATATGCAAATAATTTTCTCAAAATATGCACATACATGTTGTAAATATGCAGTAAAAAAAATCGAAATAGACTTGAAAAATGTAAATTTATTGTTTCACATTACATGATACGAGTACTATACAAATGTAGCAACAAAAAACCCATTTTAAATTCTCAACATTTAGGGCGAATGAATGTAATAACAGGCTGATGTGGAAGAAGAGTGTTTGGTAGTTTTTCTTTGTAGAACTGAATCTTTAAAGGCGCTTTAAGAAAGATTTTCTTCATGTTAGAAATTAAGCTATTCACAAGAGGAAAATGATTCCTAATTTCCTCAGCAACCCTATTTAAAGCATGAGCGAGATATGTTACATGTATTAAGTTTGGATAAAAAAATTTCAAATTTTGCGCGGCCTTTATCATGTACGGTGCTGCATCTGACAAAATAAGCAAAAAATTATCTCCTAGAACAGGCGTAGGAAGAAAAAACTTCCGATAGTTCCTCTTGAACAAATCTGGCCACTGTCATATGCATTTGTTTTTTCTAACTATTTGGAAGCAATCAGATAAGATTTTGGCAAAATATCGTTGCTAAGAACTCCAATCAATAAATGCGCAATATACTGTCCTCTTGAATCGGTGATTTCATCAATACATATGTAAAAATGTTCGTTGTGAATTTTACCTTTAATTTCCTCAATTACCTGTGAATACAAGGAGCTTACGTCGTTTCTCCGTATTTATTAGTAATAAATTAAAAATACAAGTATGCTCTGATGGCCGTCTGGGGTTTACTGACTGGTTTTTACTGACTTTATGGTAATAAAATTTATTTGGGGAAAACCAACGTCGCGGTGGCGGCGGCCTAAACATTGACTCTTATTCCGAAAAATGAATGAAAACGCCTGCCAAAGACCTACATTATTATAAATTCCTTCAAATATGCACATATATGCTATTTTTAAAGAATTTATGCAAATATTTAGAAAAATGCATATAATATGCAAAATATGCAATATATGCGCTTTGCATATTTGGGTGTCCTTACTCATCAGTCTCTCAGAAACTATTAAATTTGAATTAATATTAGGTTATGTAAAAATATTTAGAATTTTAGGTATAATACAAAAGTGACAAAATACTCGTACATAGAGCGTATCGTTTAATAAACCACGGCGAGTTTACTATATTTTTTAGATAACCGTATGGCTCTTACTAAAACATATAATTTGGAGAATTTATAATATCCTTAATGAATGTATATTATACAAAATATAACACATCATCATTTTCTAAATCAGAAAAATATTTTATTTTTAGAGACCTTTATGGATTAGAAATCTACAACCCACAAAAGACAAGTTTAACGGTGTTAAGTACTCTTTACAAGATTTGGAGAGATTGTTGCAACAACATGAAACTGACTACATTGCAGGAGACAGCTTATCTATTGCTGATTTCAGCATTTTTACTACCGTTACCTTTCTTAATAATCTTGTACCGCTTGCTGATTTTCCAAATATAGTAAACTATGTCGAAAAGATTAAAAAACTTCCTTGCCAAAAAGTTAATGAAGAGGGATCAGCACTTTGTAATGATGCAATTCGTCAACTACTTAAAAAATAATATTTATTTTCAATTGTCTATCTAGGATAGAATTTCAGTACGTTTTGAAACTGCAACTTTAAGGATATGTGAATATGCTTACCTTACAAACGGATCTAATTTACAAAAAGACAACCTATTTCATAAAAAATCTACAAGTTCATGTTAGGTATTTATCCATTACTGTCTTTGTGAATAAAAGTTGTCAGATAAATACAGATTGTGATTTTCTCACACTAAAGAATCCATGACAACTCGCTGTTTTAAAGAAGGAAATTATACATTATGGTAAGATATTAATCGCCAAATATTGAAATTCCTCCCACAATGCATACCCTTTATAGTCTTCACATATCCGATTTAAAATAGTTACATTTAAAATTAGTCTTTTTAGTGTTCCATACGGAACACTTATGGGATCACTTTTTTGACTTAAGGGTTTAGTTTTTGGGGGTGAAAAAAAAAATTACCAGGTCATCGAAGAGGTTTTTTTTTTTTTTTGTATGGGTTTAGCACACGTGCTACAGGGAAATCCCTAAAGCGCTACAGGAGCGACACGTGTGTGGAGAAAGCGATTCACGTTGTTCTTGAATCGCTGTAGATTGTACTGGATGGGAAACACAGTCCTGGGCAAACTATTCCAAAGGTATGATGTTCTCCATATAAACGACTGCTTGAAAAGCGTTGTACGAGGAGTAACAAGCTGAACCTTATACGAATGTGAAGTATTAGCGCGACGTGTACTCCTAACATGCACCGCTCTGGGAGGAATTAAGCGGGCCACATCTTTCGAACACTTTCCATGAAAGTACTTGTAGAATAGGCTCAAGTCGCCAACCGTTCTTCGATGTTCCAGCGAATCAAGGCCGTCGGTCAGTTCCGGGTGTCCAATCAGACGAACAGCTCTTCTCTGGATAGAATCCAACAAATGCAGTGTATGTTTGGGAGCGGAGCTCCAAACATGGGAGCAGTATTCCATAGTTGGTCGAATTTGAGCTTTGTAAAGAATTAACAGTTCTTGTGGAGTGTAAAGCTTTCTGGTTCGAAACAATATTCCCAACTTTTGAGAAGCTCTCCTTGCTATGCCTGCAACATGTTCATGCCAGGACATATTTGCTCCCAAATTAACGCCTAACAGATTGAGTGACGATGTTAGGGGGATGGAGTGCCCCGACATAACTATGTCGGGTTCTGCAACGTTAACCCTTTGAGAAACTGCCGCCTGGGTTTTTGTAGCGTTAAATTCCACTTGGTTACTGTCACCCCAAGACAGAATTTCTTCCAGGTCTTTGTTAAGTTGAATGACTTCCTGCTGTCTGCGGATATTCGTCTGAGTAGTCGACGTCCGAGCATTCAAAGTGAATGAAGAGATAAGTGTACTGTCATCTGCAAAGCTGTAGATTGGATTCTCGGTCTTTTCCAGCAGATCGTTAATATAAATAAGGAAGAGAGTAGGAGATAGTATGGAACCTTGGGGCACACCGGCGTTGATAGTGAAGGTGTTAGAAAGAAATTCGTCGACTGCCACTCGTAAAGAACGCTCTCTAAGGAAACATGAGAGCCACAAACAGAACTTTTCAGACATACCATAAGAACGTAACTTAGCCAACAGCCCATCGTGCCAAACACGGTCAAATGCCTTGGATATGTCAAGAGCAAACCGCTCGAGATTCTTCAAAGTGTTCAATTGCGTTGTTCCAAACATGTGTTACATAAGTCAGAAGATCTCCTGTTGATCTTTTTTTACGAAAGCCATATTGGTGATCACTAATAATGTTGAATCCTTCAAGATATTTTAGCAGATGCTGATTGATAGCCTTTTCCATGACTTTCGATATTATTGAGAGTAGTGCGATTGGTCGGTAGTTATTTGGCAAGGTCTTCTTGCCTTTTTTAGGTATCGGCTGAACTGTGGCACATTTCCAGCAGGAAGGAAATATTCCCTTTCTGTAGGATAGGTTGAAAAGTCTACAGAAAACTGGTGGTAGTTCCCTTGCACAGTTCTTGAGAACTATGGCAGGTATTCCGTCAGCGCCAGAAGCCTTTTTGGTGTCTAGCTTCATCAAAATACGTTTTATGATACGCTGTCTGAAGACAATATCGGGCATCCTTGACTGCACTATGGGAATAGTAGGTGGTGTTTTTCCTTGGAAATCGACAGTAGATTGTGAAGCAAAGAGTTCAGCCAACAAGTTCGCTTTCTCAACAGGTGTCGTTGCAATAGAATTATCTGGCCGTGTGAGTGGTGGTATGGTGGATTTGGTGAAATTTTGACTAACTGACTTAGCGACTGACCAAAAGGACCTGGAATTGCCGGGACAAGCGAGAAGTTTGTTTCTAATCCGTTGATTGTGTATCTCCTTGGTTTCGTCGATAATTTCTTTGCATCTGTTCCTAGCACAAACAAAGATGTTACGATTTATGGTGTTAGGATCTTCACGCCACTGTCGGTATGCAAGATGTTTAGAAGCAACAGCTTCTTTGCATTTTAGGTCAAACCAAGGCTTGCCGTTGGAAGGGCATTTCTTCGAAAAAGGGGTGTAAGCCTCCATACCGGCCAAAATAACATCGGAAACCTCCCTGGCGCAGTCAGATGGGTCGTCGGATCGAAAACAAACGTCCAACCAAGGGAAAGTTCGAAAATATTCCATGAGATCTTCCCATTTAGCAGATTTGTAATGCCAAATCTTGCGCGGTTTGGGTGCCTCTCTATCACTGATTGGTAGAATACTCGATGTCGAAAGTAGTCTATGGTCGGAAGAACCTAACGGCGGATTTACGCTGACCGTGTAAATCTCCGGATTAGTGGTTAAAAACAGATCAAGAAGACTGGCGAACTCTCCGTCTCGATCAGGGATCCGTGTTGGTTCATCAATAAGCTGAGTCAAGCCACAACTGATTGAAAATGATTCGGCTTCACGACCTTGTTCATCGGTAGTATTTGAATATTTAAGCCAGTTGATGTTGTGGACATTTGGATAGTTAATTTGTAAATGATCGATGGTGTCTGCAAGAGAAGCGAAAAGTGTTCTAAAGTTAGTATCACTTGGTGGTCGATAGAGGATACAGATGAACCTTGTGGTTGGTTGAGTCGTTATTTTTAACCACATAACATCAAAGTTGGGGGCTCCAGAGCCTCTTCTCGTTGGCAAGACAGGTCGCTTCTGACATAAAGACAGATTCCAAAGTTACGCCTAAATCGGGAATAGAAATCGTTCCCAGGGTAAAGATAGTTTACTGTGCTGGTCGATGAACTGACCTTAGTTTCACAGAGAGCGAGTACATGAGGTTTATTTGATTGCAGGTGTTGGTGCACTGAATTTATGTTCGAATTTAAACCTCGTATGTTGCAAAAATCCATTTTGAAATTCTGTTCTCTGCATGTCGACGCCCCTGAACCAGCCCCCACCCGGAGATCCGAACGGGGGGCTATTTTACCTCCGGAATTTTTTGTATCCAGGTGCCTCATCATGCTATTTGGTCCCACAGGTGTCAAATGAAAGCTTGTAAAAACATGAGTTCAAAAATATATATGACTTAATACTTGCGCACACTTTTCTGGGATCCTAAAATGTCAAGAAATGCAAGAATCTCGGTGTGTAATTTTTTCACGAGTCGAATAATTCCCTTGAGCAAGAGAAGTAAAAAAGATGGGCCTAACGAGACTTTCCTCCTAGGACGGTATGAAATCTGTTTTAAAAACTGCTAATGTAAACTGTCAACTAATTTCTGTCTTTTCTAAATGTATTTAGTTTTTCGTTTCTTAATCAAAAAATTTGTAAAATTGCAAAAAAAAAAATAAAAAGCAATAAATAGAACGATGCACTGAGGGGTATTAATTCTATGAAATGAACAAAAGTCGAAAGAAAAAATACTCAAGTTCGAGTATATTTTGAGCATAAAGTTAAATGCATGTTACATCATATGACACCATTCCTTATTGCTTTTGGTTTTTATATCATCTGGATTATCACTCTGAATCCAGTCATTATCAATGTGCATCTCTTAGCCATCGATACGTCTCAGCTGAAAGTGTGTGTTATGTGTCTATTTGTAAGCATTCAAATTCGTTATGGATTTGATAGTGGAAGGTGTGTCCTTTTTTTTTAATGTAACAGTTTACCTTTGAAATTTTTTTCCTCAGTTTTTTTAATTTGTAATATTAATTAATACATTTTTTTAACCTAACTTTAGACAAGTTAATTGACTATCTATACCACAGAAAATAACTCCTGCATATATAAGCAATTTTGTTACACAGGCTTTTGTTTTATTGGCAACATGATTATTCAAATTTAAGAATTTCATTAAACTTAATTGTTTACTCAAATTGATTGAAGGGCAAAGAAGATTAGTAGAATAATACTTTTTTATTATATTAAGCAATGTTCAATTCAATTAAGATAAAATAGAAAACGTGAAGAACAAACTGATAAAAATTTTTAACTGTCCACCAAGAAGACTGATTTATCAAGACGGCTTTCCAGTTATTTAAAATTACTATTATGGACAAAATAAAAACCGGGATAACCTTCAAAAGATTTCGAAGAAAATGACCGCACTAAGTAAAGAACAACAGCAATTAAGAGAACAAGTATTTGATTGAGAATTGAGGCTTGTTACTCAAATGAATCTTGGGGCTGCTGGTAAACGATGTTTGTGCTACGAATTAACCAAATTTCTGGGAAGACCATCTGAGGTTCATAAAGCGTTAGCTAGATTAAAGCAAGATAGTATGAAATAATTAACCCCAATGGATGCTATACCAAGGCTATATCCTATATATACAGGGTGTCCCAAAAGGTGTGGTCAAAAATGAAGGATCTAGTAGATTGGGCCAAAATAAGGTCAGAAGTTCCTATAAAAATGTATCCTATCTCCCCCTGTTAGGGAGCTACAGCCACCCAAATGAGGAACCTAAAGATGGGTTTTCATTGAATATTTCAGAAACCGTTAAAGATAAAAATATGAAATTCAGGTAAAGTTTATGTGCTGAATCGGAAATTTATCTTATAATCGTCGTAGTACACGTACCTGCTGTAGGGAAATCCCTAAAGTGCTACAGGAGCGACACGTGTGTTGAAAAAGCGATTCACGTTGTTCTTGAATCGCTGTAAATTGTACTCGGTGGGAAACACAGTCCTGGGCAAATTATTCCAAATGGATGATGTTCTCCATATAAAAGACTGCGTGAAAAGCGTTGTACCAGGAGTGCATTTCTAACATGCACCGCTCTGGGAGGAATTAAGCGGGCCACATCCTTCGAACATTTTCCATGAAAATACTTGTAGAATAGGCTCAAGTAGCCAACCGTTCTTCGACGTTCCAGCGAATCAAGGCCGCCGGTCAGTTCCGGGTCTTCAATCGGACGAACAGCTCTTCTCTAAATAGAATCCAACAAATGCAATGTATGTTTGGGCGCGGAGCCCCAAACATGGCAGCAGTATTCCATAGTTGGTAAAATTTGAGCTTTGTAAAGAATTAACAGTTGTGGAGTGTAAAGTTTTCTAGTTCGAAATAATATTCCCAACTTTTGAGAAGCTCTCCTTGCTATACCTGCCACATGTTCATGCCAGGACCTATTTGCTCCCAAATTAACGCCCAACAAATTGAGTGACGATGTTAGAAGAATGGAGTGCCCCCCGCCATAACTATGTCGGGTTCAGCAACGTTAACTTTTTTAGAAAAAACTGCCGTCTGGGTTTTTGTAGCGTTAAATTCCACTTAGTTACCGTCACCCCAAGATAGAATTTATTCCTGGTCTTTGTTAAGTTGAACGACTTTCCGCCGTCTGCGGATATTCGTCTAAGTAGTCGATGTCCGAGCGTTCAAAGTGAATGAAGAGATAAGCGTACTGTCATCTGCAAAGCTGTATATTGGATTTCCGGTCTTTTTCAGCAGATCGTTAATGTAAATGAGAAAGGGAGTAGGAGATAGTATGGAGCCTTGGGACACACCGGCGTTGCTAGTGAAGGTGTTAGAAAGAAATTCGTCGACTACCACTCGTAAAGAACGCTCTCTGAGGAAACATGAGAGCCACAAACAGAACTTTTTAGACATATCAGAAGAGCGTAGCTTAGCCAACAATGATGTCAAGTATCGGTATTTTGGAATATTTAGGGTACCCGGTATTTTTTAAAAACGTACCGCTAAGCTACGTTAGCCAATACTCCATCGTGCCAAACACGGTCGAATGCCTTGGATACGTCAAGAGCAACCGCTCGAGATTCTCCGAAGTGTTCAATTGCGTTGTTCCAAACATGTGTTACATAAGTAAAAAACAAAATGATAAAAAGTTTTTTCTCTTTTTTGCAAAGTTCAGGCTGTATCGGGCACAAAAGGAATACTTAGAAAGTGTGTAAAATATTTTTGTGCATTATAAATACTTTGTGCAGAATTGGAAAAGAACAAACAAATCAGTGACAAAATAAACAATTTGCATACACAAAATGAGTGCAACGAAATGCCAAAAATGTGAAAAAACTATAACAGGTGAAACTGGTGTAAGATGTATGGGAGTCTGTGGAAGGGCATACCATTCCACTACTCGATGTTCTGGCCTTGACCAGTATTCTATGAATGTCTGGAATTCAAACACAATGCTCAGGTTTATATGCGATGACTGTATGCAATATGTACAAAATGTAGTCATGGTGTTAAAAAGCGTGCACAGTGGATAAAAAGGCTAGATATTTAAAAGAATATAAAAATGAATTTAATAGTTCTTTAAAAAAAAATGAAAGTGAAATTAAAAATTTATTATTCGCGATTGAAGATCGTAACATTAAAAGAATGGAAGAACTTGAATTGTGGCAAAAAAAATGTGAAAAGAATACAAATGAAGTCCAAAAAATTTCGTGTCTACTGGAAAACTTAAACTCAAAAGGTGCCAATGTAAATGAGAAAGTAATAGAAGATAAAATCGACGATTTAAAAAATGAAGTTCTAAATAAAATAACAAATGAAATGAAAACAAACAGTGAAACAATTAAAGAATTATGTCAAAAAAGCAATGGAAAAATTAACCATATCTCTTACGCGGAAACTGTGAAAAATAAAATTGTTGTTAAACCTAAAGTAAATAAAAACAATTATGAGACAAAAAATGATTTAAAAAAGTAATTGAGCCTACTGAGGGGCTTATAAGAGGAGTGAGAGAGATTAAACGTGGTGGTTTAATTATAGAATGTACAAATGAAAATACCCGCGATGAAGTGCAAAAACAAATTAGTGAAAAATACAGAGAAGAATATATTGTTGAAGAAGCCCGAGATAAAGAGAAAGAAGGGAAAATATTTAAAATTACTGGCTTAACAAACAAGTTGTCAAATGAAAGATTAATTCAATGCATAAAAAAACAAAATAAAATTTGTGAAGAAAAAGATTTTAATGTAATAAAAGTATATGAAGAGAAAAGAGTCCGCCAAGAAAATTATATTGCATTAATAGAAACTGATTGTGAAACATTTAAACAAATTGTGAATTATAAACGATTCAATGTAGAATGGGACCGGTGTAGAGTTTTTGAACACCACAATGTCTTACGGTGTTATAAATGTTTAGGATTTAATCACTTCGCTGTAAATTGCAGAAATAAGAAAGCTTGCAGCAAATGTAGTGGAAAATTTATGTTGTGTTAATTGCACTGAAGGAGTTAAAAAGTTTAACATCGATATTGATATAAACCATAATGCCTTTAGTATGAAATGCCCAACATACTCGAGTAAAATTAAAAATAAAAAGTAGCAACCAAATCAAAATGAACTGACTTGCATATATTTAAACATAAATAGTTTACTAGCCAATAAAAACGAACTTCTTATGCTAATAGAAAAAACTAAACCAAATGTCATATTCTGTTCCGAAACTCGTATTACCCAAGAAATAAATGACAGTGAAATCAATATCCCAACATATAAGAGTGTAATTTGTAACTCACACAGTCGACATACAGGAGGAGTTATAATATATGTACATAATGAGTTAGAGCACAAAACAATATATAATGAAGCAATAAGTGAAAATCTTTGGTGCATTATTATCAGGCTTAAAAATAATATTAAATTACAATTAGGTGTTCTTTATCATTCGCCAAACAGCAATCACATGGAGTTTATACAATATGTGCACAATATAATTGAAGATAAATTTATGACTTACTCAAACAACATTATGGTTGGTGATTTTAATATAGATTTAAATAGAAACTCTATACATGGCAAAGAACTGGAAAATGTATTTAGCTCTGCAGCAATGAAACAAATTATAACATTTGATACAAGAGTGAGTGAAAATTCGAGTACGAAAATAGATCATCTACACACAGATATAAACAACGTAACAAGTACTAAACTAGAAAACGATCAAATATCAGATCATGAAACAATATTATTCAAAATATCAATTGTGAAAAAGTACAAAATGAGATTAACGAAAAAAATTATTTCCTGGGAAAACTATGACTGTGATAAACTTATCGAAAAGTTACGAATGATAAATTTCTGTGATATGTTAAACGGTGATATAGATTTTAGGGTGTTTTTCATAGGCCACTCATTGAAGGATATTATGTTATCGCTAACTGAAGGAAAAACCGTAAATATAAAGTTGATGAACAAATGGTATGATTGGGAACTGACAGAAATACATAGAATGAAGTATGAAAAATACCAAATAGCTAAAATAACTAATGATTGGGAAGATTACAAGACAGTGAAAAAATTATATAAAAATATAATTAAACAGAAGAAAGTGCAATATGTACAGAATAAAATTGAAAATAATCAAAGAAACAGCAAAGAAATGTGGAGAGTTTTAAAAGAAGAAATTTGTATGTCAAAAAGTACCAGTGCAATAAACAGAATCGTTATGAATGGTAAAATAATTGAAAATGAAAAAGAAATTGCTGAACTTTTAAATAAATTCTTTGTACAGAGTGTTATTGACATTTAAAATGGTATAGACGTTGTGCAGAATACTACGGGAAATACAAATATAATTAATCACCAATTTAAATTTCAAACATTAGATAGTAACGAAATAACTGAAATAGTTAAAAAATTTAAAAATAAAATTGGCGGTTAGAATATTTTATCTGAAGGTGTAATTAAACATAACGTACACGGCTTTTTTTTACGCCAATATCATCAATAATAGCATGCTGCAAGGAAAAGTGCCTAACGAATGGAAAATTTCCAAAATTGTGCCAATTGAAAAAATAAAATATACTATAAAACCTGAAGAGATTCGGCCAATAAATACGCTTCCAAGTGACGAAAAAATCCTTGAAAAAGTGATAAAAAATCAGTTACTGCAATATTTGAATGATAACAATATTATTATTCCAGAGCAATCGGGTTTTAGAAGCAAACACTCATGTGAAACTGCAATTAATTATGTGAAAGTGAATGGCGTGAAGATTTGATGAATAAAAAATACATTGTATCAACTTTCATAGATTTAAAAAGAGCATTTGAAACTGTAGACAGAAAAAATTATTGCTTATGAAACTACACAAAATTGGAGTGGGTGATATAGAATTAAAATGGTTTGAAGATTAGCTATCGAATAGAAAGCAACAAACAAAAATTGGAAACACGACATCATCAGCGATACCAGTGAATATTGGTCTACCGCAAGGCTCTGTCCTTGGGCCGGTACTGTTTCTCATATACATAAATGACATTAAAGACGGTTTAAAGTACGGAGATGTCAGACTATTTGCAGACAATGCACTGATTGCAATTAGTGATGTTAGTTTGGATGTGGCTATTAATAAAATACAGTTTGATATGAATATTCTTTACAAGTGGATGTGTATAAATATGTTAAAACTAAATACAGATAAAACTAAATATATGATAATATCACACAATAACTATAATAATAATCATAAATTATACATAAATAATCGTGAAATAGAAAAAAGTAAAAGAAATTAAATACTTGGGTATAATAATAGATTGTAAACTTAAATTTGATGCACACTTTCAATATTTAGTGAATAAAATAAACCAAAAACTTTATCTCATGTATAGAACTTGCCACATCATAAGTGAATACCATAAAATATTAATATATAGAAGCATAATTGAGCCACATTTTATTTATTGTCCTTCGGTATTGTTTCTTGCTAAGGATACACAAATAGAACTACTGCAAAAACTTCAAAACAAGGCAATAAGATTTATATTGCGGAAGCCTAGAGATACGCACATAAAAGATATGTTAGATCGATTAAATTGGCTGAGTGTAAAGCAGAGCTTATTTTATTACGCAATGAAATTCATCTATAATATAAAGATAGAAAATTGTCCCGCATATTTGACCGAGAAAATTAGATACGTCAATCAGATACACATCTACAACACCAGAGGACGAAATGACTTCCGAGTAGTGGGAATAACAAATGAAGCTGATCGAGCAAATCTTTATTATAAAGGACTTAAAGATTTTAATGACCTACCAAATAATATTAAAAATTGTGAAACCATAAATAAGTTTAAGCAACTATTATATCGACATTGTAAGAATATGCCTATCCGATAGTTAAATTAGGTTCTAATGAACCGTAAATAAATAAATAAATAAATAAATAAGTCAGAAGATCTCCTGTTCTATGTTTACGAAAGCCATACTGGTGATCGCTAATAATGTTTAATCCTTCAGGATATTTTAGAAGATGCTAATTAATAGTATTTTTCCAATGATAGTCGATATCCAAAATTTTTATTTCTTATTACGAAAAAAATTAATGAGGTCTAACCAGTAGTTACCTCGCAAACTTTAAAATCAACACTGAATTTGAATTTCTCACACTAAAAAATATTTTAATCTAAGCATTACAAGGCGATATTTTAATTGTATGATACGATTTGCACCTGCAAATTCAACTTACAGACGTTCAATAATTCCACTCGTATAGTAAAGTATATTTTGTATGTTTTTTTTCTGCCTTTAACATAAGCCTAATCTCATTAGGCGAACAATTAAACTTTCAATAATTCGTACAGAATGTTTTTTGACAGAAATATTGTAATGGTTGTTAAATAAATTATAGTTAAAAATCTGTTGAATTATTTCTCAAATTTCCCAACCTGATTGATATAAACTAAAGATTATTAGAAAATATTAAATGAAAAACGTTACATTATCACACTAATTAAGATCCATGCTAGTCATTTTATGTCTAAGTCTAGTTTTGCAAACATATCTTTAAAAATTGGCACTTGTTTCCAGACTTCCTTACAATATTTCTCATGTTAATTATATTTTTCTATATTTATTAAAATAGGATTTTCATATATTTAACTGTTAGTTGCAATGAAATTGCAATGAAGTGTGAATGGAGGGAACTACGCACTACAATGTCAAAATATTTAAATACATACCCTATTGTAATACATTAAATACATAACCTATTGTCGTGCCAGCACGCATTTTTGAAAGCACAGTTTTAAAATGGGTTAATTTTCAAACAAACAAATTTTTGAAAGACATTCTTCAGAAGAAAAACAATAACATCCTTAATTGATCTTTTATTTTAAACATCTAACTTTTAAATAAAGTAGACAGAGTTTATCTCAGGTAAAACGGTGAACTAACTAATTAATCAAATAATTAAGTCAACATTGACGTTTCTTTTGAAGAAATGGTCGATAAAATTCATGGTACCGTGATGGATCGTCGAATATGAAGTTCTAAAAATGAAAAAACAGTGCACGATGGGTACCGCGTTTGTGGGCTCCAGACCAAAAACGCACGAGAAAGAACATTTAAAATATTTGGAAAAGTAGCAGCGTAATTCGAAGGACTTCTGGCGTCATTTTGTGACTGTAGAGTCTACCATTACACCCCGAAAACAAAACAGTGGGTTGGCGAAGGTAAAAGTGCACCGGAAAAAGCGAAAACAGTTGTATCGGTGAGAAAAGAGAAGTGAATTGTTTTTGGGATTCACAGAGTATCATCATGATTGACTATTTGGGTATAAGGTGTAAAACAGTAACTGGTTCGTAATACGCAACGTTATTGGACCGTCTCCAAAGTAAGTTGAAGCAAAAGCGACCAAGATTAGCGCGCAACAATGTGCTCCTTTACCAGAACAGTGTGCCTACTCACATATTGGTTATTGCAATGGCAAACATGGGTTTCGAAATAGTTCCCCACTCACCCCATTTCCCCACATTTGGCCCCAAGTGACTTTTTTTGTTTCCCAACCTCGAAAATTGATTTGGGAAGAAGAACTTTTCGTCAGATGAAAAGGTTATCTGTGCTGTAAACGAGTATTATGCATAATTCGAAACATTTTTTTTTTTTTCGAAGAAAATAAAAAAATTGGAATCTGGCTGGACCAAATGTATTGAGCTTAATGGAGATTATATTGAAAGATAAATTTTGGTGTTTTTCAAAAAAATGTTATTTACCTTGTTTTTTAAAGTACTTTTTAATCCACCCTCGTAAAGCGAGGTACCCGGAATTTTTATTGAAGAGTGAAAGTGATTACATTTAATAATATGTACTCGAGTACTCAATACACAACCCAACTTGTGTACTACTCAGATATCTGTTCTTAGAACAGGAAAAACGAAAACACGTCTATAAATTTAGCTCACTAAAGCGGTCCAAGGGCTCTTCTTTTAGTTACAGGGTAACTGTCAAAATTTCAGCAGTAAGCATTTCAGTGAAATAAGGCAGAGGTTAGATGAAAGATATGGAACACATCATCTCTTTGAAATGAATTTCCCGAGATTATGTTTCCTACCGAGCATAATTTGCAGCGTGAATCGCTTTTTCCGTAAACCCGTGACTCCTGTAGCCCTTTAGGGATTTCCTTACGGCGTGTGTACCGCAATAAAAAACACAGTCTAATATCAAGTACCATAGTTTTTCGGTTAATCATTTCTTACTTCAGTGGTTTAAACCCAAGCAATAATATTTTTATTATTATCTGTTTCACTAACAAAAAAATTTTCTCATAATTAAATCAACTGGTTCATCAATAATTCGTTTTTTGCTTGTCAAAACCGGTTAATATATAAGTAAGTTATAATTTTTTAAAAGAATAGGCATGATGACTAATTTTGAAAAAAAACTATTCCACGGTATTCTTACGGAACTGCTATTTCCACAAAAATATATATTTCTGGAGAAATTACAGGTTTCCTTGAATAAAATTGACCTTTTTTATATAATTTTGAATTTCACGCCAAAACGCTCGCAGGTGTCATGGCGTCTGCTCCTGACGTCACGCCTTTGTAAAATCCATGTCAATATCAGTGAAGTATTTAGGGTCTGTACAATAATTTTGTTATTTTGTGTGTTTAAAATGGATTCTAAAGGGTATAAGTGGTGTGCGGTTCCTCAGTGTAAAAACACATCGATAAAAGCTCGTAACAAGTTATTTCTTTACGTTCCAAATAAGAAAATAAGTGGCTAACTTTTACACGGCGAGACCCAGAAGTTATTTCTCCAAATTCTTCAATTTATTTATGTGAAGACCATTTTGATGTAAATGTTAACTTAATATTTTATTATTATAAATGAGGTGTGTCGTAATAATCTTGTTTGAGAAATTGTTAATTATCTAAATAATACCTTTAGCTAGTCACATCACTATTAAGGTTAGGTTTTATTTTTTTAATGTTATCATCCACTACTGTTTATTTAATGGATACTTTAGTCTTGTTCCAGTTGCCAAATGATATGGAGAATTACATTCAGTACCTGTAATGGGTTCAGTGTCACAAGTGCGCATGAAACCAGGGTGTATTCCCACAAGATTTGAATGCCAATCTGATCGAAGAAAACGAACATCTAACACTATAGAACGAACATCTAACACTATAGAACGAATATCTAACACTATAGAACGAACATCTAACACTATAGAACAACCATATATTCTCAAGAAACAAAGAAAGGTGGTAGTTGAAGAAAGTGAAAAGATTTAGAAGAAAGAAGTACGAGGCTGGTTTGAAAAGTCTGTGCAAAAATAAAAACTACTTATGTGTTTGGGGTAAACCTTTTTTATTTTTCGATATAGTCTCCTTTTAGGCTTATACACTTCGTCCAACGATGTTCTAGTTTGTTGATCCCTTCCGAATAATAGGATTTGTCCAAGTCTGCAAAATATCCATTAGTGTCTGCAATCACCTCCTCGTTTGAATAAAATCTTTGTCCCGCCAGCCATTTCTTTAAATTGAGGAACAAATAGTAGTCCGAGGGAGCCAAGTCTGGAGAATAGGGGGGATGTGAAACGAGTTGGAATCCTATTTCCATTAATTTTGCGACCACAACTGCTGAGGTGTGTGCTGGTGCGTTGTCGTGATGGAAAAGGACTTTCTTGTGGGCCAATCGCGGGCGTTTTTCTTGCAGCTCGGTTTTCAAACGGTCCAATAACGATGAATAATATTCACCTGTAATAGTTTTACCCTTTTCCAGATAGTCGATGAGGATTATCCCTTGCGAATCCCAAAAGACAGTCGCCATAACCTTTCCGGCCGAAGGAACGGTCTTCGCCTTTTTTGGTGCAGATTCCCCCTCGGTAACCCATTGTTTAGATTGTTGTTTGGTCTCAGGAGTATAGTAATGTATCCATGTTTCATCCACAGTGACGAAACGACGCTTAAAGTCCTCCGGATTCTTCTGGAACAGCTGCAAACCATCCTTGCAACACTTCACACGATTCCGTTTTTGGTCAAGCGTGAGCAATCGCGGCACCCATCTTGCGGATAGCTTTCTCATGTCCAAATGTTTATGCAAAATATTATGTACCCGTTCAGTCGAGATGCCCACAGCACTAGCAATCTCACGCACCTTAACTCTTCTGTCATCCATCACCATATCATGGATTTGATCAATGATTTCTGGAGTCGTAACCTCCACAGGCCGTCCAGAACGTTCAGCGTCACTTGTGCCCATATGGCCAGTCCGAAAATTTTGAAACCACTTATAAACTGTTCTAATCGAAGGTGCAGAGTCACCATAATGTTTAAGCTTCTCTTTAGTCTCCTGAGGCGTTTTGCCTTTCATAAAGTAATGTTTAATCACCACACGAAATTCTTTTTCGTCCATTTCTTGAAAATCACTCGACTTCCTTGATTCACACGAATGCCAAACACAAAGAAATAGACCAATATGGCTGGAACTTGGTGTGCGTTCATTCAAGAGATGCTACTAACTAAATATGACCTCGATACGCGCCGGTGGTGCCATCTCTCGGACTTTGCACGGACTTTTCAAACCAGCCTCGTATAGTTAGAACCTGAAGAGACTGGAAGTTCAGATACTTATTTCTTTTTTCAAGCAAAACTAAAGTGAATATTTTTATGTTTATTTTGTTACTTTACACAATAAATAAAATATTAAACTACTTACATGTTTATTTAATTGCATGGACCTTATGTTCTGGGCAAATTTTACATTTCACTATGCACATTTTTTCATCACGTTTAAGCTGTACATAGCTTACAGCGCCACCGCTATATGATGGTAGTGTGGACCTAAAATAAATAAAAACAATTAGTATGTACTTACTCATACGACATATCAACATTTTCATGACAATCATAACCTAACCTAAAACTAATAAAACCATGACGTAGAAATAAAGTGCATTTTTTATGGGTTTTTGAGTTTTAAATGGTAGTTTTAATACATACTTATATATTTACATAGAAGTTTTGATATTTCTAAATTCTGCTGAGCAAAAGTCTTTGTTTGACGCAAGAAACTCTCCAAGCATCTCAAATCAATCCTAGGTAAATTAGAGCTATTTGCCTTGATAAATCCGTCTTCCATGGCTAACGTTTCTTGGTTCTAGTTTTTATAAAAAAAACTAGGCAAGTCGATAGTTTAAGACCACAAATTAATTGATAAACGGTGCAGAGATTATCGTTAACACAAGAGAATCGACCGAAATAATGTTTACTTAGGCGTGACGTCATTCGATCTGATTGGTGTTCCACATAACATGGCGGATTGCTGTATTTTGCGTTTTTGTTTTAACAAAAATAATTCTCACTTTTAATATAAAAATAAGAACATTTTTTTTTAGAAACTTTTTAATCTATTTCATTATTAAGGGTCTAGGCGGTTAAGATGGTGAAAAATGCCCCCAGCGCTTTTGAAAAACAAAAAATATCCTCATGTAGAACATAAAAAATATGACTTTCCTGAAATTTTCAGCCCTCTAGACCTTCCCATAACCTCAAAAATCTATAAAACGTGATTTTCGGTTTTTTTGGCGATATCTCCGGTTCTATTCATCGTAGAAGAAACCTCTTTTTTTTTCAAATTATAGGATTTTTTATTGCCTACAACATGCTATTTTTTAAAAAAAATTTTGGCGCGAAATTCAAATTGTTTTGAGCGTTTTAAATTTTTAAAATTGAATTAAAAAAAAACTAGGACTTACTCAGGCCCAAAAAAAATATATATGTCTGTGAATTTTTTCAGATTTTTAGAGGGGGGAAAATGGTTACAAACGCGAAAAACCTCTTTTTTCGTCGTTTTTTTTTTTTTTTTTTTTTTTTTTTTTTCCGCATTTTTACCTACTTTTGGGGCACAGAATTTCGTTGTAGATCCTCAGTTGCTTCAAAATTATATATATATGTTATATATATATATATATATATATATATATATATATATATATATATATATATATATATATATATACATATACATATACATATACATATATATATATATATATATATATATATATATATATATATATATATATATATATATATATATATATATATACATATATATATATATATATATATATATATATATATATATATATATATATATATATATATATATATATATATATATATATATATATATATATATATATATATATATATATATATATATATATATATATATATATATATATATATATATATATATACATATATACATATATATATATATATATATATATATATATATATATATATATATATATATATATATACATATATACATATATATATATATATATATATATATATATATACATATATATATATATATATATATATATATATATATATATACATATATATATATATATATATATATATATATATATATATATATATATAACATATATATATATAATCGAAATACTATTGAATCATTTTATGTAATTTAAAGACCATATTGCGCCATTTTTTTTTCCCTTTAAAATCACGATTAAGACGAGATTAAGGCAAGATTAACACATTTTTAAGTTATTTTTTTTTGTTTTGAGTAATTAGTCATACTTCATAATTCTGAATGAATATATAATTTTATAGAAATTAAAACATTTCTGTTTATAAAAACATCATATAGAAAAACGATTTTCTATATTTAATTGAATTAGCGTTAACTTGGTAAAAATCCATATTCAACAAATTAAATACACATGTAAGTGTGATTTTTACTTAATATTATTAATATAAAGTAAAAAAAATATTTAAATTATAAAGTAAAAATCACACTTACATGTGTATTTAATTTGTTAAAAGATTTTTTACTTAAAATTAAGTTAGATAAGGTTATGATACAAAGAAGACCTTTTTAGATTTTCCGCCCCAATCATTAGCTGTAAACTAAAATTGAAATATATCTCATTATTTCAGAAATACATTGTGAACATGCACAAGCATACGCATACGCAAGTGCCTTCTGCGATTTTTCCAGGCTTGGGACTGGCGTGATAGCACGGCTGCATTACACTCACTCATCATTCATATTTTCATACACTGTATACATTCAGCCTTACTTGAAAGAGAATAGGAAAACATTTTTTTCAAAAATATATAATTTTTTTTTTATGAAAGATAAAGTATAACTGCTCCTTCATTCTCTTTGCAACCATTTAATAATTTTACATAATAATACTATGCAATAAAAATACAATTATATAATTAGTAGAGCAAATCAAACATAAATGTTGAACCTGAAAGAAAAAACCTGTAAACATAAGACGATATGTAAGTATTATACATAATCTCGCAACTGCAAAAATAAATAATAATGATATTATTAACCTTCATGGCTATCTTCATTGATAACTAGCTCAACACCCGCAGTTTCAAATATTTTTGTCAGTTTTTCAGCTGGTCTCAGTTTCTTTGATATATACCTTGCATGTGATAAATAATAAACTACAGCTGCTACATGCGAGCATGATCCAATTGTTCTCAAACCGTTCGCACATTCACAGCAGTATCTAAGAATACTTTTATAACCAATTAAATTCAGTTTATAATGAATGTAACAGTTATACGTTTTGCTGCTAATGTGTCGGGAGCGAACTTGTATCTTAATTATATCTTTGGATTCTTTCAAATACTGTAAGCGAACTTCATTGTTTTCATCCAACATTTAAATATGATATGGCCTGTTGCATTTGATAGGTGCCAGTGAAAAATATTTTCAAATCGTTTTCTGTAGGTTCAGGAAAATCTAAAACGTCTTCGGAACCCAAACGAGAAAACAACGTTTTTCTTCTACTCCACCTATTACTCTGAGATTCTATAGCTAAAGTATTTTCATCAAGATTTTGAGTTTCAAAGCGGCTTGATATTTCTTCATTAGCAGAAATGGTCGACTCCAAACGTTTTCCGAAGTGATTGACTAGGAAACATGCAGCTTTGCAATAATGCTCAACATTTGGTATCAATCGATTATCAAGTTCTACATAATCATCAGGATCAGATTCTAGTTTTCATTTAACGATAAAACCATCAAATGAAAAAGAAGTAATTGAACTACCTTACAAAAGAACTCTTATCTACACACAAATATTGTTTTTTATGTAGAAATATGAAAAATATTATTGTAGTTCCTTTCGAAGCAAGAAAGCAGGTTTTTGTAGCAAAGAGTATTGTTATCTCGCAAGGTAATCGTTGCTGCAAGGACCATTTAATTAAAAATCGGTTTTTTGATGAAGATATCGTTAAAATTAATGTAGCATCCAATACTAGCTCATTCGAATTGCATGATTTAACAAAACTGCTTTTATCTTTGAGTGTTTCTTGTGATAAGAAAATCATTGATCACATGGGAGATTTTAGTTTACCAGAAGATCGTTTGCGTGTATTCACCGGTTTGTCATGGGAAAATATTATTGAGTTGCGTGAAATGATGACTTCAATAAGGAACTCTTTCAACCGGAATGTTACTCAAGCATTAATTGTATTTTTAATGAAATTACGCAGTGGCAATTCGAATGAGTTAATAGCAGCAATACTGGGATTAGATGAGCAAAGAAAAATCTCGAGCTTTACAACATCATTTTTGCAAGCTTTTGAAAAGGACGTTCTTCCCACTAGATTTGGATTACAAGCTGTGAAAAGAGTGGATTTAATTAATAATCATATGACTAGTGTAGTGAAAAAAACTCCATAAAACAGAAAATCATCTTGTTTTACTTGCTGATGGAGCCTACGTTCGTCACCAAAAAAGCTCTAATAATGAGTACCAAAGAAAATCTTATTCTGGTCAAAAAAAAGTTCCCTTATGTAAGCCATTCACTATTTGTACGCCTGATGGATATGTAGTCGACGTGTTGGGACCTTATTATGCGAATAAGAATGATGCCCAAATCATTCGTGAATTATTAAATGAAAACACCGACTTACAGAATTTATTGCAGCCACAAGATGTTTTCGTATTGGATAGAGGCTTTCGTGATGTAGTCGACTATCTAGAAGAACTTCAATATCGTGTTCTCATGCCATCTTTGAAGGGAACAAGAAAACAATTGAGTGCTGCAGAATCTTTCCTATTCTCTTTCGAGTAAGGCTGAATGTATACAGTGTATGAAAATATGAATGATGAGTGAGTGTAATGCAGCCGTGCTATCACGCCAGTCCCAAGCCTGGAAAAATCGCAGAGGGCACTTGCGTATGCGTATGCTTGTGCATGTTCACAATGTATTTTTGAAATAATGAGATATATTTCAATTTCAGTTTACAGCTAATGATTGGGACGGAAAATCTAAAAAGGTCTTCTTTGTATCTTAACCTTATCTAACTTAATTTTAAGTAGAAAATCTTTTAACAAATTAAATACACATGTAAGTGTGATTTTTACTTTATAATTTAAATATTTTTTTACTTTATATTAATAATATTAAGTAAAAATCACACTTGTGTATTTAATTTGTTGAATATGGATTTTTACCAAGTTAACGCTAATTCAATTAAATATAGAAAATCTTTTTTCTATATGATGTTTTTATAAACAGAAATAACTTAAAAATGTGTTAATCTTGCCTTAATCTTGTCTTAATCGTGATTTTAAAGGGAAAAATGGCGCAATATGGTCTTTATATTACATAAAATGATTCAATAGTATTTCGATAATATATATATATATATATATATATATATATATATATATATATATATATATATATATATATACATATATATAAAATTTTGAAGCAACTGAGGATCTACAACGAAATTCTGTGCCCCAAAAGTAGGTAAAAATGCGGAAAAAAAAAAAAAAACGAAAAAAGCGGTTTTTTCGCGTTTGTAACCATTTTCCCCCACCTCTAAAAATCTGAAAAAATTCACAGGCATAGTTTGACATAAAATACACAATATATATTTTTTGGGCCTGAGTAAGTCCTAGTTTTTTTTTAATTCAATTTTAAAAATTTGAAACGCTCGAAACAATTTGAATTTCGCGCCAAAATTTTTTTAAAAAAATAGCATGTTGTAGGCAATACAAAATCCTACAATTTGAAAAAAAAGGTTTCTACGATGAATAGGCTGAAAAGCCAGGAAACTCATATTTTTTTATGTTCTACATGAGGATATTTTTTGTTTTTCAAAAGCGCTGGGGGCATTTTTCACCATCTTAACCGCCTAGACCCAATTTAAAGTCATAATTTCGGTAATTTATTGTTACTGTCATCACGCCTATTATTTAGTGGTAAAAGTAAATTTGCCATTTTTAGTTTTTATGAAAAGTTCATGAGATGGCATCCTCGCTTAAATTAGTTCATTAAATATTATATAATTAATCCTATATTAATATATTTTATTTAAAAATCTTTCATTTGATAAGATTTTTAGAATTTACTGTAGTCAGCAAAATAAACAAACATCACAGGAAGTGTACCGAGCAGAATTTGGACTGTTATGATAACTAATTCGTTTCCGATGTTGTTTATACTATTAATTATTATTAATGTTTTGTTGATGAAATTTAAACTGGGCCTCAGTCGTTGTGAATGCTGAGGATGAGATTATTGTTTGCTTAACCACGTAACTATACCGATGTTATTTTTAATTATTTTGATTCTGAAAAAATAAGTTTATACTTTAAAGAATTATTTTATTTATTCCGAGGAAATTAAAAGTTAATATCAAATCAACATTAGTAGAGTTAACCTTTTCAAAATCATAGCTATCCGACGCTATTTTATGAAAACCCTGTATGCAAGACAATTTTCTATGATAGAAATAAAAAACACGGTTAATCATGAATACATTATTTTAGATTTCCGCTTTATATTTAATAATTTAATCTGATCATACTCAACAGGATTTTATCCGATATCATTTTGACTCAGCAAAAGTCCAGTAATCATGACTAGGGATGGGATTTTTTCGATATATCGATAGTTATTGATTATTGTCCATATGCCGATTAAATAAAATGATTACCAATACAGATTTGGTCTTGAGTCGCTGGGAGTACAATCCTGATCAATTGATTTCAAAGGGATGGGGTTGACCATATAAAAGAATTCTTGAACGGAGTGAAATGAGGAATGTAGTGTATGAACTTCATATGTATGTAAAGTATTAACGTGACATGTATTTCCAGCATTCATTACTCTGAGAGAACTTAAGCGGGCTACATCTATAGAACACTTTCTATAGATTTATATAGATTAGACTCAAGTCGCCAACGGTTCTTCAATTTCCTACGAAATCAAGATTGCTGGTAAGTTTTGTCTGGCTCTCCAATCAGGCAAATAGCCCTCTTCTAAATAAAATCTAACAAATACAGTGTATGTTTGGGAGCAGTATCCCATCATTGGCAGTATTTGAGCTTTGTACACAATTAAAAGATATTGTGAAGTATCATATTCCCAGCTTGTTAAAAGATCTCCTTGTTACGCATTTATATTTGCATATTTGCTCCCAAGTTATCAACCAGGAAGTTGAATGACGATGCTAGAGAAATACGGTACCCCGACACTATGTCAGGTTTTGCAACTTTACGTCTTTTAGAAAAAACTGCCTCTTAGGTTTGCGCAGCATTAAATTCTAGTTGGTTACTGTCACTTCAGTTTTTTCCAGGTGTTTGTAAAGTTGAACAACTTCCTGCTGTCCGCGGATATATATATGAGTAGCTAATGTTGGAACGTTCAATGTAAATGAAGCGTACTGTCATCGGCAAAGGTATTAAGTAGGAGGCCGTATGAAGTCTTGGAGTACACCAGCGTTAATAGTGTAGCTATTATGAAGAGATCCGGCAAATGCTACTCATAAAGAACACTCTCTGAGGATACATGATTACCATGAACGAAATCATACATATATACCATACAGGCCACCCACTAGCCTCCTGAACGCCCGTGTACAAAACCTACTATACCCCCCCTCCGAAATATTCTATAGCTGTCTCTTTCCCCATCCTATTTTCCCTGATTGCAATTTCTTCAAAAGATTTTTTAGTTTTGTTAAGGGTGTTTAAAACCCCAAAGAATCACTTTCTAAAGACAAACAATTTATTGTCATTAATGTTTATGACCTAGAATTTTCAAAAATATTTGTCCAATGAAAAAATAGGTACCAGTATAAAAAGATCTTGTCAAACTAGTAATTACTATGACCACTAATGACGCCATATGTCAACTTATATTGGAAATGTTGCTGGTGCATTTGTTAATATTAAATAATTCTTTATAATTTTTAACTTTGAAATGGCCCTTTCACCAGACGCAACTGAAACAGGCAGAGTAAGTAATATTCTTAACGATATTGCTCAGTTGAGAATTAACTCATTTGTAACAATAAATTGTAAAAAGATGTGTATAATTAGACTGATTTTCTAGAAAACGCAGCTTTAAAGCATTAATTTCGTCATATAAATCAATACCGTCTATGTCTGTTTCCTTTCTCCAATCATCTTTCAGTTTCAGATGTAAATCTTTACAATGTTTTACGAATTCATCTTTAGAGTAACTAAATAATTTGGTACTGAAGAAGCCAAACACATCGTTAAATGTTTTTAACTCTTCAAATCTATTTTTTGACAAGATCTCTGTATTTATCACCTCCCTGGATGTGCTGCATGAGTGCTGTGCACGCCCGCTTACGGCGGGCCTGATACCATAAGAGTGTAGCTGAGCCAACAATCTGTCATGCCCAAAAATGGCAAATGCGTTGGATTGATTCACTCATACATTCTTCAAAATGTTCAATATGTGAAACATATACTAGAATATCTCCTGTTGTTCCTTGCTTAAAAATATTGATATCAGATTGATGGTTCTGATCCTTCTACATATTTGAAAAGAGGCTAATGGATAGTATCTCCCATAACTTTCGGTATTACTGGAAGCAATGTCGGTAGTTGTTTGGCAAGGTATTTTTGACTCTTTTGGATATAAGCTGAACCCTAGCATATTTCCAGTAAGAGAGAAAAATTTCATTTTTGCAGGATATATTGAGGAGTTTACAAAAAACCGACATCAGTTCGCTCGTGTATTTTTTGAGTACTGTGGCAGCCATAGCATCAGCATCAGACGCCTTTGTGTTGTTGCAATCTGGTCGTGTAAGTAGCAGCATCGTGGATTTAGTGAGTAATAATTCTTACCTACTGCAAAGTACCGATTGTCGATATATAGATAAGTTAATTTAATGGATAAGTGAATTGCCATCGATTATTGACAGGTAAAATCTGTTACCGCCCATCCCTATTTATAACACGACTAACTGACCATAGACTGAGAACAGGACCGAACTTAAAATAAAAATGGAAAATATAAAACAAAAAAATAATTACTATCTTTAAAACGATTTAATTATAGGTTATATTGTGAAAGCTTTGAGTTTTAAAAGGTACTGTCCTCTACCAGAGGCCCTTCAAAACTAGCATAAGATCGGCAGATAATCAAAATGGACATGACAGTCACAAATGCTGAAGTAACTGCAACGCGGAGAGGTGTATATGACTTAGAATTCCTTCATTAGTTCAGTTTGCTTTCTTCATATATCGAATCATCTCGAGATACACTTCGTCGTATTACGACTCATCAGTCGAGCTAGAACCGATAAATTACTTATCACGGTGCCAACGTAATATAGCAGTAAGAAACAATACAGTTGTATCTCTGATTGTGAAAGTCCAACATAAAAACCCTTAGCTTAGATCAAATTTAGTTAATGATGAGAAAACCTTTACGAATTATGGAGTAAACAATTTTCAAAATACTTACTAATGGGCAGCCTTGTTCTAAAATCAAATTTTTATTAACAACTTTCATTAAATTTATTGGCTGGTGTTGCTAATGGCATTTTTATGATATGCCCAAGATGAGCATCTCGCGAGCGACACGGTAGACGCAAACGGCGCGGACGAAACATCAAAAACGGGTTTGTTAAGGTACACCTGGTATAGTTTTAATACTACGTTGGGAATGTGGAATCTTTGACACAATGACACTACTTAGTATATACTCGTATCACCAATACACCAAACACTTTATTTTTTGCACCCGACGCGCGCTTCTCTAACTATGTTAGCTTCATCAGCAGCGATGACTGAGTCAATTATCGCTCCTGACTGAGGTTGAGAAAACTAAATTTTAGTATATATTTATAAAAGGAGTTATCTTAACATTATAGATTATAACGTATCAAAGTGTATTTTATTCTAAAATTTACACATGTAAAAAACTGTTTTAACAAGAAATACCCTGATTTGAACAGTAGTAGAGAATAATTTCTTAAATGAAATATGTCAGTTTTAATCCAATATATATATATATATATATATATATATATATATATATATATATATATATATATATATATATATATATATATATATATATATATATTGAATATATTCCATCCATTTTGTTTCTCCTTATACACTGTAGACTTAGGACACCTCAATGTAAATTTATTATTTTGATCTTGTCGCTCATGCAGCATCGCCCGCGCCGCTCGCGTACAGACGGTCACGTAGAATACAGCGTTATTGGTCCATTTGCATAACCTAACCTAATGACCCACATTTGAAGTGCGAGGTATGCTATTATTTAAATATCAAGTTTCCAGGCAGATATGTAGGTCACAATGGTCAAAGGTATTGGCCATTACAATTACGCGACCTGTGATTTTAATTTTGTTTGTGACGTGGAAGGTCTTTACAGCAAATTATAACAGTGCATTGACCATTCGAGGTGTATACGTACCATACATAAAAACAACTTTTTTAGAGTCTATGGCTATACGGCTTTAGTGAGTACAGTAAAATATTGCCCGAATATGAAAAATATCTGGTATAATAAACTACTTTATTTTATACTACTCAGTATATATCACCACTACACCAAACACTTTATTTTTGCACTCGACGCGCGTTTCGCTAACCATGTTAGCTTCATCAGGAGTGATGATTGACAGTCAATCATCACTCCTGATGAAGCTAACATGGTTAGCGAAACGCGCGTCGAGTGCAAAAATAAAGTGTTTGGTGTAGTGGTGATATATACTGAGTAGTATCATTGTGCCAAAGATTCCACATTCCCAACTTAGTACTTTATTTTATGTTTAAAACAAGTTTGTCTTTCAACCATCAATATGTCATATCCTTAAAATCAAGAATCATTGACACAAAAATAAAATTTACATAGAGTATTTCTTTTTGTTACTCCAAGTCAAAGTGTAATTTTTGGTGATCAACAAAACCTGTTAATATCCCTGACAAGTTAATAGTGGTTCAAGTTACAATCTTAATCCTAATTTTAATATCTTCTTGTCTCAAATTTTTAGTTATTTATATTACTTAAATTCTTAGAGGGGGTTGTGGCCTTAATCCTTTGCGCTGGTAAAGGATGTAGGGCAGGGATAGGAGGTAATTTGGTTGGGATTAAAGGTTGAGGATTGCTTTTTTTTCACAAATTAGGAGTTAGGAAAGAAAAACCAATTCTCGCGTGGGCAGGACCGCTTCCCTGAAGAGTGCCTACCCGCTGTCGCGGTCACGTGGCGCGCTTGACGAACAATATGTGGACGAAAAGATTTGTTGAGACCGCGGTAAGACAAAAGAAGTAGAGGCAGACCACCTAGTCGATGGACGGACCATCCAAATAGAATTGCCCAGAACTGGATAGCGAACACATAACATTGACGGGACTGGAATGAGGCCTATATCCAGCAGTAGGTAAGAGAGGCTGGATGATGATAATAATGATTACTTAAATTAAATTAAATTTAATTTACCAAAACTGCGCTAGAATTTTGAAATCGTTGGCCTAATAACAGAACAGTTATCACCACTACACTTTTTTTATGGGTATACACCTCCTACAGGAAAATCCCTAAAGCGCGACAGGAGCGACACGTATGCGGAAAAAGCGATTCATGTTGGTCTTGAATCGCTGTAAATTGTACTCCGTGGGAAACACAGTCCTGGGCAAATCATTCCAATGGGATGAGGTTGTACGAGGAGTGACAAGCTGAACTTCATACGGATGTGAAGAAATAGCGCGACGTGCGGGCTATATCCATCGAGCACTTTACATGAAAAGACTTGTAGAATAGACGCGAGTTGCTTCGATGTTCTGAGAAATAAAGGCAGTTCTGTACCTCCAATCAGGCGAACAGCTCTCTTCTGAATAGAATCCAACAAATGGTTGGTTGAGTTTGAGCTTTGTACAGAATTAACAGTTGTTGTAAAATGTAAAGCTGTATAATTGGAAATAATATTCCCAGCTTTTACGAAACTCTGTTTGCTATGCTTGCAACATGTTCATGCCAAGAGATATTTGCTACCAAATTAACGCCCAGCAAATTGAGTGACGATGCTAGAGGAATAGAGTGACACAACATAAAGTGTTTTGTGTAGAGGTGTTAGCTGTTGTATATTGCTAAAAATGGAAATAAATAAATTTCCTTTCATGAACAAGAAATACTAAAAAGGATTTCTTGAATTTAGTAGGCACTAATAGGCTAATATTTCCCCCCTGCCACCCTCCCCGAGCAGGAACTTTTTAAAATTTGAAAAGTTCATCAAATAATTGTACAAAAGGGCGTCCGGTATATCATACAGTGCATTTTAACGAAGCTAGACACCAAAAAAGCTTCTGGTGCTGACGGAATACCTGCCATAGTACTCAAAAACTGTGCAAGAGAACTAACATCAATTTTCTTTTTCAACTTATCCTGCAGGAAGGGAATATTTCCTTCCTGCTGGAAATGCGTTCTGTCGATACTCAAAAAAGGCAAGAAGACCTTGCCAAACAACTACCGACCAGTAACACTGCTTTGAATAATATCACAAGTCAGGGAAAAGGCGATTAATCAGCATCTTCTAAAATATCTTGAAGGATTCAATATTATTAGCGACCATTAATAGATCAACAGAAGATCTTCTAACTTATGTAACACATGTTTGGAATAACGCAATTGACCATACGATCGATGGTTGACTAAGCTACGCTCTTCTAGTATGTCTGAAAGGTTCGGTTTATGACTCTCAAGTTTCCTCAAAAAGCGTTCTTTGCAAGTAGCAATCGACGGGTTTCTTTTTAACGCCTTCACTATCAACGTCGGTGTGCCCTAAGACGCCATATTATCTCCTACTCTCTTTTTCATTTACATTAACGATCTGCTGGAAAAGCCTAGGAATCCAATCTAAAGCTTTGCAGATGAAAGTACGCCTATCTCATCATTCACTTTAAACGCTCGAACATCGGCTACTCATGCAAATATCCGCAGACAGCAGGACGTCGTTCAACTTAACAAAGACCTAGAAACAATTCTATCTTGGAGTGACAGTGACCAAGTAGAGTTTAACGCTGCAGAAACCCAGGCGGCAGTTTTTTCTAAAAAAGTTAATGTTGCTGAACCCGACAGTTATTCCTCTAGCAGCGACACTTAATTTGCTAGGCATTAATTTGGGAGTAAATATGTTTTGGCATGAACATGTTGCAAGCATAGCAAAGAGAGTTTCTCGAAAGCTGGGAATATTATTTCGAACTAGAAAGTTTACACGTCACAACAACTGTTAATTCTATACAAAGCTCAAATTTGTGAAAGTGTTCGATGGATGTAACCCGCTTAATTCCTCCCAGAGAGGTTCATGCTAGAAATACACGTCGCGCTAATACTTCACATCCGTATAAGGTTCAGCTTGTTACTCCTCGTACAATCCTTTTCAAGCAGTCTTTTATATGGAGAACCTCATCCTTTCGGAATAATTTGCCCAGGACTGTTTTTGCAACCGAATACAATTTACAGCGATTCAAAAACAACGTAAATCGCTTTTTCCGCACACGTGTCGCTCCTGTAGTGTTTTAGGGATTTTCTTGAAGCACGTGTGCTATGCTACGACGTAGTTTATTTAGTAGCTTTCGATAAATTTATATGAAACTGTTATCCTAGATGCGGTCCTGTTATCCAGTTAATCAAATTGACTCCCAAGGTTGAAATTAATTTGAGGTTTATATCTTTACTATGGCAAAGAAGTATTATGTATTGTTGGTATAAATAGACCTACTTATAAGAGTTTAAATTCACATTTAATAATAACAAGAATCTACAACTTGCCAAGTTGATTTTAATATTTATAACTTTTTTATCATAATGGCACCTAAATTATATATAATTACTGCAAGTCCAGCCGTAAGGGCAGTCCAGATGTGCGCAAAAGAGTTAGATGTTGATTTGGAGTTGGTGCAACTTGATTTGTTTGGCGGTGAGCATCTGAAAGAAGAGTATCTCAAAGTAAGTTAACCTATTCTTTTCAGAGGTTTTTAACTGGTTATCGTTTCAAAACCATAGAGATATTAGAATAGAGGAGGTAAGTTCTCACGAGAAGCGTAGCGCTCATAAAAAGAGAAAGAAATAATATGAATCATTTTGTCTCTCTTACTCGGCACACGTCCCGTGCGAAAATTTTATTCGTATTTCGTCCAGAGCCAACGAAGAACAAGGAAAATCCTTTGTTCTCGCTCGCTCTGAGTGAAATACGAGTAACATTTGCGCACGAGGAATGTTTAAATAGGAATGGAAGTAGAGAAGGATTTTAAAAGATGAATAAATTAATGTATATTAATAACATTTTTTTTTTTAAAATTTGTTTATTACACAGTATAACTTGGCTCATGGAACATAGAAACTCTGTCATATGAATAAAAGCAACAAACTATATTAACGCATACAATTATATTATATTACGCATTTAAAAGTTAAATATCTAGTTAGGTTTACAGTTTTTTCTGATTAAGTAAAAAAAAACGGTCAACTGCAAGTTGAACTTGCGCAATTAGTGTTCCGTACGTTGATTGCTTTTAAAATAAAAATTTTTGTTATGGAGGTATAAAATGATCAGTGACTTCACAAAACACACCCTAAATGAATTTTCAACAAAGTATGTTTCCAATCTTTACTGAAAACTGATGACCTTGGAATTTTTGTTTTTTTTTATATACCAGATAAATTATTAGAGGTAATGCACTCGTGATAATTTTCGTTCAATCTACACCCCGCCCCGTGGAGAATATTCCAGACTTTTTTCAAAATTTTTTGATCAGTACTTTTCGAGATAAGGGGGTAGCCATTTTTTGCGATTTTTTAAAAATAATACAAAGAAAAGTGTGCGCAAGATTTACATTATATATATATATATATATATATATATATATATATATATATATATATATATATATATATAAATTTTACTCGTGTTTCCACAAGCTTTCATTGCCAAATTTCAACTTTCTATGACAAATAGTTTCGGAGAAAATCGAGTGTGACAGACAGACGGACTGAGACAGACAGACAGACGGATAGACGGACAGACAGACAGACACCGAAGTCATCTTATAAGTATTCCGTACGGAACACTAAAAATGATGGGGACCACAACGAGAATATATGACTTTCTAGAAGGCAAAGAAAATCCCTAGCTTATATACATTTCTAAGAATATAAAACCACTGCACCGTAGGGAGAAAACTATCTAAATATTAATATTGATAGAAGTGCATGATTTTTATTTTACCCGAATTATTTATTAATGAATTTTGATTTGCAGAAAGCTCTAGTACCTAGTACACCATAGAACTATGTTAAAAGAAAAAATCAACATTCTTAAAACTATAAAAAACGAAAAATGAACTGACAATGAGTTTCAGTTAAAACTTAATAAAACTAGTAATCACACTATGTACAATAATTGTTAATTAATCTTTTTAGGCAAAAATGCCGACTAAAAATAATTAAACGATTTAAAGTGTATTTAATATTTTTGGAAAAACAATGTAATCCAGTCCAGAAACCTAATAGTTTGTATCTACTTTATTTATTGATGTTTTCTTTCCAGAAAAATCCTTCACACACCGTACCTGTTCTTGAGGAGGAAGATGGATTCGCTCTCGGTGATAGCCATGCTATAATGGGATATCTGGTTGCAAAATATGGAAAAACCGATGCCCTGTATCCTACCAAGGACTACAAACAACGAGCAATGATTGATCAAAGGTTACATTTTGATTCTTGCACATTGTTTGCGAGAGGTGTAGTTATTTCGGTCAGTATAAAGAAGTGATTTGCTACTTCGGTTGCATAACTAGATGAACCACTTTTTACATTTTGTATATATGCTAGTTAGTTGCCTTCAACTCAGTCAAAAACTATTATCTGTTATTTATCTCTCCTTGTTTTGTTAGCTTTGTCTCCATCTCAACAATACACTAACTCACTTCTGGTCTCATCCTCGGAGCTTAGTGATCTTTCGAGATGATTTTCACATTTACAATTTTGTCAGTTTTAGCAGAACTTCCGGAGAGGCGTTTATAGGCCCCCGAAGATTGATTAACTTAACAATCAGATCAGTATTACTGTTCTATATTTCTAGTGAACTACCTAAAAGGCTCTTCGTGGCACTGTAGTAGCTGTAGAGTATAACCGGTTCCTCTTACACCGAAGATTTCCGAATTTACCTACTTGAAAATTTCATACATTGGTATTTTAAAAAACATACACTCAGTTTTAAAATTTACGACTGGAGGTGGAAATCTTTTACGATAAGAATCCATTACCTGCATTGTAACTCTAAAAAATTACAGTTAATTTAAAAATTAATGACCTGGTAATGAACATTTTTCACAAAAGAAAATGAAAAAAGCCCTATTTTTAAATGGAGTTGCTTTCTAAATCCGTATGGCTTCCAATCTTACCTTCTTCTTCCTCTAGCCATTCTCTATCCTCTGGATATAGGCCTCTCTTATGTGCCTCCAGATGTCCCTGTTTCCCCATCTGGTCAGTTTTCCGCTCCAGCTATCAGTATTTCTGGCCACATGGCCTGCACAGTTCCACTTAAGGGAAGATACTCTTTCAATTATGTCGTAGACCCCTGTTTCTCTTATGATCTAATCATTTGCAGTTTGCAGTCCCTAAGTGATATACGTAGGATTTTCCTTTCAATTACTCTCTGGTGAACTTTTCGTGTCAAAACCATATGTCGTTACTGATAGAATGCATTCGCTATGTAACATACTTTACTTAGAAGTTTTAAAGGCAGTTTGGACTGTAAGACTTGCTTCATTTTACCGTAAGCGGCCCATCCCAGGCGTATCCTACGATTGATTTCCAGTTCTTAATTCACTTTTCCGATTGTAACTTCCTGTCCCAAATATACATATGAATCCATCCTGAATGAATTAATGTCACAAGTCAATTTTAATAAAATTAAATTATCGAATATATCTTGACTTGTGTTACATCCTCCATCCCCACATTAGTAGACAGTATAATAAACAAATTTTAACTAGTCGTAAAAAAAACATTTCCTATATTATCCAAATATGATATTTTTAGAAACCTTTATGGATTCAGCAACAACAACCTACGCAAGAAAAGCTTGACAATGTAAGAGATGGCTTACAGGATTTGGAGAGATTATTGGAACAAAATAAAACTGACTACGTTGCAGGAAACCAATTATCGATTGCAGATTTCAGCACTTTCACTACAGTTACCTACCTTAATAATTTTGTACCCATTGCCGATTTTCCAAATATAGTAAACTATGTTAAAAGAATTCAAAAACTTCCTTGTCAAGAAGTTAATAAAGAGGGATCAGCATTGTGTGATTCCGGGCTTAGTGAACTATTTAAAAAATAAGATTTATTTACAGCTGTCCAGAATGCACTATGTTCTTTCTGAGGATTCATCAATTTTGATGCCGTTAATGTATTTTTTTTTTAATATTAATAATATCAGACCCTCCACCTAGCAATGTAGGAAGTATATTGTTCTGCATATAATAAAATTTATAAATAATACATTTGTAATTATTTAAAAAATTAATTCATATCATGCATTTATAATAAAGCGGAGTTATTTACAATGATTTTTGGGGCTTTTAAAAAATAACTTTTTCATTTTTATCTATATTGAATTCAAATTACTACTACTACGTACTTTATAGTTGATTTTACATTCCTGTTTGGAATTTTTTAAAATAGACTGAATGTTATCTGTAGCATGTTTATTTATTTATTTTTTAATTAGTGTCAAAATTTCCTTTATATATATAAAAGAAAAACAGGATAAGAATAATAAATTATTAAAAAGTTAATTCAATATTTATATAATACGGTCACATATATTCCATACTAGCCGTGCCCGCGGCTCCGCTCGCATAGAATTGATTCACTATTATCGTTACTGCCTATTCCTTATGTCACCTAATGTAATAAAACATATCCTATAACCTGGCCAGAGAACATATATATTTTATAAAAAAACTCGTAAACCAGATAAGTGGTTCTTGAGTGCTAAGCGCACTAACGGACAGGCACACAGAGAGACATTGCGTTTAATATATATTATACATTTTTTTAAATATTAAGTTAAAATTAAAAAAGAACGTGTAAATCTCATAAGTGGTTCCTGAATGATAAGCACACTAACGGATAGACAGACAGAGAGACGTTTGCGTTTTATATATATTATATAGATTATTATTATTATTATATAACCTGGCAGAGAACATATGTATGAATTGAAAAAAAAACACGTAAATTGGATAAGTGGTCCCGAGTGATAAGCGCACTAACGGACAGACAGCCAGAGAGACGTTGCATTATATACATTCTTTACTACGTGATATTGTTCCATATTTAATGGTTTAGGCAGCGTATTGCAAGAGGACGCGCTAGCGGCAAACTTTTTTCCGACCTGATTTACTATTATCATCACTGCTTATTCCTTATGTTACCTAATATATTAAAATATATCCTATAACCTGGCCAGGGAACATATGTATGTTTTAAAAAAGCACGTAAATCAGATAAGTGGTTCTCAAGTCATAAGCACACTAACGGACAGACTGACAGACAGAGAGATGTTGCATTTTATATATATTATATTCTTTGCTACATGATATTGTCCCATATTTAATGGTTTAGGCAGTGTATTGCAAGAGAACGCACTAGCGACAAACTTTTTTCCGATTTGATTCACTATTATCGTCACTGCTTATTCCGTATGTTACCTAACGTAATAAAATATATCCTATAACCTGGCCAGAGAAAATATTTATGTTTTAAAAAAAAAGCACGTAAATCGGATAAGTGGTTCTCAAGTGATAAGCGCACTAACGGATGGATAGACAGTCAGAGAGAGACGTTGCATTTTATAAATAATATAGATTAAAAACTTCTAAAAAGATAAAAAGTGGGTGAATTGATATCCAATACTTCATACACACATAATGCTAAAGAAAATACTGAATTTAACTTTTTCACATTAAAAATAACTTATTCTAAACATTACACTAGATATTTTAAATAATAATCAAACCAGAGTTAGAGATATTTACATCTGAAAGCTAACACTTCCCTCTACGTACTAATTCTATTAAAATTAGAAGAAACTTCTTAACAAGAAAAGTACATATAACATTACGTTTTTAATCTCTTATATTCCTCTATATTTCGTATCTCAACCAGTGACCACAAAAAATTCCCGTAACACCGCAGAAACTTTAACAAATTTATCGACCCTTACGTTTTCACCCTATTTCTCTTAAAGGATATCGTTTATAGGTTACTTTGCCACTTCAAGTGTTATAAATGTATCAAATTTAAAATCGATATTTTATTTCGTTCGTGACTTATCGTACCAAAAAACGAACAACGGATGCATAAATCATTAGACCTGCGGAAATTGAAAATTATGTGTTTTTGTGATCTAAGATACGTGAAACGTAAAAAAATACAAAAATTTCGGAAGGTAATTAAAGGACGCGTTAAAACACAATTTTGTACTTGCTGGTGTTTTTTTAGAAACTGTATTTGGTAATGTTCATTTAGTCTAAATTACGAAACAGCTTGAACCGAATAGCTTTAAGCGAGAGTGATAATAAACTTATGCTGATTAAATACAACATGCTTTCTTCCAAAATTACCGATAATTGGGGATGCAGATCTTACGTATTATCTTTGAAAGATCGTCACCAAATGGACGAGAAATTATACACTGTCATAAAACTTATAGTAGCCAACAAACCTCTGTTGAAATTTAAAATGTTTAACAATATCTCCACGTCTTTATTACTTTACAGTGAGAATTTAGAAAGGCGTATCCGCACAACTTTGTGTTCGATCTCTTGAGGTACTCTTGATTTGTATAGAACACAAAGACACAGAAGATAGAAAAATACAAAACGTGGGATCTGAAGAACAACCTGACATATCTACAGAAGAAATAAAAAAACTATAAAGGACTTCAAATCCAACAAAGCTACAGGAGATGACGAAATATCAATAGACATGATTGCGGAAGCGGGCGAAAACCTGATATCAAAAATAACAAAACTACTAAATATATACCTAAAATCGACGGAAATCCCCAGAACCTGGAAAAACTCTAATGTCATATTATTATATAAAAAAGGAGAAAACACACAAAACTTGAGAACTATAGCCCAATTAGTTTGCTGTCGCATATGTACAAATTGCTTACAAAAAAAATTAGATGAATATTAATCTCAAGAGTACTAGGTATCACCTATCAACAATGAAAATCATAACCGAAAAAGCAAATGAATATGGATTCCCCGTGTGTATGGCCTTCATAGACTACGAAAAGGCGTTGGACAGTATCAAACACTGGGCAATATATAGCGCATTAGCAAACAGATGAATAGACCAAAGATACATAAAACTCATAAAGCAGTTAAATGAAAGGACCACGACCACATATATCTTTCACGCTAAAACTAATCCTTTACCACTTCAAAGAGGAGGAAAACAAGGTGAAACACAAACTTTTTACCTTAGCACTTGAAGACGTGTTCAAGAAAATAGAATGGCCAGAAAAGGGAATAAATGTCAACGGACAGCGACTAACTAACTTGCGCTACGCAGATGGCATCACACTCCTCTCAAACACTGTAAGCGACTTACAAGAAATGATTAACGACCTTAACAGAGAATCAGCCAAAGTAGGACTGAAGATGAATCTAACAAAAACAAAAATTATGTACCCTGGCCCGAACACATCAATTGTAGTCGGCGATACCCAAATTGAAAGAGTGGACGAATATATATATATATATATATATATATATATATATATATATATATATATATATATATATATATATATATCTCGGTCAAAGAATAGAACTAGGAAGAACCAGTGAAAAACCTGAAATAAAAAGAAGCATAAAAAGTGGTTGGATCGCATTTGGGAAACTATCCTTTATTCTAAAAAAACAAAAAAAATTGCTCAACGACTTAAAACACAAGTGTTCGACCAATATGTTCTATCGGCTATGACGTATGGAGCAGAAAATTCCGCAACAACAAAGGCCAACATCGAAACTATAAGAATAGCGCAGCGAAGTATGGAGAGATCTATGTTAAATATAACAAGAAAAGACAAAATTAGCAACGAGAAGATTAGATCCATTACAAAAGTGACAGACGTTGGTGCCAAAACCGCTTAATTAAAATGGAATTATGCGGGACATGTCGCAAGAGAAGATACAAATAAATGGAACCTCAAAGTGATCGAATGGAGACCGTATGAACATTAGCGAGGAAGAGGACTTTCACCCATGAGGACTTCAAACGAGTGGCTGGATTGAACTGGATTAGAACAGCACAAAGTCACGAAAGATGGAAAGACTTAGGGAAGGCCTATATCCAAAAATGGACTTAGAGAGGCTTAAGAAGAAGAAGATCAGCACAACGAAATAAAAAAACACCTCGAGAATTTTTCAATAAAATGTTAATTAATACTTCTTTTACAAGTTAAAAATAAGAAATTTTAAAATAATTTTAAATACTTTTATAAATTCCAATGCATACATTTTTCTGTTCTTTTAACAGTTATTCTTTTTAGTGTTCCGTACGAAACACTTATGGTATCACTTCGGTGGCTGTCTGTCCATCTGTCACAACCGATTTTCTCCGGAACTATTTGACATAGAAAGTTGAAATTTGGCACAAATATAGGAATTAATGGCCCAAACAGAGCCGTGCAATTTTGAAAGTTAAATTTTGACTTAAGGGGTTAAGTTTGGGGGGTGAAATCGGAGCTGAAAAAAAAATTACGAGGTCATCGAGTGGGGTGTCAAATGAAAGCTTGTAAAAATACAAATTAAAGATATATATGATGTAATACTTTCGCGTACTCTCCTTTTTGTTATTTTAAAGCCAAGAATTCCCTTATCTCGAAAAGTACTGATCAAAAAATTTTTAAAAAATTCTGGAATATTCTCCATAAAGTGTAGATTGAACGAAAATTATCACGAGAGCATTACATTTGATAACTTATCTGGTATAAAACAAAAAAATATGAAACGAATATGTTTCTTGATGTATGGTGGAGGTAACTGGAACCGAGTGGCAAGTCGCTCTTGTACCGAGATATCATTTTATTTTAAAAGCAATCACCGTACGGAACCCGAATTGTGCAAGTTCGACTTGCACTTGGCCGGTTTTTTAATTAACTTGGATACATTATGGGTCTTCTGCGAAAAGAATCTCATAATGTATATGATGTTACATAATATGATAATTAAGCTGTGTTTGTATTGAAGATAATATTCAATTCTATGTACTGTGTTTGATCATATTTTATAAACAAAATATAGATTTATTCCATATTATTTCATACATACATTTTATACATATTTATATTTTCTAGCACTTCCCTTCCTGACATCCCTGCCATTTTTTGTTTAATATAGTTATCTTGATGAACAAAATAATAAACAATTGTATCTACGTTGGGATTTCGGCATCTTTACTCAATGACATCACACATCAGTTATCACCACTACACATAACACTATATTTTTGCGCTCGACTCGCGCTTGGCCAACCACACTAACATTATTAGGAGCTATGCTGCTGCTAACGTTAAATAAAGTGTTCAGTTTACTGATGATAACTATTTTGTAAAAAATTGTATCCGTTTTTTACTATGTAATTTTTTCTTAATAAACACTTTACTTGTTTAATCACTTGTTGCATTAATCTTTAACGAAATAATTACAGTGTGAAAAAAAGGCAAAGTGGTTATAATTTAATTAACAGATCAAAGATGAAAATTAGCCACCAGAAAAAATCAGTTCGTTTTTTTACGGCGTTATCTAAAGACAAAGTGGAAATATTTAGCAAGTTCTTTTTATTAATTAAAAATTTCGTTTAAAATATATTTTAATTTAGTCAGAAAAAAATTAATTTACAATGCTATTCTCAGAAATTGTTATGCCGATAAACCAGAGTGCATTTTTAATTAATAAGAATAAAGATGAATTCAATGAGATACTGGCGCCAAAACCTTACTCTGTGAAGGTAGATGTTAAGATAATTTGCCTGAATTTTTATACAGTTAGTTGTAATTTGGAATCGAACAGGTAAATACGTTTTGCTTGTGACTGTATACTTAAAACCCTTTTTTTCCTAAAAAGATGCGATTTTCCAAGCAATTACTATAATCATGTTAGTGGTTAATAATCAGCATCATCAGCCACTTCTCGCACTCCTGGACATAGGCCTCTTCTAAGTTCCTCCATTCGTCCCTATTCTGAGCCCTCCACCCATTCTGCGCACGTCGTCTACCCATCTCGTTAGCGGTCTTCCTCGTCCTCGTGTTGTTTGCCTAGGCCGCCAGAAGTTTATTCTGAGCACTCCGACATCAATATTTTCCACCTATTCTGCGCAAGTCGTCTACCCATCACATTGGCGATCTTCCTCGCCCTCGTGTCGTTTGCCTAGGGCGTCAAACGGTTATTCTTGATGTCCATTTATTAATATTATCCCTTGCGATATTTTCCCCAACGCCAATTCGTTCGATAATATCTTTTGTACCCGTCCTGCATCTTAACTTTTCGTTTCTTATCTTATCTCTGAGATAAACTCCCAGCACTATTCTCTCTTTGCAGTATTCTCAGCCTATTTGCACTTTTTTCCAATTGTAATATTATATCTCAAGTATGTATATTCGTTTACGTTTTCTGTTACTATCTATCTTCATTTGGGGACTTCTCCTTGCTTATTATCTTTGTCTTATTAAAATTCATCACCTTAGAGGTCTTAGTGGTTAGTAATGTCAAATGTACAATTCTATAATTATCCCATAGTAATTAGTTACGTTAGTCTCAGAGAATCATAAGGCAAGATAGGTCTATTTATCTATGTAGCTGACAACTACTGTTACAACAGAAACAATTTTTTACTCTGATGGGTTTTATCATCCGATTTAGTTTACGATATGGCTAAAGTTGAAAAGTCAAATAACTCAATGACATAACTGTAGCTTGTTTTTAGAAAAATCGTATAATTTTCTTGCGGGAAAAGCTGCGGGTACAGATAGTGAATCGGGCACCTTCTGTTAATATTTTATACATACATTTGAAATATATCTCTGAGATATTTAAAATATTACATTAAGAATTTCGATACAGTTGGGCAATACATATAAATTACTATTCTTCTTTACAATAACTAACCTTAATAAACTCATTAGTATTTAGAGCTCTATTAATATATGACAAATAAACTAGCATATTTTCTAAAAAGGAATTAATTTTGCACTGATCATAATAGATGTCCTATTAACCGCCTTAAAAACCTAACTTTCAGCCAAGATAGTAACAAGAATCTATTGGATAAGAAGGCACAGTGTCGTAGAAAAAATAGCCAAGCTACTTCGATCAAACATTGGTCCACTTTTCAACAAAATAAAAAAACTGATTTAAGACAAACAAGAGATGCAATTCTTTTGCAAATTGAAAGATTTTATAAAATTTCCTGTCTTATAGTGCAGTGTATAAGAGAGAGAGATCAGAAGATCCAGAGTTCACAGAAACACTCAGAAACAGTAGAATTTAGGAACATTAAAAAACATATCGTACGGTGAGCTGCAGCTGAACATAAACACTCTACATTAATGTAAAATAAACCAAAGTTCTTCCTTTGATATCCAATTTCTATAAATTAGCGATCATGGAATATATCGAAATTCACAAAAAAATGCCCTATGTAATCGTAAATGTAATAGCAGAGAGTTACGCCAAATTGACACGTTCTAATCCAAAAAAAACGGATTAAGTGCAAGTCGGACTTACGCAATTAGTGTTCCGTAGCGCTTTTAAAAAAATTATTGTTACGGAGGTATAAAATGATCAGTGACTTCACAAAATTCACCCCAAATGAGTTTTCAAAAATCAATATCTAGGATTCGGGCACAAACTTCTTGGTGATGGCTAAAGAAACTTTCTACAACGTGAACTTCTATATCATTAGGAAAATTGCAGAACACATTGCCTCTCAAAGTTCTGCCTCTAGTAGAATTTGTCGTTGGTATAAGCCCGATGCTATTCAAATAGGTAGATAGACTATTATTAACATATTCCACTGAGAATGATCACAGGAGCCCCTTGGTTCATGCAGAATAACCAATTAAACAGAGACCTCGGTGTGGCAACCATAAAGGCACACATGAGGCAAACTCAAATGAAGTTCCTGGCCAAGGCGTCCCAGCATCACAATCCAATTATCAGGGACGCCTTCCCCTTGCCCGCAACCAATTCCCAAGAACCTCTGACCATCTCTCAGACCAAGACGATGGCCCTCCAAACCCATCATGATAGAAGAATGTAAAACTAGGTTAAGTTTGCATAGGCCCTAGATTAAGTTAGGTTAGGTAATAATCATTTTAAAAAACACATTTCCTAAGTTAAGTTTAGTTTAGGAACCCTATTGTAAATATTTAGGTTAAGTTAGAATAAGTATACTTTCTCACCATGTTAGAACAACGTTCATTTAATAGAAGTAAGAGGCTATGCCTTTCTTGTAAATCGATAAAGAAAATAAAAAAAAAAAAAAACATATTCCACAAATTTATTAAATCTCCCACAATAATTAAACAGCCATACAAAAGAAAAGTTCAATACCAGGAACCAAAATACATGGATCTAGTTTATTTTTCGACGCTGAATTCGAATCTGAGGTTAAAAAAAGATTTATCGTTTTTTTTGGGCCATAAACATCCCTTGGAATGTAGTAAAAATATAATTATAATGTAATGACTCATAATGAAGTGTGAAAAATGGTAGATATTTTATAGTCTAGAGAAGAGAATATGCATTCAAATCACAGCAAGCTATTTTTCTCAAACCAAAATCTACTCTTATAAGGGGTAAAAAGTAGCCCTAAAACTCAAAAAACGCACGTGAATTTAAATAATATGTACAAAGGACAAATTATTGTAGCTCTTAGACAAAAATATCTGAATCTGGTATGACAACCAGACACTGCTCTTAAAGGGTTGAGACTTATCCCTATAGGGTCTATAAACCACCCCTACTTACGGAGATATCTCATAAGTTTTTCAGGTTCTTGTAGTTTTAGGCAGGGTGAACAAATATGGAGTAGATTCGCTTGAATCACCGATATACGACTATAAACTACTCTTAGAGGGTGGGAGATACTACCGCTGGGCTCTAATGATGCACATGGATGTTACTGAAATTCGGAAAGGATCAAGTACTTTTATCTCATGGTGCTAAACATTCAAGACAACTAGGTCATCTTCCTAATTAGGTCGAAAAATATCCTTAAGAGGGGGGAAACTACCCCCTGGGATTGATGGATCTTAGAAGTTCTAGCATCTGAGAAAAAAACAGGCTTTCGTAGTCTCAGGCAGAATGGACAAATACAGAGTTAATCGTTCCAACCGCCGACACAAGACTAAAGTAAACCATTAGAGGGTCGTAAAAACTACCCCTACGCGCAAATGATTGTACTATTTAAAATGAAAAAAAAACACATTTTTGAAGCACATTGTGCCAAATATACCTCTGATACGACGTGACAACCAGTCAATCCTCTTAATGACGTTAAAACTCACCCTTATGCAGAGTAAAACCTACCCCCTTTGATGGAGGGATCTAATAACTAGACTAAAAAATATCTACCCTTTTTCACACTTAAGAGTCATTACATTATTACTATAGTTTTACCCTATTTCAAGGGATGTTTTTGGCCAAAAAGAAAATGACATGATAATTTTTTTTTTAACTACGGATTCAAATTCAGCGTCGGAAAATAGACTACATCCATGTATTTTGGTGGTAATGAACTTTTTTTGTGTGTGGCTGTGTTCTCTTAGATTTTTGGTGTGCATGTGTGTTAATACTTTTATCTATACGGTGAACACAATTTTTTATTAAACAGGATGGGAGGAAAAATATATCAAACAGTTTGTTTCCGATCTTTGTTTTTTATACCAGATAAATTATCAAAGATAATGCACCCGTGATAATTTTCATTCAATCCACACCTTATGAAGAATATTCCAGAATTTTTTCGAAATATTTTGATTAGTATTCTTAAAGATAGGGTGGGGGGACAGAGATTTTTGGCAATTTTTTTAAAATAATATAAAGAAAAATTTGCCCATGATATTTTTCACAAGGTTTACTTGACATACCACTCGATGAACTTGATTTTTTTTCGATTTCATTCCCCAAAACTACAGTCAAAATTTAACTTTTAAAACTACAGCTGTAATTAGGCCATCAGTTCCTATATCGGCTGTGACAAACAAATAGATAGACCCCGAAATGTTTCCGTAAGTGTCCCGTTTTTCAATTTTGATACAGAAACCTAAAAACATGATTTCTCATGTAACCTAAGCTTTGAAAGCTTCCATTTTATATATACAAAACGTATATTCTCGATACGGTCCTGTTACTCAATAAAAAAAAAAACCTTTCAAGGTTGTTTACTAATAAAATTTAATGGTATAGAGTAGTTCAAACGGACCACCTATTTAAGTTAATAGCATTGTTGTCTTTTTATCACACAGCCGGTAAACATCGATAATAATCTCCATTTACATAACAGCCTTCAACAATATCAGTTGTATGTGATATTAGATAACCTGTTATTCATAATGGCACCAAAATTATACATGACTCAGTTGAGCCCTCCCGCAAGGGCGGTTTTAATGTGTGCAAAAGAGTTAGACGTTGATTTGGAGCTGGTAAAACTTGACTTGCTTGTTGGTGACCATCTTAAAGAAGATTACCTCAAGGTAACTAGTATAGAATTGTGTATATTGTAATACGAGGGCTACCTTTTAAGTTTGTATAAAAACAATGAAAGAAAAAAATTTTGGTACAAATCGTTTTATTGTTTCTCAAAATATTCGCCTTTAAGATTGATACACTTTTGCATGCGTTCGAATCAATTCTCGAAATATTTTTTCCACTCTGAAGTTGGTACCTCAAAAACATGGTTTTGGAAGGATTCAACAGTTTCTTGAGGTGATGAAAATCGCTGTCCATGAATTTTTTTTGGCATTCGGGAACACAAAGAAGTCGTTAGGCGATAAATCAGGTGAATACGCGCAATGAGACATTAATTCGATGTTTTTCTCCGTCAAATAATCAATTGTTTGACGTGCTGCAATGAGAGCTGGCACAGTCATGATAAGAATGTATTTTCGGCTGTTTTTCCTGATTTCATCGATGACTTCTGGCAAACAAATTGTTGTATATCATTCAGAGTTAACTGTTCTTCGGTCCCCTAAAGCAATGGTTGTAACATGTCCAGTATCACCAGAGAAACAAGGGATGATTCTCTCGGACCACTTTTGAGACTCGGTTCATCTTGGAACACCCAAACAATTGATTGCTGCTTAGTTTCCGGGTCGTACGAATATATCCAAGTTTCATCTCCTGTTACGATGTTGTACATGGATTTGGCATGTCCTCGGTCGGTTTTTTTTGTGCATTTCCTTACACCAATTGAGCCTGTTTTTGAGTTTCGGTCAAATATGCGGAAGCCATCGGGAACAGATTTTTTCCAAGCTAAATGTTCATGCAAAATCGAATGTACTGCAGTCTTCGATGTGCCTAAGGATGCTTCTATCTCACGCTAAGTCACATGCCGATCCTCTTTAATCATGTTGCGCAGAGCATCGATGTTTTTTGGAACAACAAGCGATTTTGGTCGACTTTCACGAAATTCATCGCCGACGGAAGCACGACCATGACTAAATTCTGCAAATCAATTTTAAACAGTCTTTTCTGATGGTGATTCATTACGAAAAGTTGAACGAAGCGATTCAAGGCGTTATTATTGAATTAGGCCTTTACTAAAATACTAAAAAATCACTCGATAAAAACCTTCACGTAAAATTTCCATTTGTTCACAAAACTGTTTTTTTTTTAAAACGCTTACTGTAAACAAACTACTCGGCCTATTTCTGACCTGCCACTGTTTTAACAATATCAAATTTTACAACAATGGTAATGTCACAATTCAATAGCGCCATCTAATGGTTGTTTGTAAAAACTGAAAAGGCGGCCCCCATATTGGCTGCCCCATAAATAAGTTCAAATTGTCTTCGTTTCTTTCGCGAATACAACAGGCGGCAAGGGTACAGTGGGGACAAAGAATAATCCCGGTTCTTGGAAATTTAGTTGTTAGAGATCCTTTCACTGAAGCGCAGCACACCTTTTGTCTTCGAGAGTTTAATCAAAACAATAATGGTGTAATTATTGCGTTGCGAAAACTTCAGATTTAATATCAGCGTGCAACTGATTTAAAAATAAATTCAGAAGTTTAAAGAAAGCCAACGAAAGTCACTAAAAAGCGATACAAATGTTAATATGCCTAAAAGTTTGTTACAATGCATTATTCAAAAAAGATTATGTCTGTACACATACAAGTTGTGAAGTAGCAAAGAGAGGCATATGACTCACCCTTCCCTTATGGATGTGGAAAATATGTCTCTTAGAAATGGAAGTGTTTTTTTATTGAGGAAAATATTCATCCCCCTGCCATTGATTTTCAAATTCAGTGTAAGATTTTGTAGGTAGAGTTCTTTTTGTGAAAAATTTCCTCCCCCTCCCTTCAGGTCAACGATTTTTCAGGTTACTGTGAAGGGACTAAGCTTTCTAATGTCTTTTTTCATTAAGAGTTTTCGCTTCCCCCCACTCTATAAGTAGCTATGCTATGTCTCCCTTGACCCTTGAACCTGGCTACTCCTCTAACTACAAGATATAGCTGGTTTAAGAATTAAATTAAATTAATATCGCTCAGACGTTCAACTATGAGATTTTAGATTGCCTGAACGCCTTTCAATATTTAACAACGGTTTTTTCTCAGATGAAACACATTTTCATCTTAATGGCCACGTCGAGATATAGAATTATTTGCAACTAAAATTTCAAAAACCTTTACATCAGCCTCGAGTGATGGTTTGGACTACATTAGCGATAAACGCAATGATCAAACCAACTATTAATCCGGAACATTACGTGGAGATGATTAGGAAAATTCTTTATACACATTTTTACAACATTTTGATTAACAAATTTCCCGAATAAATTTATTTTGAAAAGAGTTGGTATCAGCTGTACTCTACGTAGTTCTGATTTGATGCCGATAGATTTTTTTTTGTGGGGACACTATAGTTTACACTAATAATCTTAACTGCCTAGAATTAAAAGAAAATATTCGGTAAAAAAATAGCAACGATCACAAAAACGTCGTGCCAACTAATGATCAATAACTTTATCTCGTTAGAAGAGCACCGGGAACTTGTATCTGAGATTTTGATGACATTATTTTTAGGAAATAGTTTTTGATAGTGTAATAAAAAAACGTCTTTTTCAGTTAAAAAGTTTTCGTGGTTCACACATCGGATTTTTATGATAGACCCCTATAATGAAAGATCTTTGTATGAATGACCTTTCGATGAAAACCTCACCTGCCAGCGACCAAGAGTTCGAAAGATATAAAAGGCTAAAAGTCCAAAAATATGCTGTAGTCTATGAGAAATGAAAAAAGTTTTTTCTGTTCACTCTCTATGGAAACGGTTCCTTCCTTCTCCTTTTAACCTAACCTAACTTAAACTAAATCAATTGAGTATCAATTTTTTTCTGGCCTGCCTAGCCTCATTTTAATGCCTTTCCAGGCAACGGAATGAGAACCTGTTATGCATAATCTAATCGGCAAGCCGATCTACTTATGCACAACCCCCTTCAAAAAGGTGTTCTGAAAACCAATTAAAATTAATTAGTTTATATTATTGCGTAATGTTACTGCATCAGGTATGTATTTTTTTGAACTTTCAACCTTAATATCTCCGGAAACCTTTGTCTCCGACAGGTGGAGTTTTTATTAAAATGTTACTTATAAAAGGCCTTCCTTTAGAGATGTAGCTTGTAAAAATCCGATCTGTAGGTCTAGTAAAATAACTGTTTTTTTTTTAGTGTTCTGTACGGAACATTTATGGGATCACTTCGGTGTCCGTCCGTCTGTTACACCCAATTTTCTCCGAAACTATTAAAATTGATGATCCAATGAGAGCCGTATAGTTTCAAAAGCTAAATATTGACTTACGGGGTCATCAAGTGGGGTGTCAAATGGATTGTGATGATACGACTTCAAAAACATATATAATTTAATATTTTCGCACACTTTTCTTTATATTATTAAAAAAAAAAGGCAAAAATCACCGTCCCTCAGCCTATCTCGAAACTTACTAATCAAAAAATTTAGAAAAAATCCTGGAAATGCACAAAGTATAGATTGAGCAAAAATTACCAAGAATACATTACGTTTGATAATTTATCTGGTACAAAAAAAATCTGTGTGCCTTGACAATTTTTTTAATATACTTGTGAGTACACACTGGTAGCCAACGGATAAGTACCGAGAGGAAATAATTTTATTTTATTTGTTTATAATTAAACAAACATTTAGGTAGTAAATATTTGTTTTACAATTTTATTACTAAATTCTAGATTGAGGTAGATTGATTTATTGGCTATTAGGTAGTTAAGAAGCTATAACTCTCCCATATTATTGGCAAAGAAAAAATACATATTGGATCTTAAGACACATACATGTCAGGGATATAATTAACTTAACCTAGGTGAGGAATTTATTTTATTTTAAAACCAGTCATCGTATGGAATACTAATTGCGCAAGTCCGACATGCAATTGACCGGTTTCTTCATTTACAAATTTGCTTTTTGTTTGCCATAAATGTTTTAACATTAATCTTTGTATAAATAAGTTACTGCAAGTTGAAGGTTAATAAAAAAGCAAAAGATACCCGCACTAATCTTATGAAAATTGGATCCCGGTCAAATCGGCTTAAAATGTAGTATCCTTCAAGCCATACTGATTAAAAGTCTTTATGGACACAAATTCCAAAAATGGATACATTAGGAATTATCGAGCGTGAAACTAGTTAAAAAACTGCTGCGTTTTTTAAGGACTTATCTTAACTAGAACATGATTTTACTAAAAATTCCAACGGGATTATATGTTTTTTGGGTTACTAATTATGAATATAATAATTATTTTGACCCACCTCGCTCCTACTTTCGAATATTGGCCATTTTAGCCATTTCTGGAGTCTTTTTCAGTAGAACATATTTTTGCGAAAAATTCTAACGGAATTTTATGTTTAATAATTACGAATATAATAATTATTTTGAACCAATTTGATCCTACTTCCCAATAATGTTTATTTTTGGTCAACTTTGGTATTTAATTACTAGAACACGTAAAAGTTATACTTTATTTTCAACAACTCTAAGGAAATTGTTAAGAAAGAATGGTGCAAGTTATATGGCCCAAAACAAACGCTATTCGAATTATTAACTCAAAAAACATAAAATTCCGTTAGAATTTTTCGCAAAAATGGCCAATATTCAAAAGTAAGAGCGAAATGGGTCTAAATAATTATCTATAATTTGTATCTATAACATATATAAAATGCAACGTCTCTCTGTCTGTCTGTCCGTTAGTGCCCTTATCACTCGAGAACCACTTATCCAATTTACGTGCTTCTTTTTTTAAAACATACCTATGTTCTCTGGCCAGGTTATAGGATATATTTTATTACGTTAGGTAACATAAATAAGCAATGACGATAATAATGAATCAAATCGGAAAAAAGTTTGTCGCTAGCGCGTTCTCTTGCAATACACTGCCTGAACCATTAAATATGGGACAATATCATGTAGCAAAGAATATAATATATATAAAATGCAACGTCTCTCTGTCTGTCTGTCCGTTAGTGTGCTTATGACTTGAGAACCACTTATCTGATTTAGATGTTTTTTTTTTAATTCATACATTTATTCTCTGGCCAGGTTATTTATAATCTTCTATATATATATATATATATATATATATATATATATATATATATATATATATATATATATATATATATATATATATATATATAACATACAACGTCTCTCTGTATGTCTGTGTATTTGCCGTTAGTGCGCTTATCACTCGAGAACCACTTATCTGATTTACGTGTTTTTTTTTTTAAATTCATACATTTGTTCTCTAACCAGGTTATTTGTAATCTTCTATAATCTATATATAAAATGCAACGTCTCTCTGTCTTTCTGTTTGTCCATTAGTGCGCTTATCACTCGAGGACCACTTATCCGATTTACGTGTTTTTTTTAATTCATACATTGTGTTTTCTGGCCAGGTTATCTATAATCTTCTACTAATAATATATAAAAAAGCAACCTCTCCGTGTGTCCGTTAGTGCGCTCACTTATCACGATTTATTCAATTTACGTTTTTTTTTTTAAACATACGTATGTTCCTTGACCAGGTTAAAGGATATATTTTATTTCGTTATGTAACATAAGGAATAAGCAGTGACGGTAATAGTGAATCAGGCGGAAAAAAGTTTGCCGCTGGCTAGTTCTCTTGCAATACACTACCTAAACCATTAAATATGGAACAGTATCATGTAGTAAAGAATATAATATATATAAAATGCAACGTTTGTCTGTCTGTGTGTCTGTTCGTTATTGCGCTTATCACTCAAAAACCAGTTACCGATTTACGTGTTTTTTTTTATTCATAGATATGTTTTCTTTCCAGGTTATATAATAATACTAATAATCTATAATCTATAATAGATATAAAATGCAACGTCTCTCTGGCTGTCTGTCCGTTAGTGCGCTTATCACTCGAGAACCACTTATCCGATTTACGTGTTTTTTTTTTTAATTCATATGTATGTTCTTTGGCCAGGTTATATAGTAATAATAATAATTTATATAATATATATAAAATGTAACATCTCTCTGTTTGTCTGTCCGTTAGCGTGCTTATCATTCGAGAACCACATATCTGATGTACGCGTTCTTTTTTAATTTTTAACTTAATATTTAATAAGAAAAATCTATAATATATATAAAACGCAACGTCTCTCTGTCTGTCTGTCCATTAGTGCGCTTAGCACTCAAGAACCACTTATTTGACTTACGTGTTTTTTTATAAAATACATATGTTCTTCGGCCAGGTTATAGGATATGTTTTATTACGTTAGATAACATAAGGAATAAGCAGTGACGATAATAGTGAATCAAGTCCACGCGAGCGGAGCCGCGGGCACGGCTAGTTATATTCATAATTAACAACTCAAAAAACATAATTTTTCGTAAAATCATGTCTAATTACTAATTCCATGCTCGATAATTCCTCATCTATCAATTTTTGGTCTTTGTGTTCATGAAGACTTTTGATCAGGTTAGCAGAATAACATACTACATTTTCAGCTAATTTGACCAGGATCCAATTTTCATAAGATTAGTGCAGGGTTCTTTATGTTTAAATTATATTGTTGTTCGTGTCCCTAATCTACGGTATTTAATTTTAATTCTTAAAAGGGTCAAGATTAAACTATAATCGAATAATCGATATAGTTTAATTATTTAGGAATAGCCAAATAACACTTCGATTATTTCTAAATATTTTAATGAACTAGTTTAGGGGTGGCTCTAAAATTTTAAGTACCGTTTGGTTTCCTAATTTTAAACCCATTCTATCTCTAAAGTAAACAAAATGCATACTTTATTCTACTGTTTGACTGCAGTTAATTCAACAATATAATTTTTGAAATGTTTGCCTATAACTGTTATATTGTTTGAGAAATTTCCGTGTTATGGAAAAAGATATATATTTATTAAAATATTCCGTAATTTATTTTAAAATACAATTAATTTTTACATTTTAATTTATATGTACGGACTTTTTACTTATTTTTTAGGAAATACGAATAAAATAAATTAATTTCCTTCTAATAATAAAAGAAAAACACATAATTTTTCAATTCGTACATTCAATTCAATTTAATTATAAAGGAGGGTGCTGATTACAAATATGGCAATCCCAGACCGCTCCGGGACACTAAAAGGCAATTTACGCCACTTTGAAAAATTTACGCTCGATGTTCAGGTTTTAGTTCTTGAAAAATTTACGTTTAATATTGAAGCTACTTCAGGCCCGCTCAGGTTATATATAACAGAAATTTTAAAAAGCCTAAAACTACGTCCAATTTAATTTCTTTCGCCCTTTAAGGCCTCGAAGTAATTTGGGACCGCCACATGCATAATCATAACTCTCGTTTACGTCCAGATCGACTAAAAAATTAACAGTTCGTTTATCCATCCCATACATTTATTATTCCTAATTAGATTGCACATGCGAATTAAAAAACATAAGTTTCATTTTCAATACGGCGAAAGAGTCCTTATTCCTAGGATGGACCGTACATAATTCTTCACCTTTGACGATTCGATATAAGATTGTGTACAAGATTACGAAAATCCATTCAAGTTTTAGAACTTAATAAAGAGCAGAAAGAATTTTTTTCTCCCAAAGTTACAAGGACGAAATAAAATTTAAAGCTTTGGAAATAGAAGTTTCTCGAAAAAGGTTGTATTATGGAACTCGTCACAATTATAACACACCTGTTTAGGCTACTACAGTCTGTCAAGTAAGAACATGACAGCTCATATTCTTGAAAAAAATTGTTTCGAGAACGTTTTTTGCCATCAATGTATTCTTTGGTGTGCTAACAACGCCGCAATTATCTTAGTAAGTTGTCCAATCATCTCCTGCATCAATAATCGCCTAGCATCTTTGAGGCATGCTGTCGACGAGAGTTTCTGCATAATCTGCAAATTTTTCGAATCTCGCGAGACGACTGAGTAAAAGCCCTCAGAGCCTTTCCTCTGAATGTTTTCTTTACAAGGTATCAGACGTTTTCAATAGAATTGGTGTCCGGCGATTGTGAGGGTCACTCTAGTATTTTATCGTGGGCCCAGGTGAGCTGCTTCGCGACATGAGTTTCGCCCAGGAAAGGTTTCTTCAACGTGCTTCGGATTGACATCATGAGCACGAATATGTCGAAGGGTCTCACGGGACACATTCAAACTCGACTTTTTTAATTTTGCCGTTCCTTGAAGCAGCGTCAATTTCAGGTCCCATGAAAACAAAGAGACGATTTGTTTTTGGACTTTCGGAGTGATTTTGCCTACCAAGTTTTGGCAAGTTGTCGACATTTTTTGTCTTGTTAAAATGATATACCCACTTCTTCATAAACGACACCGACTTTTTAATATACTTAGCGGTTGTGAAATTTGCCATTTTAGGCCCCTTTGGATGGGAACCAAGAAAGACTGAATCGAACCGACGCGCAAATAAGTGACTCATTTTGGATTTTACGCGAGTGAATCGTCTGATACTTTTACTAAAACGCGTTGTAGACAAGGGTTCCCTGTACCGATTTTTTGTTGAATCACTAGAATCGCATCTACCAAAAATGAATTATCGCGGAAACGTCTTGCTTGATAGAGTGTACAGTTGCCCCTCAATTTGCTGGAAGTTAACACTGAGAATCAAATATGTTGCGGCATGATCATATTGCACAAATTGCAACATAACGTTTCTCAAAAACTTGAGACTCCGTCTCGTACTAAAAAATCGTGAAGTTATTTATTTACTTTTTTTATAAATAAGAAATGTCAGATAGATATAAAACACAATATAATAATATGAAAATACATTTCAATATTAACTCTACTAGAATAGTCTCCTGTTCTACGAGGGTGTTTATTTTTTAAGTTAGCTGTAAAGGAAACTCGCACAGCTAAAAAAACATATATTTTTAAAAAAATAACTACCTTTCAACTTCTTTCCTCCTATCCAAAAAAAATTTTTTGTTGGATGCGCCTCCGAAAACGTCGCTAAGACGGCTTTCAACTCATTATCCGATGAAAATTTTCGGCCCTTAACGCCATTTGTCAAATGTCAAATAGCAGCGAGCTAAATTAGGGCTACAATCTGAGTGAGCCTTGTAGGCCCTGTAGTAGTCGTACAACAGGAAAGTTTTTGGTTCTCCATGAATTCGGACGTTTTTCTCTGACAGAAAACGACTTAATTTTCGCTTTGTTTGAAGAAGAAGAGGGTTATGCACCCATTGCATTGACTTCTGTATTATAGGGAGATCTCAATAAAACACTTGTGACAATTTATGAAAAATAACTATCATCATAAAATAAACAATGCAAATAACCAAAAAGAAATGTGGAATAAAATTAAAGAACTAGTCTTAAGAAAACCCAAAAGTGTGATAAAAACTGTGATATATAAACAAATAGAACATAAAGACAATTTCCAAATAGCTGAAAATTTTAATACATATTTTGTAAATAGTATAAATGAAATCAGATGCTCCATCGAAGATATGCAATACGAAAATCAAATACCTGAGATTGACACTAAATTCAAATTTCGTGCAGTAAATCTACAAGAACTGAAAACTATTGTTAAGAATATTAAGAAAAAACCAGACTATACAAAACTATCATCGTTCTCTAAAACGACCAAATGTCCTCGAGAAGTTGCTTCCCACACCAATTTTCTTTCTATTGTAGGAAGTGTGGGGATCCATCGAGTAGAAGCATTTTCTTCCCTAAACTTTCATGTATAATCTTGAAAACTAGAATTTTAGATTCTCCAGCTGCTATTGTCGATCTGATGAAAACAAATTCTCACTAAATCTGATGGTTTCCGCAATTCTAGCCACAACCAGTGTTCGTCACCAAAATTTAACTTGAAAATAAGCTAGACCATGTTTAGTGAGAAACTTAAATACAGCCCAATGTTCCAAATTATTTTCACTCAGTTTTCGGAAGAAAACATCGCACAAACTGCAAAATTTAACGAATTCATACAAAATTCCTAAAAAAGACATACACCTCGAATTTTCAAAAATTAGATTTTTTTTCACGGATTTCTATTCTCTATATTTCAAACAAATATTCAAAATTTTTTTAAGATAACTCCATTCCATTACAAAGTGATAGCGGATTGGGACAGCTGCCTGTCTTCAGACACTGTCTGTAATATTGCTGAGTCAATTTTTAATATTTTTTAACTTCTTTCTACAAACTGTCGAAAGTTTTTTTTAATTTTTCTAATAGACAATTTTTAGTGTTCCGTACTTACACTTACAAGATCACTTCGGTGTCCGTCTGTCGGTCTGTCTGTCTGTCACACCCGATTTTCTCCAAAACTATTTGACATAGAAAGTTGAAATATGGCATAGCATAGGAATTGATGGCCTCATTAGAGCCGTGTAGTTTTGAAAGTTAAATTTTGACTTATGGGGTGAGTTTTGGAAGGTGAAATCGGAAGTGAAAAAAATTCATCAACGAGTGGGGTGTCAAATGAATGCTTGAATTCAAAAATATATATAATGTAATACTTACGCATAATTCACTTTGTATTATTTTTAAAAAAGTGCGAAAAATCGCTGTCCCCTCACCTTACCTCGAAAAGTACTGATCAAAAATTTTGAAAAAATTTTGGAATATTCTCTACAGGATGTAGGTTGAACGAAAATTATCACGATTGCCTTACCTTTAGTAATTTATCTGGTATATATAAAAAAAAAAAAGAAAAGTTTCAAGGTCATCAGTTTTCACTAAAGATCGGAAAAAACTTTGTTGCCGCCGTGGCGAGAACAGCTCTGCCAATGTTTGCAGAATAATATTAAATTTAAAGACAGTAAAGTTGTGCGGAATTTGACAATTTTTCGTAGAACAGCAGAAGTGATTAATTGGTGTAATTTGTGGAAGCATCATTATTAACTGTCAAGTGCGAAAGGAGGAAATTAAGTCTAAAAAACCAAAGAAAATAAGTTAACACCAGGATAACTAGGACGGTAAAAATACTTAATCTAGTAAAAAATAAAATGATAAAAAGTTGTTTCTCTTTTTTGCAAAGTTCGGTCGAGCTGTATCGGGCACAAAGGGAATACTTATAAGGTGTGAAAATATTTTTGTGCATTATAAATACTTTGTGCAGAATTGGAAAGGGAGCTATGGTTGAATGCAGTAAATGCGAGTAAACAATAAGAGGTGAAAATGGTATACGGTGCAATGGAGTATGTGATAAGGTGTATCAATTTACAAAGAGATGTGCCGGTATCGACCAATAATCGGCAAACATTATTGATGAAGACAATTTTGTAAGATATATTTGCAACGATTGTATGCTGTATATTCGAAATGTAGATGTTTTGAGGGAAATTCAGATTAGTGTTGAAAAAACAAACAAACATTATTAGAATACAAACATGAATTTGAAAGTTCTTTAAGACAAAATGAATGTGAAATTAAAGCGCTATTGGAAGCGATAGAAAGCCAGTACGATGTCAGATTCAAAAAAATTGATAATATACAGAGAATGTGTGAAACAAATATGCAAGAAGTTAAAAACTTGTATGGAAATATAAATGAGGTTGAAAATAAAAATAAAGATATATATGATAAAATTGAAAAGAATAATGTCCAAATGTGCAAAGAAGTAAAAAAGGTAATAAAAGACGCAAATGAAAAAACAACAAAAATAACGTATGCGCAATCTCTAAAAGATAATATGGTGATGCCAGATTTGTCGAAAAATGTTCCCTTAATAATAAAACCGAAGGACAAACAGAGCGTAGAAAAAACAAAAGCTGAATTAAACAAAAAAGTAGATCCAATTAATTTTAAAATTATAAATGTCGAAAACAGAAAAAACGGTAACTTAGTGATCCAAAGTGAGAATGTAGAAGAACGAGAAAAAATTAAAGAGGTGTTACAATCCGAAATCAGTGAGAACTATGAAATAAAAATACCCAAAGATATTAAAATGCAAATTATAATAACCGGCATGAATTTCAAAATGTCAGATAACGAATTAATAAAAAAGCTTAAAAAACAGAATGAAGTAATGAAAGATAGTATTATAGAAGTGGTTAAGATATTTGAAACAAAATAATATAATAGAACAATATTTAATGCAAAATTAAAAATAGACAATGATTCGTATCCGAAAATAATGACAGGACAAAAGCTGAATGCAGGATGGGACAGATGTAAGGTTTTCGATGGAACAGATATAATGCAATGTTTTAAATGTCAGAGCTATAACCACAAATCGTATGAATGTAAAAATGATAATATATGCTACAAAAGCCATAGAAACCATAGAGGTAAAGAATACAATAAAGAAACAATAATGAAATGTGTTAACTGCATGAAAGAGAATAAAAGACTAAAGTTGAGTCTTGATGAAAATCACTTCACCAATACCCGGGATTGTCCTGTGTATCAAAATAAATTAAATAATAAAAAGAGAAGGATGGGATTGTTAGCATAGCAACCAAAGCAGATGCGTGGGATTTATACAAATATTCAAGGGTTGATTAATAACTTTAATCAAATGGAAATACTAGCAGAAACAGAAAAACCTGAATTCATAATTCTCACTGAAACGCACCAAACTGAAGAAATAGATGAAGGTGAAATTGAAATAGAACACTATGATCCCTATAGTACATTGTCGAACTCGTCTAGAACTGGTGGTATAATGGCCTATTTTAGGAAGCATTGGAAAATAAATAAAATTAAAGACGATATTAAGGATACAAAACATTGGATAAGTGCATACATGGCGATATATGAAAAAACATCATTAATAGTAATTATAGTATATAGATCACCAAGTGCTTCAAAATCAGAATTTTGGGATACATTTCAAGATTTTATAGAAGAAGTATGCAAAACAAACTGTGATATCTTAATTGCGGGAGATTTCAACATTGACTGGAAGAATGATTTTTATGCAAGCAAACTGGAAAGCATACTTAACGATAACGGTCTTAAGCAGGTAATGAACGAATATACTAGAATAACAATAAACTCAAAAACATTGTTAGACTATATAATAACAAATAAAGAAACAATTACGGCAAAAAATAATATAAATAATAAAATAGCTGATCATGAATCTATTGACATTTTAATCGAGTGTGATACCAAGCAGCAAACTATCATATTAAAGAAATAAGCCTTTTTAAGTACAACAAAAACAGATTCAAAAATGAATTAAGTGCAATATTAAGATGTGATGAAATTAATGATTTAAATGAATATGTTCACAACTTTGATGATTGTATCGAAAACGTAATAAAAAAATTTACTTTTAAGAAAAAAATGTCTAAAAAAAGTTATAACAAATGGTTTAATAATGAGCTCAGAGCATTAAAACGAGAAAAAATTCTTAAATACCAAAGAGCAATCTTAGAAAATATAAATGAGGCATGGAATAGATATAAAACAATATGAAATACGTATAAAGTCAAAATTGAAAAAGAAAAAAGTAATTATACTAATAATAAAATAAACAATGCGAATAACCAAAAAGAAATGTGGAATAAAATTAAAGAACTAGTCTTAAGAAAATCCAAAAGTGTGATAAAAACTGTGATATATAATCAAACAATTTCCAAATAGCTGAAAATTTTAATACATATTTTGTAAATAGTATAAATGAAATCAGATGCTCCATCGAAGATATACAATACGAAAATGAAATACCTGAGATTGACACTAAATTCAAATTTCGTGCAGTAAATCTACGAGAACTGAAAACTATTTTTAAGAATATTAAGAAAAAACCAGACTATACAAAACTATCAAGTAACATAATTCTAGATAATTGGGGCATAACAGGAAATATTATACTGAATATTATAAATAAGTCACTAGAGACAGGGTTGTTTCCAAATAACTGGAAGGAATCAATGATATTTCCTATCCAAAAAGTAAGACATACATTAAAATGTGAAGAATACAGACCAATTAACACTTTAAAAATATGTGAAAAAGTTATTGAAAAAATAGTAAAAAATCATTTGGAAGAATACATGGAACAACACAGACTACTATCAAAGTTTCAATCAGGATTTAGAAAGAAATATTCCTGTAAAACAGCAATCAATTATGTTATAAACAGATGGAAATGTAAAAAGATAAAAAATAAAATATTAGCAATTTTCCTTGACTTCAAAAGAGCATTTGAAACTATAGATAGGGATATTCTATTGCAAAAACTTACTAGATACGGTATTCAAGACACAGAGCTAAGATAGTTTCAGTCCTATCTGACAAATCGTAAACAATTTACAAATATCAATAACGAAATATCAAATGCAATAGAAAATGATTTTGGAGTACCACAGGGCTCAATTTTGAAAGCTCTTCTCTTTGTAATATATATAAATGACATGGAAAATGTATTAAAAAAATGTGAAATTGTATTATATGCAGATGATACATTAATTTTCACAGAAGCAGAAACAGAGGAGATATGTCATGAAAATTTAAAAAATGATATGGATAACATTAACAAATGGTTAAAAATGAATAAGTTAAAATTAAATGAAAACAAAACAAAATTAATGGAAATTGATATGAACACTGACAGAGCATTCAAAATAAATAATGTAATAATAGAAAAAGTAAGTAATATAAAATACCTGGGTTTCCTCATAGACAGGGATTTGAACTTTAAAGAACATGTCGAATATATATGTAAAAAAAATAGGGAAAAAAATCGGGTTTTTCAAACGTTTAAGAAGTAAAGTAACAATATTAACTGCAATAAATATATACAACACCATGATAAAACCTCATTTTGAATATGGATCAACTGTGTTATTCACATGCTGTTCAGACCAACAACAGGCAAGGCTACAAAAACTCCAGAACAAGGCTATGCGCTCTATTTTGAAATGCAATCGTTTCACATCAATAGGATATATGCTAAATGCACTGAAATGGCTAAATGTAAAGCAAAGACTGCAGCTAAATACAATATGTTTTATCCAGAAAATGAAAATGGGAAATGCACCGGAATACTTGATTGAACAAATAAGATATGTTGGGGATGTTCAACCGTACAGCCTGAGGAACGCATTAGAATTTAGACCGCAACGTGTAGATACCAGTGCAATGCAAAAATCTCTATTTTCAAAAGGCCTGACCTTATACAATATGATGCCGAACAACATAAAGAGTGAAACAAATATAAATATGTTTAGAAAAGGAACAATAAATTTGTAAAAAATATTAGTTTTTAATCAGAGTATGAAATTGTTTATTAAATGTATTTTAAATGTAAATTGAAAAGTATTGTGAATGCTACTACTAAATAAATAAATAAAATAAATAAATAAAACTCATTTGGGATGTGTTTTGTGAAGTCATTGATCATTTTATACCTCCGTAATGAAAATTTTTATTTTAAAAGAAATCAACGTACGGAACACTAATTGGGCAAGTCTAACTTGCACTTGATCGGTTATTCATAAATAATTGAATATAAATTTTTTGGTCGAAAATTGCATACTAAAGTTTCAAACACCGTAATTTTTTTATTTAAAAAATACCTTCGACAATTTTTAACTATTACATTATTTTACAAGATTAATTATTATTTTCGCAGACTGGATTATTTTTTGTAAAATTATCATGCAGACAAGGAGGCGCCACATAATATTAACATTTAAAACATAATGAAAATTTTTGTTTTCTTATAATTTAAAGTACAATAAAAATATATAATCACCATTCTTTTATATTATTCACATAATAACCTTTAAAATATTTTTTTTAAAATATAGATACTTTTTGCAACGTGAAGGTGTACGTAACCCCTTAATAAACTAGCAATTTATTGACATCGTTTTCATGCTAAGTAAATAACTTCGAAACCCCTCGTATTATGTAGTAGTCTATAACATCATCTTTGTAGAAAAACCGCTACTCCTTTAGTTTTAAATTCTACTTAGTCACTTTGCACATTATGTTACTTCAATGCAAAATTTCTCGTAAAACATGCCGTTTGTACAAAAACTTAGGCAATCTTGTACCGGTTCGCCAAAAGTGAAGAATTGTGTTAAACTAGTTGTGTGTGCGCCGGTGTACCTCAAGGCTCCATACTGTCTCCTACTCTTTTTCTCATTTACATTAACGATCTGCTGGAAAAGACCGAGAATCCAATCTACAGCTTTGCAGATGACAGTACACTTATCTCTTCATTCACTTTGAACGCTCGGACATTGGCTACTCAGACGAATATCCGCAGACAGCAGGAAGTCGTTCAACTTAACAAAGACCTGGAAGAAATTATATCTTGGGGTGACAGTAACCAAGTGGAATTTAACGCTACAAAAACCCAGGCGGCAGTTTTTTCTAAAAAAGTTAACGTTGCTGAACCCGACATAGTTATGTCGGGGCATTCCATTCCTCTAACATCGTCACTCAATTTGTTGGGCGTTAATTTGGGAGCAAATATGTCCTGGCATGAACATGTTGCAGGCATAGCAAGGAGAGCTTCTCAAAAATTGGGAATATTATTTCGAACCAGAAAGCTTTACACTCCACAACAACTGTTAATTCTTTACAAAGCTCAAATTCGACCAACTATGGAATACTGCTCCCATGTTTGGAGCTCCGCTCCCAAACATACACTGCATTTGTTGGATTCTATTCAGAGAAGAGCTGTTCGTCTGAGTGGAGACCCGGAACTGACCGTCGGCCTTGATTCGCTGGAACATCGAAGAACGGTTGGCGACTTGAGCCTATTCTACAAGTACTTTCATGGAAAGTGTTCGAAGGATGTGGCCCGCTTAATTCCTCCCAGAGCGGTGCATGTTAGAAGTACACGTCGCGCTAATTCTTCACATCCGTATGAGGTTCAGCTTGTTACTCCCCGTACAACACTTTTCAAGCAGTCTTTTATATGGAGAACATCATCCCTTTGGAATAATTTGTCCGGGACTGTGTTTCCCACCGAGTACAATCTACAGCGATTCAAGAACAACGTGAATCGCCTTCTCCGCACACGTATCGCTCCTGTAGCGCTTTAGGGACTTCCCTGTAGCACGTGTGCTAGACCCATAAAAAAAACAAAAAAAAAATAGTTCTAAAAATGAACTATTCCGCTTTTCTAAACATTAACATTGACACTAACATCAAAAGTATAATAAAATTAAAAAAGAAGTAATGATTTTTAATAATAAATAAATCAAGTACTTTTTCTTTTTATTCATATTTTCTAAAATATAAATAAATTTTTGCGTATAAAAAATATAATTTCACTTTAAAATGAAAGTCACTGACAACAAATATCTTACTTCATAAAATGAACAAGAAACAACAATGACTAAAATATCAGGGGATTATTATAAGCAAATTAAAAATTTAATAACAGTGCTTGTACAAAACAAAAAAAATGCTTATTTAAATTTTAAATTTACTTTCAGATATTCTTCTAGGACGTAACATTTACCCTGCGATGTTACTGACCCGTATTCGTTTAATACGAGGGCAGCCTTTTAAGTTTTACAAACGACCACTAGATGGCGCTATTGAGATGTGACATTACCATTGTTATAAAATTTGACATTTCTTATTGTTAAAACAGTGGCGGCTTAGAAACTGGCCCAGTAGTTTGTTTACAGTGAGCGTTTAAAAAAAAAACGGTTTTGTGAACAAATGGAAATTTCAGTAAAGGCCTAACTCAACAACAATACCTTGTATCGCTTCGTTAAACTTTTGGTAATGAATCACCATCAGAAAAGACTGTTTACAATTTGTTTGCAGAATTTCGTTATGGTCGTGCTTCCGTCAGCGATTAGTGAAGGTCGACCAAAATCGGTTGTTGTTTCAAAAAACATCGATGCTATGCGCAACATGATTGAAGAGAATCAGCATATGACTTACCGTGAGATAGAGGCATCCTTAGGCATATCGGAGACTGAAGTAAATTCAATTTTGCATGAACATTTAGATGTGAAAGAGATCTGCTGCCGATGGATTCCGCATAATTTGATCGAAACTCAAAAACAGGTTCGTGTCAATTAGTGTAAGGAAATGCTTAAAAAATTTGACCGATGACATATAAAATTCGTATACAACGTCGTAACAGGAGACGAAACTTGGATATATTAGTACGAGCTGGAAACTACGCAACAATCAGCTGTTTTGGTATTCGAAGATAAACCGAATCCAACAAAAGTGGTTCGTTCGTGAAGCACCTCCAAAAACATAATCGCTTGTTTCTTTGGTTATACTGAACATATTGTAACCACTGCTTTAGAGGATCGATGAACAGTGCTGAATGGTATAAAACACTTTGTTTACCAGTAGTCATCGATGAAATCAGGAAAAACAATCGACGATGTCGCATCATTCTTCATCATGACAATACCAGCTCTCACATAACAAGTCAAACAATTGATTATTTGACAGAGAAAAACATCGAATTAATGTCTCCTTACCCGTACGCTACCCGTGTGGGTTGCTAGTCCTCCATCCGGCGCCTCCCCGGATAGGGGAATGCTACTAAGATATGAGTGGTATCAAGGAAATCAAATACTTGAGGCGGACCAAAACTAGCAATAGGGCACTCTCTTGTCCTCAGGGTGAGAAATCGCCCTTAAAGGCGGATGAACTACATAAGTCGTCAACGGCATGGGAATGCAGAAGGAAATGGTAAACCACTGCAGTAATGATTCAAATTGAATATACCTAGTTAAAATCATGATGGCAAAGTCCAGAGCGAAAAATTCCGAAGTCTCTAGTCCCCCAACCCCCCAATCGGATCTCCGGGGGGGGGACAGTTTTGATCGCTGTTAAATTAGAAAAGAAAACATTGAAAAACATCAAAATATGCACCTGGACCGTAAAAACTTTTTACCAGGCAGGAAAAGTTCATAATGCAATCCTAGACATCAAAAATACTTGGCATATCCATTATGGGAATAAGCAAAGTAAGATGGCCAGGTTCGGGGCACTGCAGCACGGAAAATTACAAAATATACTATTCAGGATCGGCCGAAAATAAACATGAGTACGGAGTGGCGTTGAATAAGCTACAGACAAATGCGTTACAAATGTTATGCCTATTTTAGACAGAATAATTCTTCTCCAATAAGAACCTCTTAAAGTCATACAAATATATGCTCCCACTGCATCACCAGCAAATAACAGAAGTCCTAAAAATAATACAAAACCGAGACTTGATAGTCGTAATGGGAGATTTCAACGCCAAGGTTGGAAAAAGTATGTTAGGAACTTCCGTAAGAGCATATGGTCTAGGGGAAAGAAAAAACAGAGGCAAACGACTAAACATTTTCAGTGAAGAAATAGGTTATGTTATCACTAACACCTTCTTCAACCTACCACCACGAAGATTACACACGTGGAAGTCCCCACTAGACTCACCAGACCATATCACCAGAAATCAAACAGAATGTATTCTAGTGAATTAACGTCTTATAAATAATGTTGTATCTATCAAAACATGTCCCAGTGCTGATATAAACTCGGATCACAATGCCCTGGTAGGGGTTCTAAGAATTATCTTGAAAAAGTTAAAAAGAAAATAGAAAAACATATACGATATGCGACAACTTAAAGACGAAAATGTAAAAAACGTAATTAAAAAAGATCTTAATAAAGAACTCCGAGACAGATCTAAACGAAGACATAGAATCTGAAATAGAAAAGTCAAATGAAATAACAAGGAGGCTAAAGAATAAGTATCTAACTATGGAACAAATACATAAAAGGAAGGAATGGATGACTGATGACATTCTAAGACTAATGGAGGAATGACGGTTACACAAAAACAGAGGTAACAAAAGAGAATATAGCAGACTACACACACAAATACAGAAAGAAATTCGAACAGCTAACGATAGGTAGAATGGTGAAAGCTGTAAAGAGATCGAGGAGTTGCAGGGAAAGTACGATAGCTTTAATATCTATCGAAAAATCAGAGACTTAACTGGTGAACGGAGAACGAAATCAAATGAACGTTTAATGGATCATCAAGGAAACGTTGTTATTGATAAAGAAGAGAAACTGAAGATATGGCAAGACTATATTACAGAGTTATTTTCTGATGCAAGACCAGATCAGCCGCAATGCTCAATAGACTTGTTTGGGCCCTGTATTACCACTGATAAAGTGCGCATTGCAATAAATCAACTAAAAAATGGAAAGGCCACCGGTCCCGATGAATTTCATGGGGAGTTTTTTAAGGTCTTAGATGAGGCTGGGATTAAGTGGCTTACGGTGATCTACAATAAAATCTATGATTTAGGTAGAATCCCAGAAAGCTGGTTAAAGTCTGAGTTTACGAGGCTGGTTTGAAAAGTCCGTGCAAAGTCCGAGAGATGGCACCACCGGCGCGTATCGAGGTCATGTTTAGTTAGTAGCATCTCTTGAATGAACGCACACCAAGTTTCAGCCATATTGGTCTATTTCTTTGTGTTTGGCATTCGTGTGAATCAAGGAGGTCGAGTGATTTTCAAGAAATGGACGAAAAAGAATTTCGTGTGGTGATTAAACATTACTTTATCAAAGGCAAAACGCCTCAGGAGACTAAAGAGAAGCTTGATAAACATTATGGTGACTCTGCACCTTCGATTAGAACAGTTTATAAGTCGTTTCAAAATTTTCGGACTGGCCATATGGGCACAAGTGACGCTGAACGTTCTGAAAGGCCTGTGGAGGTTCCGACTCCAGAAGTCATTGATCAAATCCATGATATGGTGATGGATGACAGAAGAGTTAAGATGCGTGAGATTGCTAGTGCTGTGGGCATCTCGACTGAACGGGTACATAATATTTTGCATAAACATTTGGACATGAGAAAGCTATCCGCAAGATGGGTGCCGCGATTGTTCACGCTTGACCAAAAACGGAATCGTGTGAAGTGTTGCAAGGATGGTTTGCAGCTGTTCCAGAAGAATCCGGAGGACTTTAAGCGTCGTTTCGTCACTGTGGATGAAACATGGATACATTACTATACTCCTGAGACCAAACAACAATCTAAACAATGGGTTACCAAGGGAGAATCTGCACCAAAAAAGGCGAAGACCGTTCCTTCGGCCGGAAAGGTTATGGCGACTGTCTTTTGGGATTCGCAAGGGATAACCCTCATCGACTATCTGGAAAAGGGTAAAACTATTACAGGTGAATATTATTCATCGTTATTGGACCATTTGAAAACCGAGCTGCAAGAAAAACGCCCGCGATTGGCCCACAAGAAAGTCTTTTTTTCCATCACAACAACGCACCAGCACACACCTCAGCAGTTGTGGTCGCAAAATTAATGGAAATAGGATTCCAACTCGTTTCACATCCCCCCTATTCTCCAGACTTGGCTCCCTCGGACTACTATTTGTTCCCCAATTTGAAGAAATGGCTGGCGGGACAAAGATTTTATTCAAACGAGGAGGTGATTGCAGACACTAACGGATATTTTGCAGACTTGGACAAATCCTATTATTCGGAAGGGATCAACAAACTAGAACATCGTTGGACGAAGTGTATAAGCCTAAAAGGAGACTATGTCGAAAAATAAAAAAGGTTTACCCCAAACACATAAGTAGTTTTTATTTTTGCACGGACTTTTCAAACCAGCCTCGTATAATGATCCCAAAAAATGTAGCCGCTAAAAAATGCAGAGAATATCGAACAATTAGCCTGATAAGCCATCTTTTAAAAATACTTCTGAAAATCATTCACAGAAGAATTTACAAGTTGTGTGAAGAAAACATGCAGGTTTTGATTTAGCGATGTAGAGACGTCAATTGTGACGTATATTTGTTCCTTATCGACTACCAAACGACCCTTGATAGAGTCCAACATAGATGGAAAGAATCTGCGAATTAGTGGCAATCTTTACTGGAACCAGATAGCATTTATTAACGCAGATGGGAAGCGCTCATAAGGCATATCGATTGAGCGTGGAATAAGGCAGGATTGTGTTTTGTCTCCACTACTGTTTAATATATATGTTCTGAGCAAATCTTCAGAGAAGCACTGGAAGAGGTTGATGAAGGAATACTGCTTAATGGGGAGCGAATAAATAACATTCGGTATGCTGACTATACGGCGGTTAAGGCTGATAAAGGGTCTGCAACATCTTATAACAAAAATAAACGAAGTCAATAATCGATACGGCCTCGATCATAACATGATAAATGAACAATGGGATCATTCGCAGGAAATTGGTTGCCGTATCGAAAAAGCTAGAGCAGTGTTCCTCAAAATGACATGACTTTTCAAAAGATCAGCAATAAAATTGAGCATAAAAATGAGACTCCTAAGATGTTATGTCTTCAGTGTCCTTCTTTATGGTGTGGAATCTTGAACGCTGACTGAAGCCACTTCTAAGAAACTTGAGGCATTTGAACTATGGCTGTATAGCCGAATTTTGAAAATTTCTTATACTGACCATATTACTAACGAGGATGTCTTGCTTCGCATAAACAAGAACCTGGAAATAATGAAAACTGTTAAAGTTGGAGTATTTAGGACACATAATGAGAAATCCCAACAGATATGGATTGCTACAGCAAATACTACAAGGAAAGGTATTTGGAAAAAGGGGACCAGGACGCAGACGTATTTCCTGGCTAAACACTCTGAGAAATTGGTTCTCAACAAATACTACCGGTCTTTTCAGAGCTGCAGTAGTTTTATTTATTTATGTATTTATTTAGTAGTAGTATTCACAATACTTTTCAATTTACATTTAAAATAAATTTAACAAACAATTTCATACTCTGATTAAAAACTAATATTTTTTACAAAATTTATTGTTCCTTTTCTAAACATATTTATATTTGTTTCACTCTTTATGTTGTTCGGCATCATATTGTATAATGTCAGGCCTTTTGAAAATAGAGATTTTTGCATTGCATTGGTATCTGCACGTTGCGGTCTAAAATCTAATGCGTTCCTCAGGCTGTATGGTTGAACATCCCCAACATATCTTATTTGTTCAATCAAGTATTCCGGTGCATTTCCCATTTTCATTTTCTGGATAAAACATATTGTATTTAGCTGCAGTCTTTGCTTTACATTTAGCCATTTCAGTGCATCTAGCATATATCTTTTTGATGTGAAACGATTGCATTTCAAAATAGAGCGCATAGCCTTGTTCTGGAGTTTTTGAAGTCTTGCCTGTTGGTCTGAACACCATGTGAATAACACAGTTAATCCATATTCAAAATGAGGTTTTATCATGGTGTTGTATATATTTATTGCAGTTAATATTGTTACTTTATTTCTTAAACGTTTGAAAAACCCGATTTTTTTTCCCTATTTTTTTACATATATATTCGATATGTTCTTTAAAGTTCAAATCCCTGTCTATGAGGAAACCCAGGTATTTTATATTACTTACTTTTTCTATTATTACATAGATAAAGTAATAATATCCAGAATGATTGCCAACATTCGAGGCATAGGCACTTTAAGAAGAAGAAGACCCGTATTCACCTGATTTATCGCCTAAAGACTTCTTTTTGTTCCCGAATGTCAAAAAAAAATACGTGGACAGCGATTTTTTATCACCTCAAGAAGCTGTTGAATCCTTCCAAAACCATGTTTTTGAGCTACCAACTTCAGAGTGGAAAAAATGTTTTGGGAATTGGTTCGAACGATGCAGAATTGTATAAATCTTAAAGGCGAATATTTTGAGAAACAATAAAACGATTTGTGCCAAATTTTTTTTTTCTTTCAATGTTTTGGTAAAGACTTAAAAGGTAGCCCTCGTAAATATATAAATTAAATATAAAGTAATTTTAGAATGACTAATGTTTGTACATAGAGAAAATCTATCTTTCGCATGGTAGGATCTCAACAAATATATAAAAGAATTTTCTACTTGTTAAATTTGTTATAATGAAAAATCGTAAAAACAAGGATGTAATAAATATTCCGTGAACAGTGGATTGCTTATTATAATATTTAGAAAACTTGGAGAATTACGAATTAATACCACTTTCCAAAATTTATTTTTGTCGTTCTGTATATCTATGATGGCAATTGCGGAACAATTTTAGGTGGGAAACAGGACTACCATCTACTAACAAAAATAACGTAAAAGCTTTAAGAACAATAGCAATATTCTTCACATTTTAGGTTATGAAATAATAATTGCAAGAAAATTTAATATCTAAAAATATCTTTTTTTAGAAAAATCCCTCACACACTGTGCCTACACTGGAAGATGAAGATGGCTTCGTCCTTTGTGACAGTCATGCCATAATGGGATATCTTGTTGCAAAATATGGAAAAACAGACACTCTATATCCTAAAGACGACTATAAACAGCGAGCAATAATTGATGAAAGATTGCATTTCGATTCTAGTACATTGTTTGGCCGAATGGCAGCTATTTCGGTTAGTATAAGATAAGTTACTAAATTGTTTAGAACTCAGTTTTGGCCTTCAGGCTATTGACTCAATTAAAACCATATAATCAATTGCAGAAGAGCATACGGCTAGTTACGAATTCAATTATGCAACAAAATTAATATATGTTCTTTTATCAGCCTCGCAGATAATAGAACACGATGGTAGGATACAACGAATTGTACTAAGTACACATACCTAATACTCCAACGAAAGCTGACACATCGGCTTCCAAGCCGATAGAGTAGTTGACACGGTCAACAATTGACCATATCAACCACTCTGTCGGCTTGAAAGCTGCTGTGTTAGCTTTCGATGGAGTATTAGGCATGCGTACTTAGTACAATTCGTTGTATCCTACCATCGTGTTCCGTAACTACTTGGATAAGTACCAATAAATTATGTTCTCTTGTTTGTCAGTCCTAGCCCGACTGACAAGCCGTGGGGGATGGATTTGACGAATAAGAGAACAGTGGGTAAACTGCTGAAATATGGGCCTTATCTGGAATAGAATAATGGACAAAAATGTGTGAGTTCTTACGAACTAACTAGTAGGTTCCTGCCGCTTCACTTGCGTGAACTATACATGTATATTCTTAATTCTTCAAAACTATGATTTTTCTCAACCAATCGACAGTTACGTCATAATAGTAATTTGCCTTGATTTGAGCGAAATATAAGAAAAGGCAGATCCATTTATTTACGTAGGTGGTAATTAAAATGGTGGAAAAGCATATTTTATACTTTTTGAAGACATTAATAAAAGTCGATGCGATTAATTGCTTCAACTATTTACCATAACGTTTTTGTCGTCTGTATACTATATAAAATAATGAAAATACGTCCCTGTGTCCTCATAGCAACGAATTGTACCTTAAATGTTTGCACATAGATAACAATCGCACATAGTACCAGTGCACACCCTTAAAATACTCCAAAAATAATGCTTTTCTAGTTGCAAATAAAGAGGTGAAACTTATCACATTAAAAAGTCGCGTTAATGTCCGAGGACTTTCACCAGTTCATGTCACCTGGGTTAATACACAACATGATGAAAATTTAAATAATTAAAAACTTTGCGACATAATTGTAGATGGCTGTCAGGAAAAGCATACCTAATCAATTTTAATCCAACATGTAACGAAAACACTGCGTGAGCTATCAATGATCATGGGTCCGATTATCTTCAGAAAAATTACTTTTCGTTTTCTAGATAGACTTAAGTTAAAAAATTGCTGTCAAAAGTTCAAAATACGAGGATGGATTAAAAAGTTCGCGGCCTCACCAACAAATAATTATAATATTTCTATTATAGTACCCTCAATAAGTTCATACTTTCTTTGGTTGTCACAGCCTAAAAGTTTGTTGCTGTAGAATTTGTGGTTTTTAGGTTAGAACGAGTTTAGTGAGACCAAGCGCAGCGTTTTTGGAAAAATGGAAAAAATTGAACAACGTGCGGTCATCAAGTACCTGTTTAAAAAAAGATTAACACCAAAAGAGATCCATGATAATATGAAAACAACACTAGGGGAATCTGCTCCGTCATATACCCCTGTGAAAAAATGGATTGCAGAATTTAAACGTGGACGAGAGAGCATCGAATATAACCCTCGCTCCGGCCGGCCCACGATGTCTACGACTGAAAAAAACATCGGCAAAGTGTGTGATCTCATATTGAAAGACCGTAGATTAGCTATCACAGAGATTGTAGACACTATAGGCATCTCATATGAACGAACACAAGACATCATTGCCAACGAACTAGGATTTTCCAAGGTTTCCGCTAGGTGGTTCCCCAGATTGCTTTCAGTTGAATAAAAACGAATTCGACTCACGATTTCTCGCGACTGTTTGGAGATGTTTGAGGCTGATTCGCAAGATCCATTGCCACAAACCCAGGTTTGTGGCAATGGACGAAACCTGGGTTTACCACTATACTCCAGAGTCAAAACAATAATCCAAGCAGTGGAAAAAATCTGGTGAACCGACCCCAAAGAAAGCAAAGGCAAAGCTGTCGGCTGGAAAAGTGATGGCGTCAGTTTTTTGGGATGTTAAAGGTATTATTACGGTGGACTACCTTCCGAAAGGCAAAACAATAAAATCGACTTACTATTGCACCCTTTTGCGTCGTTTACGTGCAGAAATTAAAGAAAAACGCCCAGGATTACTGAGAAAGAAAGTTGTTCCATCAGGACAACGTTCGCGTTCACACATCTGTTGAGACTCTGGCTCAAATTCGTAATTGTGGTTTCGAATTGCTGCCCCACCCGGCTTATTCTCCTGATTTGGCACCTTCGGACTTTCATTTGTTTCCAAATCTAAAAAACACCTCGGTGGCCTGAAATTTTCATCAAATGAACAAGTCGAAGCTGCAGTTAATCAGTATTTTGAAGACCTTGAGGAATCTTTTTTTCAAACAGGTGCGGAAACTTTGGAAAGCAGGTGAAAGAAATGCATAGAACTAGGTGGAGATTACGTGGAAAAATAAAAATATTTTTGTACGTATTTTATTTTGTTTTTTTGACTAGGCCGCGAACTTTTCAATCAATCCTCGTATTTATACGGAATTCTTTTTAGGTTAGGTTGATGCTTCACTCCATAATTCTTTAACATTACGACTTTAGCATATACCGTATATTGGGTGTTATGGAAATCAGTGCATATATTAAAACGGTGACTCGTGGAGTCATGTAGAAGGTGATTTAATACTTTTTTTTTAAATCGAAAATTTTTGAAAAATTTAAATGTTTAAAAAATCTGATTTTACCGCCAAACCAAGCAGCACCTCAAAGGGCGCCATTGTATAAACTAGTTCAGGCGCAGATGCAGATACATTGTTACTGCTCATACAATGCGCTGGCGCGGAGTTAAATCTTACCGACACTGTAAATGTCACGTTCTTGTTAACAATCAGGGTTGTTGTTGAGAATCGATTCTTTCCTTTAATATTGAGATCCACTATTTAAGCTGAATTTTTGGCAATCGGTCTTGCTACAAGAAGGTGTCAGTTCGAATATACGGAGTGAGTTCCACAACACCCTGTATAAACTGTATTATTTTTTTTTGAAAAGTAATTTCCTAAATTAGTGAGACAACTCAGTTACTTTTACTTTTCTATTTTTAGAAACCTTTTTGGGCTCAGAACCAACAGCCCACTCAAGAAGAGCTTGATAATCTAAGGGATGCTTTACAAGTTTTGGAGAGATTGTTGACACAAAATAAAACTGACTATGTTGCAGGAAACAACCTATCTATTGCTGATTTTAGCATTTTTACCACAGTGGGCTACATTAATAATTTTGTACCGATTGCTGGTTTCCCACATATCGTAAAATATCTCGAAAAAATTCAGATACTTCCTTGCCAGGAAGTTAACGAAGAAGGAGCAGCTATAGCTGAAGCTGGGGTTAGAGAACGGCTCAAAATATAAGATGTTTTTATTTAGAGATTTAAAATAACATATATTTTCTATGGTTTTTTTAGTTTAACCGTAAATAGTCATCGGGCTATCAGTCCAACTAATAATTTATTAATCTTAAAATATCCAAACATCTGGTGAGTAATATGTTTCTGTATCTATTCATGCAAACGGTATCTCGGAAACAGTAGACGGTATTAATAAGGAAAAAAAGACAAAACAGTTCTTGGTTTGTAAAACTATTAGAGGTATGATTCAATATCAGTAACGATTGTCTGCAAAATCTACAATTTGGCAACAAGTTCGGGCTTTTTGGTAACGTGGAATTTTTTTGCAGTTCTCTTCTTAATTCTTCTTGCATCTCGCTATATCATATATTATACAGTTTCCGAAGTTTTTGTTTAAAGTCCAAGGTCCAATTCAATCCTATTTGTGTGGCTTACCATTTAAGTTTTGTTGGGAATATTGGACTATAATGTGTAACTTTTAGGTTATTTTAAAGAAGAATGGGCCAATAGGTAGTGCAAAAAATAAGTCAGTAGTTTTTGAGTAAAATGTCAGGTTTAAATTTTATATTAACGAAGTATAAAAGAATTAATGATATTTATTTTATATTATTTCTAAATTTATTCCCCTTTATTTATGTTACAGTGCAAATAGGCACATGGCAGTGTAAAAGATTTATAGGAGCATTAAAAAAATTAAAAATATAAACAGGTTAATACTTAAAAAAGTTGAATCGATGTTGCAAAAATCCCAAATTCTCAGATATTCTGAATCACTTATATCCTTCTTTTTCTTTTTCTTCGGGTAACATGACCGTTCAACGATCATTGGTTATCACGCTGGCTACCATGTTGATGATGATTCTTTTATTGACAGCCGCTCGGAAAAGTTGTACCGTAGACTTTTTATACCACTCTATAATCAGATAGAAGATTTCGTATTTTTCAGGAAGTCTCATAATGTAGCCAAAATATTCTTATTTGCGTCGCTTGATGGTCGTGACCACCTCCAAGTCCTTGTTCATGTGAGTGAGAATGCTGTTGTTACTAATTATATCGATCCAACTGATCTTGAGCAGTCGTCGATACACCCGCATCTCGAATGCCTTCAAACGTTTAAACATTGCTTCAGTTAGCGTCCACGCCTTCATGCCGTACAAGAGGACCGGAAAGACATAACAGCCGGATAGATCGTGACTAGTTAAGATTTTTTTGTTCTTTGTAAATGCGGCTCTGGCTTTTTCTATTAGAATTTTGACTTCCACAGTCGGATCCTAGGGGTCGTCGATATTGCTACCAAGATACATCAATTTACCAACTCTCTCTATCTTTGTGCCACTGACTGTAATACTACCACCTTCAATATTAAATTCTTTACTTATAATCATATATTTTGTTTTATTTGCATTGAGTCTTAACAGGTTGACTGCCGACCACTCCGATCGGAGTGCGTCGGGTCTCTTCGCCAACGCCGTCTACTCCGATCGGAGTTCGACATGGGTTCTTACGAAACGTTTTAGTATTCCATCGGCGTTGTATATGAAACTTGTTTCTAGTGGTGGCGTTGCTTAAAAACGCAAGTTCTAACAGGTGCTTAAGTGGTTCCGCGGATTTGCTTTTGGTTTGGTTGTAATCTGCCGTACAGTATGGACAATCAACCTGGGCCTTCTGGTATTAAAAAAAGACATTGTAGTGATGAAAAAAAAGGTATATGATAAGAAAAAGAAGCTAACTGACACTGAATTATTGCAGCTATTGGTAGTAGTGACGAACATTACGTACCAGACACAGACGATAGTGATGTAAATTCAAGCTCCGAGTCCGAAGAAGAGAATTTTATAGACCCTATTCGGCCACATCAAACACTTCCTAGCCTTGATGAGATAAAATGGAACGACAGAGGTGCGTTAAAACAAATTTTGTTCCAGAAAACCCAGGAATTATTGGTGCAAATTCCAGGACAAGGTGCACCTATCGATTTTTTCGAAATGATCATTGATGATGATTTTTTACAAACTATTGTAGAACGAACGAACTCTTACGCAGTCGAGGTTTTGCTGCGCCCAAAAACAAGTACAAAATCACGTATTACTAATTTTAAAGATCTTACTCTTGACGAACTAAAAATTTTTTTGGCCCTGTTACTTCACACTGGCACAATATCCTTGAGCCGTCTTAACAATTATTGGAAAACTGATCCGCTATTTAATCTACCTGTTTTTAGAAAATATATGTCAAGGAATAGATTTTTGCTTATCTTGAGGTGTTTGCATTTTACATCTCCAGATATGGATCCGGCAGATCGGCTAGGAAAGATTAGATTTATGGCAGATTTTTTTAACAACAAGATGGGAGAAATTTACTATCCTGGAAGAGAGTTGTCTTTGGATGAAGCTATGGTACTTTATCGGGGTCGTCTCCAGTTTAAACAGTATATCAAGAATAAGCGTCATAAGTATGGTATGAAGTTATACATGCTGACAAAGCCTAATGGACTTATTTTGAAATTTCGTGTCTACGAAGGTGCGACAGATGTTTATGGTGGAAGCGGACATACTGAAAAGATTGTTTTACATTTTATTGGAGGAAAAATTGGGTGTGGGACATGTTGTTTATCTAGACAATTTTTACAATAGTGTTAATTTAGCTAGGAAATTACTTCAACAAAATACATACTGCACTGGTACGCTGAGAGCTGAGAGGAAAGATAATCCGAAAGAGGTAATGAGTGCAAACTTAAAACGTGGTGAGAATAAATCTATGTTTTGCAATGGAGTGCATGTCCGAAAATGGCGCGATAAACGCAATGTTCAATACATTTCAACAGAATTTCGAAGCGAAATGGGCATTTTTAAAAACAAAAGAAATCAAGAATCTGAACAACCTTGCGCAATCATTGGATATAATGCTTTTATGTCCGGTATAGATAGAGAGGATCAAATGATGGCATATTATCCTTGCAGCCGTAAAACCATTCGGTGGTACAAAAAGTTATTCATGTATGTGCTGCAAATGAGCATGATAAACGCCTATTTTTTGTACAATAAATATTCGCGGTCTGACCAGTTACGATTATATGACTTCCGATTGGATGTCATAAGAAATTTACTAGCCAGACGACCAATTACTAATTTGCCGCAAATTCCTCCAGGCCAAATAAATGTCCACAGCATTAGCAAAGTAGAAAAAATTGTTAGTGAAAAAAAAGGAACTAAAGAAACAAAACGGGTAAGCAGAAAGGAATGCAAAGAATGCAGGAAAAATAAAATAAGAAAGCAAACAGTGTATGAATGCAAAATGTGCCCTGGACAACCAGGTTTTTGCCTTAATTGCTTTGAGGATTACCAAAAAAATGTACAAAAATAATTTAGAAATAAATGTTTTGAGTTCATGAGTTCGATTTATTATTTCTTTACTTATTTAATTGGACACTCCGATCGGAGTGTTCGGCATCTAGTAAAAATTTTCACTTGCAATGCCGATTACTCCGATCGGAGTGAAATTTTTTTTTTCTAATATTTTGAATGGCACATAAAAAAAACACATCCAAGACTCATTTTAATTCATATTTACCACAATAAAATAAAAATATTTGGAAAAATCTTACCGGCGTCAACCACAAACTCAAAAATATAGATCGGCAGTCAACCTGTTAAACCAAACTGTGTACAAGTGTCAGTTATTTTATCCATAAGTTTTTGTAACTCTTTTCCGTTAGTAGTGATAATTAATGAATCATCGGCGTATCTGATGTTATTTATGTTAACGCCGTTGATGTTGATTCCCTCAGTGGTACTAGTGAATGATTCATTGAATATCACCTCCAAATAGAGGTTGAATAACAAGGGCGAGAGACTACAATATCAACAATATCTCTATCAGAAGCAATTTTTTCATAACAGGAACTTTTTATATTATATAAATGGTTTCTTCGTCGTATGGATATAGCCGAAACATTATGTATGTTGCAAATATATATTTTATCTAGTATAATCCCCATTCTCACTTTAAACTTTCTAACGCAAATGGATAGTTTAATCCATAAATATACTTTATTACTAGTTTTACTAGATGATAAGTTTTTTTTGTTATGTATGTTAATAATACTAGTTTACTATTGACCTAAATATTACAAAATTATAAAAATATAAACTTGCTATGAATAAAGCTATACGTACCACACTTAGAGCTGTCCTTAATTCAATTACAGAAATTGTAAGATAACAACTGAATTACTCTTGCAAATTCAATTACCTTAATTTAATTGCATTCTTTAAAGGGTTACTGTACTTGTTTGCTAACAATTAAGATTAACGTAATGGAATGCCTTTCGCTGTAACTGAAGTATCAGAGCGGTAATTCAACTACATCCATAGCTGTTGAATTACTTTCAAATTAATTAAATTATCCTTGGTAATGCAGTTACTAAAGCTCTAATTCCATTCCTTTTATAAATATTTAAACAACTGTCAGTATTGCAATTATAATCTCGTATTTCTGCGGTTCAAAAATACAGGTATAAAAAAGAACCATGGATTTAAATATACCCAGATTATTCAACTGCTTCAAAAGTATACTTTTGCAAAAGTAAAGATATTTAGTAGATAATTAAGAAACTTGGTTAAAACGTAATATTACAATATTACTTAAAAAATAATTTCGCGAATCATATATCGAGAAACTTTTGGTAACTTTATTTGATTTTTTTGTGTGAATTGTGCTTAAACCGGGGTTGACCCTCGAAAGACTCATTTAAGTCAAGCATTTGATCGATCAAGAACGTGACCCCATCTAATATTGTGGGCTTTCAGCCACGACTTAAATTAGTACAATGGAAGTAAATGAACATATAAGTACTAGGTATGTATATTTATTTGCAAAAACTGTATTTTTAAATGACTGCAATTTTTTTCAAGAAAATTATAAATACTCCAGCAGATTATTAAATTAAGAAGGAAAAAAATTGAAACGAAAAATTCCGTTAAGATTTTTTTTTGCAGGAGTTCACTAAAAATGCAACTTTTTCTTGTAAATTTGGAAAATATTGCCACAACAGATGGAATCCCCCAGATTCGCTCCTGTTATTGATATTATCTCTCCGAAATAGCCTACGTCTGAATTATTACTGAGTAATTATATATATATATATATATATATATATATATATATATATATATATATATATATATATATATATATATAACAAGGATTTTCTACAGCTGACGCTGTCTTCCTTCTCTCAGCCTTTGATTCCATCAGTTTCTATCTTCCCAGTCTCCATCTGTTAGATCCCTGTCCTCCATAGCCTCGTCCACATCGTCTCTCCACAATCGTCTGGGTCTTCCTCTTTTTCTTCTCCCTATAGGGCTCGTTATTTTCTTTATCCTATTATCTTCCCTTCGTCTTATGTGTCCATACCATTTTAATCGTTTTTCTTCAATGGTATTTATTGCGTTCTCTTTGATGTTCATTCTGCTTCTTATTTCTTCATTGGTTATTCTCTCCATACGTGTCACTCTACAACATCTCTACCGCGTTAATTTTAGATTTATTTCTTTTGTTGATCGTCCATGTTTCTGACCCGTATGTCATTATGCTTTGTATTATTGATTTGTATATGCGTGTTTTGTTTCTCTTTGTAATGTGCTTGTCCCACCAAGATCGAATTTAATTGTCTTATGCATGTTCGCGTTTGTCCTAATCTAGCTTTAATCTCGTCTTCTGATGTTGCGTTTTTTGAAATGATGGTTCCTAGATATTTAAATCTATCGGTTCCTTTGATTATTGTTTCGTTATCTACTTCTAGATTCTCCACGTTTCCCTCCTTTGTTGTTAGATATCCCGTTTTATCAAAGTATATTGCTAATCCCGCTTTAGTGTATTCTTCTTTCAGTTTTCTTACCATATAACTGAGGTCTTCCTCATCTTGCGCTATGATTACTTGGTCGTCTGCAAAACTCAGAGTATATAAGTAATCTTTTCGTATTGGGACTCCCATTCCACTACATTTTTGCTTCCATTTTTTTAATGTTTGTTCGAGGTATATTTTGAATAGTGTTGGGGATGTAGAGCATCCTTGTAATAGGCCTTTTGATGTTTGGAGTCTCTTCCCTATTTTATGTCCTATTTTTATGTTCACTGTGTGGTTTTCGTAGAGAGCTTTTACTGCGCATATTAGTTCTTTGTCAATGCCTATTTCTTTCATTGCGTTCCATAATCGTTGTCTTGGTCATAGGCCTTTCTTATGTCTATGAAGGCTAGATGAACTGAGTAATTAAACAACCATAAATTAACTGAAATAATATAAAGTAATTGAATGCTTTAGAGTAATTAAATTACAGAAGAGTAAGTTAATTACTCTTAAGTAATTGAATTTTTTTAAAGTATATTCAATTCACATAAAATAATTTAACAGAAGCTAGAGATAATTCAAATATATTACATTCTACCCGCAACAATTGTGGCACTAATTCCTTTATGTCAGTAATGGGTAACTATCGTACTCTTTTCAAGTAACTGGGGAAGTAATGGACAATAACTCTGATCACATCGACTAAAGGAAGTCAAGAATGAGATTTAATTTAACTCTTAACATATTAATCAATTTATAGGTCTGATCGTTGTCAAGAATATACTTGCTAGATAGCCTGTGGTGTAATCAAAGGTAGCAGAGGAGTAATATGTACTCCTCTTGTTCATATTATTATAGAAAATAGCACCGCGTCCTCTTGAAAAAAGGGAAACTTTTAAAATTCTATTATATGAAAAGATTATTTGACTGTGAAAACTCTCCACCTCCCTTTCATCCATTTTTAAATGAGGTAATAGTTTTTGAAGTTCAACTATATGAAAAATTTTTGTAACAAATATCTCCCTGACTGAGTCGTTGGTTTTGGGATAACGATGTAGGTAAAGATTTAAGCTTTTACGGTTCTAATATTTTTTTCATCAACGAGCAGGTTGTTAGTGCAACCTCCCTATAAGCAGTTTTATTTTTAGTATTATAAAATTATATAAAAAACAACACTATGTTTTAATTTCCAATATATTTAAAGTCAATTGACAATTGTTTCACCATACAATGGCTTCTTCAGAAGTAAATTTATTTTTTTACTTCTGAAGAAGCCATTGTATGGTGAAACAATTGTCAAGTGACTTTAAATATATTGGAAATTAAAACATAGTGTTGTTTTTTATATAATTTTACTAGCCTGGCCCGCGGCTCCGCTCGCGTGGACTTGATTCACCACTATCGTCACTGCTTATTCCTTAATTTACCCAACGTAATAAAATATCTCTCATTATTTCCCCTTATCTCTCAATATTTCTCCTTGTCTCCCATTATCTCTACATAATTTTGATTATCTAGGCTTAACTCTGCTCATCTCCCATTATTTCTCCTTATCTCCCATTATTTCTCCTTATCTCCCATTATTTCTCCTTATCTCCCATTATCTCACCTTATCTCCCATTATCTAGGCCTATCTCGACTTATCTCTCAATATTTCTCCTTATCTCCCATTATTTCTCCTTATCTTCCATTATCTCACCATAACTCCCATTATCTAGACTTATCTTTGCTTATCTCCCATTATTTCTCCTTATCTCCCATTATTTATATTTATCTCCCATTATCTCACCTTATCTCCCATTATCGAGCCTTATCTCGACTTATCTCCCATTATTTCTCCTTATCTCCCATTATCTAGGCTTATATCGAATTATATAGAACATATGTTTAAATTTATAAAAACACGTAAATCGGATAAGTGGTTCTCAAGTGATAGGCGCACTAACGGACAGACAGACAGACAGAAAGACGTTGTATTTTATATATATTCTAGATAGAAGATTATAGATAACCTGGCCAGAGAACAAATGTATGAATTAAAAAAAAAACACGTAAATCGGATAAGGAGTTCTCGAGTGATAAGCGCACTAACGGACAGACACATAGACAGAGAGACGTTGCATTTTATATATATTATATTCTTTGCTACATGATATTGTTCCATATTTAATGCTTTAGGCAGTGTATTGCAAGAGAACGCGCTAGCGACTTGATTCACTATTATCGTCACTGCTTATTCCTTATGTCACCTAACGTAATAAAATATATCCTATAACCTAGCCAGAGAACATATGTATGTTTAACAAAAAAGCACGTAAATTGGATAAGTGGTTCTCCAGTGATAAGCGCACTAACAGACAGACAAACAGACAGACAGAGAGACGTTGCATTTTATATATATTATAGATATTCTTTGCTACATGATATTGTTCCATATTTAATGGTTTAGCATGTTTAAAAAAAAAGCATGTAAATCGGATAGGTGGTTCTCCAGTGATAAGCGCACAAACGGACAAACAGACAGATATACGTTACATTTTATATATATTATAGATGTAATAAAATATATATCTATAACCTGGTCAGAGAACATATGTATGAATTTAAAAAAAATCACGTAAATCGGATAAGTGGATCTCGAGGGATAAGCGCACTAATGGACAGACAGACAGACAGAGAGACGTTGCATTTTATATATATTATAGACATAGATTATTATTATGTAACTTGGCCAAAGAATATATGTATGAATTTTAAAAAAAGACACATAAATCGGATAAGTGGTTTTCGCGTGATAAACGCCCTAATGGACAGACATACAGACAGAGAGACATTGCATTTTATATATATTATAGATTATAGATATTATCTGCTACATAATATTGTTCTATATTTAATGGTTTAGGCGGTGTATTGCAAGGCAACGCGCTAGCGGCAAACTTTTTTCCGACATCATTCACTATTTTACGTTACTACTCATTCCTTATGCTACCTATCGTAATAAAATATAGCCTATAACCTGGCCAGAGAACATAAATATGTTTTTAAAAAAAAAGTACGTAAATCGGATAAGTGGTTCTCCAGTGATAAGCGCACTAACGGACAGACATACAGACAGACAGACAGAGAGACGTTGCATTTTATATATATTATAGATTATGAATTTCCAACAAGTATCGGCTAACACAATCAAAGATTTAGTATTATATTTTTTCCTGAAAAAAACGTATTTAGTATCAGTCCTCGAACTTGGACGCACCACTGTGTAGACTATATCATATTGACAGGCTGTCTAAACCTTCAGTGTTAAAGTGAAAGTGAAGATTGTGTGATTTTGATACCACAGAATGTTTTTAAAACACAACTTGTCCTAGATATATCTAAAAGCATACAGTTATTGGTGCGTTTCGGCTTCTGAAGTGTACGAATAACTTAAACGATTTTAGGGTTCTTCTGAAATGTTTAAAACGACGAAAAGTGGCGTTTAAAAACTGAGTGCACCCATAAAAAAAATTGAAATCATCCATGAGATTGATTGACATCGGCAATGTCACACAGATCACATTTAGGGCCTCTACTTTTTAACATATTTATAAATGATCTTGCTGTAACAGCGGGTGTTGAATAGCTACTTTATGCGAATGACGTAAAGTTATATTGCAGAATTAAAGAGCTGAATGATTCCCTAACACTACAGAATGACTTTAATTGTATAAATGATTGGTGTAACGACCACACATTACTTTTAGATATATCCAAATGCAATATTATCACCATTGCCAAAAAACTTCAATACAAAATAACTATAGAACGAATGGTCAGGATCTCAAACGATGTTAGTCAGTGTATGACATGGGTGTGTGCTGGACATATTGCAACCGTTACGGCGGACAGTTTTAAACTATTAAATCATTAGGCTTTGTATATAACTTTGTTTTATATCCCGTTACATAAAAATTTAATTTAGTTTTAATGTACACTTACTTATCTCTAAATAAGATTTAAGGCCTGAAATTGCAGCAATATTGGAAGAAAATTTAAGACCACCAAAGTCTTAAATTTAATTCGTCATTTTCAGACCCATAAGTGAATCATTAATTAAAAGCCAAAGTTTTTACTGGTTTTGTCAAAAAGTTGGTAAAGTTTTTTTATCAGGAGCAAATGCAAAAAAATTATCGACGAAACCAATAAGGCACACAATCAAAGAATTAAAAACAAACTTCTTGCCTGCCCCAACAATTCCAGGTCCTTTTGGTCAGTCGCTAGGGCTGTTAATCAAAATTTCCCCAAATCCATTATCCCACTACTCACACGGCCATATAATACTATTGTAACAACACCAGTTGAGAAAGTTACCTTTTTAGTTGAACTTTGCTTTACCGTTTACTGTCAATTTCCAAGGAAAAACAACACCAACTATTACCATAGTGCAGTCAAGGGTGCTATTGTTTTCATAAAACGTATTTTAATAAAGTTAGACAGTAAAAAACCTTCAGGTGTCGAAGGAATACCTCCCATAGTACTAAAAAAATGCGCGAAAGAACTAAGTTTTCTGTAGATTTTCAATCTATCCTACAGAAAGGAAATATTTCCTTTCTGCTGGAAATACGTTATAGATCAGCCGATAGCCAAAAAGGTAAGAGAAATTTACCAAACAACTATCGACCAGTTGCACTGCTTTCAATAATACCGAAAATTATGGAAAAGGCTCTCAATTAACATTTTCTAAAATATCAAACTGAAGCATATTCAAACTGCAAAAAATGTAAGGCCAACGTTCGACTGCTGAGAAACCCAGAAATTCGGTCGCAAGTAACTGAAATACTCAACCAAGAAATAAGTCAAACATTTGCAGTAGGCCACTTGCTATCAGTCAGTATCAGTCATTTAAAAATATCTGTGTCAAAGTTCAAAACGAAAAACTTAATATGCCAACAAAGACAGCGAAAAGATAATGGATGACCCAGGAAGTATTGGGACTTATGGATGAAAGAAGACGGTATAAAAACAATAACAAAATTAAATATAAAGAGATCAGTAAACAGATTCGAAAGCTTATAAGAAAGGCTAAAGAAAAGTGGATGGAAGAACATTCTCAGGAAATGGAAGAATTACAGCTAAAGCATGACTATTTCAGTATGTATAAAAAAGTTAAAGAAGTTAGCGGTCAAAACAGTACACGAACACCAACATGTTTAATAAACGATAATAATCAGATATTAACCGAACAAAAAGAGCTAGAAGAAGAATGGGATCGATACATTAAAAATACCTTTGATGAGGACAGGGAATTACCAGAACTCATTAAGGACGGAATTTCTTTAAATATACTCCCAGCAGAAGTTAGGGATGCAATAAAACATGCAAAAACTAGAAAGGCTCCTGGACCTAATAATCTTTATGCGGAGATGTTTCAACTTTTAAATGAAGAAAATATTTCTATATCTTGTGCAGCTGTATAAATTCCATCTACAGTACAGGAACTATACTAAAGGATTGGCTTAAGTCTGTGTTCATACCATTACCTAAAAAGCCAAATGCGAACAGATGTGTCTTATAAGCCTAATGAGCCACGCTTTGAAAGTAATGCTTAAGATCATTCACCATAGAATACGCAATAAATGCGAACCGAAGAGCAATTCGGATTTAGACAAGGATTTAGAACTCGAGAAGCACTTTTCGAGCTGAGAGTATTTTTACAGAACTGTAGAGATCAAAGAAAGGACGTTTACTTGTATTTTTTATCGACTACGAAAAAGCATTTGACCGAGTCAAGCATCCACAATTAATACAAATGCTTCAAAATATGGGCCTTGACGAAAATAACATCAGATTCATTACTCACCTATATTGGGATCAGGTGGCGACAATACGAGCAAATAGCAGAGAGACTGAGGAAATAGGAATAAAAAGAGGTGTTCGTCAGGGATGTGTTCTTTCCCCGTTCCTGTTTAATCTATACTCTGAGCACATATTCCAGAAGGCCTTAGAGATTGCCAAAGATGGTATCAAAGTTAATGGCAAAATCATTAACAACCTAAGGTACGAGTTCGCATTGAAATGGCTAGAGGGGCTTTTCTCAAAATGAGACACCTCCTCACAAACTCAACCCTTTCTTTGGATACTCGTTATCGTTTTGTAAAGGTCTATATATATCCAGTGCTTTTTTATATGGAGTTGAGGCCTAGACCTTGGGAGTACGTTCAATAAATCGTCGTCTTTCGAATTATGGGTCATGCGCAGAATATTGAAGATCTCTTGGACACATCGTGTTACTAATGAAGATGAACTTGGGTAGAGATGGGTAGAGAAAGAGCACTATTGTCATTTATTAAAAGACAAAAAAACTCGTTACTTGGGACATATTTATAGGGGTCCACGTTACTCACTGCTCCGGTTGTTGATAGAAGGGAAAATTGAAGGGAAAAGGGGTATGGGGCGTCGAAAACGTTCCTGGCTGAAAAATATACGAGATTGGACAATATACGAGATTGGACAGGTCTGGATACCCATACTTTATTAAGAATTGCCCAGGATAGGAAAGAATTCGCCGTGATTACAGCCCAACTTCAGTAATGGAGATGGCACTATAAGAAGAAGAAAATATCTAGAAGGGTTCAATATTATGAGCGATCAACAACATGACTTTCCTAAGTAAAGATCCACAGGAGATCTTCTTACTTATGTAACATATCTTTCGAACAATGCAATTAAACACTTTGGAGAATCTCCAGCGGATGCACTTGATGTATCCAGGGAGTTTGACCGTGTTTGACACAACGGATTGTTAGCTAAGATACGCCCTTATGGCTTAGTTTTGTTTATGGCTTTCGTATTTCGTCTAAGAGCGTTCTTTACGACTGACAGTCGACAGATTTCGTTGTAATACCTACACTTTCAACGCCGATGCGCCCCAAGGATCCATACTGTCTTCTTCTCGCTTTCAGCCTTGCAGATGACTTATTTCTTTACTCACTTTGGATGCTCAAACATTGATTACTCATGCATATATCCGCAGACAGCAGTAAGTCGTTCAATTTAACGAAGACCTGGGCAGTTCTTTTTTATAAAAAAGTTATCGTTGCTGAACCCAACATAGTTACGTCGGGGCACTACATTTCTTTAACATCGTCACTCAAGTGGCGAGGCGTTAATTTGAGAGCAAATATATGTTGAAATGAACATATTACAAGCGTAGCAAAGAGAGCTTCTCAGAAGCTGGATTTGAGTGTATTCTACGAGTATTTTTATTCAAAGTATTCGATGGATGCAGCATGCTTAATTCTTCCCAGAGCGGTGCGTGCTAGGAATAGACGTCGCGCTAATACTGTACATCCATATGAGGTTCAGCTTGCCACCTCTAGTATAATTCTTTTCACGCGGTCTTTTATATGAAGGACTTCATCTCTTGGAATGATTTACTTAGGACTATGTTTCCCACCAAGTACAATTTGCAGCGATTCAAAACCAACGTGAGTCGCTTTTTCCACACGTGCTACTGTAACACTTTAGGGATTTTCCTGCAGCAGTTGTGCTATACCTATAAATAGAAGAATGATATTGACATTCTAAGTCCTGTTCGAAGTAAGAACCTATTATTAAAATGAACCATAGAATCCACTAGTTCTCTTTTTTGTGGATCTTTAGGATATAAAGCATCACTATCTGCATACTTATTAACTAAATATCCGTTTATTGCTATCCAAGATTACAAACTCCCTATCTTTTAATACTGGGACAGTGTGTGCAGGATTTTTCTAAAACATAAAAATGTAAACCCTAATAATACCCACTGAACTAATTAAACCTAAAATGGAAATTCTTATATAATTCAGCTGAGCTGGATTTATTCAGGATACTATTATATTCATGTAAAATATTCACTCTCCAAAATTTTAACTTCCGGTTTTATATTTTCTATTTCATTTAGGTTTTTGAGGTACTTAGAACACAAAAAAAATTTCCTATGCTTTTCTGTCAGCCTGTCGTTTGTTTGTGCGATAACGCTTGAACGAAATAATTGGAACAATTTAAAATTTAGTGTAGCTATTTCCCACCAAGTACAATTTACAGCGGTTCAAGACCAACGTAAATCGTTTTTTCCGCACACGCATCGGTCCAGTAACGCTTTAGGGATTTACCTGCAGCACGTGATCTATGCTCTTAAAAAAACCGGTACTTTCCTTGCAAATATTTCTTCTAAAATAAATATTAAGAAATAATCTCAGCGTTATTGCTCGACATTTTAAAAGAGAAAATAATACCTTATTATGAGATATTAACCATAAAACATTAGTACCTATGCCCACGTTCCAAAATCGTTATATCACTTATGTCATATTAAAAATAATTAGATGACTTTTTTTAACCAAAAACAATTAAAAGTGAAGTCACCTCTACATGATTAGTCTGTTAATACTATATCAACAAAATGTACTCTTTAAACAGTTTCGAAATATTTTTTTTTTTCGAGTTCTAACGAACATGGTATTATTTTATATTAGGTAGGATATTAATTACCAAAAGAACGTTGAGTGGAAGGCAGGTTTCAGGGATATTTACAACTGAAACCTAATAAATTCCTCTACAAACTATTTCTGTGAAAATTAAAAATAATAAAAAAATAATACAATTTTCCTCAATTACAGAAACAATAAAAAAATAACTCCGTCTCCTACCTTGTTAACCCCTTATACGTTTGACCATTAGCAATTTAGAATAATGAAAAATAATATAATTTTCAGATACTTCAACTCCAAGAACCTAAAATAGACATACAAATCGATATATACGAAACATCCCTTCTACCTCATAAACTGTTTTTATTATAATTGAAAATAGTAATAAAAAAAATAGATTCTTTGACCAAGATCACTAAAAATGACTTAAATAACAAGATATATACCCAACAGGCTCGTTAACCACTTCCCTATTACATTAACCCCGTATATGTTTAAACATAAATAATTGAAAATAATGAAAAAACAACACAAATTTCAGATTGTTCTATTCTAATAACTTAAAAAATACATATAACATGTAAGTAAGAAGTAACCTTCACCTTTTTAATTCCTTTAACCCCTTACGTGCTTAACACTAAATAATTATGCTTAAAAATTGTTCATATCTTAGTCAGTCAAGTATTATATGTGTACCACATTTGAAATTGATATCTATGTTAACATACAGACAGACTGATCGATAAAGGGGAAAAGAAATGGAAAACTATGTTTTAGTGACCTAAAGATCCTGAAACGTAAACAAATGGCAAAATCTTGTAACACAATTTTTTCAGAAATACAATACTTTACTAAGGAAAGTAAGAAGGACGATTCCATTTTAAAAATTAATAACTACAAATATATGAACTTACAAAAACTTTTGTGTTAAAAGTGTTTCACGTTTACTTCAAAACTTATTAAACTCGACATGTCCTTTTTTCCCGATGAAGTAATAACATATTTTTTCGCAGACGTGTATCAATGATCCATATAACAACTATACATTATTGCTAATATGCAAATTGTTTAATTAAACAAATTTTTTTTGATGTTTTAAATTTTAAGGACTATGACGAATGCACCACTATGGATAAAAATTATTTTAAGGTTGCAATTTTATAGTAAGTTTTTATAGTTTAGTACCGTAAGTAAAATTTTAAAGCATATGTAACTTATTGCTTAGTAACAAACTTATCAATTTATCAAATTAAATTAGCGTTTATTAAAGATTTCAACCACAAACTAAATCAGCTTGAAAGATTATTGACAATATGGCGACTGAAACATTAAGATCAGTTCTAGTTATATTATTATATTTTATTAGCAAATGCAATTCGTTTCTTGCTATATATATGCATGTATAAATAAATTAGAAATAGGTAGAAAATATAAATATTTATTAGAATATCACAATCACACCAATATTCACTTTGGCTATCTGACGTATGTACGTCCATATTACTTATGTTATTTAGCCTTCCATAAAATAAATTAAACTGGGGTTTATCAGACTTTGTACTTGTTCAGTCTGTTTAAACGATCGTTGTGTCACAACTCACATTTGTACTAGTAGTAGTCTTATTATTACTAATCTATAACTTTTGAACTTTATTGTGACATGTATGTTATATGTAGCAATAATCTTATCTTTTTCTAGTAAATATATATATATATATATATATATATATATATATATATATATATATATATATATATATATATATATATATATATATGTATATATATATATATATATATATATATATATATATATATATATATACACTCCTGGACAAAATTAACGCAACAATATATTAAATCATACAAATCTCTATAATGAATTAATTTTAATAATTTTTTATGAACATTGGTTACACCAAAAGTTAGAGAAAACTTATTCGGATACTTTAAAAGTGAATTAGCTACCAAATTTCTCTATAAGATTCGAATTAAAATCGTTGAAATTATGTAATAATGAAAAAAATAAACTGGGACAAGAGTAGCAAAATTAATGGTGTAACTGGGACACTAGTAGCGTGTGTTGCCTCTTTTACTTCGGTTAACAGCGTTTATGCGCCTAGGCATGCTTCTAATTAAATTTTGGATAAAATCTTGAGGAATTTGCTCCTACTCTATGATAACTGCATTTTCAAGTGCCCTCAAGTTTCTAGGTGCAGGTATATGACGTTTCACGTTTTTCTTAAGGTGATCCCATACATGTTCTATCGGATTCAGATCCGGGCTTTTTGGTGGCCATTGCATAATCGGTATATCAACTTGATTAAGATAATCGAGTACCTCCCTAGCCACGTGAGGTCGAGCGTTGTCTTGCATAAACAGGAAATTGGGCCCCACAAAATGACCGAAAGGCATCACATGTTCTATTACAATATTCTCAAGATATTAGTCAGCATTTATGGATCTCGTACGGACAGGACTTAACTCTGTGCGAGCATCAAAGCAGATGCCGCCTCAGAACATAACAGAGCCACCGCCGAATGGAATCCGTGCAGAGATATTGCAAGGAGCAAACCTCTCTCCTGGTCTTCGCCATACTCGCTCACGACCATCTGGATGTTTTAGACTAACCCTAGTTTCATCTGAGAAGAAAACTTGTTTCCAATCATCCACAGACCAGTTTTCGTGATTTCGAACAAAACGTAACCTGGCAACTCTGTTCTCTCTAGTAAGCAAGGGCTCAGTGGCTGGTCTCCTACTGTTTAATCCAGCTTCATTTATCCGTCTTCTAACTGTTTTAGAAGAAATTGTGACATTGCGAACAGTTTCGAGTTCGTTTCTTATTATAGAACTAGTGACAGTCTTGTTTCTTAAAGCATATTGTCTTATAAAACGTTCATCTAGGTCGCTAGTGCATCGTTTTCGCCCTTGCCTTAGCCTGCTAGAATAACTTCCTACTTCATTCAAGCGTCTTACCATACGACTTATTGTGGAACGATGTTTGCCTAACAAATTGGCAACATAACTCTGACAATATCCCTCGTCCAATAAAACTGAGGCTCGCACTACCTCGCGTTCAGTTAATTTCCTTGTTCGATTCATTTATCTAATTCTTCAGGGTCAAAAATAAAACAGTCTACCACAAAAACGTATTACTTTGAAAAAGGGAACAATTTATAAGCTTACTTTTAAAGAAAATCTATGGCATTATTACAGAAAATTGTTTATCTTCTAACAAATTCTTTAAAACTGTAAATCTAAACGAATTGTTTTGTTTCTGTCATGAACAACGAAACAAAATATGCATAGCCTACTCGATAAACTTTAAAACTGACATAAGAAAAAGATAAATTAATTTTCAGATTGTTGCGTTAATTTTGTCCAGGAGTTTATATATATATATATATATATATATATATATATATATATATATATATATATATATATATATATATATATATATATATATATATATATATATATATATATATATATATATATATATATATATATATATATATATATATATATATATATATATATATTTATATATATATATATATATATATATATATATATATATATATATATATATATATATATATATATATATATATATATATATATATATATATATATATATATATATATATATGATTAGTGGCGGCGTGAAAAAAAAGACATCAGTTCTTTAGGGTCGATTTTTTTCTTTATTATTGAGATTCGCCGTTTAAGGTGAATTTTCTGCAATCGGTATGGCTACAAGTTCCAATATTTGCAGTGAAATTTATGACACCCCATATATATATATATATATATATATATATATATATATATATATATATATATATATATATATATATATATATACATATATATATATATATATATATATATATATATATGGGGTGTTATAAATTTCACTGCAAATATTGGAACTTGTAGCCATACCGATTGCAGAAAATTCACCTTAAACGGCGAATCTCAATAATAAAGAAAAAAATCGACCCTAAAGAACTGATGTCTTTTTTTCACGCCGCCACTAATCATACAACTCCACTATATCGCCCATCAGTTACCACAACGTGGTCTTAACTATTGTCAGATAGATTTGACTGGTTTTTCCAAAAAAAATATTATCTTGTAAAATAATTACTTCGTGACACAAGAAAATTAATTACTCAAGTCTTATATTCCAATATTTTATTATAATTAGTAATAATTTTAACACATGTAATTCACTAAAATTTTATTTCCTTCATTGATAGCATGACGGCACAACAAACAAAATGTTGAAGTAGGCCACAAAGTTTCACCTTATTTTACTTTCATTTTGTTAAAAACTGACAAATGGTTTGCACCCAACAAAGCCTTTGTCGGCGTGCGATATCCAGAACAAAGAATTTCTTCTGGCCATCATCTAGCTTTATAAAGTTTTTTTAGTTGAGGGTGGGGATATCGAAGACATTTTTGGTGTCTTTTGATGATTTTTCCAACATATTTTTATAAAGACTTGATGTAATTTCCACAGCTTTTTGGACCGTATTTTTAAGTATTGGGCATAAAGATTTTAAAGATTTCTTTAAAGCTTTAGCGCTAAAATCCCAAAGTAAAAAGTGTACTATTTAAATGTGACAATCTGTTCGGAAACTGCGTTTTACTCATCAGATTACTGGGCAATTTGCTTGTTTTCATTAATGATAAAAATGGAAGTGTCTTATGAGACCGATGTGCTATCATTACTTAAGTTTTTTTGAGAAAGTGGGCATTTATATTTTCAGCTGCTTTAAAAAAATGTTCGGAAAAGACGTTTTTGTCCCCAGGTCAAACTCCAGCCGCTTTAAATCCGTTCGCAATGGTGCCAATGATGCAGTTTTTGGTAATCTTCTGTAAATAAACTTGCAACTTAATACTGCACTACTTGACGACCTGGATTTTGTCTTCAACCATTTTTCAGATGCTTGAATATATTAACTGCTCATAGTGTTTAAAAAAAAAGATATATCCAGTAGCTGAAGCCGGCGAGTAGTAAGGCCTCGCAGTTGTAACATTATTATCCCATTAGCCTTTGCTATGTTCAACGCTTCCTGGTTCTAGAAGTAACACTTTATTTTCAGGGGTGGGCTTTACTACGCTTATAAAATGTTTTATCCACTCTACAAATAAGTTTGAATTAAAGTAGCCTATGTCGGAAATGGTGACAACACTCTTAGAAGGTGTATCATTCCTTAATTCAAGATTTTATCTCATTTTTTTGAATATAAACATTGACAGCTACATTGGCACAACGCAAGATTGTATTAACTCCTCTCCGATTGGTTTCTTCCGTTTTAATCCTAAGACTTTTTGTGTTTTTTTCTGAACGGTAGAAAATCCAATTTCATCAACGTTAAATATTTTTGTAGACGAAGATGAATTTTTATCTACGATTTTCTCAAGCTGAGAGTCGATTTGCCCTACTTTCCTCTAGTTGAAAATCACCTGTTAAGCGGCAATGATCCAGTTGTTCTCGAGAGTTACCAACGAATAATTTCTTTCCAATGTCAGACTTTCATGGGCGGACTGATGCTGTAAATGATTTGGTAAAATGTAGGTTTGCCCCTTTTTTTTAATTTTTTAAAAATTTTCGAATTCCAAATAAAAGTACTGAATGTGCTTCTACATGACTCCACGAGTCAGCCGTTTCAATATATGCAGTGAATTTCATAACACCCTGTATACATATATATATATATATATATATATATATATATATATATATATATATAATATGTCACAGTAGAGGTTTTCACGGATGGTGGAATGCGCTGCTCGAAGTTAACTGAATCTCAGCTTCGAGCGGCAGTAGCAGCAAAATCACAGTATGGAGCAGCAGCAGCAAGAGCACTTGAAAATGCCGAATGACATTTTGTCGTGCAACTTCATTGTTAGACGAACGGATTGAAACCCGGAATTTTAATGTGTATATATATATATATATATATATATATATATATATATATATATATATATATATATATATATATATATATATATAGATATATATATATATATATATATATATATATATATATATATATATATATATATATATATATATAGATATATATATATATATATATATATATATATATATATATATATATATATATATATATATATATACTATATATACTTACTTTGTACCCCTACACGTACTATAAAATTGATATATAGTTCCTCTGCAAATCGTGTTCGTGGCGCACTTATAGAAACATTTATTTTTAAATGTCACTCTGTCTAACTTCACATGGAATTCCCCAATTTCCTTATTGGTGATTTGTGGAAGTACCACATAGAGGGTATTCAGGTGATAGTTAGTACAACTATTTTTACAATTATTTACGTTGTGGCAACTTTGCCTCCTGACCTAGCTCATATATTATCAGTAGTCTAAAAATATTATGCTATAAAGTAGTTTTTGTTGTTGTAGCTGGACTGTTATGCTCATAGTAACAACATTTCAATAAAAAGGATTGTATTAGTATGTTAGATCGTATACATCTCAAAAACTCTTGTTAAATAGCAAAAAAATCAATTGTTAGATTATGACGCTCAAATTGTATTCGATGTTAGGTAGTCCCGCTGCAAGAGGTACTCTTCTGACTATACGAGCATTAGGTCTAAGGGATAAAGTGGAACTGGTTAATGTTAATTTAACAAAATTAGAACAACTGAAACCGGAATTTCTTGAGGTTAGTACAAATAAATAAATAAATTTAAATAGGTGATTTTTCAGTCAGAATAGATAGTATTACAGGAGTCTAATTTCAAACTGTACAATAAAAAAAATTCAATTGTGTCCACTGGGTGCAATAATAATGTGCCAAAATTTCAAGGTATTTTTGCTATAAGAAAAGGAATATTTTCTGAGCCGACCGGTTCACTTAGTCGACCTGTACAATAAAATGAAAAAAAAACAAATTTTTGCCGGTTTTTTCAATTTTGTAGGTTATGTATACATGTGAGCGATTTGTTATAAATTTCATAACGAAGAGTTTAGATTTTGTTTTTCTCGATCTGACTGATATAACTGGAATTATTCACATTTTAAACTTTATAAAACGAGTTTTGAAAACTTCAATTGTTTATAAACAAAAGAGCACTAGTTTTTCGAGGTCCAAAACTCAGGACAGAGAGGATAAAATCATAATATTGCTGTATCTAAACTACGCCTATCTCATCATTATTTTGACCTTTTTTTATTGCACTATAAAAAATACACTTTATTTTAATATAATAATAGTCTAAAAAATAATGTAAAAATTGTAAGCAAACTAAGATTTAATATTTAAATGATGTCTTGTTAGCACTAACAATCGTATTAGTCATAGACAATGGATTTGAGTGAGTTTCTACTATAGTATTAGTCGTTTCTTGAAGTGGCACTCAAGGTTGACTTATTTTCTCCAAACACTTTTTCATTGTCTTTCCTTGTGAAGGATTTTTAAAGTGATTAAAGGGTCCTGTAACATTGCACTTGCTTGCAAATTTGAGTCGTATTTTTGCTCTTCACTTGCACTGGCGATTTCTAAACTGGATTTATTATATATTTTGGGATTATATAGGTATTATTATTATTATTAGTTGAAACATTAAACCCGACTTTATACGTCCCTTGCTAAATGGAGTATTGTATGTGTGAAAAAAATCATACTACGAGATAAAAAGTCGTAATTCTCGGGATTAGACCGTGCCAATTTGGAGTAACTTTTCGGCGCTTCGCATACGATTATACAAGTCGATATCTGAAGATATCTCGTGTAATTTTTTGGGCGAAACGTCGAAAAGTTACTTCAGGTTGACACAGTCGAATCCCAAGAACTCCCATATCTCCTCAAACTAAGACAGTGAAAGCTTCCGTTCTATATTCCAACACATTTGCATTTCAGGGTCTCTAGATCACGAGCCGCCGGTTTATCTGTAGGTTAGTTTTATCTATTGTCGTGACAACTCTTGTACGAAATGGGATGTTGATACAAGAGGTTAAAGTGGTGAATGAGAGGGAGCTGCTTGGAAAAAATAAGTTTGCACTTTCTTTTTAGGTATGACATATAAATAATGTGATGAGAGAGACAGAGACAGTTTGATTTTACAACCTCTAATTTTTACTTTCCTTGCTAATTTCTTCACGTTTCGCATATTACAGAAAAACGTTTTTGTCCATTTCCATCGGTCTGTTGCTTTGTTGGCACAGTAACTTTCGAATGAAAAAGATATCGATTTCAAATTTAATACACATATATTACTTGAGCGAAGGAAAGGTGGTTAAAGGGGCAAAGGTTCTTCTACAGTTTCATTAGTATTATGAGAATTTTTCCGGGTCTTTGGTTGAAATAATGGACAAACTTTCAGTAAAATTATTTATAGTCAAAACTATCAGCGGTCAAATGGGTAGAGAAGGATTGGAATTGGATTCTGAAAATTATGATATATTTTCATTATTACCAATCTCAACAAAAAAAATATATAAAGAGTTGGTATTATAGAGTGATGGCAAAAAAACTATTGTCTTTACAACTTGTACAACGAATTCAACGAATTATTTAGTGTTCCCTACGGAATACTTATGGGATCACTTCGGTGTCTGTCTGTTAGACCCGATTTTCTCCGAAACTATTTGACATAGAAAGTTGAAAATGGACACAAATATAAAAATTAATTGCCCAATCAGAGCAGTCTAGTTTTTAAAGTTAAATTCTGACTTAAGGGGTTAGTTTGTAGGGGGAAGAAGAAGAAAAGAATGACTTTAGATTTTTCTTTAAGGTCATCTAGTGGAGTATCAAATAAAAGCTTGTTAAAATACAAGTTCAAAAATACATATGATGTAAAACTAGCGCAAACTTTTCTTCACATTATTTTTAAAAAAATGACCAAAAATCTCGAAAAATATTGATCAAAAATTTATCTGGTATAAAAAAACTATTTGTCTTGACAAAATGGAGCTACGAAATATCAATACGTATTCGGTGAAATCAGTAATCTTATGAAGACTGGTGGCCCACGGATAGGTACCGAGACAAAATAATTTTATTTTATTTGTTTATAATTAAACAAATATTTAGGCAATAAATATTTGTTTTAAACTCTTATTACAATAATGTTTCGCATTTTATATATCTGAACTTAGTGATATTAATAAAATTAATTAAAATATCCAAGAATATTACAGAACTTTACTTTCTCTAGAAGGTAGTAGATATATATATATATAATATATATATATATATATATATATATATATATATATAAAATCTAGTTTTTTACATGAAAATACAACTCTAGGGTTTATTTAACCGGATTAACAACGAGGTTATGATACATACTTATTATTATCAGATGTGGTGTGTGTGTGTCAGAATTTTGGAAATGATAGATTTCATATCTATCTATCTGTCTATCTATCTATCTATCTATCTATCTATCTATCTATATATATATATATATATATATATATATATATATATATATATATATATATATATATATATATGTATGTATGTATGTATATATATATATATATATATATATATATATATTTATATTTATATATATATATATATATATATATATACCCGGGTGACACAGCTAACATGTAACACCCTGTAATTTTTTTTATTTGGAAAGTTACATATTTGTATTTTTAGATACCAGAGTGGGACCCTTTTAGGCTTTTTTATCACTTAAGAAATATTTTTAACTACTTCCGGTTTGACTTTCTTATTTTTAATGGAACCCTGTTTATTTTTTTTATCAATTTCAATTCGCTTTCCAACGATTTATCACAAGTTGACATTTGTTTGACAGGTGACCGACAAAAACTGATTTAAAACTCTTAGACTTAGGCGGCCATGGCGGATATACTAGCAATTGTTTTTGTTCGTTTATCTCACTTTGGAAAGAACCTACGAGGCTATCCATTTATCGTGCTATTTTCACGAGTTTAAATGGCTCCTACAAAATTTTATGCTTTACATTCAGTTACAGAATTTTCTCTTTAAATATGGTAATAATCAATATCACCGAAATTAAGATAGAAAAACATATTTTTTATTGAACCTAGTTACACATTACGGGTTCTTTGCCAACATACATCGAACAGAACTATCTAACGCCAATTGGATTTAATATTATTTTCAGAGAATAAACCGTTTTATTATACAATAATGTGATATCAACAAGTCCATTACGGACTTAGTAGGCTGTGATAAAATAGAGGAACCGAAAGTCATGGTTGCTGTGTGTTACCCAAATGGCCATTATTATTGTTTAATTTAAGTCAAAAATAATTTTTCGTTAACAAAAATGTATTCAACGGATGAAAAAAATAGACATGTTATTAATTTATGAGGAGTGCCGAACGAATAGCTGAACTGTACACGGCAAGATATCCCGATAGGAGGCACCCATCCAACAATTATTTTTAAGGGCAGAGTCAGAAAATCAATGTATTGGCCATTGTTCAGGTAGATCCTACAATTTTCTATAAGACATGTTGAAGAACAAACCGGTGTAAATCGTGAAACCGCTCGCTGCATTTTAAGAAAATATAAATTCAGATCCTACAAATATCAAATAAATCAACATTTATTTCAAACAGATTTCCAAAGAAAAATAGATTATTGTAATTGGTTTTCGCAAAGATACCACCTTGTTAACCAATTTCATTACAACATTCTATTTTCGGATGAATCTAGATTTACCAATTCGAGTCTATTTAATCCTAACAATGCTCGATATTGGGCCCAAGAAAATCCTAGAATTATGCGAGAAAGTGCATATCAAGAAAGATTCGGGTTTAACGTGTGGTTGGGTATCCTTGGCACAAGAATTATTGGTCCAATTATATTTGATGGTACGTTAAATGGAGAAAGATATTTGGAGTTCATTCAAAATGATGTTGAAGATTTTTTAGAAACTTTACCTTTAAATCGTGGAGACATTATTTTCCAGCAGGATAGCGCTCCAGCCCACAATAGTAGAAATGTAGCAAACTACTTGAATCAAAGATTTGGTGCAAATTGGTTAGGTACCAATAGACCTAATAAGTGGCCTCCAAGATCGCCAGATCTTATGCCTTTTGATTTTTTTATATGGAACCATCTAAAAGAAAAAGTTTACAAAAATCCATCAACAGACAGAAATGATTTAGAAATGAAGAACAGTAAATCAAATTAATGTAATTTAGTTGGAGAACATTATGAGAGCCCGGGTGAGAAAAACAAGAATGTGTAGGATTAACAACGGACAGCATTTTGAACATTTGGAATAAATACCTAGCAAATTTATATTTAGTATAAAATAGTTTTACCTATTTATTTTTTTTGTGTTACTTAGTTAAAATATTACTTCTTTCTAATATTAATTAATTACAATTATCGGTTTTGTTGTGTTATTCTTATTATTAAATGTTTTGGTTTTATTATTTGGATTTAAATATTTATTTAATAAATAGGTTTCTTATTTTCTAAAAATAATAATAAATCCAATTAACGTTAGATAGTTTTGCTAGATGTATGTTGGCAAAAAACCTGTAATGTGTAACTAGGTTAAATAAAAAATATGTGATCCTATCTTAATTTTGGTGATATTGATCATTATTTAAAGAGAAAATTCTCTAACTGAATGTAAAGCAAAAAATTTTGTAGGAGCCACTTAGACCCGCGAAAATAGCACGATAAATAGATAGTCTTAAATTCTTTCCAAAGTGAGATAAAACAAACAAAAACAATTGATAGTATATTCCCCCTAAGTCTAAGAGTTTAAATCAGTTTTTGCCGGTCACCGGTCAAACAAATGTCAACTTGTGATACATTGTCAAAAATCCACAGTAACTCTATGTACACGAAATATTGGGACACCCTGTATAACATTCGAAAATGATTTTTGCGATGTTTATAATATATACAAATGACAAAAAATGAATAAATCTTAAAACGCCTAACTTCGTATCATTATATTCACTATGACGATTTTTTACAATAAGGTTTTAGTAAACAGTTCCTTCAAAAGGAAATAACAATTCTTTGTTTGTTAACCATATTTAAAAATATCAATAATTTATAATAAAAGAAGATAATATTTTTAAAATACTTTTCTAACATTATTTCGTATCTAATAATAAATGATCAACAAATTTTTCTTTTTGTCATTTAAAAAATAAAACAATACACACGAATAATTATTTACCATGAAAATGAATATAAATAACTATTTTAAAGAATTAAAAAATAACAATCTAACTGCGTTGCTCATTTAACTAAAAATAATGAAGTCAGATTGCAGTTCTTCAGATTGACATAACATTAAGGTACTGTATCTAACCAGCGCACCTATACCCTACACATTAATTAGGAGATACGAGAAGATATCAGACGAAATACAAAGCATATAGGCAATAAAGGTATATACATGAGTAAGAAAATAATCGTTAACCATATTATTGCACGACCGGAGCAATGGTCTAATCGTGTTACTGCTTAGATAATGAGATAAGGAAGAGCTGAGAAATTATAGACCAATTCGGTATCAAAAATATAAGTTACTCATGAAAATAATGACTATAAAATTGATAAATAAACTCGAATTATATTAAAGCAATGAATAAGCATGTTTTCGGGAAACAATATAACAAGAACTTGTACTTAGCATTTATAACTATAACAAGGCTCTTGGTTCGATCGAAATACGGGAAATTAAAAATGAGTGAAAAAATGTCCCTATCGAGAACATTAATAAAGAAACCACCAGTACAGTGACATTACATTCAGAAATAAACATAATCAAAATTCAGAAAGGAACGAGGCAAGTAGACTCCATATCACCGAAGCTAGCTCTGTTGGCAATAGAAAGTATCTTCAAAAAACTTAACTAGGAAAACTATAGTACTTACATAGAAGGACAATCATTAAAGACACTAAGATATGCAAACGATATAGTGATTATTACGCAGGATAGTTTGGAACTGCAAGAAATGGTAAAAGAGCAAAAAGAAAGATCAGAAGAAATAAGGCCTAGTCTAAATATAAACAAAACAAAAAAAAATATTCTCCCAAAATAAAAACAAATGCATCATGACAAATGGACTAGGATAGAAGAAGTAGAACAATAGATATAGTTGAGACAAAACATAAGATTAAACAGATTATTCTAAACGGCAGAAACAAGAATCTCATGGAAAAATTTTGGGAGAATAAAATATATATTACAAAACAAGAACAGACATACATGAAAACAAAAATATGAAGTCAATGTGTTATCCCAATCTTTTATGGGTCTGAAACCCGATAAATTACAAAGAATACAATTCGTAAGATGCAAACTATCCAACGACACATAGTGTTACTTAATAATACTACTCAGTATATATCACCAAACACTTTATTTTTGCGCTCGACGCGCGTTTCGCTAACCATGTTAGCTTCATCAGGAGCGATGATTGTAGTCAATCATCGCTCCTGATGAAGCTAACATGGTTAGCGAAACGCGCATCGAGTGCAAAAATAAAGTGTTTGGTGTAGTGGTGATATATACTGAGTAGTATTATTGTGTCAAAGGTTCCACATTCCCAACTTAGTTACTTAATAATGTCTATTTTTTAAATCCACCTTGATAAAAACATTCTGTTAATGCCTTCTTGCTTTTGAGACTTTTGAGATTAAATATTAACATGACCGTTGAATTATTCCACCTATAAATGCAAATCGGCGACATATAGTAATGATACTGGTTCCCCTATCAGGCGCGGTCTCCTGCAAATAGAGAGAAGATAATCATCGGCACCGTCTCCAACAGTATTGAGGGCTAGGGAGGAAATAAAATACTCCCGTGGAACAAAAACTAGCCCAACTGCGCTGTAGGTTAACAGCCCCTCTGTGAATTCTCTAAATTGCTGTAAATACGTAGCCTAAGAGATATTCAAGCAGATCAACGCAACAGGAGCTGGATCCAAACCGTCGAAAGGCTCCACCTTCTACAGGCCTTAGCATAAAACAAGGACCATGCATATTGGGAAGACGCGAAAACACTAACGCCGTCGACTTTCAATAGTTATCTGCATGTTGTCGAGGCATCGCAGCCACTGACAACTGATATAAATGAATTTTTGATTCGAATCTACTACAGAATAACCAAGCTAGAAACTGGAAAGCAACCTTTTTCTAAAGAACTCCACAGGGTAATGCTGCAGAAATACCCGTAACTAAGAACTGAAACCGTTCAGAACATCCTTGATCAACTGAGATCCCTATTTGCTGTGAACCGAATCTCGGCAGAAGTCATAAAAGAGAAGTGTCTTTAGAATTGGCTGTGAGAGCGATTGATGAGGAGGCACCACTGATGGAAGCGCTACTGGAAAATGTTGAACCATCTCTGAGTAAAGCGGAGAAGTTTGACAAAATAAATCTACTAAAGTGATAGCTCGGACTCTCTATCAAAACTTAGGTTACCTAAGATCATTTTTAGATATAAGAGACAGCAGTTCATCAGTGAAGTCAATCATATGATAGGTACAAAGATCAGCGAGTGTATATTCCTCACTAATCTGCACAGCTTAATATATTCCGGTGCGTTTACTGTATTAACTCTAAATAGGTAGAATGTTACACAGATCCAAACAAGACAAGGTGATACACCCAACCCCCCGCTATCATTGCAAAAAAGGCTCGAAAACCAAATAGCCAAACTTAGAAAAGAGATCGGAATACTTACTCAGAGTAGGTGGCTTAATTTAAGTACCAGGATTCTTAAAGCGCCTGAAACCATTATTGCACGGGAAACATCAAATGACAACCCTGCTATAATAGAAATTTTAGATCTACTCAAGCAAAAAATCGAGGCTTTAGCTGGTAGACTTAAACGGTATCTGATTAATAACGCACGGTGCAAGCAAAATAAGTTTTTTAAGACAAATCAAAAACGTCTTTATAAAAATTTGAGCCTTTCTAACATACAGGATAACAACCCGCGGAACGAACAAAAATATCCATCCGCACAAATCACTAGGGCATTCTGGCTGTGGAGCAATCCTGCTGACCACAGAAGAACAAAATGGTTTTCAGATGAGAAGAGACGTATGGGGAACCTATAGTCAATGCTGGACTGGGAGGTAACGCAGGATGAGCTGGAAGAAGCCTGGAATGACAACATACAAAACAGTTTAAAGCAACTTACGGATATCTAGCGAAATGTTTAACTAACCTGCTGACATACCCAGCGGAATTACTTTTCTTCAAGCGAAGCTACAGAGGGCTTCAAAAATTCCGCTAAATACTTCTCTATCGCATGCCTTTCCAATCTGTTTAAATTCTTTACATCTATCGTCGCAGAAAAATCTACCTTCACCTAGAAATTAATAAATTGTTAGATAAAGAACAGAAGGGATGGTGCAATGACGCCAGAGGATACAAGGAGCAACTCATAATTGTGCGAAGTGCACCAAAGGCTCCTTATATACATGAACTACCAAAAAGCAAATAATAATGTTCCTCATTCTTTGTTGACTGGAGTCTTAGAGCTATATGGGGTAGAAATAAAACACAAAACTGACAGTTACTACACCCAAAGGCTCCATCGATGCAGGCATTATAAATATCAGGCGAGGAATATTTCAACAATATGTGTCAAGCCTCTTGTGGTTTTGTTTGGCAGTAAGACCTCTTACAACACTCTTGAATCGGGGAGGAAAGGGATAGACTCTACCCCAATCAGAAAGACTGATAAGTCATCTAAGGTACATGGATGACCTAAAGTTATATTCCAGGCAACATCTGCAATTGCGTACAGTTTCGGATTTGTCAAGTGGACTAAAACGGAACTTAGTGAAATTAATATTAAAAAACAAAAAAATAGTTTCGAAAATATTCAGCACATCATCGTCAGTTTTACGGAAGATGAAGCGAGGGGCGTACAGCATTTGATCTCCAGATAACTGCTCTCGTTAACAAATACTACTAAATTATAAAATGTTTTCAACATAAATTATGCATTTTTAAATAAGTTTTAAAATTTTTATTTTTGATAAAACTTATAACTATATATACTATAATATACTACTAAATTATAAAATGTTTTCAACATAAATTATGCATTTTTAAATAAGTTTTAAAATTTTTATTTTTGATAAAACTTATAAGAATAGGACTATCCTTATATTACATCTCTTTTACACTGAAAATACACCAACAGGTTTTTGTTCTAAAGATTAACTACTCTTTAAATTAGATTTTTTGCTCAACCCAGTAATCGAATCAAAAGGGAAATGATATTCAGTCAGGACTTCTATGAAACGATTCCACGTGCCTCGCAGGATGGGAGGACGGAGTATCCCCGTTATAATTGCTAGGTACTAGAAAAAACTTTAAAACTCTCGCAATTACTTTTACAGCAAATCTCAAATAAGTGAAATACATCATGCGGTTGCATTAGCAGGCAACAACTGTACCCCTTTAGGACTCACTGATAAGCATTATAATCCTCTTACAGTTATCCAAACACCGGAACAGCAAGTGGCGTAGTAAACCGATGCACGGAAAATTGAGATTCTGCAGATTGACACCCAAGCCTCTATAGCCTTCCTATGCCAAAGCAATCTTTTTCTAGAAAGAGAAGGATTTATAATAGCAATTTAAGATCAAGTCATCGCTACCAAGGTATATAGGTGAAACATCTTACGTGCTCGATTGAGACAAGTGCCGCATTTGTAACGAAAAACAGGAGTATCCTGATCACATAATTGCCGGTTGTTCAGAGCTAGCCTCTAAATTCTATCTAGAGGGGCATCATAGGGTGAAGAAAATCATTCATCAAAGTCCCCGCAAGAAATATATAGGATTAACGGATACTACCCTATACTATAAATACGAACTCTGTGTGCGAAGAATAGACCAATCCCCGACAATATCTCGAATTTGGTGCTTACATTAAAAGCACAAAAGACATTGTTGATTTCGCGGTTCCACTAGCAACAAATATATCCAAAATATTATGCCGATAAAATAAATAAATATTTACCTTTAGCAGATGTGATCCAGTAATATGGAGCGTAGGCTCCATAGAAGAAATACCGAAATCGCTGAAAAAGAGTCTAAATCTACTAGGTATAGAATGGGACCTATATTCACTAATTAAGAAATTACTAATTTTGGATACATGCTCCATAATTAGAAGGATTCTGGGAAACAACTAAGTATTTTTAACACTAAAAGTAAGCGGGATTATCTTCCTTGTAGACCGATATTCTGAGCTTTTGGAGAGAAATTTCTGTGGTAAAGTACAAGTAACATAACTGCTCAACTCAACCTAGTATAATACCTTAAAACACATAACCCTAATAGTACAAAGAATATAAAAAAAATGTGGTAAACTAAAAAAAAAACACATACATGATACACACAGTCAAAACAGCAAAAGATATAAAAAAAATAAAAAGTATGAAGCAAAATATGAACATACAAGAACGAAAAAGTGTTAATAATAAGGTAAGTTGGCAATAAGAAGCATATTAGATTAGAACAAGGTTTAAAACCCAAAAAGTTCTAAAAATGACTAATATAATATATTCCGATCTATAGCATATTTCCTCCGCCCCTATAGATGTAGAAAATTGCGCCCTCTTAGGAAGGAAAGGAAGTTTTTAAAGCTCCACTGCATGAAAAAGTATTTTTTTTTTGATAAAAGTCAGCAATTTTGGGTTTACCGCTTTATCTAAGTTTTTAAAGTTCCAACTCCATCTTCCGGTTTTCGATTAGGGCACTCCCTTTTGTAAGCAGTGTCTTCTTTAGTGTTCCCTTCTTTTTCTTAAAAAAACGCCTCTTATATCCGCTTGACTTCCTCCACCAATTAGATTTGGTTATGCTACTGATTTGAACATAACACCTATTTCATGACTGAAATTTTAAAAAGAAAAATAAGGTCAATATTATTAATTGTAATAAAATTGAAACAAAAAAACGTTCACTGCCTCCCTTTATAGAACATCATTCTACAACTCTAGGTTTCCTTTTTACTAAGCAGAATACCCACACTAAATTTGAAATATTTTGAATTATTTCGTTCAAGAGTTATCGCACGAACAAACGACAGGTTGACAGGCGAACTGAGAAGAATATTTTTTTGGGACCTAGGTACTTCAAAAACTTAATAGCATATGTACTAATGTTTTATGGTTAATATCTGACAATAAGGTACTATTTTCTTTTTTAAAATGTCGAATAATAACGCTGAGATTATTCCTTAATATGAGAAAGTCAAATTTAGTATTTATTTTAGAGCGTATATTTGCAAAGAAAGTACCGGTTTTTTAAGGGCATAAAACACGTGCTGCAGGGAAATCCCGAAAACGCTACAGATGCGACGCGTGTGCGGAAAAAGAGATTCACTTTGATCTTGAACCGCTGTAAATTGTACTCGGTGGGAAATACCTACATTAAATTTTAAATCGTTTCAGTTATTTCGTTCAAGAGTTATCGCATGAACAAACAATAGGTTAACAAACAGAGAAGAATTTTTTTTTTGTGACACAGGTACTTCAAAAACCTAAACAAAATAGAGAAAACAAAAGTGAAAGCAAAAATGTCGGAGATTCACTCTCCGAAATTTGACACGAATACAATATTATCCTGAATAAATCCAATAAATTTCAAATGCTCTGGTAAACTAATGGAGAATATCCATTTCAGGTTCAATTAATTTAGTGACTGTTATTAGGGTTTACATTTCTATTTTTTAGAAAAATCCTGCACATACTGTCCCGGTCTTAGAAGATGGAGACTTTGTCATCTGGGATAGTCACGCAATAAACGCATATTTAGTTAATAAGTATGCAGATAGTGATGCTTTATATCCTAAAGATCCACAAAAAAGAGCACTTGTGGATTCTATGAATCATTTTAATAATGGTTACCTTCTTGGAAGAGGACTTAGAATATCAGTAAGTATCATTATTTCTTTTGTAGGAATAGCACACGTGCTGCAGTAGTAAAGCGCAACAGTAGCGATTCACGTTGGTTTTGAATCGCTGCAAATTAAACTCGGTGAGAAATACTCTAGAAAGAATTAAGTAGGCTTAGAGAATAGACTAAAGTCGCCAACCATTCTTTGATATTCCAAAGAAATAACAACGAGGTTGCTAGTGATTTCGGTGTCAATCAGGCGTCATCTCTTTTAAATTCTATTTGGTTACTGTCACCTTAAGATAGAATTTTGAACAACTTTCTGATGTTTGCATAGATAAATGAACTAACAAGCATATTATCATCGGCAAAGCTATAGATTCGATTCTTGGGCCTTTCTACCAAATTTTCTTGTGCCAAAATACGAAAGATTTTGTATGCGTCATGTCCGCCTATATATATATATATATATATATATATATATATATATATATATATATATATATATATATATATATATATATATATATATATATATATATATATATATATATATATATATATATATATATATATATATATGTATATATATATATATTTTTTTTATGGGTCTAGCACACGTGCTACAGGGAAGTCCCTAAAGCGCTACAGGAGCGACACGTGTGCGGAGAAAGCGATTCACGTTGTTCTTGAATCGCTGTAGATTGTACTCGATGGGAAACACAATCCTGGGCAAACTATTCCATAGGTATGATGTTCTCCATATAAAAGACTGCTTGAAAAGCGTTGTACGAGGAGTAACAAGCTGAACCTCATACGGATGTGAAGTATTAGCGCGACGTGTACTTCTAATATGCACCGCTCTGGGAGGAATTAAACGAGCCACATCCTTCGAACACTTTCCATGAAAGTACTTGTAGAATAGGCTCAAGTCGCCAACCGTTCTTCGATGTTCCAGCGAATCAAGGCTGTCGGTCAGTTCTGGGTGTCCAATCAGACGAATAGCTCTTCTCTGGATATAATCCAACAAATGCAGTGTATGTTTGGGAGCGGAGCTCCAAACATGGGAGCAGTATTCCATAGTTGGTCGAATTTGAGCTTTGTAAAGAATTAACAGTTGTTGTGGAGTGTAAAGCTTTCTGGTTCGAAACAATATTCCCAACTTTTGAGAGGCTCTCCTTGCTATGCCTGCAACATGTTCATGCCAGGACATATTTACTCCCAAATTAACGCCTAACAGATTGAGTGACGATGTTAGAGGGATGGAGTTCCCCGACATAACTATGTCGGGTTCTGCAACGTTAACTTTTTTAGAAAAAACTGCCGCCTGGGTTTTTGTAGGGTTAAATTCCACTTGGTTACTGTCACCCCAAGATAGAATTTCTTCAAGGTCTTTGTTAAGTTGAATGACTTCCTGCTGTCTGCGGATATTCGTCTGAGTAGTCGATGTCCGAGCGTTCAAAGTGAATGAAGAGATAAGTGTACTGTCATCTGCAAAGCTGTAGATTGGATTCTCGGTCTTTTCCAGCAGATCGTTAATATAAATGAGGAAGAGAGTAGGAGACAATATGGAACCTTGGGGCACACCGGCGTTGATAGTGAAGGTATTAGAAAGAAATCCGTCGACTGCCACTCGTAAAGAACGCTCTCTGAGGAAACATGAGAGCCACAAACAGAACTTTTCAGACATACCATAAGAACGTAGCTTAGCCAACAGCCCATCGTGCCAAACACGGTCAAATGCCTTGGATATGTCAAGAGCAACCGCTCGAGATTCTCCAAAGTGTTCAATTGCGTTGTTCCAAACATGTGTTACATAAGTCAGAAGATCTCCTGTTGATCTATTTTTACGAAAGCCATATTGGTGATCACTAATAATGTTGAATCCTTCAAGAATATTTTATAAGATGCTGATTGATAGCCTTTTCCATGACTTTCGATATTATTGAGAGTAGTGCGATTGGTAGGTAGTTATTTGGCAAGGTCTTCTTGCCTTTTTTAGGTATCGGCTGAACTGTGGCACATTTCCAGCAGAAAGGAAATATTCCCTTTCTGTAGGATAGGTTGAAAAGTCTACAGAAAACTGGTGTTAGTTCCCTCGCACAGTTCTTGAGAACTATGGCAGGTATTCCGTCAGCGCCTGAAGCCTTTTTGGTGTCTAGCTTCATCAAAATACGTTTTATGGTACGCTGTCTGAAGACAATATCGGGCATCCTTGACTGACTATGGGAAATAGTAGGTGGTGTTTTTCCTTGGAAATCGACAGTAGAATGTGAAGCAAAGAGTTCAGCCAACAAGTTCGCTTTCTCAACAGGTGTCGTTGCAATAGAATTATCTGGCCGTGTGAGTGGTGGTATGGTGGATTTGGGTGAAATTTTGACTAACTGCCCTAGCGACTGACCAAAAGGAGCTGGAATTGCCGGGGCAACCGAGAAGTTTGTTTCTAATCCGTTGACTGTGTACCTCTTTGGTTTCGTCTATAATTTCTTTGCATCTGTTCCTGGCACGAACAAAGATGTTACGATTTATGGTGTTAGGATCTTCACGCCACTGTCGGTATGCAAGATGTTTAGAAGCAACAGCTTCTTTGCATTTTAGGTCAAACCAAGGCTTGCCGTTGGAAGGGCATTTCTTCGAAAAAGGGATGTAAGCCTCCATACCGGCCAAAAAAATAACATCGGAACCTCCCTGGCGCAGTCAGAGATGGGTCGTCGGATCGAAAACAAACGTCCAACCAAGGGAAAGTTCGAAAATATTCCATGAGATCTTCTCATTTAGCAGATTTGTATTGCCAAATCTTGGGCGGTTTGGGCGCCTCTCTGTCACTGATTGGTAGAATACTCGATGTCGAAAGTAGTTTATGGTCGGAAGAACCTAACGGCGGATTTACGCTGACCGTGTAAATCTCCGGATTGGTGGTTAAAAACAGATCAAGAAGACTGGCGAACTCTCCGTCTCGATCAGGAATCCGTGTTGGTTCATCAATAAGCTGAGTCAAGCCACAACTGATTGAAAATGATTCGGCTTCACGACCTTGTTCGTCGGTAGTATTTGAATATTTAAGCCAGTTGATGTTGTGGACATTAAAGTCGCCCAGGATGGCAATTTCGGCATTTGGATAGTTAATTTGTAAATGATCTATGGTGTCTGCAAGAGAAGCGAAAAGTGTTCTAAAGTTTGTATCACTTGGTAGTCGATAGAGGATACAGACGAACCTTGTGGTTGGTTGAGTCGCTATTTTTAACCACATAACATCAAAGTTTGGGGGCTCCAGAGCCTCTTCTCGTTGGCAAGAGAGGTCGCTTCTGACATAAAGACAGATTCCAAAGTTACGCCTAAATCGGGAATAGAAATCGTACCCAGGATAAAGATAGTTTACTGTGCTGGTCGATGAACTGACCTTAGTTTCACAGAGAGCGAGTACATGAGGTTTATTTGATTGCAGGTGTTGGTGCACTGAATTTATGTTCGAATTTAAACCTCGTATGTTGCAAAAATCCATTTTGAAATTCTGTCGACGCCCCTGAACCAGCCCCCACCCGGAGATCCGAACGGGGGGCTATTTTACCTCCGGAATTTTTTGTATCCAGGTGCCTCATCATGCTATTTGGTCCCACAGTCCGGGACATCGGCACAGCCACGAAAACGTTAATCAACTTCACGCAGCCTAAGCCGATGCGATGGTATCACACCGGGTGATGCTGGTGGAATCTGGGCATCTTACCATCTAGATTGTTCTTTAAGTCGCCTCTACGACAGGCAGAACATACCGGGGGAGATATTCTATCCCGCCCCCCCACGGGGCATATATATATATATATAATATATATATATATATATATATATATATATATATATATATATATATATATATATATATATATATATATATATACAGTATTCCATGTACATGAACTTACTGTGGATTTCTGGGAGGAAGATATGATCATTTAAACCCGACTTAGCCGCTTAATCCAAAAATTCGTAATTTATGAGAATACAGGGTGTCAAAATTATTCTTTTATTTTAGTTTTTCTTAAGTAGTTTTCTTAATAATTGTACTATTTGTAC
>CM032453.1:126351026-126372839 GCA_019049505.1 Pachyrhynchus sulphureomaculatus
CTGGTTCCTATTGATAATTTCTCTCAGCTGCTCAGGGAAGCTACTGGCAGCGTCGTGGTCATCCTATGCAGCCTCCCGGCAAATTTCACGTTGTGCAGGCCAAAACGATTTTTGAATTTCTGTACCAGTTTTTACTTGCGGGAAAAGATCCTGGAGTGCTACTATCATCTGATGGTCCTTCAGAATGATCATACGAATATTTCGCCTTCTCGCGTATTATGGGAGAACTTAGAGCAGCTCCCTTTTTGGTTTGATCCAAACATTCAAGACCTTCTCGGTTTTTTCTAGTCGGATGTCACTTTTTTGCGGAAACGGCAGCACTTCCACCATTTTTTAACTTCTCGGATACTTGCTTGGTTTATAACATAACTTCTTGCGATTGATGCAACATTTTCACCATTTTTTAACTTATCTACTAACTCTCAAGATAGTTTAAGATTATATTAGATCGAAATTAATGGTTAGTCCAGGAGACTTGTTTTAATAACAGATGCCAATAGGTGCTATAAAAAATCTAACAACTCAGTCTTGGTAAATAATGTTAGTACCATCCTTTTCCTTTTTACTCAACCACGGGAACAAGATGACATTGTAAATAATATTTTCTCCGCGTATAATCATACGAAAAGGATATGCGAACCAAACAGCGGAGCCGGTGAAAATCAACAGTTTCCACGTTACATCAAAATAACGTGCGAAATTTTGAATAACGGATAACTGAAGCCGCAGATTAAAAAAGGCTGCGGATTAACGAAGGATGACTATGTATAACCTATATATATATATATATATATATATATATATATATATATATATATATATATATATGTATATATATATATATATATATATATATATATATATATATATATATATATATATATATATATATATATATAATATACAAATATAATACATTAAAATTCAGTATGAAGTAGCAGAGATCACCCCGGATTTTCTGCAAAACTCTGTTCAGGCTGTTTATGACAGATTAGGTTATTGCCTCACTGTTAACGTTAGTCGTTTTGAGCAATTGATACCTTAAAAATAAACCTAGAGTAATTATCAATAGTTTTTTGATGACAATAATTCCAAAACAGTTCAATTTAGACATATGGTATGTTAGACAAATAATATCTAGAATTTTTAGTAACAATCAAAAATAAAATAATATACAGTGTTTCCCATTGAAAAAAAATCAAGATGGCGTAATTTCTTTAAATTTCAAACCATTTTATTGTTAACGTCAGCATGTGCCTTATAACACCCTATAACTTTTATTTAAGCATTTTTCTGATATAGTGATAAATACGGTGGAATCATTATTCCATACATATATATACGAGGCTGGTTTGAAAAGTCCGTGCAAAAATAAAAACTACTTATGTGTTTGGGGTAAACCTTTTTTATTTTTCGACATAGTCTCCTTTTAGGCTTATACACTTCGTCCAACGATGTTCTAGTTTGTTGATCGCTTCCGAATAATAGGATTTGTCCAAGTCTGCAAAATATCCATTAGTGTCTGCAATCACCTCCTCGTTTGAATAAAATCTTTGTCCCGCCAGCCATTTCTTCAAATTGGGGAACAAATAGTAGTCCGAGGGAGCCAAATCTGGAGAATAGGGGGATGCGAAACGAGTTGGAATCCTATTTCCATTAATTTTGCGACCACAACTGCTGAGGTGTGTGCTGGTGCGTTGTCGTGATGGAAAAGGACTTTCTTGTGAGCCAATCGCGGGCGTTTTTCTTACAACTCGGTTTTCAAACGGTCCAATAACGATGAATAATATTCACCTGTAATAGTTTTACCCTTTTCCAGATAGTCGATGAACGGTCTTCGCCTTTTTTGGTGCAGATTCCCCCTTGATAACCCATTGTTTAGATTGTTGTTTGGTCTCAGGAGTATAGTAATGTATCCATGTTTCATCCACAGTGACGAAACGACGCTTAAAGTCCTCCGGATTCTTCTGGAACAGCTGCAAACCATCCTTGCAATACTTCACACGATTCCGCTTTTGGTCAAGCGTGAGCAATCGCGGCACCCATCTTGCGGATAGCTTTCTCACGTCCAAATGTTTATGCAAAATATTATGTACCCGTTCAGTCGAGATACCCACAGCACTAGCAATCTCACGCACCTTAACTCTTCTGTCATCCATCACCATATCATGGATTTGATCGATGATTTCTGGAGTCGTAACCTCCACAGGCCGTCCAGAACGTTCAGCGTCACTTGTGCCCATTTGGCCAGTCCGAAAATTTTGAAACCACTTATAAACTGTTCTAATCGAAGGTGCAGAGTCACCATAATGTTTATCTAGCTTCTCTTTAGTCTCCTGAGGCGTTTTGCCTTTCATAAAGTAATGTTTAATCACCACACGAAATTCTTTTTCGTCCATTTCTTGAAAATTACTCGACTTCTTTGATTCACACGAATGTCAAACACAAAGAAATAGACCAATATGGCTGAAACTTGGTGTGCGTTCATTCAAGAGACGCTATTAACTAAACATGACCTCGATACGCGTCGGTGGTGCCATCTCTCGGACTTTGCATAGACTTTTTAAACCAGCCTCGTATATATATATATATATATATATATATATATATATATATATATATATATATATATATATATATATATATATTATATATATATATATATATATATATATATATATATATATATATATATGTATATATATATATATATATATATATATATATATATATATATATATATATATATATATATATATATATACGTATATATATATATATATATATGTATATATATATATATATATATATATATATATATATATATATATATATATATATGTATGTATATATATATATATATATATATATATATATATATATGTATGTATGTATGTATATATATATATATATATATATAATATATATATATATATATATATATATAGGGTGTCCCAGTATTCCGTGTACATAGAGTTATTGTAGATTTCTGGGATGAAAATATGACCATTTAACCCAACTTACCTTAGTCCAAAAATTCCTAATTTTTGAGATACAGGGTGTCAAATTTATACTTTTATTTTAGTTTTTCTTAAGCAGCTTTCTTAATAATTGTACTATTTGTTCAAGATTCGGTGCTAAGAAGTTTTCTGAGATAAGAAATCTAAATCAGCTCACAGTTTTATTGTAAATTGTAGGAGACGAGACCTATTGCATTGTGTATACTTTTAAATTTCCATAACTTTTTTATACCATTCGGTATAATATTTTTAAGTAAATATTCATATTCTCCGCCTTTTCCTATCTAAAAAAGCTCTTTTGGTAAATGTAGTGCGAGCAGCAGTTTCTGAGATAGTAGGATGTTTATATTTATTGATTACAAATTTATCAGTTTGTGGGCAATCTTTTATACCATTAGCCAGTTATTTTTTTACATTCTTACTGTTGTTGGCCCGTTGGTCTTTAACTTTATTATTGTGTATTAGAGTAGTATAAAAAAGTTATGACAATTTAAAAGTATACACAGTCCAATAAGTCGCGCCCTCTACAATTTACCACAGTGTGAGCTGATTTCGATTTCTCATCTCAGAAAACCCCTTAGCAGCGAATCTGGTACAAATAATACAATTATTAAGAAAACTACTTAAGAAAAACTAAAATAAAAGAATAATTTTGGCACCCTGTATCTCAAAAATTACGAATTTTTGGACTAACCTCAGTAGGGTTAAATGGTCATATTTTTATCCCATATATATATATATATATATATATATATATATATATATATATATATATATATATATATATATAGGCCGACATGTCGCATACAAAATCTTTCGTATTTTGGCACAAGAAAATTTGGTAGAAAGGCCCAAGAATCGAATCTATAGCATTGCCGATGATAATATGCTTGTTAGTTCATTTATCTATGCAAACATCAGAAAGTTGTTCAAAATTCTATCTTGAGGTGACAGTAACCAAATAGAATTTAAAAGAGATGACGCCTGATTGACACCGAAATCACTAGCAACCTCGTTGTTATTTCTTTGGAATATCAAAGAATAGTTGGCGACTTTAGTCTATTCCCTAAGCCTACTTAATTCTTTCTAGAGTATTGGATACTAAGACAAGACTTTTGTTTAAGGTTCAGCTTGTAGCTCCTCGTACCACCCTTCTCAAGTATTCTTTTATATTGAGAACATCATCTCTTTGAACTGTGTTTCTTACCGAGTACAATTTGCAGCGATTCAAAACCAACGTGAATCGCTACTGTTGCGCTTTACTACTGCAGCACGTGTGCTATGCCTACAAAAGAAATAATGATACTTACTGATATTCTAAGTCCTCTTCCAAGAAGGTAACCATTATTAAAATGATTCATAGAATCCACAAGTGCTCTTTTTGTGGATCTTTAGGATATAAAGCATCACTATCTGCATACTTATTAACTAAATATGCGTTTATTGCGTGACTATCCCAGATGACAAAGTCTCCATCTTCTAAGACCGGGACAGTATGTGCAGGATTTTTCTAAAAAATAGAAATGTAAACCCTAATAACAGTCAATAAATTAATTGAACCTGAAATGAATATTCTCCATTAGTTTACCAAAGCATTTGAAATTTATGGGATTTATTCAGGATAATATTGTATTCGTGTCAAATTTCGGAGAGTGAATCTCCCAAAATTTTTGCTTTCACTTTTGTTTTCTCTATTTTCTTTAGGTTTTTGAAGTACCTGTGTCACAAAAAAAATATTCTTCTCTGTTTGTTAACCTATTGTTTGTTCATGCGATAACTCTTGAACGAAATAACTGAAACGATTTAAAATTTAGTGTAGATATTTCCCACCGAGTACAATTTACAGTGGTTCAAGATCAAAGTGAATCTCTTTTTCCGCATACGCATCGCTTCTGTAGCGTTTTCGGGATTTCCCTGCAGCACGTGTTTTATGCCCTTTAAAAAACCGGTACTTTCTTTGCAAATATACGCTCTAAAATAAATATTAAATTTGACTATCTCATATTAAGGAATAATCTCAGCGTTATTATTCGTTCATTTACATTTTAAAAAAGAAAATAGTACCTTATTGTCAGATATTAACCATAAAACATTAGTACCTATGCTATTAAGTTTTTGAAGTACCTACGAGGCTGGTTTGAAAAGTCCGTGCAAAAATAAAAACTACTTATGTGTTTGGGGTAAACCTTTTTTATTTTTCGACATAGTCTCCTTTTAGACTTATACACTTCGTCCAACGATGTTCTAGTTTGTTGATCCCTTCCGAATAATAGGATTTGTCCAAGTCTGCAAAATATCCATTAGTGTCTGTAATCACCTCCTCGTTTGAATAAAATCTTTGTCCCGCCAGCCATTTCTTCAAATTGGGGAACAAATAGTAGTCCGAGGGAGCCAAGTCTGGAGAATACGGGGATGTGAAACTAGTTGGAATCCTATTTCCATTAATTTTGCGACCACAACTGCTGAGGTGTGTGCTGGTGCGTTGTCGTGATGGAAAAGGACTTTCTTGTGGGCCAATCGCGGGCGTTTTTCTTGCATCTCGGTTTCAAACGGTCCAATAACGATGAATAATATTCACCTGTAATAGTTTTACCCTTTTCCAGATAGTTGATGAGGATTATCCCTTGCGAATCCCAAAAGACAGTCGCCATAACCTTTCCGGCCGAAGGAACGGTCTTCGCCTTTTTTGGTGCAGATTCCCCTTGGTAACCCATTGTTTAGATTGTTGTTTGGTCTCAGGAGTATAGTAATGTATCCACGTTTCATCCACAGTGACGAAACGACGCTTAAAGTCCTCCGGATTCTTCTGGAACAGCTGCAAACCATCCTTGCAACACTTCACACGATTCCGTTTTTGGTCAAGCGTGAGCAATCGCGGCACCCATCTTGCGGATAGCTTTCTCATGTCCAAATGTTTATGCAAAATATTATGTACCCGTTCAGTCGAGATGCCCACAGCACTAGCAATCTCACGCACCTTAACTCTTCTGTCATCCATCACCATATCATGGATTTGATCAATGATTTCTGGAGTCGTAACCTCCACAGGCCGTCCAGAACGTTCAGCGTCACTTGTGCCCATATGGCCAGTCCGAAAATTTTGAAACCACTTATAAACTGTTCTAATCGAAGGTGCAGAGTCACCCTAATGTTTATCAAGCTTTTCTTTAGTCTCCTGAGGTGTTTTGCCTTTCATAAAGTAATGTTTAATCACCACACGAAATTCTTTTTCGTCCATTTCTTGAAAATCACTCGACTTCCTTGATTCACACGAATGCCAAACATAAAGAAATAGACCAATATGGGTGAAACTTGGTGTGCGTTCATTCAAGAGATGCTACTAACTAAACATGACCTCGATACGCGCCGGTGGTGCTATCTCTCGGACTTTGCACGGACTTTTCAAACTAGCCTCGTAGGTCCCAAAAAATATGCTTCTCAGTTCGTCTGTCAACCTGTCGTTTGTTCGTGCAATAACTCTTGAACGAAATAATTCAAAATATTTCAAATTTAGTGTAGGTATTCTGCTTAGTAAAAAGGAAACCTAGAGTTGTAGAATGATGTTCTATAAAGGAAGGCAGTGAACGTTACAATTAATAATATTGACCTTATTTTTCTTTTTAAAATTTCAGTCATGAAATAGGTGTTATGTTCAAATCAGTAGCATAAGCAAATCTAATTGGTGGACGAAGTCAAGCGGATATAAGAGGCTTTTTTTAAGAAAAAGAAGGGAACACTAAAGAAGACACTGCTTACAAAAGGGAGTGCCCTAATCGAAAACCGGAAGTTGGAGTTGGAACTTTAAAAACTTAGATTCTCTCTAAAGCGGTAAACCCAAAATTGCTGACTTTTATCAAAAAAAAAACTTTTTCATGCAGTGGAGCTTTAAAAACTTCCTTTCCTTCCTAAGAATTTTCTACATTTATAAGGGCGGAGGAAATATGCGATAGATCTGAATATATTATATTAGTCATTTTTAGAACTTTTGGGTTTTAAACCTTGTTCTAATCTAATCTGCGTCTTATTGCCAACTATTACACAGCCCCACAAAAAAAAAAAAAGTGTGGGGTATACTTTTGATGCGATATATCAGATCCGTAGTATTTTTGCCCGCTGATCACGAATCTGACGTCAGAATATCGCCATCACATCTCAGTTTTTTTCTAACCTCAAAAAATAGGTAAAAATTAGTAAAAATTAAGAAAAATATACTCCTAAAAAATTGATTCAAGCTTTTTCATGAATCCAAAGATGTATTAATATGTATTCGGACACGCTAAGCTAATATTCATCGGTTGGATTGAGCCATACAGTTCTGTTTTCTTTCTAACCTCAATAAATCAGACAGATATAGTGCTTCTCGAATGCAAAAACGAATTCAAATTAAAATTCAACCGATTCTTACCAAATTTGGTACACGGAGGTTTTTTGGGTTGCTGATCATGAATCTGAGATCGGATTTGCAAAATTCAAAATGGCGGATCCAAGATGGCGGACAAAATTTTTGAAAACCAACCGATTCCTACCAAATTTGGTATACAGTTGGGGAATCCTCAAACCTGATACTCTTAAACCCTAAATCCTGAAACCTTAGACTCCCACACCCTGTAACCTCAAAAAATAGACCTCAATAACCCTGTAACTTTAAAAATGAGACCCAATAAACTCAAAACCAGGACTTTTAAACCATATACTATCAAATAGTAGACCCTTAAATCGTAGCTTCTGGCTTAAGTAAATGTCTTTTCTTTAAAAAGGAAGCAAGATGCTCTGAACCATCTTTGGATAAGCCTAAATCTCTGACTAGATCACTAAGTTCTGACTGTGATACGAGTATTGGTTCTGGTTTACGGTTGTATGGTAGAAATTCTTTATCTGTGTCACTAGTATATGATAGGTTGTCACTAGAACATTCATTAGTAACAGTGTTTGAATCTTTTTCGACAGTCTCAATGTTTTCGGCATGAACTGATAAGGTGAAATCATTTGTTTCCATAACATCAGCATCAAGTGGTTCAGGAGGCGGAATTAGTTTAGTTGGTCTTGTTACTGTCGAAACATCGTTATAAGTAATAGTGCTTTTATTTTTTCGGTTATGCCTAGATACAACATTCATACAAAAGTAGCAATCATTTTCACTGTATGGTCTATTCCATATTGCTGGTTTGGAATATTTAATCGCCTTCTTATTGATGTACAACATTATTTTGCAAGAACTGCAAATGATGTGGGGAACCCAATCTGTATCCTGGTGCTGTATTTCAATGTTAAAACAATCCTTATATAAGGTTTTAATCTTATCCGTTATCGGTGACCCCATTTTACTCAATACGTGTTGACAGCAAATATAACAAAATGAATCACTGTTTTTATCGCACTTATGAAAAGTCCTTGTACCGTGAGACCGTTTTCTTGTAGCATTATACTCTACATGAGCCAAGTCACCCACACATGAAGAGCTACGGTCGCTGGATGACGACGGCTGCGGGCCCGCTTTCCCACCCTGACCAACCGCCGATACTGGGTTTCCGAGTCCCTGCATCGTAATTCTCTTTCTTCTACCTGCCACGACGGCATCTAAGCCGTTATCCAGGGACTCTGCCGGCTAGTGGAGTAATACCGTTGCCCACCGTCACCACGTGGAGGTGCCCTGGATGCAGGTAGAAGAATAAAAATCGACCGATGAATTTTCTCGCCTTTCAAAATGGCGCGAAAACATCTGCCATCTTGAATTTTGCAAATCCAACCTCAGATTCGTGATCAGCGACCCAAAAAATCCCCGTGTACCAAATTTGGTAAGGATCGGTTGAATTTTAATTTGAATTCGTTTTTGCATTCGAGAAGCACTATGTCTGTCTGATTTATTGAGGTTAGAAAGAAAACAGAACTGTATGGCTCAATCCAACCGATGAATATTAGCTTAGCGTGTCCGAATACATATTAATACATCTTTGGATTCATGAAAAAGCTTGAATCAATTTTTTAAGAGTATATTTTTCTTAATTTTTACTAATTTTTACCTATTTTTTGAGGTTAGAAAAAAATTGAGATGTGATGGCGATATTCTGACGTCAGATTCGTGATCAGCGGGCAAAAATACTATCGCATCAAAAGTATACCCCACTTTTTTTTTGTGGGGCTGTGTTATTAACACTTTTTCGTTATTGTATGTTCATATTTTGCTTCATACTTTTTATTTTTTTTTTAGGTCTATATTTTTTTTATATCTTTTGCTGTTTTGATTGTGTGTATCATGTGTGTGTTTTTTTTTTTAGTTTACCACTTTTTTTTATATTCTGTGTACTATTAGGGTTATGTGTTTTAAGGTATTATACTAGGTCGAATTGAGCAGTTATGTTACTTGTACTTTATCACAGAAATTTCCGATCTCCAAAAGCTGAGAATATCGGTCTACAAGGAAAATAATCCCGCTTACTTTTAGTGTTAAAAATACTTAGTTGTTTCCCAGAATCACTCTAATTATGAAGCATGTATCCAAAATTAGTAATTCTTAATTAGTGAATATAGGTTCCATTCTATACCTAGTAGATTTAGACTCTTTTTCAGCGATTTCGGTGTTTCTTCTATGGAGCCTATGCTCCATATTACTGGATCACATCTGCTAAAGGTAAATATTTATTTATTTTATCGGCAAAATATTTTGGATATATTTGTTGGTAGTGGAACCGCGAAATCAACAATGTCTTTTGTGCTTTTAATGTAAGCACCAAATTCAAGATATTGTCGGGGATTGGTCTATTCTTCGCACACAGAGTTAGTATTTATAGTATAGGGTAGTATCCGTTAATCCTATATATTTCTTGAGGGGACTTTGATGGTTGATTTTCTTCACCCTATGATGCCCCTCTAGATAGAATTTAGAGGCTAGCTCTGAACAACCGGCAATTATGTGATCAGGATACTCCTGTTTTTCGTTACAAATGCGGTACTTGTCTCAATTGAGCACGATGTTTCACCTATATACCTTGGGAGCGATGACTTGATCTTGAATTGCTATTATAAATCCTTCTCTTCCTAGGAAAAGATTGCTTTGGCGTAGGAAGGCTATAGAGCAGGGGTGCTCAAACTTGAACTGCTGGCGATCTACCTTAATATTGTTAGACTACGATCGATCGACTCTGAGAGGCTGTAAGTAAATGTGATGCAGGATTGTCGTCTAGGTAGGGTGTATCGTGGCATAGATATTAGTTTTCCGCACAATATGCATTTTTTTAGTCAAGGTAAGTGTAGGTCTGCTCTAAAATATCATTGAAAAAACTCATAATTATTCAAAATTGCGAGTTTATTGGTTCTTACAAAACAAACGAGTTCTAGTGTCTAAACTTAACTAAAGAGTGACTTTGGTTGTTGAAGCGTGGCACTGCATGTCCTCAGCATACTTTTCATAAGATGGTACGTAATTACCTAGTGCTAATCGCAAGCATGATGACATATGTTCGTCAGTTAGTCGATTGCGATATTTTGACTTAATTATCTTCATTTCAGAAAATGCAGACTCGCACAAGTAAATTGATCCAAAACATTGCCGTCAGTTGAAGGGCGATTTGCCTTAGATTCGGATATTTATCTTCAGATATAAAACACCAGAATTTTGTATCAGATGCTGTGGCTTTGAGATTTTATATCTGATATAATCCGCACTAACTCATTTTCAACAGAACATGAGTCCATGTTAAACTGACTTGCTATTTCAGTAGCTAATTCCTCAATGTTTTTACACGAAAAAGGATAACTCATAAATGATGCGATATTTGCCAATTTACTGAAATCATAAATGTTGATAATTCTGCCTCATAAATATCATAATTCAACTGAGGAATCCTTACTTTCAAAGACGGAAAATTTTTCAGATCCTTTCTTTTCAGTTGATCTATCATAAGTTGCAGTTTACTTTTGAATGCGTTTATTGCGCTAATCATCTCAATAATAGTTTTTCCTTTACCTTGAAGCTCCAAATTAATGGTGTTTAAATGCATTGTGATCTCTGTCAAAAATGCCAAATCAGTCAGCCATTTTCCGTTTTTCAGCATCTCAGTGTCATCACCTCTTTCGTCCAGAAAAACTGTTATTTCGGGCAATAATTCTTGAAACCTTTTCTAGGAATTTTCCGCGACTCAACCACCTGACGTCCGTGTGAAGAACTAAATCAGTGTGTTCAGCTGACTCACTATCTTCCAACTGCAATTTAAAGAGCCGTCGTTGCAAGCTACGTGCACGGATAGAATTCACAATTTTCATTGCAATTACCATAATCTCCTCCATGTTTAGAACTTTTGAACACAAAACTTGTTGATGTATAATGCAATGGAAGGAGAAAAATGAAGGGAAATCATCATTAGCTCGACACAATGCCACAAAACCGTTTTTGTTTCCAGTCATTGCTGGTGCTCCATCGGTTGTAATGCACACTAGTTTATATATTGGTAGCTTGTAGTTTATTACAAAGTTGAAGAAAACGTCATATATATCTTCGCCACGCGTCTTTCCTTTCAGAGGAATCATTGTCAAAAACTCTTCCTTAGCCGACATGTCATTGAATACCATTCGAATAAAAATACACAGCTGGGCAGTGTCTGTCATATCGGTGGATTCGTCCAACTGTAAAGAAAAGTATGTACATTCCATGATATCATGTTTTAGTTTATCTGCCATGTCCTGACTCATGACTTTAACACGCCTTGTGACAGTCGGACGAGATAACTGACGTTCTCTAATAGCAGACATAATCTCTGTTTTATTTTTAAAATCTCCAAATAAAGTCTCACCTGCTTCAATAAATGCTTCCTTCACAACCAATCCATCATCAAATGGTTTCTTGTGTTTCGCCAGTACGAGTATATGAGATATTTTAAATGACGCGATCGTTGCAGCTTTTGATTGTTTGGCTGGTCTTGTGAACATGGTTTGTTCCTTTTTCAAACAAGTTATCAAATCACGTACTTTTCGTTTTCTTAATTCACTCTATGACGGAAAATCCTTTTCATAGTTTTTATGAACCGTTTTATGATGCCTCTCTAAGTTCTCACGCTTAAGCATTGCAACTGACGCACGGCAAATGAGACAAATGCACTTATCCTTTACCATACAAAAGAAAAATTCTTCCTCCGAATCGTTATTAAAATGATAAGTTTTACTTTTCTTCGCCGCACTCATTTTGGACTATTTATTAATAAACTTTGTATCGATGTATCGCCTTCAAGTTACAACTCAGACTGACTCCTATTTCTGCAGGCGCAACATTTATATCGGCGCGACGAAGTCTCGAATGTTCCCGTCAAACACGCCGCCCGAAGTTTCTAGAAAAATCGGCGGGAATCAAAAACGCGGCTTTTCTTTGGCAAGTACCGCGCGTTCCTTTGATAAAGCCGCCTTTTGCCGCTAGCAGGGTGTTATTACGATAAAAGAAAGTGATGAGGGGATTATTCTGGGCTAATTGTGGATCGAATAAATTTTAGTAGTTTATTCATTATATTTTGTTTTAGTTACCTAAAACAAAATCTGTGAATAGTTCTATATCGGAATTTTTTTCTCGAGATCGACTCAAAAAGCACTCGCGATCGACTTGTCGATCCCTACTATAGAGGCTTGGGTGTCAGTGAGTCTTAAAGGGGTACAGTGGTTGCCTGCTAATGCAACCGCATGATGTATTTCACTTATTTGAGATTTTCTGTAATAGTAATTGCAAGAGTTTTAAAGTTTTTTCTAGTACCTAGCAATTATAACGGGGATACTCCGTCCTCCCATCCTGCGAGGCACGTAGAATCTTTTCATAGAAGTCCTGACTGAATATCATTTCCTTTTTGATTCGATTACTGGGTTGAGCAAAAAATCTAATTTAAAGAGTAGTTAATCTTTAGAACAAAACCTGTTGGTGTATTTTCAGTGTAAAAGAGATGTAATATAAGGATAGTCCTATTCTTATAAGTTTTATCAAAAATAAAAATTTTAAAACTTATTTAAAAAAATGCATAATTTATGTTGAAAACATTTTATAATTTAGTAGTATATTATAGTATATATAGTTATAAGTTTTATCAAAAATAAAAATTTTAAAACTTATTTAAAAATGCATAATTTATGTTGAAAACATTTTATAATTTAGTAGTATTTGTTAACGAGAGCAGTTATCTGGAGATCAAAAGCTGTACGCCCCTCGCTTCATCTTCCGTAAAACTGACGATGATGTGCCGAATATTTTCGAAACTATTTTTTTGTTTTTTAATATTAATTTCACTAAGTTCCGTTTTAGTCCACTTGACAAATCCGAAACTGTACGCAATTGCAGATGTTGCCTGGAATATAACTTTAGGTCATCCATGTACCTTAGATGACTTATCAGTCTTTCTGATTGGGGTAGAGTCTATCCCTTTCCTCCCCGATTCAAGAGTGTTGTAAGAGGTCTTAATGCCAAACAAAACCACAAGAGGCTTGACACATATTGTTGAAATATTCCTCGCCTGATATTTATAATGCCTGCATCGATGGAGCCTTTGGGTGTAGTAACTGTCAGTTTTGTGTTTTATTTCTACCCCATATAGCTCTAAGACTCCAGTCAACAAAGAGTGAGGAACATTATTATATGCTTTTTGGTAGTTCATGTATATAAGGAGCCTTTGGTGCACTTCGCACAATTATGAGTTGCTCCTTGTATCCTCTGGCGTCATTGCACCATCCCTTCTGTCCTTTATCTAACAATTTATTAATTTCTAGGTGGAGGTAGATTTTTCTGCGACGATAGACGTAAAGAATTTAAACAGATTGGAAAGGCATGCGATAGAGAAGTATTTAGCGCAATTTTTGAAGCCTTCTGTAGCTTCGCTTGAAGAAAAGTAATTCCGCTGGGTATGTCAGCAGGTTAGTTAAACATTTCGCTAGATATCCGTAAGTTGCTTTAAACTGTTTTGTATGTTGTCACGCCCAGGCTTCTTCCAGCTCATCCTGCGTTACCTCCCAGTCCAGCATTGACTGTAGGTTCCCCATACGTCTCTTCTCATCTGAAAACCATTTTGTTCTTCTGTGGTTAGCAGGATTGCTCCACAGCCAGAATGCCCTAGTGATTTGTGCGGATGGATATTTTTGTTCGTTCGGCGGGTTGTTATCCTGTATGCTAGAAAGGCTCAAATTTTTATAAAGACGTTTTTGATTTGTCTTAAAAAACTTATTTTGCTTGCATCGTTCGTTACTAATCAGATACCGTTTAAGTTTACTAGCTAAAGCCTCGATTTTTTACTTGAGTAGATCTAAAATTTCTACTATAGCAGGGTTATCATTTGATGTTTTCCGTGCAATAATGGTTTCAGGCGCTTTAAGAATCCTGGTACTTAAATTAAGCCGCCTACTCTGAGTAAGTATTCTGATCTCTTTTCTAAGTTTGGCTATTTGGTTTTCGAGCCTTTTTTGCAATGATAGCGGGGGGTTGGGTGTATCACCTTGTCTTGTTTGGATCTGTGTAACATTCTACCCATTTAGAGTTAATACAGTAAACGCACCGGAATACGAGGCTGGTTTGAAAAGTCCGTGCAAAAATAAAAACTACTTATGTGTTTGGGGTAAACCTTTTTTATTTTTCGATATAGTCTCCTTTTAGGCTTATACACTTAGACCAACGATGTTCTAGTTTGTTGATCCCTTCCGAATAATAGGATTTGTCCAAGTCTGCAAAATATCCATTAGTGTCTGTAATCACCTCCTCGTTTGAATAAAATCTTTGTCCCGCCAGCCATTTCTTCAAATTGGGGAACAAATAGTAGTCCGAGGGAGCCAAGTCTGGAGAATAGGGGGGATGTGAAACGAGTTGGAATCTTATTTCCATTAATTTTGCGACCACAACTGCTGAGGTGTGTGCTGGTGCGTTATCGTGATGGAAAGGGACTTTCTTGTGGGCCAATCGCGGGCGTTTTTCTTGCAGCTCGGTTTTCAAACTGTCCAATAACGATGAATAATATTCACCTGTAATAGTTTTACCCTTTTCCAGATAGTCGATGAGGATTATCCCTTGCGAATGCCAAAAGACAATCGCCATAACCTTTCCGGCCGAAGGAACGGTCTTCGCCTTTTTTGGTGCAGATTCTCCCTTGGTAACCCATTGTTTAGATTGTTGTTTGGTCTCAGGAGTATAGTAATGTATCCATGTTTCATCCACAGTGACGAAATGACGCTTAAAGTCCTCCGGATTCTTCTGGAACAGCTGCAAACCATCCTGGCAACACTTCACACGATTCCGTTTTTGGTCAAGCGTGAGCAATCGCGGCACCCATCTTGCGGATAGCTTTCTCATGTCCAAATGTTTATGCAAAATATTATGTACCCGTTCAGTCGAGATGCCCACAGCACTAGCAATCTCACGCACCTTAACTCTTCGGTCGTCCATCACCATATCATGGATTTGATCAATGATTTCTGGAGTCGTAACCTCCACAGGCCGTCCAGAACGTTCAGCGTCACTTGTGCCCATATGGCCAGTCCGAAAATTTTGAAACCACTTATAAACTGTTCTAATCGAAGGTGCAGAGTCACCATAATGTTTATCAAGCTTCTCTTTAGTCTCCTAAGGCGTTTTGCCTTTCATAAAGTAATGTTTAATCACCACACGAAATTCTTTTTCGTCCATTTCTTGAAAATCACTCGACTTCCTTGATTCACACGAATGCCAAACACAAAGAAATAGACCAATATGGCTGAAACTTGGTGTGCGTTCATTCAAGAGATGCTACTAACTAAACATGGCCTCGATACGCGCCGGTGGTGCCATCTCTCGGACTTTGCACGGACTTTTCAAACCAGCCTCGTATATTAAGCTGTGCAGATTAGTGAGGAATATACACTCGCTGATCTTTGTACCTATCATATGATTGACGTCACTGATGAACTGCTGTCTCTTATATCTAAAAATGATCTTAGGTAACCTAAGCTTTGATAGAGAGTCTGAGCTATCACTTTAGTAGATTTATTTTGTCAAACTTCTCCGCTTTACTCAGAGATGGTTCAACATTTTCCAGTAGCGCTTCCATCAGTGGTGCCTCCTCATCAATCGCTGTCAGCCAATTCTAAAGACACTTCTCGTTTTATGACTTCTGCCGAGATTCGGTTCACAGCAAATAGGGATCTCAGTTGATCAAGGATGTTCTGAACGGTTTCAGTTCTTAGTTACGGGTATTTCTGTGGAGTTCTTTAGAAAAAGGTTGCTTTCCAGTTTCTAGCTTGGTTATTCTGTAGTAGATTCGAATCAAAAATTCATTTATATCAGTTGTCCAATTGATTCTCTGCTTTGTTCTCTCGTGTGTTGCGGTGGGTAGTGGCTGCGATGCCTCGACAACATGCAGATAACTATTGAAAGTCGACGGCGTTAGTGTTTTCGCGTCTTCCAATATGCATGGTCCTTGTTTTATGCTAAGGCCTGTAGAAGGTGGATCCTTTCGACGATTTGGATCCAGCTCCTGTTGCGTTGATCTGCTTGAATATCTCTTAGGCTACGTATTTACAGCAATTTAGAGAATTCACAGAGGGGCTGTTAACCTACAGCGCAGTTGGGCTAGTTTTTGTTCCACAGGAGTATTTTATTTCCTCCCTAGCCCTCAATACTGCTGGAGACAGTGCCGATGATTATCTTCTATTCACAGGAGACCGCGCCTGATAGGGGAACCAGTATCATTACTATATATCGCCGATTTGCATTTATAGGTGGAATAATTCAACGGTCATGTTAGTATTTAATCTCAAAAGTCTCAAAAGCAAGAAGGCATTAACAGATCGTTTTTATCAAGGTGGATTTAAAAAATATACATTATTAAGTAACTAAGTTGGGAATGTGGAATCTTTGACACAATGATACTACTCAGTATATATCACCACTACACCAAACCAATTGACTACAATCATCGGTTCTGATGAAGCTAACATGGTTAGCGAAACGCGCGTCGAGCGCAAAAATAAAGTGTTTGGTGTAGTGGTGACATATACTGAGTAGTATTATTAAGTAACACTATGTGTCGTTGGATAGTTTGCATCTTACGTATTGTATTCTTTGTAATTTATCGGGTTCAGACCCATAAAACAGGATTGGGATAACACATTGATTTCATATTTTTGTTTTCATGTATGTCTGTTCTTGTTTTGTAATATATATTTTATTCTCCCAAAATTTTTCCATGAGATTCTTGTTTCTGCCGTTTGGACTAATCTGTTTAATCCTATGTTTTGTCTCAGCTATATCTATTGTTCTACTTCTTCAATCCTAGTCCATTTGTCATGATGCATTTGTTTTTATTTCGGGAGAATATTTTTTTGTTTTGTTCATATTTAGACTAGGCCTTATTTCTTCTGATCTTTCTTTTAGCTCTTTTACCATTTCTTGCAGTTCCAAACTATCCTGCGTAATAATCACTATATCGTTTGCATATCTTAGTGTCTTTAATGATTATCCTTCTATGTAAGTACTATAGTTTTCCTAGTTAAGTTTTTTGAAGATACTTTCTATTGCCAACAGAGCTAGCTTCGGTGATATGGAGTCTACTTGCCTCGTTCCTTTCTGAATTTTGATTATATTTATTTCTGAACGTAATGTCACTGTACTGGTGGTTTCTTTATTAATATTCTCGATAGGGACATTTTTTCACTCATTTTAATTTCTCGTATTTCGATCGAACCAAGAGCCTTGTTATAGTTATAAATGCTAACTACAAGTTCTTGTTATATTGTTTCCCGAAACATGCTTATTCATTGCTTTAATATAATTCGAGTTTATTTATCAATTTTATAGTCATTATTTTCATGAGTAACTTATATTTTTGATACCGAATTGGTCTATAATTTCTCAGCTCTTCCTTATCTCATTATTTAAGCAGTAACACGATTAGACCATTGCTCCGGTCGTGCAATAATATTGATAAAGATTATTTTCTTACTCATGTATATACCTTTATTGCTTATATGCTTTGTATTTCGTCTGATATCTTCTCGTATCTCCTAATTAATGTGTAGGGTATAGGTGCGCTGGTTAGATACAGTCCCTTAATGTTATGTCAATCTGAAGAACTGCAATCTGGCTTCATTATTTTTAGTTAAATGAGCAACGCAGTTAGATTGTTATTTTTTAATTCTTTAAAATAGTTATTTATATTCATTTTCATGGTAAATAATTATTCGTGTGTTTTGTTTTATTTCTTAAATGACAAAAAGAAAAATTTATTGATCATTTATTATTAGATACGACATAAAAAAGTATTTTAAAAATATTATCTTTAATTATAAATTATTGATATTTTTAAATATGTTAACAAACAAAGAATTGTTATTTCCTTTTGAAGGAACTGTTTACTAAAACTTATTGTAAAAAATCGTCATAGTGAATATAATGATACGAAGTTAGGCGTTTTAAGATTTATTCATTTTTTGTCATTTGTATATATTATAAACATCGCAAAAATCATTTTCGAATATTATACAGGGTGTCCCAGTATTTCGTGTACATAGAGTTACTGTGGATTTTTGACGATGTATCGCAAGTTGACATTTGTTTGACGGGTGACCGGCAAAAACTGATTTAAACTCTTAGACTTAGGGGGGATATACTATCAATTGTTTTTGTTTGTTTTATCTCACTTTGGAAAGAATTTAAGACTATCTATTTATCGTGCTATTTTCGCGGGGTCTAAGTGGCTCCTACAAAATTTTTTGCTTTACAATCAGTTACAGAATTTTCTCTTTAAATAATGATAAATATCACCAAAATTAAGATTGTTCTTCTTCCAGTGCCCATCCGTTACCGAATGTTGGCAATCATTCTAGCAATGATAATTTTGTTTGTTGCTGCTCTGAATAATCCTGTGGTGGATGTTTTGAACCAGGTTCTTAAGTCCTTTAGCCAGGATATTCGTCTTCTGCCGATGCTTCTTTTGCCTTGAATCTTTCCTTGCAGAATGCATTTCAGTCATTTATATTTTGTTTCATTCCTAATAATGTGCCCCAGATATTTAAATTTTCTACGTTTCACTGTGCACATAATCTCTTTTTCCTTATTGAGTCTTTGTAGTACTTGAGTGTTTGATACTTTGTCCATCCATGATATTTTGAGGATTCTTCTATAAGTCCACATCTCGAATACTTCTAGTTTTTTTGTTGTTGCCTCAGTCAGCGTCCAAGAATCCACTCCGTATAACAAGATGGAGAATATGTAGCATCGGAGGAGTCCGAGTTTCAGTTTTAAGCTTAAATTATGTATTTTGAATAATTTAGACATTTGAATGAATTCTGTTCTTGGTTTTTCAATTCTTGATTTTATTTCTTGAGAATGATCCCATTGTTCGGTTAGTACTGTACCGAGATATGTTGTGTATGTTGACACTCGTTCCACCACTTTTCCGTTGATAGTAAACTGTACTCTACCAATTCTTTCCTTACTAATTATCATGACCTTTGTTTTTTTGATGTTAACCTCCAGGCCATATTTTTTACTAATGTTAACTACTCTGTTCATTAAAAGCTGTAGTCCTTGTGCAGTGTCGGCAAAAATAACGGTGTCATCGGCATATCTAAAGTTATTTATTCGTTCGCCATTTAATAGCATTCCTGCTTTAGTATTTTCTAGGGCTTCTTGGAAGGTTGCCTCTGAGTACATGATGAATATGAGAGGTGACAGTATACAACCTTGCCGTACTGTTACGGTTAGTACTGTACCGAGATATGTGTATGTTAACACTCGTTCCACCACTTTTCCGTTGATAGTAAACTGTACTCTACCAATTCTTTCCTTACTAACTATCATGACCTTTGTTTTTTTGATGTTAACCTCCAGGCCATATTTTTTACTAATGTTAACTACTCTGTTCATTAAAAGCTGTAGTCCTTGTGCAGTGTCGGCAAAAATAACGGTGTCATCGGCATATCTAAAGTTATTTATTCGTTCGCCATTTAATAGCATTCCTGCTTCAGTATTTTCTAGGGCTTCTTCGAAGATTGCCTCTGAGTACATGTTGAACATGAGAGGTGACAGTATACAACCTTGCCGTACTCCTCTTAAGATTTTTATTTCTTCTGTTTTATCCTGGTTGATTTTAACAGAAGCTGATTGATTCCAGTATAGGTTTTTGATTATGCGTAAGTCTTTGCCGTCAACTCCATTGTCTTGCAGAATTTCTAACATTTTGTTGTGTTGAACTTTATCAAATACCTTTTGATAATCGATGAAACAGGCATATATATTAGCATTCATGTCTCTGTAACGTTGGAAGAGCACTTGTACACTAAATAAGGCATCTCTTGTTCCAAGGCCCTTCATGTGTTGGTGATATTTGGTCTTCACAGAGTTTGTACAACCTCCGATGCATGATTTTTAAAAATAGTTTCAACAAGTGGCTCATAAGGCTTATTGTTCTATAATCACTGCATTTTCTGGCCCCCTGTTTTTTTTGGCAGAACTATAAACTTTGATCTCAACCATTCTTTGGGTATTTTTCCGCTGTTGTATATTTCATTGAAAATGATAGTTAGTTCTTTCTTGAAATCTTTATCAAAGAGTTTGATGATCTCTGACTGCACCTCGTCTGGGCCAGCGGCTTTTCCATCCTTGAGTGATAGTATTGCTGCATCAACTTCATCCAAAAGGATGTCCGGTCCTGTTATTTTGTTCGTTATTTGTTGTTCTGCTCTTATGTCTGAAAACAATTCTTTCACATAGTTTTCCCATGTTAATTTTATTTGTTCTATGTCTACAATTATATCTCCTTGATAGTTTTCCATTTTTCCTATTGATTTTTTCTTGGATTTTCCTGCTATTTTCTTGACCTTCTTATATACACCAAATGTGTCATGCTTTGATTGTGATATTTCAATTTCTATGCATTTGTCTTTGAGTTCCTTTTCTTTTGCTTCTCTAATTTTCTTTCTAATCAGGTTATTGATGGACCTATATCTGTTCATGTCATTATTTATTTTGTTCTTTCTTCTTTCTTCCATTAATCTCAGGATTTCATCCGTCATCTAGGGTTTTCTCTTGATTACATTCGTTGTTAGTGTCTCTTTCTTTACTCCTTTCGTGACCTTAACAGTTTTACTAATTTTTTCTTCAACTTCTGAGCTGTTCTTTATATCAGTCAAAGCGTTACTTAGCATGTCCATGATTTGATTTCTTACTTCTGGTTCTCTCATTTTTCTTCCATCATAAATAGTTGTGTTTTGTTTTATTTTCAGTTTCTTCCATTGTACCCTAAATTCGGCCATTAACAAATTGTGATCAGAGTCTATATCCGCTCCCGGATATGTTTTGGCCACTTTACAGCTGTTTCTATATCTTTGGTTTACCATTATGTAGTCGATTTGATTTCGTATGATGAAATTAAGATAGGATCGCATATTTTTTATTTAACCTAGTTACACATTACAGGTTTTTTGCCAACATACATTTAGCAGAACTATTTAACGTTAATTGGATTTATTATTATTTTCAGAAAATAAGAAACCTATTTATTAAATAAATATTGATAAAGATTATTTTCTTACTCATGCATATACCTTTATTGACTATATGCTTTGTATTTCGTCTGATATCTTCTCGTATCTCCTAATTAATGTGTAGGGTATAGGTGCGCTGGTTAGATACAGTACCTTAATGTTATGTCAATCTAAAGAACTGCAATCTGGCTTCATTATTTTTAGTTAAATAGCAACGCAGTTAGATTGTTATTTTTTAATTGTTTAAAATAGTTATTTATATTCATTTTCATGGTAAATAATTATTCGTGTGTATTGTTTTTATTTCTTAAATGACAAAAAGAAA
>CM032453.1:126372939-126385439 GCA_019049505.1 Pachyrhynchus sulphureomaculatus
TCGACACAGTGTGTCTTCTTCTGGAGCACGATGTAAATTAGCTAACAAAGTATGTTACAGAATATATAGTTTACCTAATTACAAGTACTAAATTCATTAACAATATTTACCTTAATACCTAGAACAAGTTCAATAAAGGATACCCTCCCCCATCTAATTAATCGTTGAGTAATAAACCTGAGGATTTTTTCTGGCTAATTTCTAGCTGTTCTAAACAATTCCGTAATTTTCCTTTCTTTTCATTATGCAAAATTTTGAATTCTTCATTTATGTTTAGCGTAATGAGATTTGTTATTTTTCATTCTATAGCTTTGTTTATGTTCCTTTATTCTTTTATAAAAAGATCTGCCTGTTTGTCCTATATACGTTTTATTGCAAGTGCCACAGCATAATTCGTAAACCTCCGTTTTATTTTCTTTTTTTGTTTTACTTTCATTATTTTTAATATGTCGAGCTAATGTGTTATTTGTACGGAAAGCGATGTTTACATGATTTTTATAAAAACATTTTTTAATTTTATTAGTCAATTTTCCGGTATAAGTGAGTGTATGAAATTTTTCTTTGTTTAGTTGTTCGTACGGGTACACCAGTCCTATTGCTTTTTTAAATTGTTTTTTTTATTAAAATATTATCTACGAAAACGCTCCTGTACCCATTGTTTATACTAATTTGTTTTATAATATTTAATTCTTTCTGAAAATTTTCTTCCGTTAATGGTGTATTTATTAGTCTATGGATGAAACTATTATAAGCCGAGATTTTATGTGTGAACGGGTGGTTAGAATTAGCGTGTATAGTTATATCTGAGTATGTTGGTTCTCTCTAGTAAGCAAGGGCGCAGTGGTTGGTCTCCTACTGTTTAATCCAGCTTCATTTAACCGTCTTCTAACTGTTTTAGAAGAAATTGTGACATTGCGAACAGCTTCGAGTTCGTTTCTTATTATAGAACTAGTGACAGTCCTGTTTCTTAAAGCATATTGTCTTATAAAACGTTCATCTAGGTCGCTAGTGCATCGTTTTCGCCCTTGCCCTAGCCTTCTAGAATAAGTTCCTACTTCATTCAAGCGTCTTATCATACGACTTATTGTGGAACGATGTTTGCCTAACAAATTGGCAACATAACTCTGACAATATCCCTCATCCAATAAAACTGAGGCTCGCACTACCTCGTGTTCAATTAAATTCCTTGTTCGATTCATTTTGCTAATTCTTCGGGTCATAAACAGTCTACCACAAAACGTATTACTTTGAAAAAGGGAACAATTTATAAGCTTACTTTTAAAGAAAATCTGTCGCATTATTACAGAAAATTGTTTTATCTTGTAAAAAAATTCTTTAAAACTGTAAATCTAAACGAATTGTTTTGATTTCTGTCATGAACAACGAAACAAAATATGCATAGCCTACTATTCAAATACTCGTTAAACTTTAAAACTGACATAAGAAAAAGATAAATTAATTTTCAGATTGTTGCGTTAATTTTGTCCAGGAGTTTATATATATTTTTATATATATATATATATATATATATATATATATATATATATATATATATATATATATATATATATATACATATATTAAAATTCCGGCTTTTAATCCGTTCGTCTAACAATGAACTTGCACGAATTTTCGCCAAAATCGCATTTGGCATTTTCAAGTGCTCTTGCTGCTACTGATACTCGATACTGTGATCTTGTTGCTGCTGCATATTACAATATCGAGTAGCAGTAGTAGCAAGAGTACTTGAAAATGCCAAATGAGATTTTGGCGAAACGTCGTGCAAATTCATTGTTATATGAATGGATCGAAACCGGAATTTTAATATATTTTTCTCAAGAATAAGATTAGAAACGATGACGCAAGACGGGTACAAACAATATTATCGAACAAATTAAAAAATGAAATGGAGTTGGGCAGGACATATTGCAAGAGATAATGGTAATAAACGGACATCAAGAATAAGCTTTTGACAGCTTAGGCAAACAACACGAGGACGAGGAAAACCGCCAACGAGATGGGTAGACGACGTACGCAGAATAGGTGGAAAATATTGGTGTCAAAGAGCTCAGAATAGTGACGAGCGGGGGCCTATGTTCAGGAGTGGACGAGAAGTGGCTAATGATGATGATGATGATATATATATATATATATATATATATATATATATATATATATATATATATATATATATATATATATATATATATATAAATATATATATATATATATATATATATATATATATATATATATATATATATATATATATATGTATATATATATATATATATATATATATATATATATATATATATATAACAAATAAACTTACTTTCATTGATATATACATGTTCAAGTTTTGAATAAATAGCTTCATGTATGGCTTTTAGTTTCGACTTCTGCTTTTGAACAATTTTGTTTCGGACCATTTGCTTTTTCTACCTCCGGCAAGACGAAGTGGTGGACTAAATCGGCAATCATTTCATCCTGTAAAGAACAAACTCTTAGAAAACAAATCGATATTCCTATATAAAAAATATTGTCACTCTAGTAGGTGACGTTTTGAATGTTTAATAGATGCTCATTCATCACAAATATCAGTTGTGTATTCTGATATCATTGTTATTTTTATTAAATATTGTTTACTGTAATCTAATCTCTAATTCAGTAAATTGATTGTGGTAAACCAATGAATATTTTAAATTTTGGAAATCTGACAACACTGACATCCAACCAAATCGTAACTCATAGATTCGAGTCGCCCTTCCTTGAGTCCACTGGTAATGTTAAGTAAAGGAATTATGAGAGTTCTGGCATAAAATCTGTGCCTAACCTCACTTTTGCTTTGGCGAGTTGTGAGCAAGTTCTATCTCATGTTTTCTCTACTATATTACATCGTGTTTAGATGTAAACAAGCCAAGCCTTGGTTAATATGAACGTAAAAATACATCTTTTTTTAAACATACCTCATGATCAAATCCTTTCATAGAATAGGCTTGATCAATTTCATTAACTTCTTTCTCGACCCTTTCCGCCATTTTTAAAACATAATCTCTAGCTTCTTCCTGGGTTGCAAAATTCATACCTTCCATGATTATATCGTGGAGATACATATCTACCGATTCTTGTGTTACTTTAACTATTTGCCTGTAAAATTAACAAAATACAATTTAACTAATTTTCCCATATTTTTTCATTTTGTGTCTGTTTAATTGGTCTCACGAACGTAACGTATTAGCCACGAGCTTGTATATAACGGATTAAAATCTGGGACGTCACAATACACAGCTGCTAGGGCCGGATTTGAACCAGTGACCATCGAGTCACTAGGCAGGCCCTCAACTCATCCTGCTACCGATGCCGGCAAATTCGTTTTTTAAAAATATAAAAGAGAAAAATAAATCATTTGCTTATTTGTGAACAATTTAGAAAAAAAATCTGATAAATAATAATAATAATAATCTTTATTGTTCATTTTGCAATAGCTTTAGACAGGGCTAAGACTTAAATTTAGTCCTAAACTACGTATATATATATATATATATATATATATATATATATATATATATATATATATATATATATATATATATATATATATATATATATAAAATTATTAGTTAATTACATAAAACAAGTATAGGTCAGATAAACAACAATAACTACAAATACATGATACACAATACACAAACTGAATTAATTAAAAGTTTTTCGCTTCAGAGGCGACCAAGATAATCCTTAAATTCTTATACATTGTAAAATGCCTCTTCCAATAAAATATTCTTTAGTCTCTTTTTAAATCAGTTAATGCCCAAGTTTTTCATAGGCACAGGCAATAGGTTATACAGTACAATACTTTGGTAAAATGTACTATTATAGTATTTGGCTGTATTTGGCAGGACCGAGCAAATGAGGTCTCTTCTAAGAGGGTATGCCGCAATCCTAGAGCCAGAAATATATTTGTTCTTCGTTTTGTGCATTGTTAATAGGCTCTTATACATGTAACAAGACGGTGTCATAATGCGATCTTTTTTAAAATATTAATTGCTCTCACACACCTCTTTTGAGCACGAAAAATGCTCATTCCCCCAGAACTAAACTTCATAAACCATCCTTGAATGGAAATATCCATAGTAAACCCGTTTCAAAACCTTGAGAGTCACTACATTTCTCAGAACACGTATAGAGAAGCATATTGCATTAAGTTTTAGTTGTGTTTCAAATTTAAGGTTTAAATCAATAGTTAAACCCAAGATTTTTGACTCCAAAATGGGGTTGATTTTATAATCACTTGTAAACATGTTTTCACATAGCGGTTCCGAATTTCTATTTTTGAAGACCAAGAGACAGGTTTTATCAACATTAAGCTTTAGCTTGTTTACAACTTTTGCCTTGATATGTTTAGGAAGATCATTTGTATAAATACTGAATAACAAAGGCCCAAGCACAGATCTCTGAGGAACCCAGGCAGTCACATCCCCAAGATCAGAATCATAGCGACTCCCGTCAGTATGAATTGAAACATATTGTTTTCGATCAGACAAATAGGAACAAAACCAAGTCAGTGCTACGCCTCTCATGCCATATTTCTCGAATTTCTGTAATAAAATATTATGGTCTACTACATCAAAAGCTTTTGATAAAGCACATTGTACAATGACACAATACTTCCCCTGGTTTCGCACACCATAAACATAATTTAAAATTGGATCTAAATCCATACTGAGAAGGAGTCATCAAATTATTCTTTTCTAAGAATGTTTTTAAACGAGTATGTACAGTCTTTTCAATGATCTTCGTAATAACATTAGCTAATGAAATTGAACGATAGTTTGTTATTTCATTATGTAGCCCTTTTTTATAAACTGGTATTACCCTAGATATTTTTTACTGATCCGGAAAACACCCCTCAGCAAAAGATAGATTAATCAGGTGTGTTAGAATGGGGGATAAAATCTACGGAATTGCCTTTTTTATGATGAAATTATCATTTTTATTTCCATACTCGTCACAGGACTAAAGAAGAAACTAACAGGTGTATTATCTATTCTTGGTAATATCAATTTAGGAAAAATAAAGATGTTTGCAACACCAGTAAAAAAAGTATTGAAAATAGCAACTGCAGTTCTATCCGTTATGTCATCATTATCTATAGTAATTTTCCATTCATAATTCATTATATGCTTTCCCCTACCAGTTTCATTATTTACTATTGTTCATACAGTTTTAGATATATTTTTCGACTGTTTTATTTCTTCTTCAATAACCATACTTCTTGCTTTCTCTATAATCTCTTTTAGCAATTTAGAGTAATTCTTATAAAAGTTATTAAGAACTAAATTAGGATTATTTTTAAGAAACCTAAAGAGTTGCCTCTTATGCCGACAGGAGCATTTAATACCTGCCGTCATCCAGACTTTCGATTTAAATAGGTATTCAACCAAATAAACCTAAGATTGTTTGTTGTTGTAGAGACATGTCACAAATACAGTGTTTCATGACACACATTTTGACTCACTTACTTAAATATTTCATCATGTTCCTTTCTTCTTCTGATCTCTTTCTGTCTTCTGCCAGCTTCGGCTGCTTCCCGTATGTTGCGTTCTCTTTCATTCACCCAGCACATCGCATGAGCTTTCCTTTCTTCCAAAAGCCTTCTTAGTTCCTTATTTAGGAAGTCTAAAAGTGAACCTACTACTTGACCTTGCAGTTTACCTAAGGTTCCTTGTAAACGAGATACCTAGAAGTAGATAATATATATTGTTAATTATTAAACATGATTGAAACGTATTAAGGAGTGCCGGCTCCCGCTGCCAGGCTTTTACTAACACACGATCATAGTGCCTCCTCTTCCCAACATACCATCATATTGCCTCCTCCTTCCAAATTACGATTTTAGCATCCTCCACTTCTTTGAAGTATTTTACTGATTTAAACACATAATTTTCACGTCGAGTGCCATCACAAATTGATAATTTTTTGGGACCTAACCAAAGTACCAATTATATCCCTAAATGTCTAACTCGAGCAAATCCATGTTTGATACTAAAGTATTGTGTGAATTGATAATAATTTATTTCTGTTTTTCTAGTTTTTATTTTCTTTTCCCGTTTTTTCTTTTTCGACTATTATATTTATTGGCACCCTAATTGGGGAGGAGGAGGAGGCATATCGTACTTTGGGACGAGGAGACACTATGTGTGCTGGGTGGACTAGGCACTATGCGTGTTGTAAGGAGGAATCACTCCGTAAAAATAACCTACTCATATTTGTTCCCAAGTTATCCCTAGTCGTCAGAGGCAAATTTTGATGAAAAGCTCTCATTAAATGTTAACAGGCTGAATTTTGGCATACAAATGATTTTTTGGTCACAGAATACGATAAAAAAAGTTTGTTGCTATAAAAGGTACGCTAAGCCGATTACTGTAATTTAAAAAATTATTTAAAATAAAATGGCTGGTTTAATCCCCTTCAGTTGTGGAGGGAATAATGCTTCCAACCTCATTTATGATTAAATTGGCGTTTCTGTATACGGTTAAATATTTTGAAATTGGCTATTAAGGGGTTTCTCGGGGTGCTGATTAAGAATCCAATGACAAATTTAAAAAATTCGAAATGGCGGATCCAATATGACGGCCAAAGAGTCGTAATTCATTTAATTTCTTCGAGTGTTTAAAATTTTTGAATTTTCAATAACTGTTTTCTTTGTTTGTTTAAATGAAATATAAATACTTTATACTTAAAGTTTAGACTTTTATCTTTCATTTCCCACTTTTAAATATTTTTAATGATTTAAATTTAAGTAGTATGATAAGCAAAAAAGACGTTTATCATGAACACTTTTTTTAAGAGCAAAATTACAAAAAAATAGAAAGTTTTTTAAAGTTTTTAATGATTTTCTAATGTCAAGTATACTTTTAACTGTATCTAAAAAGAAAGAGACTGTCCGACTTTTTTTTACCATTTCGTACTGCTTTCAACGTAAAATTGCGGCGCACTACAGCAGGCAAATTTTGATATTTTAAAACTCAATTTTTAAATAACACAGATAATGTGGGTATTTTTAATTATTCTTTTATTGAAACTTAAGGTATAATATGCACAAGGATTTATTTTGTCAATAGTATATTTTATTAAATATTTGTAATTTACTGTATGCCGGTTAAAATCATGCAAACAAAAATTTAGTTTTAAGTTTTACAAATTATAAAGCAACAAAAATAAAAACGCAAAGTATTATCGGAAAGCTGAAACTCTCTTCTTCAAAAAGCTATCTTTTAATTTTCTTTTTACACTCTGACAACAAGTTATATCGATTAACTTTTGAGCGGTGCACGTAAACTTTTTAAATCACCTATCCGAATTTGTATTAAATTTTCACACTAATAAAAAATACCTGGAAAAAATCTATATACTTTTTTTTATAAAATTTTCCGCTCTTTCACAAGGTGATATTCGTTTTTCGATATCTTTTTTATTTTTCGAGATATTACCGAAAAACTGAATTTCTGATTTTGTTTAGGATTTTGTGGGCTTAGCGTACATCAAACATTAGCAAACTTTTTTTTTATCGTATTCTACGTCCAAAAAGCTACCTGCAGCCTCTTAACATTTAATGAGAGCTCAAAACCCCTGGCGACTGGGCTAATATAACTGTCGGATTCTGTAACGTTAAGTTTTTTAGAAAAAATCTGCCGTCTGAGTTTTAGTAGCATTAAATTCTATTTGGTTATTGTCACCACAAAATAGAATTTCTTTCAAGTCTTTGTTAAGTTGCTTAACTTCCTGCTGTCTGCGGATATTTGCATGGGTAGCTGAAGTTTCAGCGTTCAAGATAAATGAAGAAACAAGTGTAATATCGGAAATAGTCACTTTACTATCCAGATATGTTTTTAAAAATTCAAAAAGATTATTACTTTGACCGACGTGCGAATTGCGTACGCTCTACCAATCGAGCTATTAAGGACTAGTTTGCATAGCAATAGAACAAATAAAGGCAAACTGTATACAGAAGTATTTGAAGTGTCATGTCACAAAAGAAAGGAGAATGTCGATATGATAGAAAGAGTCAGCAATGAGGCAGGACCGAACGAATTTAAAAAAAAAATGGTAAATAATATATTAACCTCTTTAACCCCGTATATGTTTGACTGAAAAGAATTGCGTTTAAAATATGTTTTATTATCTCAGCCAATAACCAGGCAAAAGTCTCATCATACTATTGAAATTACACAAAATGTATCTCTTTTCCTTGAAGCCATGTCGCTCAAAAACCTTAGATTCTCCTCCTACTTCAAGTATTCTATACATGCCAAATAAAAGATTAATATCTCATTTGGTTTGTGAGTATTTTTCGTATCAATAGACAGATAGACCAACAAACCGACGAGAATTGAAAACTATGTTTTTCGTGAGTTAGGGACCTTGAAAAGTCAAAAAACACAAAAGTACTATACTTCCTTGCACTACAGGAAATAAAAATTGGTACAGTTATTTACCCAAGCCTGATTAGTTGGTGAAAAATTTTAAAAAATACGGGTTTTAATTTTCTTGACATTAAAAACTCTGCCTTCACCCTGAAAAAAATTCAGTCAATTAATTCAAAAGTTATCGAGGCAACATATGGAGAAATGATCTTTTTTGTTACCTAGGGGGCCTTAAAACATAAAAAAATGCAGAAATATTTCTTCAGCGAGGAAAGTAAAAAAACACTTGGACTTTTAAAAATTGTGAAGCATTTTCTGTAACATTGTTATAGAGCAGGGGTCGGCAACCTTTTAACTAAGGGGTGCCAGTTGTCATCCATACAACATTTTGCGTGCCGACATAGGTACTTACTATAACTAAAATTAACAAAAATTAACTTAAAATATTGCTTTTAGAAGGTTTAATTACAAAAAATTTTAACGTTTAACAAATAATTTTATTATACTAGTCCTAGGACCTAGTGTGAACCTTGTACTTGAAATTCTTTAGAGAGTTTTCTTATATCCGGTTTATATCTGGTTATTTTCAGTGTCACACATGCTTCCAAGTTGTCTGTTGTCAGCCTGCTTCGGTACGGGTTTAAAATCACTCTCATGTGGGAAAAAAAGTTGTTCACAGATATAGGATGATCCTAAAGCTGTAAGCATGGCAAACGCTACTTTCTTAAGACAAATAAATTTCTCTAGTAAACTCATCCAACAACTGAGTATCTCGTTTAAATGGTTCTGGCAGTCACCTTCTAATACCCTTCTTAATTCTACAAAATTTCGTGTTCCATAACTCGGAGCTTTTAAATTCATTGTATTGAAGATCAAAATCATTAATGTCCATCCATGAGAAAAGAGATATGTCAAAGCAACTGCTGGAAAAATCCATTAAATCTGGTTTGATTAAAAAAAGCGAACATAGGACCATGTTTATCAAAATCCTGACCCCTCTCGATAAACTCCTCTTTTAAATTAGTCATATATTTAAGAAGTTCGTCTATTAGTGCACCATTGTCGACACTGGATATATAAGTTTTTAAATTTGGGAAATATTTATATGTGTTTGTAGTAATATCGCTGATAAATAAATCTATTTTTAATTTGAATGATTTCCAGGATTCGTATAAATCCAGAACTGTTTTGCCTGAACCTTGTAACTTTAAGTTGAGTTCACTGAGATGGTTTGTAATATCAGTAAGAAACATTAACATACAGATCCAGTTATTATCTTCTAGTTCAGGATAAGCATCCATTTGATTTTTTTCCAACAAGAACGATTTAATTTCGCCCAGACATTGCACAAATTTAGAGGGCACTTTACCACGGCTGAGCCAGCGCACATTATTGTGCAATGGTATATCTGAATATGCACTTTCTAATTCCTGCAGAAACGCCTTAAATTGTCTATGAATCAGTGAAGAACGACCGACAATGTAGTTAACTATTTTAACCACCCTATCCATCACGGATTTTAAACTTCCAGCGGAGATTTTAGCGCACAAACTCTCTTGGTGAATTATGCAATGAAAATTCAAAACTGATCGACCCATGCGTTCAATAAGAAGGGAAACAAATCCTTTATGTCTCCCGGAGGAGCGCCATCTGTCGTTACGCAAAAAATTTTATTTAAATCAATGTTCCGCTTTTCAAAATGTTTAACAAATTCTGAAAACATATCCTCTCCTCTTGTAGTTCCCTGCAATGGGAGCAGACAAATCAGCTCTTCATACACACTGCCATCATTGAAGTATCGCGCAATGATTGCCAGACGGGCAATGTCATTAATATCGACACTTTCATCCAATGCTACACTAAATACAAAACTCCGTTTGATAGCGTCTCTCTGCTGTTTTTGGATATTTTGTGTCATTTTGGTAATTCATCTCTCGATGGTCCGCGCTGATGCCGGTATATCCCTAATCCTGGCCAATATTGTATCCTTATTGGGCAAGTCGTCGAATAAAATATCGCCAGTACTCAAAAACGTTTACTTCATAAATTCTCCGTCAGTGAACGGCCTACCCTTTTGTGCCAATGATTGTGCAATTTTGAAAACTGCATTCAGTTACCTGATCTTTTCCTTGGAAAACTTTGCTAAAGAATGTTGACTGTTTCTCGTATTGTTTACTTGCTCTTTGTATTGCCTCCCTTTTATCAGCGTTATCTTTAAATGACGATTCATGTTTTATCTGGAAATGTCGTTGAACACTAGATGTCCGGAAAACTACGCTTGCCCGACATAGGACACAAATGGCCCGATCGTTTTGCTGTACACAACCGTAATCTGTTGTCCATGAAGTTTGAAATGATCGAACGTCTACCTTCTGTTTCTTCGCAGCCATAACGCAACGTAATTTTAATTTTTAAACTTTTCGGCGACTATTGACTGGAACGGATGTTACTTCCATACTAAATGATCCAAACGTGTAGCCGCTTGCTATATACAGAAAAATAATGTTTCCAGAAAATTCCAATAATTACGTTTATTAAATTTCTTAGAACAAAAATTATTATCTACAACGCGCCTATTGCAATCAAAGGGCCGCCTAGAAGTTAAATCTAACAAAAACTAAAGTTCGGCAATATAAAAAGAGTTGCGGCGCGCGTCGGAACGATTGAAGTCAAGTCAAACAAAAACCGCCTTATAGTGGCTGTGATCTGAATTGAGGACGTTTATTTGTGTTTTTGCCTAGGCTTATATTTTGAGGCTTGCCGTCTTTAATATTTGCCGAAATTAAAGCCAAACCAATGCATTCAGTAAAATTATAAATTACAAAATATATATTTTGTAGTTTTTGGTAATAATACCTAGTGACCTATATAATATATCGTTTTTGTTTGTATCGTTAAAGTAATACTGTCTTCGATTATTTACTTAATTTCGAAACATGTCACAGATTACAGAATTAATGTGTAAACTTTGAATAGGTACGCGTGCCATTCTAAATTGCTTGGCGTGCCAGAGATGGCACGCGTGCCATAGGTTGCCGATTGTTATAGAGGTTTATCTTACCATGACACCCTGTATAGTTTCTTCTCGTTGTTGGGCTCTAACTTTCAACTTTTCTTTGGAACGTTGCTCTTTTTGTTTTCTCAAAAGTCCGATGGAACATTTCAATTCTTGAATTAATTCTTTACAATTTTCTCTACCTTCGTATATCTAAATAAAAAAAATTAACTAAGTATGTATATAAAATATTATCAGGGTTGCTGATACAATTATAAAATATATCATCTTTGACCAGATTGCATCTCTCTCTGTAAATACTCGTACTATTCACGAACGCAGATCTATGCCTACACTGTAGTAAGGCAGTATGACAAACCCCATAAATTTTTTCTACTGTAGGATGTAGCAACTTCCCCTAAGCTAAAACTAGACCGTAAAGTATTAACATAACATCTTTGTCTGATGATGAAAGCACTTTGTAGTTGCTTCTATCTTTTTTTATGTATAAAGCTCAACGTCTGCCTATATATATATATATATATATATATATATATATATATATATATATATATATATATATATATATATATATACATATATATATATATATATATATATATATATATATATATATATATATATATATATATATATATATATAGTCGACACTGTTTATTGCTCTATATAGTGAAAAACTCTTTATAGTGCAATTTTTTCAAGACCTAGAATATTTTAATGAAATTTCATGTAAACAGCCCTGCATATAGTGAATCTGTAAAATAGTAACACTCTATATAATAAAATTTTTACCGGAATTTTATGTATAAATTTTTATGCATTTATTGAGATTTTGGCCATTTCGGGTTTCCCATTTTTATCTAACATTAGCTCGAATTCCATTTTTATGACGCATTGTTTTGAAAAGGTTCTTAACGCGTTTATAACGTCTAATGGTTGGCAATAAAACAGGTAGATTTCTGTGAGAAACCCATTTTATAGAAACCCGGGGAAAAACCCATTTTATAGTCGAGGCCTAGTAATTCGCAAATTCAGGTTCAGTTTCTCTTTGTTTA
>CM032453.1:126394823-126464201 GCA_019049505.1 Pachyrhynchus sulphureomaculatus
TTTTTATCTCATTTGGTAGAGACCTTTATTTTAAAAAAGCAAATTTCATTTTCGTTAACAATTTTTTTTAAATGACAATTGTTATTTGATTAATAAACAAATGTAAAAAAAAAACGGTTAAAATAACTCCAAAATTCAATTTTAAATACAAATTCAATTGTGCCCACTGGATTCAATATTGTTATACCAAAATTTCAGGGTATTTTTGCTACAATAAAAGCATATTTTCTGAAAGTTTTCAAGCCGACTGGTTCACGTAGTCGACCTATTCAATAAAATGAAAAAACATATTTTTTTGCCTGTTTTATCAATTTTGTAGCTTATGTACACATTTGAGCAATTTAAAACCAACTAGGATTTGTTGGAAATTTCATTATGAAGAGTTTAGTTTTTTGTTTGTCTCGGTCCGACTTATACAACCGGATTATTCACATTTTAAGCTCCAAAAACGCGTTTTAAAAAACTTAAAAAATAAACAAAAAAGCACAAGTTTTTTGAAGTCCAAAAACTCAGAACAATACTCCTGGTGATATCCCAGAGAGAATAAAATCATAGTAATGCTGTATCTAAACTATGCCTATCTCATCATTATTCTGACCTTTTTTACTACGCTAAAAATATTTTATAACCCTGTACCTAATTTAACAAAATTTTTATGTTGTGTTTCATTTATTCCCTAATATTGTTATATTATTATTATTATGAAATAATATTTAGTAGATTATCAGCAAATAATTTTAGATTGCCCTTTAAATTCGGTTTAGAAATATAATTGAATATATTACAAATAAGACATATCCCAAGATAGATTCTTACGGAACTCTAAAAGTTAGATTTGCTGTTTCAATAATCTGAATGTATTATTTTCCTTTATCTAAATAATTTTGAAACCTTGAATGAATTTACACCATGACACCAATATTATATAATATTGCTAGTAAAATATTATGGCACGCTGTGTCATATGCCTTACACAAATCTAGCGAAAGTATGTTGCACTCTTTATTATTGTCAATATTCAGCTGAATATCTCATTTTTTTAGAGAGCTGTTTTCACACCAGATGCATCAGCAAATATAGAACAATTGACAGAGGAACTTAAAGAAGCTCTTGAAATATTGGAAAAAATATTAGAAAAGCGCACCTACGCAGCTGGGGATGAAATGACCATTGCTGATCTTAGTATTGTTGGTATAATTTCTACCATAGAAGTGTATGTACCTCTGGACCAATATCCAAATATTAGTACATGGTTGAATAAGATGAAACAATTGCCTTACTATGAAATAAATGAAAAGGGTGTACAAGGTTTTAAACTATTTTTTAAACAAATGGTTTCTAAACTTTAATATAAATATATCGTTTAATATTGTTGTTATGTTTTGTTTTCCATTTTTACAATAAAAGTTGCTTTTTAAAACCTATGTCAGATCATATGTTACCATTTATTATTTCTTTGTTTCGTTATCCCTTCTGGATTATCACTCTGAATTCATTTTTTAGTTCATAATTGCTATAATTATACTGGTTTGTAAAAAAATATTTATTTTTGTTCATCGAACAAACAACAACACATATTTTATAAATAAGCTAAGTAGGCTAGTTAATAAAGTATTTTTGTTTTACGCTGGCACTTCATAATTCTCAGATAAAACTTTTTCTGTTTCTCATTTATCCGCAGTAGTTGTAATGATTTCTTTGTTTGATTCTGTAGACGACGAAGTAAAGTAAATACGAAAGATTGTTTTAAAATCTCCTCTAGAATGTGTAAAATTAATCCAAACCGTTTTTGCTACATTTGTAGCAAAAACGTTTAGTTAAATCGAGACTATCTTATAACAAACTCACTACAAAACGCCTATTTACATTATTTTGGATTTCCATTTGGTCAGTCGCTAAGGCAGTTAGTCAAAATTTCACCAAATCCACCATACCACCACTCACACGGCCAGATAATTCTATTGCAACGACACCTGTTGAGAAAGCGAACTTGTTGGCTGAACTCTTTGCTTCACATTCTACTGTCGATTTCCAAGGAAAAACACCACCTACTATTCCCATAGTGCAGTCAAGGATGCCCGATATTGTCTTCAGACAGCGTATCATAAAACGTATTTTGATGAAGCTAGACACCAAAAAGGCTTCAGGCGCTGACGGAATACCTGCCGTAGTTCTCAAGAACTGTGCGAGGGAACTAACACCAGTTTTCTGTAGACTTTTCAACCTATCCTACAGAAAGGGAATATTTCCATCCTGCTGGAAATGTGCCACAGTTCAGCCGATACCTAAAAAAGGCAAGAAGACCTTGCCAAATAACTACCGACCAATCGCACTACTCTCAATAATATCGAAAGTCATGGAAAAGGCTATCAATCAGCATCTTCTAAAATATCTTGAAGGATTCAACATTATTAGTGACCACCAATATGGCTTTCGTAAAAACAGATCAACAGGAGATCTTCTGACTTATGTAACACATGTTTGGAACAACGCAATTGAACACTTTGGAGAATCTCGAGCGGTTTGCTCTTGACATATCCAAGGCATTTGACCGTGTTTGGCACGATGGGCTATTGGCTAAGCTACGTTCTTATGGTATGTCTGAAAAGTTCTGTTTGTGGCTCTCATGTTTCCTCAGAGAGCGTTCTTTACGAGTGGCAGTCGACGGATTTCTTTCTAACACCTTCACTATCAACGCCGGTGTACCCCAAGGTTCCATACTGTCTCCTACTCTCTTCCTCATTTATATTAACGATCTGCTGGAAAAGACCGAGAATCCAATCTACAGGTTTGCAGATGACAGTACACTTATCTCTTCATTCACTTTGAACGCTCGGACATCGACTACTCAGACGAATATCCGCAGACAGCAGGAAGTCATTCAACTTAACAAAGACCTGGAAGAAATTCTATCTTGGGGTGACAGTAACCAAGTGGAATTTAACGCTACAAAAACCCAGGCGGCAGTTTTTTCTAAAAAAGTTAACGTTGCAGAACCCGACATAGTTATGTCAGGGCACTCCATCCCTCTAACATCGTCACTCAATCTGTTAGGCGTTAATTTGGGAGCAAATATGTCCTGGCATGAACATGTTGCAGGCATAGCAAGAAGAGCTTCTCAAAAGTTGGGAATATTGTTTCGAACCAGAAAGCTTTACACTCCACAACAACTGTTAATTCTTTACAAAGCTCAAATTCGACCAACTATGGAATACTGTTCCCATGTTTGGAGCTCCGCTCCCAAACATACACTGCATTTGTTGGATTCTATCCAGAGAAGAGCTGTTCGTCTGATTGGACACTCGGAACTGACCGACGGCCTTGATTCGCTGGCACATCGAAGAACGGTTGGCGACTTGAGCCTATTCTACAAGTACTTTCATGGAAAGTGTTCGAAGGATGTGGCCCGTTTAATTCCTCCCAGAGCGGTGCATATTAGAAGTACACGTCGCGCTAATGCTTCACATCCGTATGAGGTTCAGCTTGTTACTCCTCGTACAACGCTTTTCAAGCAGTCTTTTATATGGAGAACATCATGCCTTTGGAATGGTTTGCCCAGGACTGTGTTTCCCATCGAGTACAATCTACCGCGATTCAAGAACAACGTGAATCGCTTTCTCCGCACACGTGTCGCTCCTGTAGCGCTTTAGGGACTTCCCTGTAGCACGTGTGCTAGACCCATAAAAAAAAAAAAAAAAAAAAAAAAAAAAAATTACATCAAGATAAATACTAGTTTCCTGATGTAGTTTGCACAAACTGCAGATTGGTCCTCAACTACTGGTATTCAGGTAAAAACAGATCTTTGAACTTTGGTAAACCAATGAACTGGAGAGATCCAACTAACCACGAAACCGACTGTTACTTTTGCTTGACTAAAACTTTTGGTTTCAATTCGAAAAACAAAGATAAAATAGAATATGCAGATGTTCCTTCAGTGTCTAAGCCTGTGCCTCATTCCAGTTCCTACACCACCTGGCAGAAGTGACCAAACCCGAAATGTCACAGCTACATCGAGAAGTATTACACTGCAGCAGAGTAGTGACAGTGAGCAGTCCAGCTCGGATAACTTTTCCAGGTAAAATGAACATTAAAAATACATGTTTAGTTAACCCAAAAAAAAATCATATTACCAACTCTTCACATTAAGTTAGGCTTAATGAAAAATTTGGTCAAAGACAGGGCCAGCGTTTCTATACTTATGCAGTGTATTCACGAATAGTTTTGAGGCTAAACTAAAAGAAGGTCCTCAAATCAGGAAAATTTTGATGATAAAACATTCGAGAGCCATTTGACGGACGTTGAAAAGGTTGCCTGGAATTACTTCAAACTTGTCGAGATTTTTTAGGTAATAGAAAAAATGACAATTATCAACAGATCGTTGCAAATTTATTGCAAAATTACGAACTGATGGGTGTGAACATGTCCCTCAAAATTCATTTTTTTTGCATTGCCATCTGGATATTTTCGGAAAACCTTGGAAGTATGAGTGATGAGTATGCCGAGCGGTTTCATCAAGATCTAAAATTATTTGAGCAAAATTATCAAGGTTTTTGGGACCAGAACATGCTAGGAGACTACTGTTGGTCTGTTGTAAGAGATACAGATACAAGTATTTACAAAAAAGAGCTAAAACTTATCATTTTTAATTGTTTATTCGTACTTTAAATGTTTTTTTTTTGGAAAATATTCCTTGTTAAATATCTTAGAAGTTTGACGACCTAAATATTTTTAAAGATTTTTTCTAAGTTGAGGACACTTAAAATAAACAAAACATATATGTTTTATTTCATGAATAAAAACTTTGTAAACTAGTGTTATTAACACACTTTTTTTTAAAGCTTGCGTGTTAATCAATATGTAGGAAAAAATTATTACACCTAACTATAAGATCATGCATCTTACACCTACAACCATATCTTTCGAATGTACATCATTTGGGTATACTGGATTTTACTTTGTGGGAATGTCATTATTTAATTTTAGGAATTCCATTAAACTACATATTTGTTGCTTTACCAAAATTGACTAGAGGATAAAGAAAAATCTCAACTCGTATAATTTTTCCTTCTTCTCGAGAAGCTTCTTGAAGACATTGGGAGAGGCTTCTAGTAAGTTTTTTGGAGATTGGAAATTTTATTCCAGCCATTTCGACGACGCAGTCTGAGGCGTTTATGCTTCTGCTTTGAGGTTCCAGAAGGTCGTAATTTTGAAGAATGCCGAGCTATACAGTCCTTTATACACTTGATTACAGTAATGTTGAGGATTACAATCAACAGTTATTGCAAGTTTCAGTGTACGAAGAATGCATATCTTTTGAAGTGGAAGTCTTAAGTACTCATCGGGAAGGAAATGAAATTCATCTGTTACCATTTCCTCAGAAAAATTCACTGCAGGAAACGAACGCACATCGTCCTCATCATTTTCTGTTTCCTTTTATAGTTTTCAAACATTTTCTTTGTTGGAAACACCAAAAGCGTTGGCAAATTTGCTAGCATCGTTTGTAACATAGTTGGCATTTTTGTCGGGCTCATCAATATTCAAGTCCTTGTTTATTTTTTATAGGATAGTGATATTTTTGTGATTATTTTGAAGGCAATCACCCGGTACAATTTCGTAATGGTTTCCATAGCGCTAGTTTAAGCCTACCACTTAAACGAGCTACGGTGGTATATATATATATATATATATATATATATATATATATATATATATATATATATATATATATATATATATATATATATATATATATATATATATATATAGTAAAATTAATTTTTTCTTAAATTTTAAAATCATGTTACGACACTGTTTTTTCTCTATAATTTATTTTTTATTACATTTTTATGTTTGATTAGACAGTGATTTCAATTTTTGAGCAGTGTAACTTAAAACAGTGATTTAAATATTTGAACAGTGTAACTCAACCGTGTATAACATGTTGCTGACCTAACTTATTTATTTTGCATTGATATTGCGTCACGGAAGTGAGCCATTTTAAAGCCGTCACTTTGAAGAAGGGGCAAAAGTTATATAAACGGCCATATGGAACTTTTAAGGGCTTTTTCCTCGGCCAGGCCGTAGTGGTTTTTTTCTCCAACATGCCGCAGTGGATTTTTTTCTTAGTCCGTCGTAGTAGGCTTTTTATTTTTTCTCCCTGATGCCGTAGTGAAGTAACGGCTTTTTTTATCACCAAATGGGTGTTGTTTATAGGTCTCAAGTTTGATGCCTTTTTCCAATCTTCAAATATTCTGGTCATCCTAAGACATTTCGGGTCAAAAAGTGACTAGCTACCCAAAAAAGAATACGAGAGCAGTGGCTGAGACAATATTTTTAATGAGAATCTCACCAGGAAAGGCCAAGTAGCTTATGGAAAACCCACGACGAGAAGCCAATCAGTAAGTCATAAGCACACCAGTTTAAATATCTCACTTCCTGTCTAGAAAGTGTGTTTCCAACAACTACGTAACATGTGTAATCCGTGAAGACGATTTTTCAAACTTTTATAGCGTGTTTTTTAAAGCCTTTTATTAAAAACTTAATAATCCTAATTTAAAAAACTCTATGCAATAGTGTGCACTTTTAAGAGTGTAATAAAAGTAGGAATTTTTATCTTGTTAATATACCCTTCTTTATTTAAATGTGTAGTGTCTCACTAAACTCCTGCTCTTTCTTTCAGGACGCAACGGTTGTACGTAAATGAATTTTATTTCAACAACTAAATAACTCTTCGGTATTTTTTCATTTTTTGAGCTGAAATTAGATTTCTTCTATTCTAAAATGAATGGTGCCCCAAAATAAAAAAACAGTACAACTAAGTTTTAAACAACTATAGAGACTATTTTCTAAAGACGTACAAAAATTGTCTCTTATCCATATTCTCTACCAGTAAAAAAAAAACGAGCTAGCTTATATCTATTTTTTTTAGTTCTATCAGTATATATATATATATATATATATATATATATATATATATATATATATATATATATATATATATATATATATATATATATATATATATATATATATATATATATATATATATATATATATATATATATATATATATATATATATATACATATATACCGTTTGAGTTTTCAATTTCAAGTCTTAGAAAATGATCTAAGTGGTTAACTTGTCAACTGACATCAGATCTAAATTATTAAAAGAATATCATCTTAAAAATTGAACCATATGTTAATAACGTCTTGCATCATGTTAAGGCAAATATTAATAAAACTTTTATCTAATTATCTATATAGATATACTAGAAACTCACTTAAAAAGAATCTAGTTAAGATGAAGGATACCGAAAATAGCATCTAGATACTTAACAACACTTATTAATTTATTTAAAATCTTTGGTTCCAAGATGTACACATGTACCAGAATCAGAAGAACAAAATGGAATAAACACGTAGATGGGATGGACAACAACAGACTTGGAACCAAACTCAGTAAAAGTTGTGATAGACCTCGAAAAAGGTGGAAAGAATGCTGGACGTTCACACTGAAGAGACCTAATGGCGACAAAACAGGGATTATGCCTACTTATATGACACACCATATAAGAAAGAAGACAATTTTTGGCTATATATAATTTTTATAGCTAGTTCAAGAACCCCCTTAAAACATATAGTCTATCCCATTTTGGCTAGTGCCATTATCGCAATCTCAGCAAATATAGAAGATGCAAGAACTATTAGATGGAGAGCATTACTTGTTGATAACTACTCAGCCTAGACCACTTTATATTGTCGAAAACAAATGCAGTTGCTACGGATATTACTTTGATATTTAATAAATACATACACAATGTTGGGTGGCCTAGATTTTATTATGCTATCCACTGTGAATTTATTGAGAAGATATGACCAATAAAAATTGTGCATTTAGTAAAAACGAACATCGATCGGTCGTAAAGTAGGTTCTTCTTCTTATTAAGCTTATTATATCCGTCGTCGGATAAAAGCCTCCCTCAACTGTTGCTATTGTTCTCTATCGTGTGTTCTCCTCATCCAGTGATGCCCAATTAACTTTTTTATCACAGATTATACTTTTATTCAGTGCACATGTTTCTGTTCCATAAGTAAGGACTGGGAGAACACATTAGTCGAAAACCTGTGCTTCAAGCGTGTTAGGCACATTAAATTGAGTTTTCCTCCTGTCTTACTCCAAGCTGAGCTTTAATTTAGTTCGTTTTTAGGGTTCCGTACGGAACACTTATAAGATGACTTCCATGTCTGTCTGTCTGTCCGTCTGTCTGTCTGTCACACACGATTTTCTCCGAAACTGTTTGTCACAGAAAGTTGAAATTTGGTAATAATATAGGAATTAGTGGCCTCATCAAAGTCGTGTAGTTTTGAAAGTTAAATTTTGACTTAAGGGGTTAGTTTTGGGGGGTGAAATCGGGAGTGAAAAAAAATTTTTTTTACTAGGTCATCCAGTGTGGTGTCAAATGAAAGCTTGTGAAAACACGAGTAAAAAATATATATAATGTAGTACTTGAACTCACTTTTCTTTGTATCACTTTTAAAAAGTCGCGAAAAATCACTGTCCCCCACCTTATCTCGAAAAGTACTGATCAAAAAATTTTGAAAAAATTCTGGAATGCTCTCCACGGGGTGCAGATTGAACGAAAATTATCACGAGTGCATTACCTTTAATAATTTATTTAGTATATAAAAAAAAACAAAAATTTGAAGGTCATCAGTTTTCAGTAAAGATTAGAAACAAACTTTGTTGAAAACTCCTTTGGGGTGTGTGTTTTGTGAAGTCACTGATCATTTTATACCACCGTAACAACATTTTTTATTTTAAAAGCAATCAACGTACTGAACACTAATTGTGCAAGTTCAATTTGCACTTGACCGGTTATTTCTAATAATATTCTTACTTGTGATCTTTCATTTCTATATATCTATATATATATATATATATATATATATATATATACACGAGGCTGGTTTGAAAGGTCCGTGCAAAAATAAAAACTACTTATGTGTTTGGGGTAAACCTTTTTTATTTTTCGACATAGTCTCCTTTTAGGCTTATACACTTCGTCCAACGATGTTCTAGTTTGTTGATCCCTTCCGAATAATAGGATTTGTCCAAGTCTGCAAAATATCCATTAGTGTCTGCAATCACCTCCTCGTTTGAATAAAATCTTTGTCCCGCCAGCCATTGCTTCAAATTGGGGAATAAATAGTAGTCCGAGGGAGCCAAGTCTGAAGAATAGGGGGGATATGAAACGAGTTGGAATCCTATTTCCATTAATTTTGCGACCACAACTGCTGAGGTGTGTGCTGGTACGTTGTCGTGATGGAAAAGGACTTTCTTGTGGGCCAATCGCGGGCGTTTTTCTTGCAACTCGGTTTTCAAACGGTCCAATAACGATGAATAATATTCACCTGTAATAGTTTTACCCTTTTCCAGATAGTCGACGAGGATTATCCCTTGCGAATCCCAAAAGACAGTCGCCATAACCTTTCCGGCCGAAGGAACGGTCTTCGCCTTTTTTGGTGCAGATTCCCCCTTGGTAACCCATTGTTTAGATTATTGTTTGGTCTCAGGAGTATAGTAATGTATCCATGTTTCATCCACAGTGACGAAACGACGCTTAAAGTCCTCCGGATTCTTCTGGAACAGCTGCAAACCATCCTTGCATCACTTCACACGATTCCGTTTTTGGTCAAGCGTGAGCAATCGCGGCACCCATCTTGCGGATAGCTTTCTCATGTCCAAATGTTTATGCAAAATATTATGTACCCGTTCAGTCGAGATGCCCACAGCACTAGCAATCTCACGCACCTTAACTCTTCTGTCATCCATCACCATATCATGGATTTGATCAATGATTTCTGGAGTCGTAACCTCCACAGGCCGTCCAGAACGTTCAGCGTCTCTTGTGCCCATATGGCCAGTCCGAAAATTTTGAAACCACTTATAAACTGTTCTAATTGAAGGTGCAGAGTCACCATAATGGTTATCAAGCTTCTCTTTAGTCTCCTGAGGCGTTTTGCCTTTCATAAAGTAATGTTTAATCACCACACGAAATTCTTTTTCGTCCATTTCTTGAAAATCACTCGACTTCCTTGATTCACACGAATGCCAAACACAAAGAAATAGACCAATATGGCTGAAACTTGGTGTGCGTTCATTCAAGAGATGCTACTAACTAAACATGACCTCGATACGCGCCGGTGGTGCCATCTCTCGGACTTTGCACGGACTTTTCAAACCAGCCTCATATATATATATATATATATATATATATATATATATATATATATATATATATATATATATATAATTACAATGATGTTTTAAATTACAATAGTTTTTTATTGATATTTATGATATCGAAATTGGAAATTACGAATTAAAAATTAAGAATTAAAAATTGGACTTAACAATAACAATCCTTCATGCCTAATTCTCTTTATTAGTTGCTTCGATATCTCTTTTTCAGTTTGTGCCCTGATGAAGGTCCCAACCTAGGACCGAAATATTGGCTAAATGAATATAGTATGAACATCTATTGATGCCCTTTTTGCCGAGTTCCCCAACTAGTTTCGTAACTTAGGATTTTGTTAGATACGGCAACTTTTGCTTTCCCTCTCTTTATTATATATATATATATATATATATATATATATATATATATATATATATATATATATATATATATATATATATATATATATATATATATATATATATATATATATATATTTATATATATATATATATATATATATATATATATATATATATATATATATATATATATGTTTCTTCTTATAGTGTCATCTCCCTTAATGAAGTTTTGCTGTAATCACGGCGAATTCTTTCCTATCCTGGGAAATTCTTAATAAAGTATGGGTATCCAGACTTGTCTAATCAGGTATATTTTTCAGCCAGGAACATTTTCGATGCTCCACACCTCTCTTCCCTTAAATTTTCCATTCCATCAACAACCGGAGCAGTGAGTAACGTGGACCCCTATAAATATGTCCCAAGTAACGAGTTTGTTGTCTTTTAATAAATGACAATAGTTCTCTTTCTCTATCCATTCGACGAAGTACATCTTCATTAGTGACACGCTCTGTCCAAGAGATCTTCAATATTCTGCGCATGATCCATAATTCGAAAGACTCCAAACGATCCATTGATCGTACTTCCAAGGTCCAGGCCTCAACTCCATATAAAAGCAATGGATATATATATATATATATATATATATATATATATATATATATATATATATATATATATATATATATAGACCTTTACAAAACAATAACGAGTATCCAAAGAAAGGGTTGTGTCTGTGAGGAGGTGTCTCATTCTGAGAAAAGCCGCTCTAGCCATTTCAATGCGAACTCGTACCTCAACTTCAGGATTCAAATCATTAGTTACCCAACACCCTAGGTATTTAAATTTGTTTACTTGTTCTATCAATTGATCGTAAACAAGAATATCTGTTTGCAACCCGGATGTTCTTGAAATGACCATTACTTTCGTTTTATTAACGTTTACTTTCATGCCCAAAACATCCTAGATATATTGTTCAAAAGACGCTGAAGTCCATCCGCTGTATCTGCTATAATAATCGTTTCATCAGCGTACCTTAGGTTAGGTTGTTAACGATTTTGCCATTAACTATGAAACCATCTGTGCCATTCTCTAAGGCCTTCTGAAATATGTGCTCAGAGTGTATATATATATATATATATATATATATATATATATATATATATATATATATATATATATATATGTATATATATATATATATATATATATATATATATATATATATATATATATACATATTTCCCTGCATGTCTGACACCTATCAAAAACGACCGGGAGTCACAGCATCCTAGTTGATTTGTAACCGTTCTGAAGAGAATTTAACTAATCTAGAGGGAAAAATGACAAGGAAAAGTGTTTAAAGTTCTATTTTGACAAGACAATGTGCCTGTTCACATTGCGCAGCCAGAAATATTCCTGTCAGCGAATGGCAATTGAAATTTAATGGAGACTCAAAGAGACTCTATCCTTTTTTGGAGAGGCTGACTGAAATAGCTCAAGCTAGGAAAGTATCGGAAGATGAACTTTTCAGCTCTGCTGTTGAATTTTTCACTGGCGATGCCTTCATTTGGTATAGAAGCATAAAATCAAGTGTCAACGACTGGCATTCCTTGGTAGATAGGCTAAAGAAGGACTTCTTGCACTGTGATGATGATGAAGAATTGTGGTCAGAAATAAAGAGGAGGCGACAAAAGAAGGATGAGTCCACTGTGATTTTTATTGCCCACATGGAATCCTTATTTTGTAGGTTGTCCATCAAGCCTTTGGAAAGTACCAAAGTTAAATTTATACGTAGAAATATTCTGCCTAGTTTCGTCAATCGGTTAGCTCTACTAGATATAAATTCGGTAGCCGAACTCGCCGGGTTATGTAGAAAACTTGAAGAGTCCGATTATTTGTTAGGAAAGAGCAGACCAAAAAGCGAAACTAATATACATCAGGTAAAGTATAATCCAAATGGCCGAAGTGGAGTCTCGACAAATAAAGTTGGGAATGTAAATCGGAACCCTAGGAGTAACCAGAAAACGGGTAAAGGAAAAGATAATGACTCTAAAATTAGCGACACTGCAGCTAAAGTGAACGACAAGCCGGTTTCACCTAAGGCAATTTTCACGTGTTGGAATTGCACAGGCCCGAATCACACTTACCAAAATTGTACAGCACCAAAGAGGGTATTTTGTTTCAAATGTGGAACAACAGGTGTGAGACTAACATCATGCCCCAAATGTACAAAAAACGAGTAAGGACGGTATATTACCGAGGCGGATATCCTAAGTCCAACAAAAAAGCCTCTAATCTTTCGGCTAAGTCACAAGCTCATGTTCGCAGTAAAGCCCCTAATCCAAAACGTTCTAGAAACACGGACGAACAAAAATATTCCAGTAGATCGGATTGGACTAAATGGTTACAAAAAGTTTCTGATTTTTTTAAGTCTAATAAAAATTATCCTTCTCAAGTTAAAACTCCTGCTTCTCCAAATGGTCACATGTCTCCTTTATTCGTGCATAAATATTTAGACAACAGACCGCATATCAAGATAAATCTATTAGGTGCCCATTTCTCGGCTTTATTTGACTCTGGTGCAAATGCCTCCGTTGTAGGTCAGAATGGTATTAAGATTTTAAGTCGTTTAAGTATAAAAATATGCCACGTCAAAAATAGAAGTGTTACCACTGCAGATGGCAGCCGTCTAAAAGTTTTAGGTACGGTTGAGTTGCCGCTAGTCTGCAATGGTCATTGTTTAGTAATCTCTGCTCTAGTAGTACCTTCTCTATCACATACTTTGGTTCTAGGATGTGATTTTGCACAAAAATTCGGAATTTTAGTAAATTTTAAAAATAATTCGTGGTATCCACAGTCCCTAGAAGTCAATTCTCAAACAAGTTTTAAAGATTGTTATTCAGAAAGTTCTTTTGAAAACCTTTTCTCGCGTCTATGTACCCTAGATGATCTCTCGCGGACGGAACGCTTAAAAGCAGAAAAAGTAATAAGCTCTTTCAATGAAATAAGTAGTAAAGATAGGTTAGGCCGAACGAATAAAATAAAGATGTCTATAGATACGGCTGATGCCAGTCCTGTAAAGACAAGGCCCTTCGCCATGTCTCCTTATATGTCAAAAGTATTAAATAAAGAGTTAGACGAAATGTTGAAACTCGGAGTGATTGAAGAATCAAACAGTCCTTGGTGTTCTCCAATCTTATTGGTGAAAAAGGCCGATGGACAGTATCGTCTGTGCTTTGACGGAAGAAAGCTCAACGAGGTCAGCAAATTTGATAACTACCCATTACCGAACATCGACAGAATTTTGACATCACTCAGGAATGCTAAGTAGGTATCTTCGATAGACCTTAGAAAGGCTTTCTGGCAAATTCCTTTAGACAAATCCTCTAAAGAAAAGACCGCTTTTGCAGTAGTAGGCCGAGGTCTATTTCAGTTCGTCACTATGCCGTTTGGTCTAAAGAACGCTGCTCAAACTCAGCAACGTTTAGTGGACGCTATATTTGGTCCGAAATATGAGCCACATATTTTTACCTATCTCGATGATATTTTAGTAACATCGGAAGACTTCGAATCGCATATTCGCTTACTTAAGGAAGTAAAAGATAAATTGAAAGAGGCCGGACTGACGATAAATTTGAGCAAATGTGATTTTTTCAAAACTTCTCTAAAGTTTTTAGGCTATATTGTAGGCTCAAATTCCTTGCGTACCGATCCGGATAAAGTAGCAAGCATGGTTAATTATGCGAGACCTACTAATACTACGGAAGTTAAGCGCTTCGTAGGAATGTGTTCATGGTATAGACGTTTTATCGAGAATTTTTCTACCCTGTTGTCGCCTATTAATGATCTTTTGAAAGGACGAAAAAAAGGACAATCGATAGATTGGACAAAGGCAGCCGAAGAATCTTTTATAAAGATTAAAGAACTATTGGTTTCAGCTCCCATTTTATCCCAACCAGACTTTTCCCAACAGTTTTATATTTCTAGTGATGCTTCTAATACGGTTTAGGGGGCGTCCTAACACAGAAAATCAATGGTGAGGAAAGGGTGATAGCGTATGCCAGTAGAACTTTATCAAAGGCTGAACGTAACTATTCGGTTGTTGAAAAAGAATGTTTAGCAGTACTCTTTAACATCGAAAAGTTTCGACCTTACATAGAAGGTGTTCCTTTCACGGTCATAACAGATCATTATAGCTTATTGTGGCTTAATTCTATTAAAAACCCTAGTGGCAAACTAGCGCGTTGGGCGATTAGGCTGAGACAACACACGTTTACTTTAATTCATAGAAAAGGAGTCCACAATGTTATTCCTGACGCTTTGTCAAGAATCCCAGATCATACAGCGGACGAAAACAGTCTTAATGCACAGTTTGGCGTAAGAATTGATACAGTAGATGTAGATCGCATTGACCCATGGTACGACAATTTACGGCAGCAAATTAAAGAATCTCCTCAAAATTTTCCACAGTGGAAGGTGGAAAATGATTTCGTGTACAAATTTATCCCAAACCAGTTACCTTTAAAAATTAATGTACCCGAGTGGAAAATACTAGTTCCTAAACCACAGAGAGAGGAAGTTATAGACATGTGTCACACTCCTCCTACTTCTGGTCATTTTGGCTTTTATAAAACTCTTCACAGGGTTCAGGAACAGTATTATTGGCCAAAAATGCGTTTTGATATCGTAAAGTTTGTGAGGACTTGTGAAGTATGTGGAGCGCAGAAATCTCCAAATACACTACCTGTGGGACTGATGGGAAGAGAGAAAACGGTTAATTACCCTTTTCAAGTCATAGCAGCTGATCTAGTAGGCCCATTCCCACGTTCAAAAAAGGGAAATAAATGGCTTCTCGTGGTTTCTTGCTGGTTTACAAAGTATACCATGCTATTTCCTTTGAAAAGCTCTAAAGCTGGATATATAGAGAGAATTTTGGAAAATAATGTCTTTCTAATCCACGGTGTTCCATCGCTCTTGATATGCGATAACGGTACTCAGTTTACCTCTAAGAGTTTTAAGAGCTTAAGTGAAACTTATGGTTTTAACATCCGTTTTAATCCCGTGTACTCTCCCCAATGTAATTTTGTGGAACGTAATAAACCGAACAGTCGGGACCGCTTTAAGAAGTTACGTGGATTCACATGACACTTGGGATAGCAATATTTCCAAATCCAACAAGCGATAAATACCGCGAGACACGAAGTAACAGGGTTCACACCGTCTTTCTTAGTTTACGGCAGACATATACCTCTATCTGGATCATATTATAAAAACTTAGACTTGGATGTCAATGCTGACAGCGAAATAATTCCGGGTAACAGGGGCGCGTACGCCGAAAATTTAAAGGGTTTAAAAGATATTTTCACCGACGTGCGTAGTAGGATACATAAGGCTTATGAGCGGAACAGTAAGTCTTACAACCTTAGAAAAAGGGATTTTTCCTTTAAGATAGGTGATCACGTTTGGCGAAAAAATAAAATTCTTTCCAGTGCAGCTGATAAATTCACATCTAAGTTGGTACCTAAGTATGTGCATTGCGTGATTAGAGAAAAGATTTCAGATTTAGTTTATGGTTTAGTTAATTTAGATGGGACTAAAGTAGGACGATGGCATATTAAAGACTTAAAACCATTCAATGAACCTAACCCTAATGAAAGTTTGTCAGAAGAAGAATAATTTATATTTACATTATCTTAATTGCTTAAATTTTTTTTTGATGTTGCTCTGTAGAGGTGACGACCTCGTTTTTTTTTGCCTGTTATAAAAGTTGAGCTGAGGATAGCTTACTTTTATAGTTTTGTGCTAAGGTTTTGGGTATTGGCCATATCCCAAACTTAGGTTGATTGTGGTTGATGTTTAGTATCGACTCAGCTGTTGCGAGCTTGCGAAAGAGTCACACTCAGGATATATCATAAGACTGGTATGTCGGTGGTCGCGGGATTTGATTTGCTTATGACCCCAAATAATATCCAGTTCTTGACACTTGGAAGCGAAATTTTGATGAGAGGCAATCCAAGGTGATCTTGAGTTAGGACAAGCGCAGGATGAAGCTCGTGTTGTATGATGTAGAGTCAAAATGTATAAGAGCAATTTCAAAGTTTGCTACCCGAGAGGGTGTATTTCTATTACCTTAGTGGTATATTTTGGGCGCAATTAAGAGTAAATTGATTTTGGTTTATCCAGTAAGTCTAAGACTTGGATTATTTTGATTTAGATCTTCTTCTGAATTGACAAACTAAGGGTATTTTCCTTTTTTTCAGAGCCGTTTAAACGTTACCTTTGAGTCACAAATTTTTTTAAAATTTTTTTTTGCATAGGCTCATAGGCGTCAGATGAGTTTTTTCGGTTTACTATCAGATTGATAGAAAATTGAAGTTCTGCAGGAGAACTAAAGGCTGATCATTTACAGGAGATGAGAGCAGAGTAAGACAGTCGTTTCACAAAGAAATGATCAAAATCTGATACCGAGATGAGAACCTTGTCAAGAGAGGCTAAGCGCAGTGAAGGAAGATTCCTAACCGAATTTTTAGATTTCCAAGAGGTAATCTAGAAGTTTGGGCTGACAGAAAACGGTTATGCCTGATACCTGTAGCAGTTTCTTCTAGAGGCTATTGTTTAGGGAGACGATTAACACCATGATCGAATATTTTAGCTGTCAACGATGTTTTCTTCTTGTTTCTGATTAAGCTGGGAAAGCTCTTGTCGTCTTCAAAAGTTTTGTTGCGTTGCCACCGGAAAATTGAGCAATTTTTGTTTCATGTAGCCTTTTTAAGCTCATTTTCGTTTTTTAAAATTTCGTTAGAAGCTTGGTTAAGTCAACCTTGTAAACCTTTTAGGTTGTATCCCATGAGTTATCTGTTTTTACAGGCTGTGATGCACCGGGTGCTAACAGATGCCGTTACGACGTTTGGCAGGGAGTTAGTCTTCCTGAGGAACAGACTGATTGGAAGGGTAGTCTATGGGGGGTGAACGTTTGACCTTTGGGACCTTTAGGGGTTTTGTTACCCAATGGTTATTTCTATTTGAACCAAAGGAGAGCCTAACTACTGTAGTCGACCTCAGCTCCAATTAGCCTATTAGTGATGACAGGCTGTTGGCAGTAGTGTATTTCGGAACACCCTATTGATTAATTTTTTTTGACTTATGGTGGTGTGGTAGACACCGTTTTAGTTTAGTGGATGCTATAATCTACTCCCTTTTGTTGGTGGACTCCAGGGTCACCAATTCTGTATTTTTTTTGTCTCCACCTTTCAGTATATCGTGGTGAAGTGTTTGTCTCCTGTTATGTGGGATGGATTGAATGTTTTTCGTTGTTGTTCTAGGGCGAGACCAGTACACGAGGGTTCTTCATGCAACTTGAAGAGGCGCAATGCTGGTTAAGTTTTATTTCTCTGTGTAGCCACCCTGAAGAATGACGGAGAGCGTTTTTTTCTGGCTCATGTTTCTAGGCAGATTTGTCACTTTGGTGCGATGTGCCGAAGATTTGATTAGCTTTGCTAAGAGCTTTCACCAAGCTCAGTATGGAGTAATCATCACCTAGGGTTTGGGATTTGAACTCCTGTATATATTTCTGTATATATTACTGTACATATTTCTGTATATATTTCGGTGTATGTTGGTTGCCTGGGGGCATGTGCTCAAAATGCGAGATTTTGAGTCGTTTTGCTTATGGACTCCTATATAGGATTATGACTTTAGGGAGGTCCTATTTCGAGACTTGCTGTCTCATATAGTTATGTTGGGAATGTTTCCTAGAATGTTAGTTGCGCGCGGACTAATCATTCTGTTCTTAGTGAACATTGCTTTTTGAAGCAGGATCATTTAGTTTAGTGAATTTTAGCTTTTATAGCTATTCACGGTGTTTAGAGTGAATTTTAGCTTTTATAGCTATTCACTGTGTTAAGAGTGAATTTTAGCTTTTGTAGCTATTCACTGCGCTTATAGTGATTTAGTTAGCTTTTATAGCTGCTCACTATGATCATGGCGAGTTTGTTCTTTTAGAACGCAGACTTTGTGTAGTCGAGGACTATTTACAGAGTGTTTTCTTGGCGAGGAGCCGAGCTTTTTCTGGTGATATACCAGAGTGTTTTCTTGGCGAGGAGCCGAGTTTTTTTTTCTGGCGATATACCAGAGTGTTTTGTTGGCGATAAGCTGACGTGTTTTCTGGCGATCAACCAGAGCGTTTTCCCTAGCGATTTTAGCATGTCTAGATGTCTTAGGACGTCGACATTGCGATATAGAGTGCGATTATTTTCTGAGTGCGACTAGTAGTGATACTAGATTTAGAATGTTCTCTTAGCGATGAGCTAGAGCATGGATAGCGATTTTTCCCGAGCGTTTGTCTGGATATTTATCCAGATATTTTTTTTTTTGGCCTGGTGCTAAATGGTCTGACAAGACTTTTTTCTTTTTAGTGTAAGTGTTTGCACTAGAATCATTTTTTTATTTTTTTTCTTTATTTAAGAATTTTTATAAATTTCTTTTGCTGAAATAAAAAAATTTTCAGACAATCCTTAAAAGATTTTAAGGGGGGTGTTCATATTTTATTTCAGTTCACATTTTTTTTTTTGATTTAGACAAGTCTAGACAGTTATTTTTTTGTTTTGGTAACAATAACAGAGCTGATTCTTTTATATAAGAAGACCGCGATTGTTACTTTGAACAGGTATTTCTTATGTTCATGCAAGGATTTTTATTTGCTTTTTGATGTACTTAACCTTAGTGCTTAATTAAGTTAAGTCTAGTTATAAGATTCTTGTGTACATGCAAAAATTTTCATTTGGTTTTCATTGTACTTAATATTAGTGCTTAATAGAATTAAGTCTAGTAGTAAGGACCGAAGTTTGTAATTTTGTTTTAAGTTCTGACCTTAGTATTAAGTGATAGTGTACCACTTTGTACCTTTTCATCAGTAGCCTTAGTTTAATAGACTAGTGTAGTCTATTTCTTTTTGGAAGGGGGTAAATGTAACATTCATTTTTTCCTGGATTTTAAGACCATGCAATGTTACTGATTTTTCACTTCAAATTGTATTTATTTTTATTTTAAAATATCGACCGGTATATTAAACAAAAGTTTCAGGACATTCAGTATATACTGTGTGGTGCGGGTTGCTGATCGAACCTACCGCCAGGCCGCGATTGGCGAAATGTTTGACCCGGAGTTTTGATTGGAGCGTCCGGATATTACCGGCAAAAATCGCACGATTATTTAAGGGCCTGAGAAACTACCAGAGGGGCTTTTTTCGATCGAGCCGCAGACCAGGCAGTACCGTCTAGCCGAGAGGCTATTTTCCATCTAGCCGAAGTAGGCTAATTTTCTTCAGAAGCCGCTAAGTAAAAGTACCAGTTTCGACAATAAAAGCTGTAGTGAGCTTTCTAAGTGTTAAGAAAAAAGTGTGAAATCGGGCGAAGTCCATCACAGCAGGACTGAAAAACAGTAAGTCAACAAAACTCCCTCCAATAGACTTATTTAAGAGCAGTGCATTAACAGCAATGAATAACAGACAAAGAAGTGAAGTGTAAAACACGATGTCTCGCCTTCGGGGGTTGTAAAAGTTTAAAGTTTAAATGTAACAACTACTATTTAGGCTAGAATTTTTTGGTATAACTGTAAAGGTTAGAACTTTTTATTTTCATTTTAAAAATATGAATAAATTCTTTTTTTGTTGATTAAAGCTAGTGTCTCACTGAATATTTATTTCTCTTTTCAGGATCAGTTGTACTAGACTAATTCTTTTTAGTAATATCCATAAAACACTTCAGTTTTTTTCTCATTTTTCTTAGCTGAAGTTAAATCCTTTCTATTTTAAAATGAGTGGTGCCCAAAAAAAAGTCGTACAACTGAGGTTTCTTTAAAAATAGAATTAAATTCCAAAAAGACGTACAAAAATTATCTCTTACCCATATCTCTCCACCAAGGAAAACTGAGCTAGTATTTCTTTAATTTCTTTAGTTCTTTTAAAATCAGGTTTCACTCAATTCATTATCAGAAATTAAAGCGGGGGCTGCAAGAAAATTGTGCTCAAGCTTGGGGCGTCCAGTATTTAAAAATGTTACAAAATGACGCAGTCTACATGGGGCGAAAAATAAAGCAAAATTAGCACACCTTACAAAATTGCGCTCAAGCGTGGGACAAACAACTTCTCACAGGGTACGGAAAAAGATGCCTCAAACTGAGGACAGTTTAGCATGACATAAAAAGACGTCACAATGCCTCTTATTTTTCAAAAAAATAAACAAATTAAGCTTTGAATTAATTGATCGTCCCTGTATATTCCCCTGATTTAGCTTCCTCGCACTATTACCTATTCTCAAAATAAAATAATAACCGGTCAAGTTGGACTACGGTGATTACTTTTAAAGTAAAAATTTTTGTTACGGAAGTATAAAATGATCAGTGACTTCACAAAGACATCCCAAATGAGTTTTTTCTAATCTTTATTGAAAACTGATGCCCTTGAAATTTTTGTTTTTTTATATACCAGATAAATTATTAAAGTTAATGCACTCGTGATAATTTTCGTTCAATCTACAGCCTGTAGAAATTATTCCAGAATTTTTTCAAAATTGTTTGATCAGCACAAGATAAGAGACAGCGATTTTATGCACTTTTTTAAAAAAAATAATGCGAAGAGAATTGTGCGCAAGTATTACATTATATATATTTTTTTACTCGTCGTTTTACAAGCTTTTATTTGACACCACACTCGATGACCTGTAATTTTTTTTTTCACTTCCGATTTCACTCCCCAAAACTAACCCCTTCAATCAAAATTGAACTTTCAAAACTACAGGGCTCTGATGAGGCCACCAATTCCTATATTTGTGCCAAATTTCAACCTTCTATGTCAAATAGTTTCGGAGGAAATCGGGTGTGACAGACGGACAGACAGACGGACACACACCGAAGTGATCTTATAAATACGAAACACTAAAAACATTTGAAATGACACAAATTTAATTTACGACTGTTTTACAAAGTAAAGCATAAAAAAGGTCAAGGCGTAGCACTGAGTGTATGACGTTAAAAGGTAATTACGTAGAATAAACAATTTTGGTTTTTGAGATTTGTTTGTTCTTTCTATGCTGGGCTAAAAACTTATCAATACGCCCTCTTAAATCAATACAACTCTTTTTAATGGACACAGCACCCGCACTGCAGGGATTCCCGTTAGTAATGGAAAGTTTAGTCCACCGGAGGGAAATTCGTCCTATAAAAGAGCTCTTGAGGATAATGCTGCGAGGAGTGACAAGCTGTACCTCATACGGAGCTGATATGTTGATGAAAATTTCATCAAAATTATCCATTTATAGCTACAAGCCTTTTAAACGTGGTGCTAAAAGTAAATTGCATCATAGCAACAGAACTAAAATAGTAAATGAGACACACTGTATTACACATACAGTACTTAATGTGTTGTAATTATTCTGTCTATGTTTTATGTTTTTAATAAATTCCTTAATGACATCAGCTGTCCTAAAAATAAACAAGTAACAAACCGCAGCTATTAAGATCTTGTATCATATCCAAAATATTTAAATTACCGTGCTGAAACATTGCAGTTATATTAGATACTCTCGACAGCATATTTTATATTTAGAGTTAGAGAAATAGCATCCTTGAATTCCTAACGGTTTCAGGCTGACAGGATTTTTTTTAGTTTTATTGCAGTAATAAATTTGGAAGTCGCTAGAAAATATATTTAACATGTAGGATGAAAAGTTTTTGGTCTAGCTACTTAAAACACATTTTTTTTTGGAAAATTCAACTTTATTCACCAACATAGTCTTCTTCAAGAGCGATACAATCAGTCAAACGCTTTTCTAAAATTTCTATACCTTTCTTGTAGAAGGATTTGTCTTTGTCTTGAAAAGAGGCATGAGTTTCGGCGATAACTTCTTTATTGGAGCCAAATCTCTGCCCCGCGAGCATTTCTTTGAGGTCTGCGAATAGATAATAGTTGCTGGGGACCAAATCTAAAGAATACGATGGATGAGGAAGCAATTCGAACTTAGTTCATACAATTTTGGCATCGTAACCATTGACTTATGACACGGTGCATTGTCTTGATGAAAGAGCACTTTTTTGTTGTTCATTTCATAACATTCATTCAATAACTTTATATAATACTCGCTACTGATGGTTTTTCCCTTTTCAGCATAGTCAATGTAAATGATTCCATGCACGTCCCAAAATACGGAGGCCACAACTTTTCCAGCCGACTGTTGTGTCTTTGGTCGCTTTGGGCGGCTTTCATCGGCTACTGTCCACTTAGTTGGCTTCTGATTTAATTTCGGTATGTAGTGGTGGATCCATGTTTCATCCGCTATTACATATCGCATGAAAAAATCCTTTTTATTGCGCTTAAACAGGTCCAAATAGCGCTCAGAATCATCAACACGTTGTGGTTTTTGGTCCACTGTGAGTAAACGCGGAACCCATTTCGAACAGAGCTTTCTCATGCTCAAATGTTCATGCAAAATATTGCCAACACGTTCTTTTGATACCTTTAGGGTGTCATCACTTTACGGTCATCCAAACAATTATGTGGATTTTTTTGATGCTTTCCGGTGTAACCACCTCATTTGGGCGTCCAGAGCGTTCAGCATCATTTGTATCTGTACGACCGCGTTTAAATTCATCACAGTAAATGATGAGTGACCAGAATCCCTGTAACCCTTATCAAGCCATTGCTTTTCTTGAACAGTATTTTTTCCCATCAAAAACAGTGTTTAATGAACACATGAAATTCGATTTTTTCCATTGTTTTGAAAATATCGAAAGTAGCGTCACTAAAACCACTGTAACTTGTAAACTAAATGTTGAAATGTTATGAAATTTTGACACGTATCGTTTAAAGGTTAGTACTTCCTAAAACTCATATGGATTTTTTTGAAAAGGGCGACATTTATGTGTCAGACCAAAAACTTTTCAGCCTACGTGTTACTTGTCCATTCACTACAGTTTTACTGATTTTTAGGGAATGAAATGCATCGCGGCAATGCTTAACCCTTTCCTTTAAAGTCCACCAAAAATTCCTCCATAGTACCAAAATACTTTCCAAAAGACGAGAAAAAAAATCGTAAAAAGTGCAAAATTTCGACACGTATCGTTTGAAGATTGATACGTTGTGTCTTTGGTCGCTTTGGGCGGCTTTCACCGGCTGCTGTCCACTCAGCTGACTGCCGATTTGATTCCGGCGTATAGTGGTGGATCCATGTTTCATCCATTGTTACATATCGCATGAAAAAATCCTTTTTATTGCGCTTAAGCAGGTCCAAACCACGCTCAGAATCATCAACACGTTGTTGTTTTTGGTGCACTGTGAGCAAACGCGGTACCCATTTCGAATAGAGCTTTTTTATGCCCAAATGTTCACGCAAAATATGTCCAACACGTTCTTTTGATATCTTTAGGGTGACAGCTATCTCACGCAATTTCACTTTACGGTCCTCTAAATCAATTTTGTCGATTTTTTCATGTTTTCTTGTGTAACCACCTCATTTGGGCGTCCAGAACGTTCAATGGCATTTGTATCTGTACGGCCGCGTTTAAATTCCGCATACCAGTAAATAATGAGTGATTTTCCAGTGGCAGAGTCTCTGCAACACTTATCAAGCCATTGCATTGCTTGAATGGTATTTTTTCCATTAAAAAATAGTGTTTAATCAAAACACGAAATCCGATTTTTTCCATTGTTTTGAAAATATCAAAAGTATCGTCACTAAAACCACTGTAACTTGTAAACTAATCCTGGAAATATCATGAAATTTTAACACGTATTGTTTGAAGTATGATACTTCCTAAAATTTTTTGAAAAGGGCGATATCTATGTGTCAGACCAAAAACTTTTCAGCCTACACGTTAAATCTGCCGCAGGCAGTCCTATATGAGTTCAAACATACATACATAGAAAAAAAAACTTTTAGCTACCGCAGGCGAGCCACGGTTAGTTTGTTTGTAAAATTTATCACATTTTTCACTAGGTCCATCAATAAAGACCAAAAACTTTGAAACATTACGTCTGGCTGCTTCTCAGTTAATCTTCTTTTCGTTTAACCATTATGACTGCCATTGTCTTTACTATTGAATTTCCAATTTTCATACGGTTGTGTCTTAGATTTGTAGGTCCTATTTCCATTATATCGGTCATCAGTGACAGTGATTCTAGAAGGTCCGTTGAGGGTCTCATTATCTACAAAGTCTTGCTGTAACTATTGCTAGGGTGTCCAAATCCCTAAATAATCTCATAAGTAAGTTTTACCACGATATCTGAAATCTCTAAGAGATCGGGCGGAGCATGTGCTGCGGCTTCTGGTCTCTCAAAAGTTCCTGAAGTACCCCATCCTAAACAATAATTGCATTTGTACTTAGAAATTGAGTACATGCAAACGTTAAACACTCCCGGGTCAAGTTTTAGTACATTACATTTCTACTATAACGTACTAGATATGCCTTCTACATACTGTAACATTCATTTTTTCCTACATTTTAAGATCATGTTACGACACTGTTTTTTCTCCCTATAATTTATATTTTATTACATTTTTATATTTATTGCAGTGATTTCAATTTTTAAATTTTTGAGCAGTTTAATTCAAACTGGCAGAGTGTGTAACGCGTGTTGCCGATGTAACTTATTTGGTTTGCATTAATTTTTTGCCCGGAAGTGAGCCATTTTAAAGACGTCACTTTGAATGAGAAGAGACGAAGATATTTAAGCGGCCAAATGCGATTCTTTGGGCTTTTTCCACCATGAAGCAGTAGCGGCTTTTTTTCCACTATAAAGCAGTAGTGGCTTTTTCGACCATGAAGCCGTAGTGGCTTTCTTCTCCAGCACGCCAGAGATTGTTTGTTTTTTTTCTCAGTGATGTAGTAGTGCAATAACGTTTTCTAGCCCTCAAGTTTAAGGCTTTTTCCTTGCTTGAAATATCCTACTCATCCTCAGGCATTTCGGGTCAAAAAGTGTTTACTAGCCCAAATGAAACTAGGATGATGATGGCTGCGACAATATTTTTTGAGGATCTCGCCAGGAAAGACCAGGAACTTATGGAAAAACCACCCACGAGAAGAAACCAATCGTAAGTCATAAGCACACCAATCTAAAAAGCTCACTTCCTGTTTACAAATCCGTTTCCATCGACTATTCTACACGTGTAATTAGCGGAGTTAATTTCAAAAACTTTTAAAATCGAGTTTTATCAAGCCTTTAATTAAAAACTTAATAATCCTAATTAAAGACTCTATGCCGCTTTTTCCGCACACGTGTGAATCGCTTTTTCCGCACACGTTTGCTAGACCTATAAAAAAAAATGCCATAATGTACACTCTTCTAGCTTAAAAGGTTGTCATTTAATAGAAGTAATGTTTAGGAGTGTAATAAAGTTAGGAATTTTTATTTTGTTAATAAATATTTCCTTTTTTATTTAAATGTGTAGTGTCACACTAAACTTCTGCTCTTTCTTTCAGGATGCAATGGTTGTACGTAAATTATTCTTATGTTAGCAACTAAATAACTCTTCAGTATTTTTTCATTTTTTGAGCTGAAATTAGATTCCTTTTATTCTAAAATGAATGGTGCTCAAAAAAAAATAGTACAACCAAATTTTGAACAACTATAGAAACTATTTTCAAAAGACGTACAAAAATTATCTCTTATCCATATTCTCTACCAAAAAAAAAAAAAAATGAGCTAGCTGATATCTTAATTCTGTCCTCTATTAGTATTAATATCCACTCAATCCATTCTCAAAATTAATATATACGAGGCTGGTTTGAAAAGTCCGTGCAAAAATAAAAACTACTTATGTGTTTGGGGTAAACCTTTTTTATTTTTCGACATAGTTTCCTTTTAGGCTTATACACTTCGTCCAACGATGTTCTAGTTTGTTGATCCCTTCCGAATAATAGGATTTGTCCAAGTCTGCAAAATATCCATTAGTGTCTGCAATCACCTCCTCGTTTGAATAAAACCTTTGTCCCGCCAGCCATTTCTTCAAATTGGGGAACAAATAGTAGTCCGAGGGAGCCAAGTCTGCAGAATAGGGGGGATGTGAAACGAGTTGGAATCCTATTTCCATTAATTTTGCGACCACAACTGCTGAGGTGTGTGCTGGTGCGTTGTCGTGATGGAAAAGGACTTTCTTGTGGGCCAATCGCGGGCGTTTTTCTTGCAGCTCAGTTTTCGAACGGTCCAATAACGATGAATAATATTCACCTGTAATAGTTTTACCCTTTTCCAGATAGTCGATGAGGAATTATCCCTTGCGAATCCCAAAAGACAGTCGCCATAACCTTTCCGCCCGAAGGAACGGTCTTCGCCTTTTTTGGTGCAGATTCCCCCTTGGTAACCCATTGTTTAGATTGTTGTTTGGTCTCAGGAGTATAGTAAGGTATCCATATTTCATCCACAGTGACGAAACGACGCTTAAAGTCCTCCGGATTCTTCTGGAACAGCTGCAAACCATCCTTGCAACACTTCACACGATTCCGTTTTTGGTCAAGCGTGAGCAATCGCGGCACCCATCTTACGGATAGCTTTCTCATGTCCAAATGTTTATGCAAAATATTATGTACCCGTTCAGTCGAGATGCCCACAGCACTAGCAATCTCACGCACCTTAACTCTTCTGTCATCCATCACCATATCATGGATTTGATCAATGATTTCTGGAGTCGTAACCTCCACAGGCCGTCCAGAACGTTCAGCGTCACTTGTGCCCATATGGCCAGTCCGAAAATTTTGAAACCACTTATAAACTGTTCTAATCGAAGGTGCAGAGTCACCATAATGTTTATCAAGCTTCTCTTTAGTCTCCTGAGGCGTTTTGCCTTTCATAAAGTAATGTTTAATCACCACACGAAATTCTTTTTCGTCCATTTCTTGAAAATCACTCGACTTCCTTGATTCATCAACACGAATGCAAAACACAAAGAAATAGACCAATATGGCTGAAACTTGGTGTGCGTTCATTCAAGAGATGCTACTAACTAAACATGACCTCGATACGCGCCGGTGGTGTCATCTCGACTTTGCACGGACTTTTCAAACCAGCCTCGTACGTAAGGGGCAAATAACGGCTTCTATTTAATAAATAAACTATTTATTAAAAGTAAAGAAAGTTAGGATGGTATTAAAAGTAAAAAAGTTAAGACGGTTCAATACGATGGCCCTGGCGACGCCAACCGCTGTGTTGGGGGAAGTACAGTTTAGAAACATGAAAAGCTTTGGTGCAACATGAATGATTCGTCTCAATCTCCTACGTATTTACGAAGTATTTATCTATTCTTCTTCTTCTTAGTGTGCCTTATCTTCCAAGGACGTTGGCGATCGCATTTGCCATCTGATTTTATCTATTGCCGCTCTAAACAGTTCAGTAGATGTCATGTTTGTTCACTGTCGTAAGTTTTTCAACCAGGAGTTGCGGCACCTTCCGCTGCTTACCGATTATTTTTCCTTCAATTATAAGCTGCAGGAAGCTCATACTTTTGGCTTCTCATAATATCGCCAAAGTAGGTGCTTTTTCTTTCTGTAACAGTTGAAATCAACTCTCGTTCTTTTCCCATCCGATCAAGTATAGGGTGTTTTTTATAGAGGTATAGAACTTTGAAATGGAATAAAACAAAGATGAATTTTTTAAATTGACATGAAATTTACTTTATTCGAAAGATAATCTTCTGGCATTATAATTTAAATATGACTTCTGGCATATGACCGCCACGGCTGGCTCGGACGTAGTCTAATCTGGAGGTCCAATTTTCGATGACTTTTTCCAACATTTGTGGCCGTATATCGGCAATAACGCGGCGAATGTTGTCCTCCAAGTGGTCAATCGTTTCGGGCTTATCGGCGTAGACTAGCGACTTCACATATCCCCACAGAAAATAGTCTAGCGGCGTTAAATCGCACGATCTTGGAGGCCAATTCACGGGTCCGAAACGTGAAACTATGCGGTTACCAAACGTTTCCTTCAATAAATCAATTGTGGCACGAGCTGTGTGACATGTTGCGCAGTCTTGTTGAAACCACAGCTCCTGCACATCATGGTTGTTCAATCAACGAAAAAGTCAGTAATCATGGCTCTATAGCGGTCACCATTGACTGTAACGTTCTGACCAGCATCGTTTTTAAAGAAGTACGGACCAATGATTCCACCAGCCCATAAAGCACACCAAACAGTCTGTTTTTCTGGATGTAACGGGGTCTCAACATACACTTGAGGATTATCATCACTCCAAATACGGCAGTTTTGTTTATTGACGTATCCATTCAATCAAAAGTGAGCTTCATCGCTAAACAAAATTCGCTTATGAAAATCGGGATCAACGGCAATCTTGTTTTGGGCCCATTCACCGAATCTACGCCTTGCTGGTGATCGTGTGGCTTCAATTGTTGCACGAGTTGGATTTTGTAAGCACGCAAACCAAGATCTTTCCGCAAAATCTTCCATAAAGTGGATGGACACATATCCAATTCCTGTGCACGATAGCGGCTAGACTGATTCGGGTCTTCCTCTACGCTACGCTCTACAGCAGCAATGACTTCTTCTGTACGCACTGTACGACGTCTCTGTGGATGCGTATTATCATTTAGAGTAAACGAAAACGTTCCATAGTTAATCGAATTAATTGCTCTGATGACGATTATGTTGACCCTAAAATGGACGTAGTGCGCGATACGTATTTCGAACAGAACCATGATTTTCAAAATAAATTTGCACAATTTGGAAGCATTGTTCAAGCGTCAGTCTATTCATGTTGAAATGCCAAACCAAACTAAACATAAATCACTTGACAGCTGACAAAATGGCCGCCAGTTAAAAAAGTGTTGCCAACTTAAAGTTTTATACCTCTATAAAAAATACCCTTTATTTCCACGGTTGTGGTATACGCTGTCCAAGGAACAAGCAACATTCGGCGATAGCACCACATCTCGAATGACTTCATTCTTTGTTGTGTTGTCTCGGTGATTGTTGCAGCTTCTATACCATATAACATGACCGAGAACACGTAGCATCTTAGCACTCTTGTTCTTGTTTTTAAGTTTAGTTGGCAGTTACAGAGCATGCGGCGCATTTTATTAAAGCAGCTTAGTGCTTTTTCAATTCTTGAACGTATTTCAATTGAGTGGTCCCAATTTTCACTAATTACGCTCCTAAGTTTATTTTTGCTACTCTTTTAAGTATTTGTTGATGTATTTTAATATTTATGTTTGTATTAAGATTCTTACTGACCACCATTGTTTTTGTTTGGTTCGTATTCAGTTTTCATTCCATATTCATTCCATTCATGAGTCTTTGTAGGCCTTCTTCACTGTCCGCTAGAATCATCAGCGTAGCGGAGGTTATTTACACACACATCATTAATTGTAATTCCATTCTTCTTATCAGAAAGTGCTTTATTGAGATTTCCTTTAACAGGAGTGACAAAATACAACCCTGACGTACGCCTTTCTTTATTTTTATTTCTTTGGACATGTGATTCCCAACTTTTATTTTGGCAGTCCGGTTCGAGTACAAACTTGATTATTTGTAAGTCTTTGTCATCAATTTTACACGATTATAGTATTTCCATAATTTTCTCATGATTTTCTGTATCAAGGGATTTTTGGAAATCTATGAAGCATAAATAAACATCAGAGATGACATCCCTACATCTTTCAATCTACCTATTAGTATTGTACTAGCCGGGCCCGCGGCTCCGCTCGCGTGGACTTGATTCGCCGTTATCGTCACTGCTTATTCCTTATGTTACCCAACGTAATAAAATATCTCCCATTATTTCCCCTTATCTCTCAATATTTCTCTTTATCTCCCAATATCTCTACATAATTTCCATTATCTAGGCTTATCTCTGCTCATCTCCCATTATTTCTCCTTATGTCCCATTATTTCTCCTTACCTCCCATTATCACACCTTATCTCCCATTATCTAGGCTTATCTCGACTTATCTCTCAATATTTCTCCTTATCTCCCATTATTTCTCCTTATCTCCCATTATCTCACCATAACTCCCATTATCTAGACTTATCTCTGCTTATCTCCCTTTATTTCTCCTTATCTCCCATTATTTATATTTATCTCCCATTATCTCACCTTATCTCCCATTATCTCACCTTATCTCCCGTTATCTAGGTTTATATCGAATTATATAAAACATATGTAAAAATTTATAAAAACACGTAAATCGGATAAGTGGTTCTCAAGTGATAAGCGCACTAACGGACAGGCAAACAGACAGAGAGACGTTGCATTTTATATATATCCTAGTTAGAAGATATAGATAACCTGGCCAGAGAACAAATGTATGAATTAAAAAACATGTAAATCGGGTTCTCGAGTGATAAGCGCACTAACGGACAGACACACAGACAGAGAGACGTTGCATTTTATATATATTATATTCTTTGCTACATGATATTGTTCCATATTTAATGCTTTAGGCAGTGTATTGCAAGAGAACGCGCTAGCGGCAAACTTTTCTCCGACTTGATTCACTATTATCGTCACTGCTTATTCCTTATGTCACCCTTAATAAAATATATCCTATAACCTGGCCAAAGAACATATGTATCTTTAACAAAAAAGAACGTAAATCGGATAAGTGGTTCTCCAATGATAAGTGCACTAACCGACAGACAGACAGACAGAGAGACGTTGCATTTTATATATATTATAGATATTCTTTGCTACTTGATATTGTTCCATATTTAATGGTTTAGCATGTTTAAAAAAAAAGCACGTAAATCGGATAAGTGGTTCTCCAGTGATAAGCGCACAAACGAACAAACAGACAGAGATACGTTGCATTTTACATATATTATAGATGTAATAAAATATATATCTATAACCTGGTCAGAGAACAAATGTATGAATTTAAAAAATCACGTAAATCGCATAAGTAGATCTCGAGGGATAAGCGCACTAACGGACAGACAGACAGACTTATATATATATTATAGATATAGGTTATTATTATTATATAATCTGGCCAAAGAATATATGTATGAATTTTTTAAAAAAACACATTAATCAGATAAGTGGTTTTTGCGTGACAAACGCACTAATTGACAGACAGACAGACAGACAGAGAGACATTGCATTTTATATATATTATAGATTATAGATATTCTCTCCTACATAATATTGTTCCATATTTAATGGTTTAGGCTGTTTTTTGCAAGGAAACGCGCTAGCGGTGAACTTTTTTTTCCGACTTCATTCACTATTTTACGTCACTACTCATTCCTTATGCTACCTATCGTAATAAAATATAGCCTATAACCTGGCCAGAGAACATATGTATGTTTTAAAAAAAAAAGTACGTAAATCGGATAAGTGGTTCTCCAGTGATAAGCGCACTAACGGACAGACAGACAGAGAGACGTTTCATTTTATATATATTATAGATAAATAATAACATGGTGGTCTGTAGGAACTAGCACCAGCCAATAGTCGCTCACTCGCCACTTTATGGCTGGTGGAGATATGCCTAGCCATCCCTCAACCTCTGAAGACATATTTTAAAATTAAAAACATTCTCGTTTAATGTGTTTAGTTTATATTTTCAATGTATTTACCTGCAAATAAGTTCGAAAGGAACGCTGAAGGCACGCCGCACTAGTACAACCGGGAGTCGCCTACTCAAATGCATATTGCTATCTTTCTTGTCGGGCAATAGTCTGCGAATATAGGGTCAAGGAAGCTCCCTTTACCATATATGGCATATATAAAGTCACACCTATTAAATGAGTGGCTAAACATCTCTTAAACTGGATAGAGTTTGTAGGCATTTTTTGAAGTTTCAGAGTGGCGGAGCTTGATTGAGGCATGTTAAGTCTCAGTCTGTGCAGCTGATAGTCACGCTGCATCCTGTGGCAGTTTCCTTTCAAGCTAGTTTACCGATCAGAGTGTCTGCGTCGTCCTCGACCTGAAGGACTAGTAGTTTCGGTGCTTCAAAACGCAGCAATGTACATGAGAACCAAAGAAGAAACATATTTTTTTAACTACTATATGAAAAAAAATAAGGGTAATAAATTGTTATAGGTTGTAGAACCGCCATTTTCCAATATAATGTTCCGTAAAAGCGTCATATTTATAATCGATAAACTCGAAAAATTACTTTATCCCACATTATCCATAGACGATATTTTATTTATTATCGTGTATTCAACGATATTATTCCAATAGGCACCCAAAACTTTATCGATAAATCACCCTAATGCAGATCACTTCAGATTGTCTTGCCAACATTTCGAAGGTAGGGCCAACGACCTCGCCGAGCCACGTCTAAAATGTATGTATACCGTGGAAAGGCGATAAATTGGAAATTTAACAAATCCTCTTTATTTTTGCGGACTTGTTATTAGTAAGGAACAATACTGAGTAATATCTCCGAGACAAAAAAGACTGTAAAACAAGGTTTTTACTGCGGTTTTTGGGACACTAGAAGGGTGACTATCCCCTATGAAGCTCCAATAAAACATGTCGAGTACGGTCTGAGCAACAGTTTATAATCCGTGGGCATAAGCTTAGGAAAGATATATATTTCCACTAGGATAATATCTTAGTAAATACAGCTCATATGAGTGACGATGCTTACGGAATAGTATCCTAACATACATAACTATGTGGGTTCTCTAATGTTAACTTTTTTAGGAAAGTATCCTACCTGGGGTTTAGTAGCAATAAACTCTATTTGGTCACTGTACCCCAAAACAGAGTTTTTTCCAGGTCTTTGTTAAGCTGTACGCGTTCCTGCTATTTGCCTCGTATTCTTCTGACTTAAACTTAGGCACTATTGCCTGTTTTCTTTGTTCTCTGATCTATATATATCGTTGTCTCTTTCTTGGACGTCCCGTCGATCTTCTTCCATTAGGCGACTTGTCTCTCGCTATCGGTACTGTCCTGTTGTTTTCCATTCTTCCTATGTGTTGATCCTATTCCCCTTTTTTTCCTCTTATCCACTGGTTGATATTTTCTATATTACATGTGCGTCTTATGTGTTTCTCTATCCCTCAGTGTCTTGTTTGCACATCTCCTAAGTATTCTCCGGTCTTGTTTCAGATGTGTAAGTCATTACTGGTCGTATTACGCTCTTATATATTCTTGTTTTGGTCTCAGCGGAGCGGAATTTATTTCTAAATATGGTGTCATTAAGGCATCCCGTTATCCTATTAGCCTTGTTGACTTAATGTTTAACTTTTTTCTCGATTTTTCCGATACTAGATAGTTTGATGTCCAGGTAATCGACTTCTATCACTTGTTCTATTGGTTTATCTTTTACCATCAACTTGCACCTGATCGGCTCTTTAGCTATTACTATTGTCTTGATTTTTTCAGTTGAGATTGACATATTATATTGTTTTGCTGCTATACAGAATTCGTATAGCAGCCTTTGCAGATCGTTCTCGGTCTCAGCCATTATTATCACGTCATCGGCATAACATATAATTTTAAGTTCTCTGTTACCTATTCTATATTCTTGCTTTCTTTTGACATCCTTAATAATTTTCATCCATAACAACTTTAAATAGAAGATGACTTAAAGAGCCCTCCTGCCTGATGCCAGATTCATAGTTTATTGGTTCTGTCATTCCTTTTGCTAATCTTGCGACTACTTTATTGACTTTATATGTATTTCTGATAGTTTTGATTAATTGGATGTTCCTGATAAATAATATATGAATAACGTCTTCTATTTGTACAATGTCGAAAGTTTTTTTTTAAGTTTATCAGGCATTATTTTACCTGTCTCACAATGAATACTTGAATACTTCTGAATTCTTGCTATTCTTCTTCAGGTTCTATTCTCCCGTTTATTTTTGTTGTAATAATCTTATTAATTTTGAGTGTATGTTTAGTAGATTTATGCCTCTATAGTTATTTGAAGCTTCTTTTTCTCCCTATATATATGTCGCTATTCTCTATTTTTCTGGGATTCTATTCGATCTTATAATCCCCTGTATAAGTGTTTGGAGTTGCTTAACCAGAGCGTATTCCTTATTTTAATAGTTCATTGGCCATTTGGTCTTGGTCGGAAGATTTATGGTTTTTTAATTTTTCCGGTGCTTCTATTACTCCTTCCAATATATATATATATATATATATATATATATATATATATATATATATATATATATATATATATATATATATATATATATATATATATATATATATATATATTTCTTCGTTTATCGTTATATCTGGTGTTTGTGGCAGTGTGATATTCTATTTCCTTTTATATAATTGTGAAAAATATGTTTCCCACATTCCTTTCTTCACGTGTGTACTATATATTCTATTAATTCTTTCATCTCAGTTCTCTGCTATCTTACGAGGCTGGTTTGAAAAGTCCGTGCAAAAATAAAAACTACTTATGTGTTTGGGGTAAACCTTTTTTATTTTTCGACATAGTCTCCTTTTAGGCTTATACACTTCGTCCAACGATGTTCTAGTTTGTTGATCCCTTCCGAATAATAGGATTTGTCCAAGTCTGCAAAATATCCATTAGTGTCTGCAATCACCTCCTCGTTTGAATAAAATCTTTGTCCCGCCAGCCATTTCTTCAAATTGAGGAACAAATAGTAGTCCGAGGGAGCCAAGTCTGGAGAATAGGGGAGATGTGAAACGAGTTGGAATCCTATTTCCATTAATTTTGCGACCACAACTGCTGAGATGTGTGCTGGTGCGTTGTCGTGATGGAAAAAGACTTTCTTGTGGGCCAATCGCGGGCGTTTTTCTTGCAGCTCGGTTTTCAAACGGTCCAATAACGATGAATAATATTCACCTGTAATAGTTTTTACCCTTTTCCAGATAGTCGATGAGGATTATCCCTTGCGAATCCCAAAAGACAGTCGCCATAACCTTTCCGGCCGAAGGAACGGTCTTCGCCTTTTTTGGTGCAGATTCTCCCTTGGTAACCCATTGTTTAGATTGTTGTTTGGTCTCAGGAGTATAGTAATGTATCCATGTTTCATCCACAGTGACGAAACGACGCTTAAAGTCCTCCGGATTCTTCTGGAACAGCTGCAAACCATCCTTGCAACACTTCACACGATTCCGTTTTTGGTCAAGCGTGAGCAATCGCGGCACCCATCTTGCGGATAGCTTTCTCATGTCCAAATGTTTATGCAAAATATTATGTACCCGTTCAGTCGAGATGCTCACAGCACTAGCAATCTCACGCACCTTAACTCTTCTGTCATCCATCACCATATCATGGATTTGATCAATGATTTCTGGAGTCGTAACCTCCACAGGCCGTCCAGAACGTTCAGCGTCACTTGTGCCCATATGGCCAGTCCGAAATTTTGAAACCACTTATAAACTGTTCTAATCGAAGGTGCAGAGTCACCATAATGTTTATCAAGCTTCTCTTTAGTCTCCTGAGGCGTTTTGCTTTCATAAAGTAATGTTTAATCACCACACGAAATTCTTTTTCGTCCATTTCTTGAAAATCACTCGACTTCCTTGATTCACACGAATGCCAAACACAAAGAAATAGACTAATATGGCTGAAACTTGGTGTGCGTTCATTCAAGAGATGCTACTAACTAAACATGACCTCGATACGCGCCGGTGGTGCCATCTCTCGGACTTTGCACGGACTTTTCAAACCAGCCTCGTATGAATCTCCATATTTGTTTTTGTTGACCATAAAAGTATGATTCTAATTTTTTTGTGTATCTCTCCAAGTATTCCGTATTTGTCCTACTTACTAATTCCTGTATTTCTGTTCGAATTCTTTTATATCTTTGGTCCTGATGGACTGTTCTGATCGACCTGTACTCTAGATAGCTTTCTTTTTTTTTCCCGGAATTTCTCTTTGATTTCTCCACTGAACCATGGTGTTCTTGTTCTCCATTTTTTTTATTTTTATAGATAGTTTTATTCCCTAATGCCTCATATACGGCTTCTAATAAATTTGTTTTTATTTTTAACTAGCCGTCATGTATGTTATCATTGACTTATTTTGATTTTTTCTTTCAGTCTTTTCTGGTACAGGTCTCTTGTTGATTCTTCCTGTAGATCAGGGGTGCTCAAACTTGAACTGCTGGCGATCTACCTCAATATTGTTAGACTACGATCGATCGACTCTATGAGGCTGCAAGTAAGTGTGATGCAGGATTGTCGTCTAGGTAGGGTGTATCGTGGCATAGATATTAGTTTTCCGCACAATATGCATTTTTTTAGTCAAGGTAACTGTAGGTCTGCTCTAAAATGTCAATGAAAAAACTCATAATTATTCAAAATTGCGAGTTTATTGGTTCTTACAAAACAAACGACTTCTAGTGTCTAAACTTAACTAAAGAGTGACTTTGGATGTTGAAGCGTGGCACTGCATGTCCTCAGCATACTTTTCATAAGATGGTACGTAATTACCGAGTGCTAATCGCAAGCATGATGACATATGTTCGTCAGTTAGTCGATTGCGATATTTTGACTTAATTATCTTCATTTCAGAAAATGCAGACTCGCACAAGTAAGTTGACCCAAACATTGCCGTCAGTTGAAGGGCGATTTGCCTTAGATTCGGATATTTATCTTCAGATATAAGACACCAGAATTTTGTATCAGATGATGTGGCTTTGAGATGTATATCTGATATAATCTGCAATAACTCATTTTCAACAGAACATGAGTCCATGTTAAACTGACTTGCTATTTCAGTAGCTAATTCCTCAATGTTTTTACACGAAAAAGGATAACTCATAAATGATGCGATATTTGCCAATTTACTGAAATCATAAAAACGTATTTCGAATTGGCCCAAAATATTTGATAATTCTGCCTCATAAATATCATAATTCAACTGAGGAATCCTTGCTTTCAAGGACGGAAAATTTTTCAGATCCTTTCTTTTCAGTTGATCTATCATCAGTTGCAATTTACTTTTGAATGCGTTTATTGCGCTAATCATCTCAATAATTGTTTTTCCTTTACCTTGAAGCTCCAAATTAATGGTGTTTAAATGCATTGTGATGTCTGTCAAAAATGCGAAATCAGTCAGCCATTTTCCGTTTTTTCAGCATCTGAGTGTCACCTCTTTCGTCCAGAAAAGCTGTTATTTCGGGCAATAATTCTTGAAACCTTTCTAGGAATTTTCCGCGACTCAACCACCTGACGTCCGTGTGAAGAACTAAATCAGTGTGTTCAGCTGACTCACTATCTTCCAACTGCAATTTAAAGAGTCGTCGTTGCAAGCTACGTGCACGGATAGAATTCACAATTTTTATTGCAATGCCCATAATCTCCTCCATGTTTAGAACTTTTGAACACAAAACTTGTTGATGTATAATGCAATGGAAATCATCATTAGCTCGACACAATGCCATAAAACCGTTTTCGTTTCCAGTCATTGCTGGTGCTCCATCGGTTGTAATGCACACTAGTTTATATATTGGTAGCTTGTAGTTTGTTACAAAATTGAAGAAAACGTCATATATATCTTCGCCACGGGTCTTTCCTTTCAAAGGAATCATTGTTAAAAACTCTTCCTTAGCCGACATGTCATTGAATACCATTCGAATAAAATTACACAGCTGGGCAGTGTCTGTCATATCGGTGGATTCGTCCAACTGTAAAGAAAAGTATGTACATTCCATGATATCATGTTTTAGTTTATCTGCCATGTCCTGACTCATGACTTCAACACGCCTTGTGACAGTCGGACGAGATAACTGAAGTTCTCTAATAGCAGACATAATCTCTGTTTTATTTTTAATATCTCCAAATAAAGTCTCACCCGCTTCAATAAATGCGTCCTTCACAACCAATCTATCATCAAATGGTTTCTTGTGTTTCGCCAATATATGAGATATTTTAAATGACGCGATCGTTGCAGCTTTTGATTGTTTGGCTGGTCTTGTGAACATGGTTTGTTCTTTTTTCAAACAAATTATCAAATCACGTACTTTTCGTTTTTTTAATTCACTCTGTGTCGGAAAATCCTTTTCATAGTTTGTGTGAACCGTTTTATGATGCCTCTCTAAGTTCCCACGCTTAGGTATTGAAACTGACGCACGGCAAATGAGACAAATGCACTTATCCTTTACCATACAAAAGAAAAATTCTTCCTCCCAATCGTTATTAAAATGATAAGTTTTACTTTTCTTCGCCGCACTCATTTTGGAATATTTATTAATAAACTTTGTACCGATATATCGCCTTCAAGTTACAACTCAGACTGACTTCTATTCCTGCAGGCGCAACATTTATATCGGTGCGAATGAAGTCTCGAATGTTCCCGTCAAACACGCCGCCCGAAGTTTCTAGAAAAATCGGCAGAAATCAAAAAACGCGGCTTTTCTTTGACAAGTACCGCGCGTTCCTTTGATAAAGCCGCCTTTTGCCGCTAGCAGGGGGTTATTACGATATAAGAAAGTGATGAGGGGGTTATTCTGGCCTAATTGTGGATCGAATAAATTTTAGTAGTTTATTCATTACATTTTGTTTTAGTTACCTAAAACAAAATCTGTGAATAGCTCTATATCGGAATTTTTTTTCTCGAGATCGACTTAAAAAGCACTCGCGATCGACTTGTCGATCGCGATCTACCGTTTGAGCACCCCTGCTGTAGATTTTCTATTCTTGTCTCCGTTTCCATTTGCTTATTTTGGTGTTGCTTTGTGTGCTATTTGCGAATATTTATATTGGCAACTGGTATTCTATCGTTTAAGATAAATGAAGAAACAAGCTTGCTGTCATTAACAAAGTTATAGATTGGACTGTGGACGTTTCCAATAAACCGTAAAATATAAAGTGTTGGTCCTGGCGTTTTACATACATATTGGTGGTTCCTAATAATTTAAAACATTCTAGACATTTTACAAGAAGCTAACTGGTAGCCTTTTACGTAACTCTCAATATTAAAATGTAAAGAGTTGTTAAGTTGGATTTATACAAAAACTATACTCCTTTAGGTTTGTTAAGACATTGTTCAAACGAGCGATTTTACTTAGATTTATTTTTGAAAGTACTGAGAAGATTTTATTTGGCTTGTGTTAAGGTCATGCAATCTAAATATATGATGACCATATTGAGAAGAAACTAGTCGAAATTGTTTGATATCTCAGGAATGTTGTCGTGTAAAGACGTGAATTGGGAGACTACTATCTATAGAGATTTGTTCCGTTTTCCTCGACTGACGCTCTGTATATGACTGAGGTCATACAGTTCTCGAAAGTATCACAAATTCCGCAGGTAATACACTCTTGAAAAGCAGCGTCTATCGGTTCATCATAGCACAGATACAATCCCTTCGTACACTGAACCATAGTCAACTATTTTTGAGGCCAGCTTATTTTCCAGGATTAAAGCCGAACAAACGCATTTAAGATATGACTCCTCAACAATCCAATTCATACACGTAATGTAGATGGCTCTTTCCCAAGCTAACTACCAGCTTCCAATAGAATCCCTTCCTCGTTAAATAGACTGCCTAGCATACATTAAAATAAGTTGGTGAGAAGTGTTCGTAGGATTGAAAATAGGTCAGATATTGTGAATAAACAGTGAATAATAGTCTTCGTCAAGAGCGATACAATTAGTACAATGCTTTTCTAACATTTCTATACCTTTCTTGTAGAAGGATTTGTCCTTGCCTTCAAAATAGGCCTAAGTTTCGGCGATAACTTCTTCATGGGCGTCAAATATCTATTCTGCGACCATTTTTTGAGGTAAGCGAATGGATAATAATCGCTGGGGCCAAATCTGGAGAATACGGTGAATGAGGGAGCAATTCGAACAATTCATACAATTTTGCCAACATAAGTATTGAAAGAGCACTTTTTTCTTGTTAATTTGAGGCCGTTTCTTTGCGATTTCTGCCTTCAAACGTAACAATAACATTATGTAATATACGCTATTGTTGGTTTTTCCCTTCTCACCATAGTCGATGAAAATTATTCCATGCGTATCCCAAAATACAGAGGCCAAAACCTTCCCAGCCGACTGTTACGTCTTTGTTCACTTCGCGCGGCTTTCACCGGCTGCTGTCCACTCACGTGACTGCCGATTTGATTCCGGTATGTAGTGGTGGATCTATGTTTCATCCATTGTCACATATCGCAAGAAAAAATGCTTCTCATTGCACTTAGACAGGTCCAAACAAAGCTGAGAAACATCAACACGTTGTTGTGAGCAAACCCATTCATGCAATATATGACCAACATGTTCTTTTGATATCTTTATGGTGTAATGATGAGTGATTTTCCAGGGCCAAAGTCCCTGTAATACTTATCAAGCCATAGCTTTGCTCGAACGGTATTTGTTCCTATCAAAAAACATTAACACACGAAACTCGATTTTTTTCTTTGTTTTGAAAATATCAAAAGTAGCGCCACTAAAACCACTGTAACTTGTAAACTAATCATCGAAATGTCATGAAATTTTGACACGTATCGTTTGAAGGTTGGTACCGTACGGAACACTTATTGCGCAAGTTCGGTTTTTTAATTAATAAGTGATATAAGTGCAAAATTACTTTATCAATGTTTAACAATCATGGCTGCCAATTAAATTAGTAAAACGAAAATAGAAGTCAAAATATTTAGTCCTCTTATTCCGGGTTTGTTCTCCTGAAAGGCAACCAGTCGATATAACATAATTCTTCAGTCTATGATAGAACCCTATTTAACTATGGGGAAGTAGTATGGTATCTTTCTTTTTCAGTCAGTAAGTTTTGCTTTTGGATTCAAAATTACGGCAATTTCGCATCAGATGGCATTGAGGTCTATTGGGTACTAATATTTTTCGAGATAGCTATGGTTATAATCTTCGCTTAAAGCTGATAAAATATACATGAAGCGTTTGAATGTCATGTTGTTTGTTGAGAAATGATAATCCCCAGTTGTCCATTGTTAAGAACCTCTTGTACTGCAAGGGGTACTTCCCCACAGTTTTATACGTTCATCATCATCATCATCATCGACAGCCTATACTATCCACCGCTGGACGAAAGGCCACCTTTTTCTGTTCTGGACCGCTTGTACCCAATTTCCACCCACTCTTTTCAAATCATCAGTCCACCAACTTGGTGGTCTACCTATACTCCGATAGGCTTCGACTCTTGGTCGCCACTCTATAATTCTCTTTGTCCATCGTCCATCCTTAAACCTAGCAACATACCCAGCCCGGTTCCATTTCAGGTGTAGAATGAATTTGACTGCGTCTTGTACCCCTGTTCTCTTCCTGATAATGTGATTTGGGATGTGCTTTCTAAGAGTAACGCTTAACGTTGACCTCTCCATCTTTCGCATTACATATATTTTATTGATATTTTTCTTCGTCATTGTGAGAACATGGGCTCCGTATGTAAGAACGGTGATAATATATACGTCAAATTCTTTTCTTTTTAAACACATAGGAAGGTTAGATTTGAATACATAAGCCAGTTTGCCATATGCAGCCCAGGAGAGACCTATTCTCCGCTGAATTTCATGTATTTGGTTATCACGTCCTATGCTGATTTCATGTCGCAGGTATATATGTTGGTGCACTTGCTCGACCTCTACGTTATTCAGTTTTATACTGTCGCTCAATACAAGATTTTTCATAAACTGGGTCTTGGATAGATTGATTTTTGGACCAACCCTTCCTGAAGCATGTATAGCATAGTTTGTGCTTCTTGTATTTTGTCTGTTATTAAGACAATGTTATCGGCGAAACAGAGGTGATTTAACTTTTCACCGTCAATGTTAAGTCCATTCTTTCTCAGTTTATTGATTTTGGAGTACTTTCTAGGAGTTATTTATTTACCCACTGCATATTTAAGTTTAAAGTTTTAACCAATCACAACTTTTTAGTTAAAACTTTCAACCAAAGAAAAAGATTCCTCCTCCTTTGTTTTAGCTGTCGTGTATCTCAATTTATTTTGATATTGATTTAGGCATCAGAAAAATAGTTGTTTTACCAGGATTTTTTTCTAAAAAAAACATGTTAAATTCGGAAGAATGATAAAAAGTGCTTTATTCAAAGTATGCTCCATCGCTTGTTATACATTTTTCCCATCTTTCGGGCAATTTCTGAATACCACGACAGTAAAAATCTTCCCCTTTTGCTGCGAACCATTCATCGAGCCATTTTTTCACATCTTCGTAAGAACCAAAGCGCTGCTCAGCAAGTGCGTGACCCATCGATGCAAACAAGTGGTAATCGGAAGGAGCCAAGTCTGGTGAGTAAGCTGCATGGGGTAGAACTTCCCAGCTGAGTGCTTCCAACGTGTCGCGAACTGGTTTTGCCGTATGTGATGGAGCACTGTCATGAAGAAAAATGACTTTGTGTTGCCTCTTCGCTTGGGATTCTCAAAATAAATCCACTTTTCATCCCCTGTAACTATACGATGCAAAAACGACTTCCTTTTGAACCGAACGAGCAAAATGTCACACGTGTTTTTGCGCTTTTCCATTTGCCTGTCGTTCAACTCATATGCGAACCATTCATCGAGCCATTTTTTCACATCTTCGTACGAACCAAAGCGCTGCTCAGCAAGTGCGTGACTCATCCATGCAAACAAGTGGTAATCGGAAGGAGCCAAGTCTAGTGAGTAAGCCGCATGGGGTAGAACTTCCCAGCTGAGTGCTTCCAACGTGTCGCGAACTGGTTTTGCCGTATGTGATGGAGCATTGTCATGAAGCAAAATGACTTTGTGTTGCCTCTTCGGTTGGGACTCTCAAAATAAATTCACTTTTCATCCCCTGTAACTATACGATGCAAAAACGACTTTCTTTTGTACCGAGCGAGCAAAATGTCACACGTGTTTTTGCGCTTTTTCATTTGCCTGTCGTTCAACTCATGTGCTACCCATCTACCGGTCTTCTGAATCTTTCCCATTTCTCATAGCCGATTGGAAACAGCTTGTTAACTAACGCCCAATTGCTCGGCGAGTTGTTTTTGTATTTGCGAATCATCTTCGTCCAACAATGCTTGCAATTCCACATCTTCGTATTTTTTTGGCGGTTTTCCACGTTCGTTATCTGCAACATCGAAGTCACCACTTTTGAAACGCCGAAACTATCGTTTATACGTATCTTGCGATGAAGCATGTTCACCATAAGCTTCTCGAAGTAATCGGTATGATTCAACAGCAGTTTTCTTCAAATGAAAACAAAAAATTATTGCTGTCCGCAAATGCTCTTTATTCGGTATAAATTTCGACATACTGAACACAACAACACAACACTATGCACACAGTTTTCCAATTTATCACTCGTGCGCGTCTGACACTTGTTCAAGAAACAACAAAATGGCGCAGTGTCAAATCTTTATAGCACAAACTGCATTGGTGCACCATCTGTTGTCTAAAATCCGCATTTCATACTTGTACACCTGGTAATCCATAGGTACATGCTAGTACTATATGAACACTTGACAATTTTTGTTTAACTCTGTAGCTCCAAGCCCAACATGCAATCAAATAGTAATTCAAAACAACCATTTTCAAAGGTGCATTTGACGCAATGCTGATAAAGGTCAAAACATTTAGTCCTTTTACTCCTGGATTATTATCCTGAAACGCAACCAGATACGAGGACTAAACTGCCGGCGACGTTTTTTATTGATTTCCCTGGCCGCCACCAGCTCAACACTCGGAAAGTGCATTCTGCCGGCGTTTGGCTCACAACTTGCCTGAAACAGTCGAATATCTGTCGCGAAACGGTTGAACATCGCCACAGCCTACTCGCGATTTCGCGCGCCAAGGCATGCCGCTTTTGCTTTTGTTTTCGCCGGCGACTCGACTCTATTCGAATGATATAAAATATTACCGGCTAAAAAAATAGTCCAGTTGGGTTGTTATTAACTAAATATTAAATACATTATATTAAGGCAAAATTTGGTGGGATTATATATATTTTAATTTCAGTAGAACTTCCGTAAATAGAAGCACTGTTGAATTTGCAGCAGTTTAAAAAGTGCACTATTAGTTATTTGTGTGTGTTTTTTATATAGTAAAAATAGAGACAGTCTCTTTTATTGCGGCGCATTTTCATATTACGAAACCACTTGTTACGAGGAAAAAATAAAGTTGAAGTACGCTCTTTACTAATTTTCGGAACCTTTTAATTGATTGCTTGATGTCTTAAAAAAATTAGCTCTATACGCACATATTTTAACACCGGTAGAGTCCTAGTAAGTATCACTAGTTAACATACTTTGGTTAAGAAAAATGTCAGTAAAATTTTTTACCCAATACTTCCCTTGTAACATGTACTTTTAGAAGATATACTGAATTTGACTTTTCACAGTAAAAATAACATGATCCAAACTAAAATCGATACTGTAATGGAAAGATATTAATCACATAAAAAAAAACTGACCAGCTTCAGAGATACATACAGACAATTGAAAATTGACATTTCTTTTTACATACTATTTCTGTTAAAATTGAATCAAATGAAAAAATAACCAGATTTTCAGATTTCTCTACTCCACAATCTCTGAAATGACGTATAACAAGTTATATATGAAGAAAACCTCGCAACCTACCATTCATAGCTTACATGTTTCATCATTTCTAAGTAATGAAAAACAATAGAAATTTAAGATTTCTTGATTTAAAGAACCCTGAAAAACACACTATATACCAAGCAACCTCTATAACACCCTCCCGTGCGTTATTAATTCATTACATGTTTGACCTAATTGAAACGAATAAAAAATAACACAACTTCAATCAGTCGAAGAAACCTGAAATGGACATATAATATTCGAAGCAACCCCTCTAACACTCTTCCCTACCTCAATAATCCCTTTCATCTCTTCATCAATTGAAAATAATAAAAAAATTAATTTTTAGATTTTTTGACTCTAACAACCCTGAAAAGGACGTTTAAGACGATATATACGAAGTAACTTCCTTTAACCACCTCCCTTACATCAATAAAAAACTGAAAATAATGAAAATATAAATTTCAAATTCCTCGACTTCAAGAACCTTGATAATGGAGATTTCGGTGTATAACTCTATTTCAGTTGAAGTTAGTCAATTGATTATACCTGCTCAACATGGATTCATGAAGTGTCGCCCAACAACTTCAAATTTGGTCAACATAGATCAATTTATAGCGGAAGCTATTGACAGCAGAAGACAGGTTGATGTTATAAACACCGACATCACCAAGGCCTTTGACAGAATCGATCATTCAACTTTGCTGTCTAAACTAGATTCTATAGGGTTTAGTAATTCTCTACTGGAGCTTTTTAAATCGTATTTAACCAACAGGAAACAATACGTATCCTATAATGGGGTTGGTTCCGAGTTTTACACTGCTTCGTCTGGCGTACCACAAGGGTCCAATCTTGGCCCTCTGTTATTCATAGTATTTATTCTTTAAAGTGTGAGAGCCTGCTATTTACAGATGATTTAAAAATTTATACCACTGTTAATACTAGTAATGATTGTACTTTCTTGCAAGCCGAGCTTGATAATGTTCGTGAGTGATGCGAAAACAATAAGTTATATTTAAATGTAAATAAATGCAAAGTATGTTCGTACACGAGAAAGCTGGAACCTATTCACGTTGATTATCAACTAAATAATAGTAGTTTGGAAAGAGTGTGTGAAATGAGAGATCTTGGGTTCTGTTTAATAGTAATTTTGATTTTGTTTCTCATATTGCACAGAGAGTGTCTGCAGCTAATAAAATGCTGGGGTTCATAGTGAGAAACTGTAGCACATTTAGTAATACAACTGCCCTAAAAACTGTATATTTTACATTGGTCCGCTCAAAACTTGAATACGCTGCAGTTGTTTGGAATCTGTACTCTGAGATTCATGTCGGTGCCTTTGAGGCAGTTCAAAGGTTTTTAAAATTTTTGGCATTTAAACTGGATGGCCAATATCTGCGCAGAGGCATAGACCAGTCAACATTATTACATCTATTTGACATTCAGTTGTTACAATTAGGAAGGGTGAACAGTGGTTTGACTTTTTTTGTATAAGTTATTAGTAATTTTATTGATTGTCCCCAATTGCTGGATAAGGTTGATTTTCTTGTGCCTCAACAATATTCTCTCAGACATTATGCGTTTTACTGTAATCTCTTAAGAACTAATGTCTTATTTAACTTACCACTTAATACCATGTGTCATAACTTTAACAATATATCTAACGACTGTGATATTCATTTTGACAGATTATCAACTATTTTAGAGAAGTCTAGCGCAAATTTCTTGACCCCGGGATAGACTTGCAAATGTCGATAAAGTCAAAGTTTAGTTGCTTTAGTAAGTTTTTTTATTTGGCAAAATTAAAAAGATATTGGTTGGGTTTGCTCTCAGTAGTTTTATTTTATTTAAAAATTCTACTATGTAAACATATCTCTATTATACAATGATTGTAATTGCTCTGATATACGTTGTAAACACTTTTGTTTGTATTTTAAGCAAAAAGTTGTCATAAATTTGTTCCTTTGTTTTTTCGAATTTTGTCCTGTAACTGGATTATTTCTGTTGGACAATAAAGCATTATTATTATTACTATCACAAAAAAGTTCTTCTTTCTCACATTTGGTCAATATGGTTCCATGTTTGGCTGAGGGGCCCAAGCCAAGGCAGCACAAATGCTATTACCACTGTGTATTAAGGAATGACCTGACAATGTTACATGTTTTCAAAATCACTAACTTCTGAATGTTTCTGTGTATCTTTATAATGAGTCCTAATTGTACTAAGTGTGGTGTCAATGTTATTGGTGTAAGGCCTGTGGCTGACATGATGAGGGAGACAATGTTGACTTTTTCTTGTTACCGTAGCCTTTTTATTTCTGTTGCATGATCTGTGTATTTGGAGATTTTTTTTATGTATTTTGTTTGGATGTTTCTGTCGTTAGGGACAGCTATGTTAATTAGATAGGTGACTTTTTCATTTTTGCACTGAAAAGTAACATCGGGTCTATTGGCGGAGACTATTTTATCTGTATGGATACTGATGTCCCAGAGAGAGTCATCTTTATTTTCAAGTATGGATGTTGGTGTGTATTTGTAGTAGGGATCTGTGTGTTCTATGAATTTATATGTTGTGGCTAGTACTTGAACTACTTTTGCAGCTGAGTCATGTCTTATTATTATTATTATAAGGATATATCACACACCCCTGTCCCTATAATTCAAAATAATGAAAAAATATAACAACTTGTAAATTGATAAATAACACCATTTTTAGATTTATCCACTTGAAAAAACCTGAAAAGGACATATAATGCGATATATACGAAGCAACTGCATTAATCCCTTATATGTGGGAGTTTAATTAATGGAAAATAATGGAAAAATAACTGAAAAGAATCCTGAAAAGGACGTATACACGATATATACGAAGTAATCCCTCTAACACTCTCCACCATCCCTTTAACCCCTTATATCTTCGAATATATTATATTTTCAATTTATTATTTTAACAAAAAAAAAGACAATTTGTCTTATTGATATAGAAAATAAACAAAGTTTGTTAACTTCCACTCCCTCTACCTTTTTGCGCGATATAGTCCTAAACCATTCCAACTTAACGCATTATATGGGTACCAAAATTGAAATCGATATCTCATATTTCTTCGAAAATTTTCGTGTCAGCAGACCTATAGACTGACGGAAACACTGGGTCACAGTTCGATGAACCCGGTCAGGCACAAATACCTGATTTGTTCCTCGAGCTCAGTCAATGTTTTAATCTCGAAGAGCAAAGATCCGTGAAGATACATCATGAAACCGTAAACGACATGTCATAAAGTCACTCGAATTTGACACAGTCTAATTCCAAAATCACGATTTTTCATTGCACCAAGGCAGTGAAAGCTTCCAGTCTCGATTAGCGTAGTTTTAAAACTTATTTAATATGACGTTATTGTTGGGTAATCTAGCATTTAGGATTAATTACTATATAAATCGCTCTGTTAAGGTAATAACAAGAGACCAACTAAATTTTCCTTACAATAAAACCGACGCTTAAAATGCTGTTCAAGTATAAAAAAAATATTTGATTGAATCAGCCGATATTTAAAGGCAATTCATAGCTAATTTTGGGCAAACGAAGTGAGACAAAACTATTTTTATTCGAAATTTCCCCCATTTGCTTTTCGCGTATTTTAAGAGTGATTTTTTATTTTTACTGTTTGAAGAAACCACATTGTCCTCCTCCTCTGTCATATTGCCCTTGACAGAGCATGGTAATTACTCATAAGCTGGTTCTTCGCACTGGATCCTTCCAGAACTCTCGGTTCAGGGCCATTTCGCCGGCTTCATGTAGAGTTTTTCCAACAAGAGGCTGCAGTCGGTCTATCCATCTTGTAGGAGATTTGTCTCTTGATCTTCTGCCGATAACTTTTTCTTTGACAACCGATTTCTCCATGGCAATGTGACCAAAATATATGAGGTAGGCTTGGTTTACACGTTTGAGTAACCTAGTTTTCACATTCGTCTCCTCGACCACGGACGCGTTAGTCCGGTGCCCTAACCAGGAGATCCGAAGAACTCGTCTATAAATCGATATCTCGAAACTTCCGACTCTTTTTCTGTCATTTCTGTTTAGAGTCCAGGTTTTGGCTGCATACATTTTGATGGGAAATATGAGGGCATTAACGAGTTGGAGTTTGATTGTCTTCGTTATTATGCGATACTACTTATATAAATATAGTGAAAGGTAGGTATGGTTTACTTTATATTTATTTGAAAAAATTATATATGAGTTAGAGATGACAAAATAAATCAACAGTGTCCCTACATAAAACATAGTATATGACGACATAAGAAAAAATAGACAGGTTGGTAGTTCTGTTACAACCATTTAGTTATAATATTTTCATAATTTTGATAGGTAACTTCCACAAAGCTTCAAGGGATAATTTTTCTGGATTTCTCATGTGTCGCTTAAATAAGTGATGCAAACGTATTGCCGCTTCTTCAAAACTGGTTCCCAAAACTAACTTTCTAAGAATGTACCACGAAACTGATTTAATTTCCCTTGCACACGCCTTTTTGTTTAGCGGGGGTTGGGGAAGGGCACGAATTCATGAATGTTTTGTTGCCAGATTGGTGGAGGGTAAAGTCCAGTGTCATAATTAAGGTCGTGGAAATGTTTAGATATCTCTATTGACTCTCAAATTTTCTTAAAATAAAAAAAGGAATTTGTTGCAATGATTTTTGATTGGTCCAAGAGAATATGGTGTTCTGCAAGTGCTGAAGTGGAAATGTTATAGACATTTTGATGTTCTTTAATTCTAGTATATATGTTTCTACTCGTTTCGTCTATATAGGTTTTACCACAATTACATTTGATACTGTAGCCTCATAGATGCTCAAGGAGAATCTTATTTTTAACAGATCCAAGATGCTGTGAGAGTTTTGGGTACGTAGAGAATCGTGTTGTTATTTCATCTTTTCGAAGAATTTTCGAAATGCGATAGGACATTCTTAAGGTATGGAAGGACTACAAGCCCAAAAGACTGATCTGCTTGACTTTTAATCCTCGGTGACACTTGTATAGATGTACGGTTTTGAATGGAGCGTTTATGTTTTGATACTGAAAATTATTTGAGTGAAAAACGGAAGTAAGGTATTTTAGTTCTGAGTGATACAGCTTTTTGAGCAAATGAGTTCATGACTTTGGACATGGATTTTCGATTGATATTCGATTCTTGGATATTCTTTTTTGTCAATCGACAAACATAGGGGCGAAACCGTTTCTGAAAAAAAGACCTTGTGGCATTAGAGTTCTAGAAGTTTAGAACACTGGCAATGCAATAAATTAAAAATCGATGACCTAGAGGGTGGAGATTGTTCATAAATAAAAACCCCTATAAAAAAAATTTCTGTTTTTCAGGTTCGTATTACCTACATCTATAGGGACGGAGAGGCATTTGCTATATATATATATATATATATATATATATATATATATATATATATATATATATATATATATATATACAACATTCTCTTGGATTATGATATTTTTGATCTTCCTCGGCAAAGCTCAATTTACAAAGTCAATAGTTAATGTTTTTAGACGACTTTTTAAAAAGGTTTCTATTGTGTTTTCTATCTAAAGCGTCATTCTAAATCAATTCATCGATTTGATTCAACCAAAGAAGGTAAAAAGTTAATTTATAAAATGTAAAAGGGAATTATAATAGCGTTCCGAATGAATGCTAAAAGTTGAATTTTATAAGACTTTTTTAGAAGGATACAGAGTGTTTATTAAGAAATTATTTTTGCCTGGTGATAGTACTGACTAAAAAAATATTTCGTCAACGATTGCTTATATATTTGTAAGCTTTCCAACTTATTCTACAGGAAAGAAATACTTTGGTTCTGTTGGAAATGCGCTCTAACTTAATCGACATCTAAAAGATGTCAAAAAAACCGTGCGAAACAATTATCGGCCAGTTGAATTGCTTTCAGGAATAGTGAAAGTTGTATAAAGGACATTTTAGTAACCACCTATGGTTTTCTTAAGTAAAGATTAACAAAAGATCTTCTAACCTATGCCACACATTTATGGAGCACCGCAATTGAATATTCTGAACAGTCTCGTGGGATCACATTTGATATATGTGATACTGATTATTTGACAGGAATGACGTACTATTGGATAAGTTACGCTCTTACGGTATGGCTCAAAGATTTTCGAATTTTCTCAGAGATCATTCTTTGGAAATGGAAATTCTTTTTGATTAGTAGTATCTTTTTTCCTTTACGTTATCCATCTGCTCGAAAATAACAAAATGGAAATGCTCATAACAGCACACTTATTTTTTTATTTTCCGTGAACGCTGGAACTTCAGTTGTACAGGGTGAGTTAACGATAGAGTAAAGTTCATTATTTCTTTTGTTTCGGGAATGACGAAAAAATGTTAAATACAATAATTTTAGAGAATGTTAAGGTGCACAGTTTAAAATATATAGAGTATACAGGGTACTTCAGAAATTGTTGCCGACATATCATATGTTTTTTTTAAATGGATCATCCTATTTTCTAATTTACTTTTAAATTCTGCGTAAAATTTTATAACTTTTTTATTAATAATGTTATATACCTAAACCTAGTAGTTTTTTCTAATATTTCAAGTTTTTTTTTTAAAAATACTAGTTTCAGTGGCGCCATTGTTTCTGAAGGTGGAATACTCATAATTGGTACGAGCGTACGTGTAAAGAAATTTCAGTTAGATGCTACAGGGTGTTCAAAATAAATTTATGCATTTCGACTATTTTAAATTGAAAAATCTCAAATTTTTTAAATGGCACACCCTGTATATTCTTATTTTTTCTGATAGATTTTACAAAACCCTCCAAATTTTATTAAGTATGTCATATATCTATTTCTAATAGTCTTCCATTTATTTTGAAGTTTTCAATTTTTACCCTTGTTTTTAATACACACACACTTAGTACGCTATAACATCATAGTTGCCAAGACAAAACAAAAATGTAGGCATTGACAAATTTGGACACATCTATTAAGCAAGTAAAAATAGTTTAATTTGTTGTAGTAAGTGACGTATAAAGGTAATAGTTATGGATTTGTCTAAAAATGAATTAATTTTTATGGTTTATAGAGTGGGCGAGGAGGGAAAAAATTGTCTTTTGGCAGTAAGGATTTACAGAGCAAGTACTCTAATAGACGTATACCATCTAGAAAATCTTTTCAGTGCTTAATGAAGCGGTTTGATGGTAGTGGTAGCGTTGAGTATACGAAACGGAAAGTAGTAAACCAGAAGGCTACCAATGAGAAATCAGAAATGGAGATTTTACTTCAAGTTGAAGATAATCCCCAGGTTTGAGAGCTGACTTATCTGACACATCCCAATCTACGGCTAATCGCACCATGAGAAAATACAAGTATCGTCCCTTTCATATGGAACTACACCAAGAACTTCAAGACCGTGATTTTGAACGACGAGTAAACTTTCGTACCAGCATGAATGGAGCAATAAAGGTCGATCCAAATTTTTTATCCGGAGCTCCTGCTCATTACCACCGGGAAGTTTTAAACGATCGTTACCCACAAAAATGGATCGGTAGGGATGGATTCATTCAGGGCTTCTTTAAAGATTCTATTTATGTGAATCTCCCTACAACACCAGTAGATATGAAAACTAGGATACGGGATCCGTACAGGACAATAACGCCCTTTATGCTGAGGAAAGTGAAGGAAAATATAGCAAAACGAAACGGGCATGGACGAAATTAAGAACGAAATGATCAAATATGGAGGTGATAAATTACTAGAAGAATTACAGATTTTCTTTAACAAAATACTCACAGCCAAGATTATACTATCCGAATGGAAAGAAAGCATCTTGATACCAATTTTCAAAAAAGGAGAGAGGACAGATCCAAAAAACTATCGAGGTATCAGCTTAATGAGTGCGGTACTAAAATTGTTCACTAAAATTTTAGCAGAAGAAATAATGTCAACCGGAATCAGTGAAGAACAGCAAGGGTTCAGAAAGAACAGGTCTACTATAGACGCCATATTTATAATCCGCCAAATTACCGAAAAAGCCATAGAGTTTAATAAGATAGCCTGTATGTGTTTCATTGATCTTACCCAGGCATTCGATAGGGTACGGTTAACTGATGGCATAACCCTACTACAAAAAAGGGGAATTCACCCGAATATAATAAAAACTATCGAAGAGTTGAACATCAACAACCACACATATGTAAAGAGTGGTAAATAAATTAAGCAATAAAATACCTATGACAACCGGAATCAGACAAGGAGATAGCCTAAGCCTTATTTAACATCATAGTGGATCAAATAATAAACGAAGTAAAGAAAACTGGGAGAGGATATCGATTGGGAGACAAAGAAATAAAAATAATATGCTACGCCGATGATGCAGTATCAGAAGACGAAGATAACTTACAGAGACTCCTACATAAGTTCCAACAAACAGCAAAAGTGTTTAATATGCAAATATCTGTAAAGAAAACAAAATCCCTTACAATATCTAAAGAACCGAAAAGATACAAACTCGCGATTTATAATCAGAGTGTAGAACAAGCGATGTCCTTCAGATATCTAGGGGCAAACATAACAAGTACCAGGAACCTTAAGGAGGAAGTAAAAACTCAAACAACAATGGCATCATTAATATCAGGATACTTAAGAGATATAATTTGGAGAAACAAATATATGAGCACCAGGAGCAAAGTAAGAATATACAAAACATGCGTAAGACCGATCATGACGTACCGATAGAAACCAGAGCGGAGAACACAATAACAAAACGACTCCTAAGAACAACAGAAATGCGAACACTTAGATCGATAACAGGACATACCTTATTTGACCGGAAGAGATGTGAAGAAATAAGAGAAATGTGTGAAATACAGGATGTGGTGAGATCGGCAAGGAATAGGAGAAGAGAATGGAGAGACCATGTGGACAGAATGCCAAATGACCGGTTGGCTAAGGTTGCAAAAGAGAAGCGACCAAACACACCTCGACCGCTTGGAAGACCACCAATAAGATGGTATGAGAGCTGGTCTTCATCATCGCAATTGTTTCTGGGAAACCTTTGAAGTGAACACAGGACATGATCCTAACGTAGGAAGAAGAAGAAGAAGAAGAAGAAGAAGAAGAAGAAGAAGAAGAATAAGATAAGATAAGTTAAACTATATTAAAATTATTATTAACTATTTGTTTGTTTTCACACTAGCGTAAGTGTATTAAAAACAAGGGTAAAAATTGAAAAATTCAAAATAAATCGAAAAACTATTAGAAATAGGCATATGACATACTTAATAAAAGTTGGAGAGTTTTGTAAAATCTATCACAAAAAATAATAAAATACAGAGTGTGTCATTTAAAAAATTTGAGATTTTTCAATTTAAAATAGTCGAATTACATAAATTTATTTTGAACACCCTGTAGCATCTAACTCAAATTTCTTTACATATGTCTTTTTTTAATCTCTATAGAATGCTTGTACCAATTATGAGTATTCCACCTTCAGAAAAAATCACACTACTGGCAATTTTTTACAAAACTGAAAACCAGTATTTTTTTAAAAAATTTGAAATATTAGAAAAAAAACTACTAGGTTTAGGTATTTAACATTATTAATAAAAAAGAATTTAAAAATAAATTAGAAAATAAGATGTTCCATTTAAAAAAACATATGTTATATCAGCCACACTTTTTTGAAGCACCCTGTATACTCAAAAATAATTTTAAACTGTGCACCTTAATATTCCCTAAAACTATTGTATTTAACATTTTTGCGTCATTCCCGAAACAAATGAGAAAATGAACTATACTCTATCGTTGACCCACCCTGTACATGCAAAACTGGTTGAATATCAAAGAAAGCTTCTGAAAATATCAGAATATTATGTGTACTAGAAATCTGTATACTGCAAAACAGCTTTTATTAATATCGTCCTGTCCTTTCACCCTTGAGAGGATATGGTGACCTTGTGCTCAATAAATGGATTGAACTATCATCTGTCACTGTTCTCGGTTCTGTACATGCTCTAATGCTTCATGCAATGACTTCTGGGTTAACTGTTTCATCTGATCCACCCAACGTGAAGGTGATCTCTACCCCTGCAGCGCTTGCCTTCAACCTTTCCCTGTATGACCAGTGATTCCAGCTCATGTCTTCTGCTGAGGTGGCCAAAGTACCTCATGTATGTTTGGTTTATAAGGGAGTTGATTTTAGCAATTTTTAGTTCTTGGAAAATAAACCGGTTAGTTCGATGTTCCAACCACGATATCCTGAGAATTTGACGATACACTAAGATTTCAAATGCAGCAATTTTATTTCTGTCAGCTTTCTTTATCATCCATGTTTCTAATGTATATGTTGCAATCCGAAATATAAGCGTTCTTGCGAGCCTTCACTTAGTCGATCGCGAGATCCTCGAGCCTTTCCACATTTTCACAAATTTCGTTGTTGCAGAGCGAGCAATTGAGAGTCTCCTACATGTTTCTGAGTGACACTGTCCGGTATTGGTAATTAGAGACCCAAGGTATTAACAGGAACTACAATTTCATACCCTAGTAGATGTTGAAGTTGATTATCAATCGTTCTACCTGTGATCATTATTTTTATTTTGTTGTTGTTTACTTCCAATCCGTAGCTTTTATAATACACTACGCTCAAATTCTATCATCGATAGAATAATGCTTCCATATTTGGGTTACTGCATCCAAAAATATTCTGCATTTTTTAAATTTTCCTAGGAATACATGTAGCATTAATACTTCATAACCGTATGGTTAAGCTTGTCACTCCCCGTATTATCTCCTTCATATGGAGAACCTCATCCCCTGAAAATGAACTACTTGGGCTATCTTTCCACCAAGTATACTGTGTATCTATTTGAATCGTTTATTTCGAGCACGCGCCGACCTTGTAGCGATTTAGGAATGTTCTAGGATGCGCGTATCGCACCAATAATAAAAATATAAAGACAATACTTACAATAATATAAATAAGATCGTTAGCGGGTTAGACTACGATGCGATATAATGAATAAGGTTCCATAACCATACATTTCCTATATCAGGGGTGCTCAAACGGTCGATCGCGATCGACAAGTCGATCGCGAGTGCTTTTTGAGTCGATCTCGAGAAAAAAATTCCCATATAGAACTATTCACAGATTTTGTTTTAGGTAACTAAAACAAAATGTAATGAATAAACTACTAAAATTTATTCGATCCACAATTAGGCCAGAATAACCCCCTCATCACTTTCTTTTATCGTAATAACCCCCTGCTAGCGGCAAAAGGCGGCTTTATCAAAGGAACGCGCGGTACTTGTCAAAGAAAAGCCGCGTTTTTGATTCCCGCTGATTTTTCTAGAAACTTCGGGCGGCGTGTTTGACGGGAACATTCGAGACTTCGTTCGCGCCGATATAAATGTTGCTCCTGCAGGAATAGGAGTCAGTCTGAGTTGTAACTTGAAGGCGATACATCGCTACAAAGTTTATTAATAAATAGTCCATAATGAGTGCGGCGAAGAAAAGTAAAACTTATCATTTTAATAACGATTGGGAAGAAGAATTTTTTTTTTTGTATGGTAAAGGATAAGTGCATTTGTCTCATTTGCCGTGCGTCAGTTGCAATATCTAAGCGTGGGAACTTAGAGAGGCATCATAAAACGGTTCATAAAAACTATGAAAAGGATTTTCCGTCACAGAGTGAATTAAGAAAACGAAAAGTACGTGATTTGATAACTTGTTTGAAAAAAGAACAAACCATGTTCACAAGACCAGCCAAACAATCAAAAGCTGCAACGATCGCGTCATTTAAAATATCTCATATATTGGCGAAACACAAGAAACCATTTGATGATGGATTGGTTGTGAAGGAAGCATTTATTGAAGCGGGTGAGACTTTATTTGGAGATTTTAAAAATAAAACAGAGATTATATCTGCTATTAGAGAACTTCAGTTATCTTCTCTGACTGTCACAAGGCGTGTTGAAGTCATGAGTCAGGACATGGCAGATAAACTAAAACATGATATCATGGAATGTACATACTTTTCTTTACAGTTCGACGAATCCACCGATATGACAGACACTGCCCAGCTGTGTATTTTTATTCGAATGGTATTCAATGACATGTCGGCTAAGGAAGAGTTTTTGACAATGATTCCTCTGAAAGGAAAGACCCGTGGCGAAGATATATATGACGTTTTTCTTCAATTTTGTAACAAACTACAAGCTACCAATATATAAATTAGTGTGCATTACAACCGATGGAGCACCAGCAATGACTGGAAACGAAAACGGTTTTGTGGCATTGTGTCGAGCTAATGATGATTTCCCTTCATTTTTCTCCTTCCTTATACATCAACAAGTTTTGTGTTCAAAATTTCTAAACATGGAGGAGGTTATGGCCATTGCAATAAAAATTGTGAATTCTATCCGTGCACGTAGCTTGCAACGACGGCTCTTTAAATTGCAGTGAGTCAGCTGAACACACCGATTTAGTTCTTCACACGGACGTCAGGTGGTTGAGTCGCGGAAAATTCCTAGAAAGGTTTCAAGAATTATTGCCCGAAATAACAGCTTTTCTGGACGAAAGAGGTGATGACACTCAGATGCTGAAAAACGGAAAATGGCTGACTGATTTGGCATTTTTGACAGACATCACAATGCATTTAAACACCATTAATTTGGAGCTTCAAGGTAAAGGAAAAACTATTATTGAGATGATTAGCGCAATAAACGCATTCAAAAGTAAATTGCAACTTATGATAGATCAACTGAAAAGAAAGGATCTGAAAAATTTTCCGTCTTTGAAAGCAAGGATTCCTCAGTTGAATTATGATATTTATGAGGTAGAATTATCAAATATTTTGGGCCAATTCGAAATACGTTTTTATAATTTCAGTAAATTGGCAAATATCGCATCATGTATGAGTTATCCTTTTTCGTGTAAAAACATTGAGGAATTAGCTACTGAAATAGCAAGTCAGTTTAACATGGACTCATGTTCTGTTGAAAATGAGTTAGTGCAGATTATATCAGATATACATCTCAAAGCCACAGCACCTGATACAAAATTCTGGTGTTTGATATCTGAAGATAAATATCCGAATCTAAGGCAAATCGCCCTCCAACTGACGGCAATGTTTGGGTCAACTTACTTGTGCGAGTCTGCATTTTCTGAAATGAAGATATATCGCAATCGACTAACTGACGAACATATGTTATCATGCTTGCGATTAGCACTCGGTAATTACGTACCATCTTATAAAAAGTATGCTGAGGACATGCAGTGCCACGCTTCAACATCCAAAGTCACTCTTTAGTTAGGTTTAGACACTAGAACTCGTTTGTTTTGTAAGAACCAATAAACTCGCAATTTTGGATAATTATGAGTTTTTTCATTGACATTTTAGAGCAGACCTATACTTGCCTTGACTAAAAAAATGCATATTGTGCGGAAAACTAATATCTATACCACGATACACCCTACCTAGACGACAATGCTGCATCACACTTACTTGCAGCCTCTCAGTGTCGATCGATCGTAGTCTAACAATATTGAGGTAGATCGCCAGCAGGTCAAGTTTGAGCACCCCTGTCCTATATGATTGAACATTTGTTTAGGCTATATTCAGCGAACTCACTCATTTAAAAAAATGTCCCAAGTCTAACAACGTATAAGTGAAAAATTTTGTGAATTAAGTTATGTGCTTTAAAAGGTTTTTTTTTACCCAATATCCGATTCCTGGCAGACGGACAGACCCATTCTCTCTACTAGACTGGGATACCCTAACAATGTTTTTGTTAAAGGGTTCATGTGCTTTGAAAATGGTTTTCTCAAACTTAAGTAATGCCACTTGCACCCTTTGCTTCTAACCCCCTCATATATATGTATATATATATATATATATATATATATATATATATATATATATATATATATATATATATAAATACTTTATTTTCATTTTGACTGACAATAAAAGCTACTTCTTATCCTCTCCTGCATATATCATTATTGGCTTGACACGTTATATTTTGTTGTCATGTTCTGTTCCTTCAGACTTTCTTTTATGTTTTTGTTGATGGCAATATTCACTCCAAGGTATTTATACGTCATTACTTGGTTGTTATATACACTGGTAAGCAAAAAAAATCGACTCGAACGATTTTGCTTCATTTAACACCGATTCTGGAATTTAATTGTCAAACAGTGATATTATTTTTGGTATCATTACAAAGCTGTTTTCTACTCTTTCCAATAATACCAAAAACATTTGGATTTGCAAAAAGTTTTACTGATTAAAACGGTTTGACTCTGTAGAACAGTTTTTGGTTGTTCAGCAAGGTATTCGTTGCGCGCTATTCATCCATACAAACAAACATGCAACTGCATTTTTCTATCATTTTTTTTAACGGAACTTGAACAGTCAACATCTCTGCTATACCTGCTCACTAATTACGTCATAGGAAAATGGATACCACCCCGCAAGAAACGGCACAAGTCATTGCCCTATGGCAAGAAGGATATAGCCATGGTGTAGTCGCTGTGCAACTGCATCTGAACCAGTCAGCTGTCTCCAGAGTGTACAGACGTTACCAAGAGACTAGCGCCTTTACACGGAGACCAGGAATAAGTGTCCCTCGGAGTGAGATGACCACTTCGTTGTTGTTAACACAATTCTAAGAAATCGTCACTTGACTGGCGTTGAGGTCTAACAGGAGCTCCGACAAGTTTGTAGTCGGGCTGGCAGTCATTGGAAAAACTTAAACAAGCTAACCTAACTCCGAAGAGATCAGCTAACGGACCCAAATTGACAGCAGCCCATTGACAAGCGCGACTCAGATTTGCCCGAGAACATGTCGACTGGACCTTAGAGCAATGGCGCTCCGTTTTATTTTCCGACGAGTTCCGAATGTGCCTACATGGCAATAATGGAAGAAGACGAGTCTATAGGAGGCATCGGGAGCGCCATGCGCAGTGCTGCATTACTAAAACGGTCGCCTACGGAGGGGGTTCTGTCATGGTGTAGCGAGTTATCTCACTGGATGCGAAAACTGATTTGGTTTCCGTGACTAATGAGATTCGTAGTGATGGATTAACTGTTCACCGCTACATCGAAGAGATCCTGCAGGAACAGACCATATCCTGCTAGACCGGTGCGGGAATATTTTTCGGAAGTGGGAATACCCACATTAGACTGGCCTGCGCGGAGTCCTGACTTCAATCGAATCGAGCATATGTGGGATGAGCTCAAAAGAAGTATTCGAGCCAGAAATCCAGCCCCTGTATCGCTAAGGGACTTAAAGGTTGCGATGGCGGAAGAATCCCACAGACAGTGGTGAAAAAGCTCGCCCTCTCCATGAAAACTGGTTGTAAGCAGTAATAAGGGCAGCTAGATTTAAACTTAAAATTTGTTTAATTTTTCCTTTCTCTTACCCCTATTTTCAATCCTTGTTCTTCTTGTTTGCCCTTTTAGTCATTTTAATCAGTAAAAAAAGCATGAGATATGCTATAGAATCTGGTATCATTAGAAAGAGAATAGACTGGGCTTTCAAATGTTACTAAAATCGGTAAAAAATATATGAACACTAAATTCTAAGATCAGTGTTAAATAAAGCCAAATAATTTGAGTCGATTTTTTTGCTCATCAGTGTATATTGTACTATAAATATCATAAAATGCACTGCCTTTTGCAATAAGATATCGATGTTAAAAGTTTTCGTCTTGCGTATTGCGTACTCCGAGACAAACACAGCATCATCGGTATAACCAACCATTTTAATTGCTTCATTCTCCATTCGATATCCTTAATTTGCTGTTTTAATTTCATTAATTATTTTATCCATATCCAGGTTAAACATGATTTTATCCAAGCTATTGCCAAGCCTTATTCTATCTGCAAGAATGTGTGCCCGCAGAATAATCCAAAAACAAAATGTTATTAGACGCAACTTATCATCTGAAAATTATCGCATGAAACAGTTGTTTAGGTCATTATTGAGGATGATATCAAATATAAAAGAAAACTGTAAATATTAATTCAGTTCCTCCTTCTATGATTTTCTATTTAAGATATATGTGTTTTAGTTATGAAAATATGGTTACTCAAACGAAAGTTGAACGATATCATAACATAAAAAAAGGCTTTTATTGAGTTTTTTGTACTAAGCTTACCCTTCTGAAACTGCTTAAAATAGAGTTGGTAAGGTTTTGTTTTTATTTTGATTTTCCTTTATCGCATATCCCTTTTTTAATTTACTAAGTCATTATTTAATTCTTAATCCAAATATCCAGTAGTACTATAAATTCGAACTCGAAAATCTACAGGAAAGTTTTTAATTTTGCTACAGAATACAAACAAAAATATTATATTGACAGGCTATTTCACTATACTTAAAATTACACTAGCTTACAAAAAAAATACTTATTTTTGTTCATCGAACGAAACGTATACTTTTTAAATAAGCTAAGTAGATTAGTTAATAAAGTATTTTTGTTTTCCGCTAGTATGTCATAATTCTTAGTTAAACCGTTTCTGTTTCTCATCTACCCGCAGTAGTGGTAATGATTTGTTTGTTTGATTCTTTAAATACCGAAGTGAAATAAATACGAAAGATTATTCTAAAATGTCGTCTAGAATGTGTAAAATTAATCCAAACCGTTATTGCTACGTTTGTGGCAAAACTGTTCAGTTAAATCGAAACTATCCTATAACAAAGTCACTGCAAAACGCCTATTTACATTATTTTGGATTTCCGGTGTCACATCAAGATAAATACTGGGTTCCTCATGTCGTTTGCACAAACTGCAGACTGGTCCTCAACTACTGATATTCGAGTAAAAACAGATCTTTGAACTTTGGTAAACCAATGATCTGGAGAGAGCCAACTAACAACGCAACCGACTATTACTTTTACTTGGTTTTTGGTTTCAACTCGAAAAACAAAGATAAAATAGAATATGCAGATGTTCCATCAGTGTCTAAGCCTGTGCCTCATTCAAAGAATTTGTCAGTTCCTACACCACCCAGTAGAAGTGACCAAACCCGAAACGTCACAGCTACATCGAGCAGTATTCTACTGCACCAGAGTAGTGACAGTTCGCAGTCCAGCTCGGATAACTTTGTCGGCGATGAGGACAGTCCACATTTAATAACTCACTCTGAACTCAACGATCTTATAAGAGATTTGCAGTTGTCTAAGTCTAAAAGTGAATTACTTGCCTCGAAGTTGCAGCAGTGGAAGTTGCTTGAGCCTGACACAAGAGTTAGTATTTATCGCTCCAGGAGTAAGACCTATGCTGTTTTTTACAAAAGAAAATGAATTTTGTTATTGGCATGATGTCAATGGACTGTTCGAAGAAATTAAACAACCATCCAGAAGAATGGCGTCTTTTTATAGATCCATCGAAGATAAGCTTCAAAGCTCTTCTTTTGCACAAAGGAAATAAAAAGCCTTCTATCCCAATAGGTCATCAAGTGAATTATAAAGAAACCTATGAAACAATATCCATATTAATTAAATGGATCAAATATGAATGTCACAATTGGTATATCTGGTGACCTGAACGTCATCGGTATGCTTTTGGGTTTGCAAGGCGGCTACACAAAGTACTGTTGCTTCTTGTGCTTATGGGACTCGAGGGCAAAGAAGGATCACTATAAAAAAAATTTTGGCTGATTAAAACCGAATATGTTCCAGGTAAAATGAACATTAAAAATATTACCACCGCTTCACATTAAGTTAGGCTTAATAAAAAAATTTGTCAAAGCTTTGAATAAGACAGGGCTAGCGTTTCTTTATTTATGCGGTGTATTCACGAATCTTTCTGTGGCTAAACTAAAAGAAGGAATATTTATAGGTCCTCAAATCAGGAAAATTTTGGATGATAAAACATTTGAGAGCCATTTGATGGACGTTAAAAAGGCTACCTGGAATTCCTTCAAACTTGTCGTTCGAGATTTTTTAGGTAATAGAAAAAATAACAATTATGAAGAGATCGTTGCAAATTTATTGTAGAATTAGGAACTGATGGGTGTGTCCCTCAAAACTCATTTTTTGAATTCCCATCTGGATTTTTTTCCGGAAAACCTTGGAAGTTTGAGCGAGCGGTTTCATCAGGATCTAAAATTATTTGAGCAAAATTATCAATGTTTTTGGGACCAGAACATGCTAGGAGACTACTGTTGGTCTTTTGTAAGAGATACAGATACAAGTACATATTTACAAAAAAGAGCTAAAACTTTTCATTTTTAATTGTTTATTCGTACTTTAAATGTTTTTTTGGAAAATATTTCTAATTAAATATCTTAAAAGTTTGACAACCTGAATATTTTTAAATATTTTTTCTAAGTTGAGGACTCTTAAAATAAACAAAACATATATGTTTTATTTCATGAACAAAAACCTTGTAAACTAGTGTTATTATTTTTATTTTTTTTTTTATTGGTCTAGCACACGTGCTGCAGGGAAGTCCCTAAAGCGCTCCAGGAGCGGCACGAGTGGCCCCCCGTGGTTATTAGTTTGATCACTAGTACTTTAAATTACGAATTATATTATATTTAAACTGGTATGTCTCTGTAGTGAATATAATTGTAAAAAAATATTAATAAACAGCAGCCCTCGATAATAACACGTAAAACTCATATAAGTCTATAATTCTAATCTTAAATCATCGCCATCACTGTCTGACTTAGCAACTACTTATAGATACTTATTTGGGTAATCATATGTGATATTTTATTATTTGTATAAATCAAAGAAACAATAAACAAAGTGTTTCTCCTAGTAATTAAAAATTGTATAGTTAAAAATCTATTAAACACATTAGATAGAGATTAACAATTAGATATGACACACCCAACATAAAAAATATCACTAAGTTTATAGTTATACGTTATATTCCACCTTTGTTGAATTATAAAATTCGATGACTTTTTGAGCCTATGAAGGAGACGTGAGCTAACAGATCTATTTAGGGTTAGTGAATTTTTTTCCCATTATCAAGTCATGTTTTGCCAGTTTTTAAACAATCTCTATAATTATTTTAAAATATAAAGACTATATAAAACAAAATGAAAACAAACAATTTTAGCTACTTAAATTTACGATGAAACGGTTGAATGAGGTTCCATCCGGTTAACCTGGTGTGAGTTTTATTTTATTAACATATAGACTATTATTTACTCCTATATATGTTTGTATTTTTATTTGAGATGGTAAAAATAAGTCATCTGGTCATTTAGATGTTTTAAGTTCCACGGCTTGAGTTTCAATCAATTCAGTAACAATAGTGACAAATGTTTAGCCTAAATCGAAAATATTGGAAAAATAACATCCAGGGTGATTTGAAGAAATGAAATAAACTAAACACATATCTTTTAAATAATACAGCTTGTATATTATATTATTCTTAACACACGGATTTATGTGTATATAATTTTATAACGCTATTTTTATTCTGTATATCCACACACATACAAATTTTTACCAAATAAATACTTTATTCTGCAGATACTGTTATTTTTTAATCTTATAGAAACAATTTTCTCTTTCTATTTATTTTTTTAAAAAGGAAAATGTCTTCTTCCACAAACAAATAAATAATGGTCTATATGTTAATGCAATAAAACTCACACTAGGTTAACCGGATAGAAACCCATTCAGCCGTTTTGTTCCAATTTAAAATCATTTCAAATCAAAAAAAAAAACAGGGATATGGGTTCTTATATCATCATTTTTTAATGTTCCGTACGGAACACCTATGGGATCACTTCGGTGTCCGTCTGACACACCCGATTTTTTCTGAAACTGTTTGACATAGAACAGTTAAAATTTGGCACAAGTATAGGAATTGTTGGGCTAATCAGAGCCGTGTAGATTTGAAAGTTAAACTTTGACTTAAGGGGTTAGTTTTCGGGGGTGAAATCGGAAGTGAAAAAAAAAAATACTAGATCACCGAGTGGGGGTGTAAAATGAAAGCTTGTGAAAACACTAGTTCAAATTTTCTTTGTATTATTTTGAAAAAAATGGCCAATAAACCCTGTTCAATTCCTATCTCGAAAACTCCTGATATAAAAATTTGGAAAAAAATTTTATTTTATTCGTTTATAATTAAACAAATATTTAGAGGTAGTAAATATTTGTTTTCCACTTTTATTACTAGATTCTAGATTGGGTTATTGGCTATTAGATAGCTAAGATGCTATAACTATTGTACATTATTAGCTCAGAATAACCGGTCAAGTGCAAGTTGAACTTGCGCAATTAGTGTTCCGTACATTGATTGCTTTTAAAATAAAAAATTTTGTTACAGAGGTATAAAATGATCAGTGACTTCACAAAACACACCTCAAATGAGTTTTCAACAAAGTTTATTTCCCATCTTTACTGAAAATTGAGGACCTTGAAATTTCTGTTTTTTTATATACCAGATAAATTATTACAGGTAATGCACTCGTGATAATTTTCGTTCAATCTACACCCCGTGGAGAATATTCCAGAATTTTTTTCAAAATTTTTTGATAAGTACTTTTCGAGATAAGACGGGTGGATAGCGATTTTTTCGCGATTTTTTAAAAATAATATAAAGAAAAGTCCGCGCAAGTATTACATTATATATATATATATATATATATATATATATATTATATATATATATATATATATATATATATATATATTTTACTCATGTTTTCACAAGCTTTCATTTGACACATTTTTTTTTCACTTCTGATTTCACCCCCCAAAACTAACTCCTTAAGTCAAAATTTAACTTTAAAAACTATATGGCTCTGATGAGGCCATCAATTCCTATATTATTATCAAATTTCAACTGTCTATGACAAATAGTTTCGGAGAAAATCGGGTGTGACAGACGGACAGATAGACAGACGGACAGACAGACAGACACCGGAGTGATCTTATAAGTGTTCCGTACGAAACACTAAAAAAAAACAGGGATATGGGTTCTTATATCATTATTTTTTAGTGTTCCGTACGGAACACCTATGGGATCACTTCGGTGTCCGTCTGTCCGTCTGTCACACCCGATTTTTTCTGAAACTGTTTGACATAGAACAGTTAAAATTTGGCACAAATATAGGAATTGTTGGACTAATCAGAGCCGTGTGGATTTGAAAGTTACACTTTGACTTAAGGGGTTAATTTTCGGGGGTGAAATCAGAAGTGAAAAAAAAAATTACTCGGTCATCGAGTGGGGTGTAAAATGAAAGCTTGTGAAAACACTAGTTCAAATTTTCTTTGTAGTATTTTGAAAAAAAAAATAGCCAATAAACCCCGTTCAATTCCTATCTCGAAAACTACTGATCTAAAAAATTTGGAAATTTTTTTATTTTATTCGTTTATAATTAAACAAATATTTAGGTAGTAAATATTTGTTTTACACTCTTATTACTAGATTCTAGATTGATGAGTAAGACTGATTTATTGGCTATTAGGTAGCTAAGATGCTATAACTATTATACATTATTAACTAAGAAAAAAACGTGAAAATACATATTGGATCTTAAGATATGTACGAGTACATGTCGGAGTGCAAATTAACTTATTTTAAAATCAATCACCGCACGGAACACTAATTGCGCAAGCCCGACTTGCACTTGACCGTTTTTTTTTTCATATAGTCTCTACATTTTAGAATATTTCTGTCTTAGGCTAATTAAATCGACAATTGAGTAGACATTAATGAGTATATATTATTTTAGATTTATATATATTCGCTGCTAATATCACCTGGGCTAAAGGTAACTACGAATGCTGCATCAAAATTACACATTATATTAATGAATATTGTTATGAGATTACCAATGCAATTCTTTGATGTTGCGCCTATTGGAAGAATTCTAGCCAGATTTTCCAACGATGTTGTTGGTGTGGATTTGAACCTTCCAAGCAACTTTAACAATGTCTTTTTTCATATTTTAAAGGTAACTGTAAATATGATTCTTATTCACAAATCAATACAAATCTCGTTTCTAGTTGATAAAATCAATGCATTTAGATGTATTACTCGTATTAGCGACTAAATTGAATATGATGAATTGCTCTTTAACGCCAGAATATGCTCAAATTTCAAGAAAAGCCCAAAATAAAAAAATATTGTCTTATGAGATTAGGAAAAAAACCATGGTGTAATAAACGAATTCTGAATATACGTAAAACTATGGATATATAAGATTTAAAAAGTAACATGATGTGACTTGACAAATGGTAGAAAATTCTAAACATATATATATATATATATATATATATATATATATATATATATATATATATATATATATATATATATATATATATATATATATTTATAAAGGGTCTTTCAAATTGAACGTTTTCTTTTTAATTTTTAAATAAGAGTCTTCTGACATTTGAAAAGTATAATGTATGACATTTATAAAAACAGAGGCGTATAATATACAACGCGTTCAAATTGTTGAATTATTTTATGAAAATGTGCGTTCAGTGAAAAATGTTTTTAGAAGATTACGTGATATTTATGATTTGCATACTCGTCCATCTGAAAGCATTATCAATCGAATTGTTCAAAAATTTCAAGGAACTGGTTCGGTGGAAGATAAAAGAAGAGAAAGAGATAGTCGTAGCAGTCGTTCGCAAGAACATATTTATTTGGTTTGTGGTGTTGCTGAGGACCCATAAATATCCATTAGTCGATGTTCACAATGTGGACAAAACTGCCGTAAGGGGGGTGAGGAATATCCGCGATTGATTCATCAAAAAACTTTGCATCCTAAACGAGTCACTGTTTGGCGTGCATTATAGTCAGGAGGTGTCATTGGTCCATACTTCTTCTAAAATGATGCTGGTGAAGCTGTAACTGTAAATGGTCTTTCATATCGTGAGATGATAATTAAATTTTTGTAGCCTGAATTGAACACAATATAAATGGTCTTTGATATCGTAAGATGATAACTAAATTTTTGTAGCCTGAATTGAATAATAATAATCTCGAGAACATTTGATTTCAACAGGATGGCGCAACCTGTCATAATGCTCGTAAAACCGTGGATTTGTTGCAGGGAAAATTTCCTAGACGTGCAATCTCCAGAAACTGATGTTAATTTGCCACCAAGGTCATGTAATCTGACTTCGTTGGACTATTTTCTCTGAAGTTACGTGAAAAGCTAGGTCTATAAGAACGCACAATCGATTCCTGAGCTGAAGGACGAAATTACTCGCGTTATCGGTAAGAACCGCAATTATGCTAAAATGTCATCGAAAATTTTGACTAGAAGTGTGAACATCTGTGAAGCTGCAAGAGGTGCACATTTGGCGGATATAGTTTTTCATGTTTAAATGTCACACATTATATACTTAAATTACCAATAAAAAGTTTTTTTAAAATCAACGCTAGCTGTGTTTTATTCAAGAATTAAAAAACACGCTCAATTTGAAAGATCCTTTATATATATATATATATATATATATATATATATATATATATATATATATATATATATATATAAGTTCTTTTGGAAAATACAAACTAGTTGTTTATTTGACGTTTAGCCTTAATTTTTTTAGGCATTTTCAAAAATTTATTTTTTTATTATTCAAACTGTTGGTATGTCAGTGAACTGAATTTTTGAAAATGAAAAGAAAAACCAACCAAGTTTATGTAAACAAAAGATTCAACAGAAAAATTATATATATATATATATATATATATATATATATATATATATATATATATATATATATATATTTACTTATATATATATATATATATATATATATATATATATATATATATATATATATATTTACTTATATAACACATGGGCTGAAAAGTCCCGGGCCTAACACAATAGATGGCGCTAGTTTTATTGCAGTCACCTTTTTTTCAGTTAATACTAACCTTCAAAAGACAGCTGTTAAAATTTCATGATATTCTATTCATTAGTTTGTGAGTTATTGTGCTAAGAGTGACGCTACTTTTGTTATTTTCAAACAATGGATCAAAAACAATTTCGTGTTTTAATTTTACACTGCTTCTTGATAGGAAAAAATACCGTTCAAGCGAAGCAATGGCTTGAAAAGTGTTATGGGGACTCCGCTCCATCAGAAACAACAATAAAACGTTGGTTTGCTGACTTCAAACGTGGTCGTAGAGACACCGATGATGCAGAACGCAGTGGACGTCCAAATGAGGCGGTAACACCAGAAAACATCAAAAAAATCCATAAAATCGAAAAGTGAAGTTGCGTGAGTTAGCTGACATCGTAAAGATATCAAAAGAACGTGTTGGCTTTATATTGCATGAGCATTTGACTAT
>CM032453.1:126464301-126476801 GCA_019049505.1 Pachyrhynchus sulphureomaculatus
TCTACTTGTACGAGGCTGGTTTGAAAAGTCCGTGCAAAGTCCGAGAGATGGCACCACCGGCGCGTATCGAGGTCATGTTTAGTTAGTAGCATCTCTTGAATGAACGCACACCAAGTTTCAGCCATATTGGTCTATTTCTTTGTGTTTGGCATTCGTGTGAATCAAGGAAGTCGAGTGATTTTCAAGAAATGGACGAAAAAGAATTTCGTGTGGTGATTAAACATTACTTTATGAAAGGCAAAACGCCTCAGGAGACTAAAGAGAAGCTTGATAAACATTATGGTGACTCTGCACCTTGGATTAGAACAGCTTATAAGTGGTTTCAAAATTTTCGGACTGGCCATATGGGCACAAGTAACGCTGAACGTTCTGGACGGCCTATGGAGGTTACGACTCCAGAAATCATTGAACAAATCCATGATATGGTGATGGATGACAGAAGAGTTAAGGTGCGTGAGATTGCTAGTGCTGTGGGCATCTCGACTGAACGGGTACATAATATTTTGCATAAACATTTGGACATGAGAAAGCTATCCGCAAGATGGGTGCCGCGATTGCTCACGCTTGACCAAAAACGGAATCGTGTGAAGTGTTGCAAGGATGGTTTGCAGCTGTTCCAGAAGAATCCGGAGGACTTTAAACGTCGTTTCGTCACTGTGGATGAAACATGGATATATTACTATACTCCTGAGACCAAACAACAATCTAAACAATGGGTTACCAAGGGGGAATCTGCACCAAAAAAGGCGAAGACCGTTCTTTCGGCCGGAAAGGTTATGGCGACTGTCTTTTGGGATTCGCAAGGGATAATCCTCATCGACTATCTGGAAAAGGGTAAAACTATTACAGGTGAATATTATTCATCGTTATTGGACCGTTTGAAAACCGCGTTGCAAGAAAAACCCCGCGATTGGCCCACAAGAAAGTCCTTTTCCATCACAACAACGCACCAGCACACATCTCAGCAGTTGTGGTCGCAAAATTAATGGAAATAGGATTCCAACTCGTTTCACATCCCCCTATTTCTCCAGACTTGGCTCCCTCGGACTACTATTTGTTCCCCAATTTGAAGAAATGGCTGGCGGGACAAAGATTTTATTCAAACGAGGAGGTGATTGCAGACACTAATGGATATTTTGCAGATTTGGACAAATCCTATTATTCGGAAGGGATCAACAAACTAGAACATCGTTGGACGAAGTGTATAAGCCTAAAAGGAGACTATGTCGAAAAATAAAAAAGGTTTACCCCAAACACATAAGTAGTTTTTATTTTTGCACGGACTTTTCAAACCAGCCTCGTATTTCCACTTAGTTCACTTCAAGTGATCACGATTATACACAATATATTTGAAACCAATGGGAGTTTAAAAAGAAAAGTTCATTATCACATTTAGTTCTGTCGTTTTATTCGCTGATAATTAGGTTACAAAAAGATTCGCGAATTATTTACATGTATATTATTAAATAATTTTAATACGCCTAAAAGCCAAATTAGATTTCTATTAAACGCGGGAGAAAGCCGGGTTCCGAATTGGTTTTGGTCCAAATGATCACCTTCTAACGCTAAAAATAATTGGTATTGGTTTTTATTGATTTCCGAAAAGCATTCGATACTATTGAACTACCAGCAATAATGGCAACCTTAAGAGAATGCAGAATCGATTATAGATTCGCGAAATTAATATAACATATATACACTACTGCTTTAGCCACCATTAAGCTTCATGAATCAACATCATCATTTCGAATTAAAAGAGAAATCCGACAAGGAAATACCTTATCTCCACAACTTTTTATAGCAACGTTGGAGTATGCATTTAAAACTTTGGACTGGGATAATATGAGAATTAGCGTAGATGGCGAATATCTGAATCATCTTAGATTCGCGGACGACATCGTCCTGATTACAGATAATATGGGAGATGCAATAAAAATGGTAGAAGAACTGAAACGGGCTGTAGGAAGAACTGGTCTAGAACTAACCATGGAAAAGACCAAACTCATGACTAATCTGGTGTTAAGTGAAGAGATAAACATATCTGAACTAATTCAGCAAATAGACGACTACAAGTATTTGGGGCACGAAATAAGATTGGGCAGAGACAATCGTATTACAGAGCTGAAATGGAGGTGGATCGGTCACGTGGCGCGCTTGACGGACAATAGGTGGACGAAGAGAATTGTTGAGTGAAGACCGCGACAAGACAAGAGAAGCAGAGACATACCAGGTAGCCGTTGGACGGATGACCTAATGAGAATTGCCCAGAACTGGATAGCGAAGGCACAACATCGAGGGGACTGGAAGGCGTTGGAGGAGGCGTATGTCTAGCAGTGGACGAGAGAGGCTGGATGATGATATTATTAGCATGCAGCTCTGTTTCAAAACTTTTACATAATTTATTCTGTTGATAATTTTTTTCCATAAAAAAATTATAACAGGCTAGGCTGGATTGTAGTACTTTTTATCATTTTTTATCCTACACCTTTAACAAAATTTAAAAAAAAGGTCATCCCCCACAGAGCCATTTTATATAGAAGGACTAAGTATGTCATTTAATTATCTCGATAAAGTTTGAAGTGAGTACAGTAAGGGCAAGCAGAAAACAGTGGATGAAATTACAACTCTATTCTGTGCAAAAAGCTATTTTGTAGTACAAATCGCTTTGGATTCTGTAGTGGTGTTGCCACTTCTATTTATGAATTTTAATAGCTGGTTATACTCATGTTTATAATTAAGAAGAGCATTGTTTTTAGAACACTATTAACAAAAAAAAAGCGAAGAGAATAACAAGATCGTGTTTTAATGTAAATATTCGGGAGTTTTATTTTATACGTGTTAGATAATATATTTTGGCTACAGAAAAGCTAATAGAGAAAGTGGAAAAATCCATATGTCTAGTTACCTAACATTATAAGTGTATTGTTAAATATATAACTATATGAAAATTATTTCCTGTTAGTGTTGTGAGAAAGCAATAATATAATATTCAAGATATCTCATAAATACGTTTAAATTTGTTTGGTATATTAAACAAATGGGACAGGCAAAGGGAAGGCACAGGGCGTATTTTTGATCCTTGGGAATTTAGTTACTATGGAGCGATCCATGCCTTGTGCGTGCGACAGTAAAGCGAACTGATATTGCTCAGACGGTCGACGTCGGCAAAGTAATTTTGGATTGCTTTTCATCATTGACCAACTTTTTATTCTCAGATGAAGCACGTCAATAAACATAATTGCCATTATTGGATGGTGACAAATCCAAAACTAAAGTATCAAAAGCCGTTACATGACCGTAAAGAAACGGCTTGCGCGGAAATGTTAGCCCGTTGAATAATTGGCTAGCAGCTCTTTGAGAAGTCGCTGTTAATTAGGAGCGATATGTAAAATAATTGGAAAATTCGTCACACCGCTTTATACAGTTTTGATGGTTATAACCAGAAAACCTCGTTTCAGCAGGATGGCGAGATGTTGCACAACATTGCTAATGTTGTGAGAAATCTTTCTAAATGAATTGTTTTTTCTCAAAAATAAGTTGGCCTCCATTTTCTCTTGTGGCAGTATATGACAATTAAGTAATGGCATCGATCAATTGTGTGGGAATTTGGATGAAGGCTATAACCGATCACGATATGCGTATAGACTCTGGACATTATGTTTTATTTAATATCTTTAATTTTACTTCTTTTAGAAGCAAAAAGAGAAAAGGAAAGTTATGGAATTGCTCAAAGTACAAGCCAGTAATATTTCCGAACGAGGCATGATTTTTCTAAATGGATAATAGTGCTTATATTTGTACAATTTAAAGGGGGGTTGTTAAAAATCTTGCCAAATTTGCTCCTTTGATAATAGCAAATCGGTATTATAAAACTTTTATTTTGGTACCAAATAATAAAAAAAATACCTTCACAAAATAGTCATAGTAATATATACCACTTATATTCGGAAGGTAAGGGTACAACGTGCATATAGCCCTGAGGGAATTTTTTTTCTAACTCCTGTGTGCAGAGGAAGTCCTAACGAAGAGAGCGGCCCTTGGAATCAGTAGCCTGGCTGGTTTCGTCAGAATCGTTCGTCGAGATGACTCCACCCATTCTCGATCCCGTCAAGTGCGAGGTGCGCGGACTCATCCGCTATTTTGCGATTATTAAAAATGAGACCGCAAACACTCACGAAGAAGAAAGGAGCGGTAGACCATCGATAGATCGAGTTTGTTCAAAAAGTTGAAGAGACGATTCATGAAGACTGCCATACGACTGTAGATGAGCTTCACAAGAAAAGTCGGACGAACTGTGCTTTATGAAACGTTAACCGAAAAATTGAAATTTTGAGAACTGTGCGCGCGGTGGGTTTTAAAAATGCTAACGGACGAACACAAAGCCAATCTAGTTCGTGCAGCTCAGAAGTTTCTCGACCATTATGAACTAGAGGGGGAAGATTTCTTTGGCTCAATAGTGACAGGTGCTGAAACATGGGTTGTACCGGAAAGCAAAAGACAATCGATGCAGTAGGGGCATACGGGTTCCCCGTCTGCAAAAAAATTCAAAACACAACAGTCTGAAAAAAAAAATTATGGCAACATTTTTTTGGGATCGAAAAGGGATGCCCTCGTCTACTTTTTGACTCCGGGTGAACCATTAATGCTGACAGATACTGCGAGGCTCTTAGAAGGCTGCGTCGAGCTATTCAGAACAAAAGGAGGAGGCGACTGACTTTGCATCGATCAGAACATATTTTATGTTATTATTTTTAAGAAATAATTTTTCAACGACTGCAGTTCGATAGAAGAAAATAAAGGATATTCCATTAATATTTTTAAATTATAAATATTTTTAAATTATGAGACACCTTTTATAGCGCTGGAAGAAATTAAAAAAAAAAGGTTTATTTTATTTTTAGTTTTAGTTTAGAGCTAGATAACACAACTTACTATATATTTTGTTCAGAAGTGTATGCTAAAGCGAACCCACAATATTATTTTATGTTTAGATTATTATAGTTATATGAATGGCAATTTGATATAATAATGAAGAATCACTGGAGCATTTCGAACGTCCTTCAAATAGCTTAGACAGACTAATGATGATGACGATGACGATGTGAATGTCCTTAGAATATTAATTTAGTATCTTGGGAGATTACATTATACATATAATATAAAGTATGTTTTAGTTATCTCGAAATTTTTACACTGTTTTGTCCGAGCAAAAAAATTTGTTTGTTAATGCTTTTGTTGTTACGGCGAACTTTAAATTTATTTAGATTAATTTGATGTTGATAGTGTCGATTAGTCCAGTTAGGTTTCTTAAAATTTAGGTTTGTATTAACTCTTATTTTTTGTATATTTTTTAATGTAATTTCTTGACCTTTTTGTCTTCACTGTTCCATTAAAAAAAAGAGTTACAGTTATTCTTATAGTGGAACATGAAAATGTAAACCGGAATGGATTTTTCCAAAAAAAAAATCCTGTCTTATCATTCCACAAGGATCAGAAGGGAGAGGCTTCCTGAATAAAACTTTTTTATCATAAATCTTTACCAGCTTCGAACAATGGGACTCAAAGAGTTCGTAAAAAGAACCCTCTTGAAAAATAAAACTTTACCACATTCGAAAATTAATGACTAAGTAGGGGGAGACTTTTAAAAAAAATTCTGTCCTATTAAAACTTTGCCATTTCCAAAAATTGATGATCGACGGGGGAGATTTCCTAAAAAAAGAACCCTCTGCTATCATAAAGCTTTACCGCGTTCAACAATTGATTACTCAGGGCGCGGAGTACAATCAACGGATTAGAAACAAACTTCTCGCTTGTCCCGGCAATTCCAGGTCCTTTTGGTCAGTCGCTAAGGCAGTTAGTCATAATTTCACCAAATCCACCATACCACCACTCACACGGCCAGATAATTCTATTGCAACGACACCTGTTGAGAAAGCGAACTTGTTGGCTGAACTCTTTGCTTCACATTCTACTGTCGATTTCCAAGGAAAAAAACACCACCTACTATTCCCATAGTGCAGTCAAGGATGCCCGATATTGTCTTCAGACAGCGTATCATAAAACGTATTTTGATGAAGCTAGACACCAAAAAGGCTTCTGGAGCTGACGGAATACCTGCCATAGTTCTCAAGAACTGTGCAAGGGAACTAACACCAGTTTTCTGTAGACTTTTCGACTTATCCTACAGAAAGGGAATATTTCCTTCCTGCTGGAAATGTGCCACAGTTCAGCCGATACCTAAAAAAAGGCAAGAAGACCTTGCCAAATAACTACCGACCAATCGCACTACTCTCAATAATATCGAAAGTCATGGAAAAGGCTATCAATCAGCATCTTCTAAAATATCTTGAAGGATTCAACATTATTAGTATTCACCAATATGGCTTTCGGAAAAATAGATCAACAGGAGATCGTCTGACTTATGTAACACATGTTTGGAACAACGCAATTGAACACTTTGGAGAATCTCGAGCGGTTGCTCTTGACATATCCAAGGCATTTGACCGTGTTTGGCACGATGGGCTGTTGGCTAAGCTACGTTCTTATGGTATGTCTGAAAAGTTCTGTTTGTGGCTCTCATGTTTCCTCAGAGAACGTTCTTTACGAGTGGCAGTCGAAGGATTTCTTTCTAACACCTTCACTATCAACGCCGGTGTACCCCAAGGTTCCATACTATCTCCTCTTCCTTATTTATATTAACGATCTGCTGGAAAAGACCGAGAATCCAATCTACAGCTTTGCAGATGACAGTACACTTATCTGTTCATTCACTTTGAATGCTCGACATCGACGAATATCCGCAGACAGCAGGAAGTCATTCAACTTAACAAAGACCTGGAAGAAATTCTATCTTGGGGTGACAGTAACCAAGTGGTATTTAACGCTACAAAAACCCAGGCGGCAGTTTTTTCTAAAAAAGTTAACGTTGCAGAACCCGACATAGTTATGTCGGGGCACTCCATCCCTCTAACATCGTCACTCAATCTGTTAGGCGTTAATTTGGGAGCAAATATGTCCTGGCATGAACATGTTGCAGGCATAGTAAGGAGAGCTTCTGAAAAGTTGGGAATATTGTTTCGAACCAGAAAGCTTTACACTCCACAACAACTGTTAATTCTTTACAAAGCTCAAATTCGACCAACTATGGAATACTGCTCCCATGTTTGGAGCTCCGCTCCCAAACACACACTGCATTTGTTGGATTCTATCCAGAGAAGAGCTGTTCGTCTGATTGGACACCCAGAACTGACCGACGGCCTTGATTCGCTGGAACATCGAAGAACGGTTGGCGACTTGAGCCTATTCTACAAGTACTTTCATGGAAAGTGTTCGAAGGATGTGGCCCGCTTAATTCTTCCCAGAGCGGTGCATGTTAGGAGTATACGTCGCGCTAATAATTCACATTCGTATGAGGTTCAGCTTGTTACTCCTCGTACAACGCTTTTCAAGCAGTCTTTTATATGGAGAACATCATACCTTTGGAATAGTTTGCCCAGGACTGTGTTTCCCATCGAGTACAATCTACAGCGATTCAAGAACAACGTGAATCGCTTTCTCCGCACACGTGTCGCTCCTGTAGCGCTTTAGGGACTTCCCTGTAGCACGTGTGCTAGACCCATAAAAAAAAAAAAAAAACAATAATAATTGTTGATGTCTGTCAGACATAATGTCTGGGAGGAGATTTCTCGAAAAAAGCACTCCATTACCATCTTGCTAAAAAATAGATTGCCCAAGGAAAAAATCTCTCTCTTACCATAGAACTTTTCGATTCTTTCCCCAGACGATAAAAAAAATATTTGATTAAAGTGGAATTACCAAATATTCTCGAATACTGCACTGACTTGGCAGTTACTTGATGGAGATCGATAATAGCTAGGAACGAAAATTTAAACAACTGTTTAAGAACACCACTTATGTTTGTTATATTACTGCTGACAATTGTTTCGACACACTGTGTCTTCTTCTGAAGCAAGATGTAAATATAGTATTAAAAACAGTAATGCATTGATAGCAAAAATCCATCCGCTAACTATACCAAGTAACTCCAAATTTATATCGTTTGACGTACAAAAATCTTTTTCCTAGTATACCACTGTCACACGCTATAATTTTGGTTCAAAGATTACTCAATAAAAATAATGTTAACCCAATAGATAATAATAATTTATTTGTTTTCACGTAATAATAGGTTACACTTATAAGCCAATAGGCATTAAACAATGTTAACTAAGATTACAATAACCTGTAATTAAATAAAAGAAAAAGAAAAAAAATAGTAAATAAGTAAAAACACTTTAAGAGCAAAATTACAATATAGTAACAAAGACACAATGAAACAAGCGGCACTACGAAAAAGACAAGAAACCACCTCTGTTGACAGAGCTATCAAATCCCTGTGCTAATTTCAACTGGACTTAAGAAAAAATCATTTAATGAATAATAAGCTCCTTGAAGCAGATATTTGGTTAAAAGCTTCTTTACTTCCGTTTTACATAACGCACGTACACTCTCTGGGAAACTATTATATATCTTTAATATGACATAATTAACATTTTTCTGTATGTAGCTGTAATTACACTTTTCGGGAAGCAGATTCATTTTATGTCTAGTGGCATACCTGTGATTGTTTATGTAAGTCTCAAAAAAATCGCTGTTGGTGTGAACAAACATAAAACTGTCCAAGATATACATAGAAATAATGGTTAAGATCTTTCTGTCTCTAAACACATTCCTACAGCTATCACGCGGCTTCATTCCAAATATACCTCTAATACATTTTTTTCTGAAGAATTACAACTCTTTCAATTTCCGGTGAATTACCCCAAAAGATAAGACCGTATCTTATTCTTGACTGTATGAAGGCATGATAAGCTGACAGAGTAGCATCGACTCCAACATTTTCAGAAATAAATCTTAAAGCATAGCAATACCTTGAAACATTCAACGCCACATTCTCAACATGCGCTCTCCAGTCCAGTTTCTGATCTATTTCCACCCCCAAGAAGGAAATACGTTCGGACGATTGGATATTAATATTTCGATATGTAAAAGATAAAGTGTTTTCTATTCTATTGCCCAAGAATAGGTATTGTGTTTTTTGAGCGTTTACTAATAAGTCATGAGCCGAAAAGTATCCATCAAGACCTTCGCACGCCCCTTGCACACTGTTCAGCATTGCGTGCGGGCTCTCCTCACTAAAAATCAATGTAGTGTCATCGGCGTAAAGCATAGTAAATTCTCCGGATATACTACTGAGTTCATTCGTATATATAATGTATAAGAGACCCAATAATTAAACAAGAAATATTAGACATATTAATATTGTGTTTAGACCAGAATTATTTCGAATTTAACGATAAGATTTATATAAGTAGGAAAGGTTTAATAATGGGAAGCCCTCTTAGTCCAATTTTATCTCAAATTTTCATGGACCATTTAGAAAAACAAATCAGTAATTCTTATCTTTTTAAAAATTTCTTTTATTAGTACCGGTATGTAAATGATACACTTTACCGGTACAGATAGACAATTAAAACTATTTCTAGATTATATTAATCAACTTCATAATAACATTACTTCTACAACAGAAATAGAAACAAATAAATCGATTAATTATTTCCTAGATTTAAAAATATCAAACAAAATGAATCAACATGATTTTAAAATGTTCCATAAACCAACATACTCAGATAGAACTATACACGCTAATTCTAACCATTCGTTCACACTTAAAATCTCGGCTTATAATAGTTTCATCCATAGACTAATAAATACACCATTAACGGAAGAAAATTTTCTGAAACAATTAAATATTATAAAACAAATTAGTCTAAACAATTTATAGAGGAATGACTCTGTAGATAATATTTTAATGAAAAAACAATTTAAAAAAAAGCAGTGGGACTTGTATACCCGCATAAACAACTACCAGGTGTACAAATATGAAATGCGGATTTCAGACAACAGATGGTGCACCAATGCAGTTTGTGCTATAAAGATTTGACATTGCGCCATTTTGTTGTGTCATTAACAAGTGTCAGACGTGCACGAGTGATAAATTGGAAAAGTGTGTGCATAGTGTTGTGTTCAATATGTCGAAATTTATACTGAACAAAGAGCATTCGCGGACAGCATTAATTTTTTGTTTTTATTTGAAGAAAACTGCTGTTAAATCATAAACATTACTTCGAGAAGCTTATGGTGAACATGCTCCATCGCAAGATACGTGTGAACGATGGTTTCGGCGTTTCAAAAGTGGTGACTTCGATCTTGCAGACAAGGAACGTGGAAAACCGCCAAAAAATACGAAGATGTGGAATTGCAAGCTTTGTTGGACGAAGATGATTCGTGTGACATCTTGCTCACTCGGTACAAAAGGAAGTCGTTTTTGCATCGTATAGTTACAGGGGATGAAAAATGGATTTATTTTGAGAATCTCAAGCCCAAAAAATCATGGGGAGACCCAGGCGCACCATCCACATCGACCGCAAGACCGAATCGCTTTGGCAGAAAGACGATGCTCTATGTTTGGTGGGACCAGAGGGGCGTGATCTATTATGAGCTGTTAAAACCTGAGGAAACGGTTAATGCTAAACGTTACCAACAACAATTGATCGATTTGAACAGTTCGCTGCTTGAAAAAAGGTCAGAATACCGAAAGAAGCAACGCAAAATCGTTTTTCTTCTTCATGACATGATCCATCACATACAGCAAAACCAGTTCGCGACACGTTGGAAACACTCCGCTGGGAAGTTCTACCCCAAGCGGCTTACTCACCAGACTTGGCTCCTTCCGATTACCACTTGTTTGCATCGATGCTGAGCAGCGCTTTGGTTCGTACGAAGATGTGAAAAAATGGCTCGATAAATGGTTTGCAGCAAAAGGAGAAGATTTTTACTGGCATGGTATTCACAAATTGCCCGAAAGATGGGAAAAATGTATAACAAGCAATGGAGCATATTTTGAATACAGCACTTTTTATCATTCCGAATTTAACATGTTTTTTTTACAAAAAAAATCCGCATTTCATACTTGTACACCTGGTACACAAAGAGAAGTTTCATACACTCATTTATACCGGTTACAAGGAAGACCACCGAAGCGATGGCGAGAATGTTGGACATCAACATCAGAAGAGGTTTAAGAGGAGGAAAACAGGGAATTGCCTACCTATATAGGTAACCAGATATGAAAGAAGAAGACCTATACCGGTAAATTAACAAGTAAAATTCAATACTTTTTGCATGAAAATCATGTAAATATTGACTTCCGTGCCAATAACACATTAGCTCGACAAATTAAAAATAATAAGTAAAACAAAAAAAAATAAAACAGGAGTTTACGAATTATGCTGTGGCACTTGCAATAAAACCTATATAGGACAAACAGGCAGATCTTTTTATAAAAGAATAAAGGAACATAAACAAAGTTATAAAATGAAAAATAACATATCTTACTACGTTAAACATTTAACAGATGAAAATCATACTTTTAATGAAGATTTCAGAATTTTGCATAATGAAAAGAAAGGGAAATTACTGAATTGTTTAGAACAGGTAGAAATTAACCAGAAAACATCCTCAGGTCCCAATCCTCAACGATCAATTAAATGGAGGTGGGTCTCCTTTATTAAAGTTGTTTTAGGTATTAAGGTAAATATTGTTAATTAATTTAGTATTTGTAAGTAGGTAAATTATATCTTCTGTAACATACTTGTTAGTTAATTTACATCTTGCTCCAGAAGAAGACATATGTGTCGAAACAACAATTGTCAGCAGTAATATAATAAACATAAGTGGTGATCTTAAACAGTTGTTTAAATTTTCGTTCCTAAATATTCTCGAGACACCGGGCATCTTTGCAAAGTTCAGGCCTGAAGAAATCCCCTAATCCTCCCTATCATCGGACCGGCTTCTTACTATTATGCCTTTAACTCTTCGACAGAGAATATCAAAACAAATTACAAAAACAGCAATTAAATATCAGAATTTAACAATAAATATGAGCTTTTTGTCGAGAAAATCTAGAACAATGTTACTAGAATTTTTTGCTTAACTTGATTTTAGCTTTTAGCTGTTAAAATGTTTGCCCTTATACCCTTGACACTCATACATCAAAGGAAAATAGGATAAAGTCTTTTCGAAAACCAGTATGTAAAAAGAAGCTATATTTTTACATAATTTGATTTATTTCAGATTGTCAACAAGTTTTCTTCAATACGACAGTTTATTGAAATATTTATATTACTATAAGTTTATTGAAACTGATATTTGTATGAATTTTCTTATCGGTGTTTTTATTTCTTATTCTTATAGAGCTTTTTTCATATTAAAAATACATAATTTTTGCAGTACCAGCGAGATTCCAATGTATTGGGTGGGTGAATTAATTTTGAGGGATTTTTCGATAAAAATATCGCTTTATAGTAAAAAAATGGTTACAAATTCAGTATATTGTCCATCGCTAACCACTACTTTCTCCCATCTTTGCGAAAGCATAT
>CM032453.1:126481801-126533607 GCA_019049505.1 Pachyrhynchus sulphureomaculatus
AGCGTGACAACTGTGAAAAACAGGTTAGCAGAAGGTGGACTATATGGGAGAGTTGCAGTAAGGACACCACTTCTTAGGCAAGTGAATAAACGTAAACGATTAGAATGGGTCCGAGAACATGAAAATTGAACATCAGAACAATGGAATTCCGTCCTTCATTCTTTTTAAACCGGACCCCCCACCAAGCCAAAATTTGGAGCCGTGTAGAGCGGCTTGCGCGGGCGCAAATTAAAGCTTAAAGACTCTAGTTTTGAAAGCCGTTGGGCCATTTTAAAAATAAAATATTGTGCATGCGCAAAGGTCGCCGAAAGAAGACTGCTTCCCAAAAAAAATCATTAAAAGTGAAAGAAAAATAGGCATTTTTTATAATCTCACTATACTCTTATCCTTGTTTTCGAAAAACGAAAAAATGACAGCCCTCAATCGCGAGTTACAGCAGGTTTTATTGGTGCAAAAATTCAAAATTCGAAAAATCGCTTGAACAAATCTAAAGAAATTCATACGTATTCCTCATAGCAAAACAAAACTTTTTTGTTCTATAAACTGGGATTCTAAAGTGCGTTGCTTTCGAGAAAAAAATTCTGAATACATTGTTTTCATTTTTTTTTTCAAAAGCAGCGTACTCCAGGACCCTGGTTTATAGGAAAAAAAGAATTTGTTATTCAATAAGGGATTTATTTGAATTTTTTTAGAATCTTTCAGATGGATTCAAAATTCAAAAATTGACGCTAAACTTTTCCATGGAAAATTCATTTTGAAATACAAATTAAAATCGTGGATTTATTATATGCAGATTACGCCTATGCATAAATTACCATCTATAATGATAGTGAAGTGGAACGTACAAAAGTTCGGAGACATTTGTGCCTCAGATTTGACTAAACCAGTCATAGGAATATTAAAAAGTCATTGCTTTACATTTTTGATTGATAATACTCTTTTTATGAAAAGATATTCTATCGCCAAAAAAAGAGTCAAGTTAATAGAAGTACCAAGAAGTGATAGATATACTTACGGAGAGCAATCTGAGCAATAATAATTTTAAGCAGATCTCAATTTTTTTTCAGATTTAATCATTTATAGTGCCTTTTAATTCCTATTATTATTATATTATTTATTACTGTATTGTTATTTTCTTTTTAATTTTTGTTAAATAGTATTTATAAATGTTTCTATGTTAATTTTAATCAAAAGATAGTGCCGATTAGATTACACTTGGTGTATGTCACAGAAATATTTTAATATCATATATATATATATATATATATATATATATATATATATATATATAATTTTTCTGTTGAATCTTTTGTTTACATAAACTTGGTTGGTTTTTCTTTTCATTTTCAAAAATTCAGATCACTGACATACCAATAGTTGAATAATAAAAAATAAATAAATAAATTTTTGAAAATGCCTAAAAAATTAAGGCTAAACGTCAAATAAACAACTAGTTTGTATTTTCCAAAAGAACCTATATATATATATATATATATATATATATATATATATATATATATATATATATATATATATATATATATAATAAAGGGTCTTTCAAATTGAGCGTGTTTTTTAATTCTTGAATAAAACGCAGCTAGCGTTGATTTTAAAAAAACTTTTTATTGGTAATTTAAGTATATGTGTGACATTTAAACATGAAAAACTATATCCGCCAAATGTGCACCTCTTGCAGCTTCACAGATGTCCACACTTTTAGTCAAAATTTTCGATGTCATTTTAGCATAATTGCGGTTCTTACCGATAACGCGAGTAATTTCGTCCTTCAGCTCAGGAATCGATTGTGCGTTCTTATAGACCTAGCTTTTCACGTAACTTCAGAGAAAATAGTCCAACGAAGTCAGATTACATGACCTTGGTGGCAAATTAACATCAGTTTCTGGAGATTGCACGTCTATGAAATTTTCCCTGCAACAAATACACGGTTTTACGAGTATTATGACAGGTTGCGCCATCCTGTTGAAATCAAATGTCCTCGAGAGTAGTATTATTCAATTCAGGCTACAAAAATTTAGTTATCATCTTACGATATCAAAGACCATTTATATTGTTCAATTCAGGCTACAAAAATGTAATTATCATCTCACGATATGAAATACCATTTACAGTTACAGCTTCACCAGCATCATTTTAGAAGAAGTATGGACCAATGACACCTCCTGACTATAATGCACACCAAACAGTGACTCGTTTAGGATGCAAAGTTTTTTGATGAATCAATCGCGGATATTCCTCACCCCCCTTACGGCAGTTTTGTCCACATTGTGAACATCCACTAATGGATATTTCTGGGTCCTGAGCAACACCACAAACCAAATAAATATGTTCTTGCGAACGACTGCTACGACTATCTCTTTCTCTTCTTTTATCTTCCACCGAACCAGTTCCTTGAAATTTTTGAACAATTCGATTGATAATGCTTTCAGATGGACGAGTATGCAAACCATAAATATCACGTAATGTTCTAAAAACATTTTTCACTGAACGCACATTTTCATAAAATAATTCAACAATTTGAACGCGTCGTATATTATACGCCTCTGTTTTTATAAATGTCATACATTATACTTTTCAAATGTCAGAAGACTTTTATTTAAAAATTAAAAAGAAAACGTTCAATTTGAAAGACCCTTTATATATATATATATATATATATATATATATATATATATATATATATATATATATATATATATATATATATATATATGTTTAGAATTTTCTACCATTTGTCAAGTCACATCATGTTACTTTTTAAATCTTATATATCCATAGTTTTACGTATATTTAGAATTGGTTTATTACACCATAGTTTTTTTCCTAATCTCATAAGACAATATTTTTTATTTTGGGCTTTTCTTGAAATTTGAGCATATTCTGGCGTTAAAGAGCAATTCATCATATTCAATTTAGTCGCTAATACGAGTAATACATCTAAATGCATTGATTTTATCAACTAGAAACGAGATTTGTATTGATTTGTGAATAAGAATCATATTTACAGTTACCTTTAAAATATGAAAAAAGACATTGTTAAAGTTGCTTGGAAGGTTCAAATCCACACCAACAACATCGTTGGAAAATCTGGCTAGAATTCTTCCAATAGGCGCAACATCAAAGAATTGCATTGGTAATCTCATAACAATATTCATTAATATAATGTGTAATTTTGATGCAGCATTCGTAGTTACCTTTAGCCCAGGTGGTATTAGCAGCGAATATATATAAATCTAAAATAATATATACTCATTAATGTCTACTCAGTTGTCGATTTAATTAGCCTAAGAAATATTTTAAAATGTAGAGACTATATGAAAAGAAAAAAACGGTCAAGTGCAAGTCGGGCTTGCGCAATTAGTGTTCTGTGCGGTGATTGATTTTAAAATAAGTTAATTAGCACTCCGACATGTACTCGTATATATCTTAAGATCCAATATGTATTTTCACGTTTTTTCTTAGTTAATAATGTATAATAGTTATAGCATCTTAGCTACCTAATAGCCAATAAATCAGTCTTACTCAATCTAGAATCTAGTAATAAGAGTGTAAAACAAATATTTACTACCTAAATATTTGTTTAATTATAAACGAATAAAATAAAAAAATTTCCAAATTTTTAGATCAGTAGTTTTCGAGATAGGAATTGAACGGGGTTTATTGGCTATTTTTTTTTCAAAATACTACAAAGAAAATTTGAACTAGTGTTTTTCACAAGCTTTCATTTTACACCCCACTCGATGACCTAGTAATTTTTTTTTTCACTTCTGATTTCACTCCCGAAAATTAACCCCGTAAGTCAAAGTGTAACTTTCAAATCCACACGGCTCTGATTAGCCCAACAATTCCTATATTTGTGCCAAATTTTAACTGTTCTATGTCAAACAGTTTCAGAAAAAATCGGGTGTGACAGACGGACAGACGGACACCGAAGTGATCCCATAGGTGTTCCGTACGGAACACTAAAAAATAATGATATAAGAACCCATATCCCTGTTTTTTTTTAGTGTTTCGTACGGAACACTTATAAGATCACTCCGGTGTCTGTCTGTCCGTCTGTCTGTCTGTCCGTCTGTCACACCCGATTTTCTCCGAAACTATTTGTCATAGACAGTTGAAATTTGATAATAATATAGGAATTGATGGCCTCATTAGAGCCATATAGTTTTTAAAGTTAAATTTTGACTTAAGGAGTTAGTTTTGGGGGGTGAAATCAGAAGTGAAAAAAAAATGTGTCAAATGAAAGCTTGTGAAAACATGAGTAAAATATATATATATATATATATATATATATATATATATATATAATGTAATACTTGCGCGGACTTTTCTTTATATTATTTTTAAAAAATCGCGAAAAATCGCTGTCCACCCGTCTTATCTCGAAAAGTACTTATCAAAAAATTTTGAAAAAATTCTGGAATATTCTCCACGGGGTGTAGATTGAACGAAAATTATCACGAGTGCATTACCTGTAATAATTTATCTGGTATATAAAAAAACAGAAATTTCAAGGTCCTCAATTTTCAGTAAAGATGGGAAATAAACTTTGTTGAAAACTCATTTGAGGTGTGTTTTGTGAAGTCACTGATCATTTTATACCTCTGTAACAAAATTTTTTATTTTAAAAGCAATCAACGTACGGAAAACTAATTGCGCAAGTTCAACTTGCACTTGACCGGTTATTCTGAGCTAATAATGTACAATAGTTATAGCATCTTAGCTACCTTATAGCCAATAACCCAATCTAGAATCTAGTAATAAAAGTGGAAAACAAATATTTACTACCTCTAAATATTTGTTTAATTATAAACGAATAAAATAAAATTTTTTCCAAATTTTTATATCAGGAGTTTTCGAGATAGGAATTGAACAGGGTTTATTGGCCATTTTTTTCAAAATAATACAAAGAAAATTTGAACTAGTGTTTTCACAAGCTTTCATTTTACACCCCCACTCGATGATCTAGTATTTTTTTTTTCACTTCCGATTTCACCCCCGAAAACTAACCCCTTAAGTCAAAGTTTAACTTTCAAATCTACACGGCTCTGATTAGCCCAACAATTCCTATACTTGTGCCAAATTTTAACTGTTCTATGTCAAACAGTTTCAGAAAAAATCGGGTGTGTCAGACGGACACCGAAGTGATCCCATAGGTGTTCCGTACGGAACACTAAAAAATGATGATATAAGAACCCATATCCCTAGTTTTTTTTTTGATTTGAAATGATTTTAAATTGGAACAAAACGGCTGAATGGGTTTCCATCCGGTTAACCTAGTGTGAGTTTTATTGCATTAACATATAGACCATTATTTATTTGTTTGTGGAAGAAGACATTTTCCTTTTTAAAAAAATAAATAGAAAGAGAAAATTGTTTCTATAAGATTAAAAAATAACAGTATCTGCAGAATAAAGTATTTATTTGGTAAAAATTTGTATGTGTGTGGATATACAGAATAAAAATAGCGTTATAAAAGTATATACACATAAATCCGTGTGTTAAGAATAATATAATATACAAGCTGTATTATTTAAAAGATATGTGTTTAGTTTATTTCATTTCTTCAAATCACACTGGATGTTATTTTTCCAATATTTTCGATTTAGGCTAAACATTTGTCACTATTGTTACTATTGATTGAAACTCAAGCCGTGGAACTTAAAACATTTAAATGACCAGATGACTTATTTTTACCATCTCAAATAAAAATACAAACATATATAGGAGTAAATAATAGTCTATATGTTAATAAAATAAAACTCACACCAGGTTAACCGGATGGAACCTCATTCAACCCGTTTCATGGAAAATTTAAATACCTAAAATCGTTATATTATCATTTTGTCTTATACAGTCTTTACATTTTTAAATAACCGGTCAAGTGCAAGTTGAACTTGCGCAATTAGTGTTCCGTACGTTGATTGCTTTTAAAATAAAAAATGTTGTAACGGAAGTATAAAATGATCAGTGATTTCACAAAACGCACCCCAAATGAGTTTTCAACAAAGTTTATTTCCAATCTTTACTGAAAATTGATGACCTTGAAATTTCTGTTTTTTTTATATACCAAATAAATTATTACAGGTAATGCACTCATGATAATTTTCGTTCAATCTACACCCCGTGGAGAATATTCCAGAATTTTTTCAAAATTTTTTGAAGGGTACTTTTCGAGATAAGGGGGGTGGACAGCGATTTTTCGCGATTTTTTAAAAATAATACAAAGAAAAGTGCGCGCAAGTATTACATTATATATATATTTTTTACTCGTGTTTTCACAAGTTTTCATTTGATACCACACTCGATTACCTAGTAAAATTTTTTTTTTTCACTTCCGATTTCACTCCCTAAAACTAACCCCTAAAGTCAAAATTTAACTTTCAAAACTACATGGCTCTGATGAGGCCATCAGTTCCTATATTATTACCAAATTTCAACTTTCTATGACAAATAGTTTCGGAGAAAATCGGGTGTGACAGACGGACAGACAGACAGACGGACAGACATACACCGAAGTGATCTTATAAGTGTTCCGTATGGAACATTAATAATTATAGAGATTGTTTAAAAACTGGCAAAACGTGACTTGACAATGGTAAAAAATTCACTAACCCTAAATAGATCTGTTAGCTCACGTCTCTTCCATAGGCTCAAAAAGTTATAGAATTTTTTAATCCAACAAGGGTGGAATATAACGTATAACTATAAACAGTTATATTTTTTATGTTGGGTGTGTCATATCTAATTGTTAATCTGTATCTAATGTGTTTAATAAATTTTTAACTATAAAATTTTTAATTACTGAGGAGGAACAGTTTGTTGTTTCTTTTGATTTATACAAATAATAAAATATCACATATGATTACTCAAATAAGTATCTATAGGGTGTTTTTTATAGAGGTATAGAACTTTGAAATGGAATAAAACAAAGATGAATTTTTTAAATTGACATGAAATTTACTTTATTCGAAAGATAATCTTCTGGCATTATAATTTAAATATGACTTCTGGCATATGACCGCCACGGCTGGCTCGGACGTAGTCTAATCTGGAGGTCCAATTTTCGATGACTTTTTCCAACATTTGTGGCCGTATATCGGCAATAACGCGGCGAATGTTGTCCTCCAAGTGGTCAATCGTTTCGGGCTTATCGGCGTAGACTAGCGACTTCACATATCCCCACAGAAAATAGTCTAGCGGCGTTAAATCGCACGATCTTGGAGGCCAATTCACGGGTCCGAAACGTGAAACTTTGCGGTTACCAAACGTTTCCTTCAATAAATCAATTGTGGCACGAGCTGTGTGACATGTTGCGCCGTCTTGTTGAAACCACAGCTCCTGCACATCATGATTGCTCAATTGCTGAACGAAAAAGTCAGTAATCATGGCTCTATAGCGGTCACCATTGACTGTAACGTTCTGACCAGCATCATTTTTAAAGAAGTACGGACCAATGATTCCACCAGGCCATAAAGCACACCAAACAGTCAGTTTTTCTGGATGTAACGGTGTCTCAACATACACTTGAGAATTATCATCACTCCAAATACGGCAGTTTTGTTTATTGACGTATCCATTCAAACAAAAGTGAGCTTCATCGCTAAACAAAATTCGCTTATGAAAATATGGATCAACGGCAATCTTGTTTTGGGCCCATTCACCGAATCTACGCCTTGCTAGGTGATCGTGTGGCTTCAATTGTTGCACGAGTTGGATTTTGTAAGCACGCAAACCAAGATCTTTCCGCAAAATCTTCCATAAAGTGGATGGACACATATCCAATTCCTGTGCACGATGGCGGATAGACTGATTCGGGTCTTCTTCTGTACGCACTGTACGACGTCTCTGTGGATGCGTATTATCATTTAGAGTAAACGTGGTGCGAAAACGTTCCATAGTTAATCGAATTAATTGCTCTGATGGACGATTATGTTGACCGTAAAATGAACGTAGTGCGCGATACGTACGAGGCTGGTTTGAAAAGTCCGTGCAAAAATAAAAACTACTTACGTGTTTGGGGTAAACCTTTTTTATTTTTCGACATAGTCTCCTTTTAGGCTTATACACTTCGTCCAACGATGTTCTAGTTTGTTGATCCCTTCCGAATAATAGGATTTGTCCAAGTCTGCAAAATATCCATTAGTGTCTGCAATCACCTCCTCGTTTGAATAAAATCTTTGTCCCGCCAGCCATTTCTTCAAATTGGAGAACAAATAGTAGTCCGAGGGAGCCAAGTCTGGAGGATAGGGGGGATGTGAAACGAGTTGGAATCCTATTTCCATTAATTTTGCGACCACAACTGCTGAGGTGTGTGCTGGTGCGTTGTCGTGATGGAAAAGGACTTTTTTGTGGGCCAATCGCGGGCGTTTTTCTTGCAGCTCGGTTTTCAAACCGTCCAATGACGATGAATAATATTCACCTGTAATAGTTTTACCCTTTTCCAGATAGTCGATGAGGATTATCCCTGGCGAATCCCAAAAGACAGTCGCCATAACCTTTCCGGCCGAAGGTCTCAGGAGTATAGTAATGTATCCATGTTTCATCCACAGTGACGAAACGACGCTTAAAGTCCTCCGGATTCTTCTGGAACAGCTGCAAACCATCCTTGCAACATTTCACACGATTCCGTTTTTGGTCAAGCGTGAGCAATCGCGGCCCCCATCTTGCGGATAGCTTTCTCATGTCCAAATGTTTATGCAAAATATTATGTACCCGTTCAGTCGAGATGCCCACAGCACTAGCAATCTCACGCACCTTAACTCTTCTGTCATCCATCACCATATCATGGATTTGATCAATGATTTCTGGAGTCATAACCTCCACAGGCCGTCCAGAACGTTCAGCGTCACTTGTGCCCATATGGCCAGTCCGAAAATTTTGAAACCACTTATAAACTGTTCTAATCGAAGGTGCAAAGTCACCATAATGTTTATCAAGCTTCTCTTTAGTCTCCTGAGGCGTTTTGCCTTTCATAAAGTAATGTTTAATCACCACACGAAATTCTTTTTCGTCCATTTCTTGAAAATCACTCGACTTCCTTGATTCACACGAATGCCAAACACAAAGAAATAGACCAATATGGCTGAAACTTGGTGTGCGTTCATTCAAGAGATGCTACTAACTAAAGATGACCTCGATACGAGCCGGTGGTGCCATCTCTCGGACTTTGCACGGACTTTACAAACCAGCCTCGTATTTCGAACAGAACCATGATTTTCAAAATAAATTTGCACAATTTGGAAGCGTTGTTCAGGCGTCAGTCTATTCATGTTGAAATGCCAAACCAAACTAAACATAAATCACTTGACAGCTGACAAAATGGCCGCCAGTTAAAAAAGTGTTGCCAACTTAAAGTTTTATACCTCTATAAAAAAACACCCTTTATAAGTAGTTGCTAAGTCAGACAGTGATGGCGATGATTTAAGATTAGAATTATAGACTTATATGAGTGTTACGTGTTATTATCGAGGGCTGCTGTTTATTAATATTTTTTTACAATTATATTCACTACAGAGACATACCAGTTTAAATATAATATAATTTCTAATTTAAAGTACTAGTGATCAAACTAATAACACTAGTTTACAAGGTTTTTGTTCATGAAATAAAACATATATGTTTTGTTTATTTTAAGAGTCCTCAACTTAGAAAAAATATTTAAAAATATTCAGGTTGTCAAACTTTTAAGATATTTAATTAGAAATATTTTCCAAAAAAACATTTAAAGTACGAATAAACAATTAAAAATGAAAAGTTTTAGCTCTTTTTTTGTAAATATGTACTTGTATCTGTATCTCTTACAAAAGACCAACAGTAGTCTCCTAGCATGTTCTGGTCCCAAAAACACTGATAATTTTGCTCAAATAATTTTAGATCCTGATGAAACTGCTCGCTCATACTTCCAAGTTTTTCCGGAAAAAAATCCAGATGGCAATTCAAAAAATGAGTTTTGAGAGACACACCCATCAGTTCCTAATTCTACAATAAATTTGCAACGATCTCTTCATAATTGTTATTTTTTCTATTACCTAAAAAATCTCGAACGACAAGTTTGAAGGAATTCCAGGTAGCCTTTTTAACGTCCATCAAATGGCTCTCAAATGTTTTATCATCCAAAATTTTCCTGATTTGAGGACCTATAAATATTCCTTCTTTTAGTTTAGCCACAGAAAGATTCGTGAATACACCGCATAAATAAAGAAACGCTAGCTCTGTCTTATTCAAAGCTTTGACAAAATTTTTCATTAAGCCTAACTTAATGTGAAGCGGTGGTAATATTTTTAATGTTCATTTTACCTGGAAAATATTCGGTTTTAATCAGCCAACATTTTTTTTTATAGTGATCCTTCTTTGCCCTCGAGTCCCATAAGCACAAGAAGCAACAATACTTTGTGTAGCCGCCTTGCAAATCCAAAAGCATACCGATGACTTTTAGGTCACCACAGATATACCAATTGTGACATTTATATTTGATCCATTTAATTAATATGGATATTGTTTCATAGGTTTCTTTATAATTCACTTGATGACCTATTGGGATAGAAGGCTTTTTATTTCCTTTGTGCAAAAGAAGAGCTTTGAAGCTTATCTTCGATGAATCTATAAAAATACGCCATTCTTCTGGATGGTTGTTTAATTTCTTCGAACAGTCCATTAACATCATGCCAATAACAAAATTCATTTTCTTTTGTAAAAAACAGCATAGGTCTTACTCCTGGAGCGATAAATACTAACTCTTGTGTCAGGCTCAAGCAACTTCCACTGCTGCAACTTCGAGGCAAGTAATTCACTTTTAGACTTAGAAAACTGCAAATCTCTTATAAGATCGTTGAGTTCAGAGTGAGTTATTAAATGTGGACTGTCCTCATCGCCGACAAAGTTATCCGAGCTGGACTGCGAACTGTCACTACTCTGGTGCAGTAGAATACTGCTCAATGTAGCTGTGACGTTTCGGGTTTGGTCACTTCTACTGGGTGGTGTAGGAACTGACAAATTCTTTGAATGAGGCACAGGCTTAGACACTGATGGAACATCTGCATATTCTATTTTTATCTTTGTTTTTCGAGTTGAAACCGAAAACCAAGTAAAAGTAATAGTCGGTTGCGTTGTTAGTTGGCTCTCTCTCCAGATCATTGTTTACCAAAGTTCAAAGATCTGTTTTCATCCGAATATCAGTAGTTGAGGACCAGTCTGCAGTTTGTGCAAACCACATGAGGAACCCAGTATTTATCTTGATGTGACACCGGAAATCCAAAATAATGTAAATAGGCGTTTTGCAGTGACTTTTTTTTTTTTTTTATGGGTCTAGCACACGTGCTACAGGGAAATCCCTAAAGCGCTACAGGAGCGACACGTGTGCGGAGAAAGCGATTCACGTTGTTCTTGAATCGCTGTAGATTGTACTCGATGGGAAACACAGTCCTGGGTAAACCATTCCAAAGGTATGATGTTCTCCATATAAAAGACTGCTTGAAAAGCGTTGTACGAGGAGTAACAAGCTGAACCTCATACGGATGTGAAGCATTAGCGCGACGTGTACTTCTAATATGCACCGCTCTGGGAGGAATTAAACTGGCCACATCTTTCGAACACTTTCCATGAAAGTACTTGTAGAATAGGCTCAAGTCGCCAACCGTTCTTCGATGTTCCAGCGAATCAAGGCCGTCGGTCAGTTCCGGGTGTCCAATCAGACGAACAGCTCTTCTCTGGATAGAATCCAACAAATGCAGTGTATGTTTGGGAGCGGAGCTCCAAACATGGGAGCAGTATTCCATAGTTGGTCGAATTTGAGCTTTGTAAAGAATTAACAGTTGTTGTGGAGTGTAAAGCTTTCTGGTTCGAAACAATATTCCCAACTTTTGAGAAGCTCTTCTTGCTATGCCTGCAACATGTTCATGCCAGGACATATTTGCTCCCAAATTAACGCCTAACAGATTGAGTGACGATGTTAGAGGGATGGAGTGCCCCGACATAACTATGTCGGGTTCTGCAACGTTAACTTTTTTAGAAAAAACTGCTGCCTGGGTTTTTGTAGCGTTAAATTCCACTTGGTTATGTCACCCCAAGATAGAATTTCTTCCAGGTCTTTGTTAAGTTGAATGACTTCCTGCTGTCTGCGGATATTCGTCTGAGTAGTCGATGTCCGAGCGTTCAAAGTGAATGAAGAGATAAGTGTACTGTCATCTGCAAAGCTGTAGATTGGATTTTCGGTCTTTTCCAGCAGATCGTTAATATAAATGAGGAAGAGAGTAGGAGACAGTATGGAACCTTGGGGCACACCGGCGTTGATAGTGAAGGTGTTAGAAAGAAATCCGTCAACCGCCACTCGTAAAGAACGCTCTCTGAGGAAACATGAGAGCCACAAACAGAACTTTTCAGACATACCACAAGAACGTAGCTTAGCCAACAGCCCATCGTGCCAAACACGGTCAAATGCCTTGGATATGTCAAGAGCAACCGCTCGAGATTCTCCAAAGTGTTCAATTGCGTTGTTCCAAACATGTGTTACATAAGTCAGAAGATCTCCTGTTGATCTATTTTTACGAAAGCCATATTGGTGATCACTAATAATGTTGAATCCTTCAAGATATTTTAGAAGATGCTGATTGATAGCCTTTTCCATGACTTTCGATATTATTGAGAGTAGTGCGATTGGTAGTTATTTTGGCAAGGTCTTCTTGCCTTTTTTTAGGTATCGGCTGAACTGTGGCACATTTCCAGCAGGAAGGAAATATTCCCTCTCTGTAGGATAGGTTGAAAAGTCTACAGAAAACTGGTGTTAGTTCCCTCGCACAGTTCTTGAGAACTATGGCAGGTATTCCGTCAGCGCCTGAAGCCTTTTTGGTGTCTAGCTTCATCAAAATACGTTTTATGGTACGCTGTCTGAAGACAATATCGGGCATCCTTGACTGCACTATGGGAATAGTAGGTGGTGTATTTCCTTGGAAATCGACAGTAGAATGTGAAGCAAAGAGTTTCAGCCAACAAGTTCGCTTTCTCAACAGGTGTCGTTGCAATAGAATTATCTGGCCGTGTGAGTGGCGGTATGGTGGATTTGGTGAAATTCTGACCAACTGCCTTAGCGACTGACCAAAAGGACCTGGAATTGCCAGGACAAGCGAGAAGTTTGTTTCTAATCCGTTGAATGTGTACCTCCTTGGTTTCGTCGATAATTTCTTTGCATCTGTTCCTGGCACGAACAAAGATGTTACGATTTATGGTGTTAGGATCTTCACGCCACTGTCGGTATGCAAGATGTTTAGAAGCAACAGCTTCTTTGCATTTTAGATCAAATCAAGGCTTGCTGTTGGAAGGGCATTTCTTCGAAAAAGGGATGTAAGCATCCATACCGGCCAAAATAACATCGGAAACCTCCCTGGCGCAGTCAGATGGGTCGTCGGATCGAAAACAAACGTCCAACCAAGGGAAAGTTCGAAAATATTCCATGAGATCTTCCCATTTAGCAGATTTGTAGTGCCAAATCTTGCGCGGTTTGGGCGCCTCTCTGTCACTGATTGGTAGAATACTCGATGTCGAAAGTAGTTTATGGTCGGAAGAACCTAACGGTGGATTTACGCTGACCGTGTAAATCTCCGGATTGGTGGTTAAAAACAGATCAAGAAGACTGGCGAACTCTCCGTCTCGATCAGGGATCCGTGTTGGTTCATCTTATAGGATAGTCTCGATTTAACTGAACAGTTTTGCCACAAACGTAGCAATAACGGTTTGGATTAATTTTTACACATTCTAGACGACATTTTAGAATAATCTTTCGTATTTATTTCACTTCGGTATTTAAAGAATCAAACAAACAAATCATTACCACTACTGCGGGTAGATGAGAAACAGAAACGGTTTAAACTAAGAATTATGACATGCTAGCGGAAAACAAAAATACTTTATTAACTAATCTACTTAGCTTATTTAAAAAGTATACGTTTCGTTCGATGAACAAAAATAAGTATTTTTTTTGTAAGCTAGTGTAATTTTAGGTATAATGAAATAGCCTGTCAATATAATATTTTTGTTTGTATTCTGTAGCAAAATTAAAAACTTTCCTGTAGATTTTCGAGTTCGAATTTATAGTACTACTGGATATTTGGATTAAGAGTTAAATAATGAATTAGTAAATTAAAAAAGGGATATAGCGATAAGGAAAATCAAAATAAAAACAAAACCTTACCAACTCTATTTTAAGCAGTTTCAGAAGGGTAAGCTTAGTACAAAAACTCAATAAAAGCCTTTATATCGTTCAACTTTCGTTTGAGTAACCATATTTTCATAACTAAAACACATATATCTTAAATAGAAAATCATAGAAGGAGGAACTGAATTAATATTTACAGTTTTCTTTTATATTTGATATCATCCTCAATAATGACCTAAACAACTGTTTCATGCGATAATTTTCAGATGATAAGTTGCGTCTAATAACATTTTGTTTTTGGATTATTCTGCGGGCACAGATTCTTGCAGATAGAATAAGGCTTGGCAATAGCTTGGATAAAATCATGTTTAACCTGGATATGGATAAAATAATTAATGAAATTAAAACAGCAAATTAAGGATATCGAATGGAGAATGAAGCAATTAAAATGGTTGGTTATACCGATGATGCTGTGTTTGTCTCGGAGTACGCAATACGCAAGACGAAAAACTTTTAACATCGATATCTTATTGCAAAAGGCAGTGCATTTTATGATATTATAGTACAATATACACTGATGAGCAAAAAAATCGACTCAAATTATTTGGCTTTATTTAACACTGATCTTAGAATTTAGTGTTCATATATTTTTACCGATTTTAGTAACATTTGAAAGCCCAGTCTATTCTCTTTCTAATGATACCAGATTCTATAGCATATCTCATGCTTTTTACTGATTAAAATGACTAAAAGGGCAAACAAGAAGAACAAGGATTGAAAATAGGGGTAAGAGAAAGGAAAAATTAAACAAATTTTAAGTTTAAATCTAGCTGCCCTTATTACTGCTTACAACCAGTTTTTTATGGAGAGGGCGAGCTTTTTCACCACTGTCTGTGGGATTCTTCCGCCATCGCAACCTTTAAGTCCCTTAGCGATACAGGGGCTGGATTTCTGGCTCGAATACTTCTTTTGAGCTCATCCCACATATGCTCGATTCGATTGAAGTCAGGACTCCGCGCAGGCCAGTCTAATGTGGGTATTCCCACTTCCGAAAAATAATCCCGCACCGGTCTAGCAGGATATGGTCTGTTCCTGCAGGATCTCCTCGATGTAGCGGTGAACAGTTAATCCATCACTACGAATCTCATTAGTCACGAAAACCAAATCAGTTTTCGCATCCAGTGAGATAACTCGCCACACCATGACAGAACCCCCTCCGTAGGCGACCGTTTTAGTAATGCAGCACTGCGCATGGCGCTCCCGAGGCCTCCTATAGACTCGCCTTCTTCCATTATTGCCATGTAGGCACATTCGGAACTCGACGGAAAATAAAACAGAGCGCCATTGCTCTAAGCTCCAGTCGACATGTTCTCGGGCAAATCTGAGTCGCGCTTGTCAATGGGCTGCTGTCAATTTGGGACCGTTAGCTGATCTCTTTGGAGTTAGGTTAGCTTGTTTAAGTTTTTCCAATGACTGCCAGCCCGACTACAAACTTGTCGGAGCTCCTGTTAGACCTAAATGCCAGTCAAGTGACGATTTCTTAGAATTGTGTTAACAACGAAGTGGTCATCTCACTCCGAGGGACACTTCTTCCTGGTCTCCGTGTAAAGGCGCTAGTCTCTTGGTAACGTCTGTACACTCTGGAAACAGCTGACTGGTTCAGATGCAGTTGCACAGCGACTACACCATGGCTATATCCTTCTTGCCATAGGGCAATGACTTGTGCCGTTTCTTGCGGGGGGTGGTATCCATTTTCCTATGACGTAATTAGTGAGCAGGTATAGCAGAGATGTTGACTGTTCAAGTTCCGATAAAAAAATGATAGAAAAATGCAGTTTCATGTTTGTTTGTATGGATGAATAGCGCGCAACGAATACCTTGCTGAGCAACCAAAAACTGTTTTACAGAGTAAAACCGTTTTAATCAGTAAAACTTTTTGCAAATCCAAACGTTTTTGGTATTATTGAAAAGAGTAGAAAACCGCTTTGTAATGATACCAAAAATAATCACACTGTTTGACAATTAAATTCCAGAATCGGTGTTAAATGAAGCAAAATCGTTCGAGTCGATTTTTTTTTTGCTTACCAGTGTATATAACAACCAAGTAATGACGTATAAATACCTTGGAGTGAATATTGCCATCAACAAAAACATAAAAGAAAGTCTGAAGGAACAGAACATGGCAACAAAATATAACGTGTCAAGCCAATAATGATATATGCAGGAGAGGATAAGAAGTAGCTTTTATTGTCAGTCAAAATGAAAATAAAGTATTTATGTGTATATATATATATATATATATATATATATATATATATATATATATATATATACATATATATGAGGGGGGTTAGAAGCAAAGGGGTGCAAGTGGCATTACTTAAGTTTGAGAAAACCATTTTCAAAGCACGTGACTCTTTAACAAAAAAACCATTGTTAGGGTACACCAGTCTAGTAGAGAGAATGGGTCTGTCCGTCTGCCAGGAATTAGATATTGAGTAAAAAAAAAACCTTTTAAAGCACATAACTTAATTCACAAAATTTTTCACTTATACGTTGTTAGACTTGGGACATCTTTTTAAATGAGTGAGTTCGCTGAATATAGCCTAAACAAATGTTCAATCATATAGGACAGGGGTGCTCAAACTTGACCTGCTGGCGATCTACCTCAATATTGTTAAACTACGATCGATCGACTCTGAGAGGCTGCAAGTAAGTGTGATGCAGCATTGTCGTCTAGGTAGGGTGCATCGTGGCATAGATATTAGTTTTCCGCACAATATGCATTTTTTTAGTCAAGGCAAGTATAGGTCTGCTCTAAAATGTCAATGAAAAAACTCATAATTATCCAAAATTGCGAGTTTATTGGTTCTTACAAAACAAACGAGTTCTTGTGTCTAAACTTAACTAAAGAGTGACTTTGGATGTTGAAGCGTGGCACTGCATGTCCTCAGCATACTTTTTATAAGATGGTACGTAATTACCGAGTGCTAATCGCAAGCATGATGACATATGTTCGTCAGTTAGTCGATTGCGATATATATCTTCATTTCAGAAAATGCAGACTCGCACAAGTAAGTTGACCCAAACATTGCCGTCAGTTGAAGGGCGATTTGCCTTAGATTCGGATATTTATCTTCAGATATCAAACACCAGAATTTTGTATCAGATGCTGTAGCTTTGAGATGTATATCTGATATAATCTGCACTAACTCATTTTCAACAGAAACATGAGTCCATGTTAAACTGACTTGCTATTTCAGTAGATAATTCCTCAATGTTTTTACACGAAAAAGGATAACTCATACATGATGCGATATTTGCCAATTTACTGAAATCATAAAAACGTATTTCGAATTGGCCCAAAATATTTGATAATTCTGCCTCATAAATATCATAATTCAACTGAGGAATCCTTGCTTTCAAAGACGGACAATTTTTTAGATCCTTTCTTTTCAGTTGATCTATCATAAGTTGCAATTTACTTTTGAATGCGTTTATTGCGCTAATCATCTCAATAATAGTTTTTCCTTTACCTTGAAGCTCCAAATTAATGGTGTTTAAATGCATTGTGATGTCTGTCAAAAATGCCAAATCAGTCAGCCATTTTCCGTTTTTTTTTCAGCATCTGAGTGTCATCACCTCTTTCGTCCAGAAAAGCTGTTATTTCGGGCAATAATTCTTGAAACCTTTCTAGGAATTTTCCGCAGCTCAACCACCTGACGTCCGTGTGAAGAACTAAATCGGTGTGTTCAGCTGACTCACTATCTTCCAACTGCAATTTAAAGAGCCGTCGTTGCAAGCTACGTGCACGGATAGAATTCACAATTTTTATTGCAATGCCCATAACCTCCTCCATGTTTAGAACTTTTGAACACAAAACTTGTTGATGTATAAGGAAGGGAAATCATCATTAGCTCGACACAATGCCACAAAAACCGTTTTTCGTTTCCAGTCATTGCTGGTGCTCCATCGGTTGTAATGCACACTAATTTATATATTGGTAGCTTGTAGTTTGTTACAAAATTGAAGAAAACGTCATATATATCTTCGCCACGGGTTTTTCCTTTCAGAGGAATCATTGTCAAAAACTCTTCCTTAGCCGACATGTCATTGAATACCATTCGAATAAAAATACACAGCTGGGCAGTGTCTGTCATATCGGTGGATTCGTCGAACTGTAAAGAAAAGTATGTACATTCCATGATATCATGTTTTAGTTTATCTGCCATGTCCTGACTCATGACTTCAACACGCCTTGTGACAGTCGGAGGAGATAACTGAAGTTCTCTAATAGCAGACATAATCTCTGTTTTATTTTTAAAATCTCCAAATAAAGTCTCACCCGCTTCAATAAATGCTTCCTTCACAACCAATCCATCATCAAATGGTTTCTTGTGTTTCGCCAATATATGAGATATTTTAAATGACGCGATCGTTGCAGCTTTTGATTGTTTGGCTGGTCTTGTGAACATGGTTTGTTCTTTTTTCAAACAAGTTATCAAATCACGTACTTTTCGTTTTCTTAATTCACTCTGTGACGGAAAATCCTTTTCATAGTTTTTATGAACCGTTTTATGATGCCTCTCTAAATTCCCACGCTTAGGTATTGCAACTGACGCACGGCAAATGAGACAAATGCACTTATCCTTTACCATACAAAAAAAAAATTCTTCCTCCCAATCGTTATTAAAATGATAAGTTTTACTTTTCTTCGCCGCACTCATTATGGACTATTTATTAATAAACTTTGTATCGCTGTATCGCCTTCAAGTTACAACTCAGACTGACTCCTATTCCTGCAGGCGAAACATTTATATCGGCGCGAACGAAGTCTCGAATGTTCCCGTCAAACACGCCGCCCGAAGTTTCTAGAAAAATCGGCGGGAATCAAAAACGCGGATTTTCTTTGACAAGTATCGCGCGTTCCTTTGATAAAGCCGCCTTTTGTCGCTAGCAGGGGGTTATTACGATAAAAGAAAGTGATGAGGGGGTTATTCTGGCCTAATTGTGGATCGAATAAATTTTAGTAGTTTATTCATTACATTTTGTTTTAGTTACCTAAAACAAAATCTGTGAATAGTTCTATATCGGAATTTTTTTCTCGAGATCGACTCAAAAAGCACTCGCGATCGACTTGTCGATCGCGATCGACCGTTTGAGCACCCCTGATATAGGAAATGTATGGTTATGGAACCTTATTCATTATATCGCATCGTCGTCTAACCCCCGCTAACGATCTTATTTATATTATTGTTATTGTATTTATATTTTATTATTGATGCGATACGCGCATCCTAGAACATTCCTAAATCGCTACAAGGTCGGCGCGTGCTCGAAATAAACGATTCAAATAGATACACAGTATACTTGGTGGAAAGATAGCCCAAGTAGTTCATTTTCAGGGGATGAAGTTCTCCATATGAAGGAGATAATACGGGGAGTGACAAGCTTAACCATACGGTTATGAAGTATTAATGCTATATGTATTCCTAGGAAAATTTAAAAAATGCAGAATATTTTTGGGAGCAGTAACCCAAATATGGAAGCAGTATTCTATCGATGATAGAATTTGAGCGTAGTGTATTATAAAAGCTACGGATTGGAAGTAAACAACAACAAAATAAAAATAATGATCACAGGTAGAACGATTGATAATCAACTTCAACATCTACTAGGGTATGAAATTGTAGTTCCTGTGAATACCTTGGGTCTCTAATTACCAATACCGGACAGTGTCACTCAGAAATATGTAGGAGACTCTCAATTGCTCGCTCTGCAACAACGAAATTTGTGAAAATGTGGAAAGACTCGAGGATCTCGCGATCGACTAAGTGAAGGCTCGCAAGAACGCTTATATTTCGGATTGCAACATATACATTAGAAACATGGACGATAAAGAAAGCTGACAGAAATAAAATTGCTGCATTTGAAATCTTAGTGTATCGTCAAATTCTCAGGATATCGTGGTTGGAACATCGAACTAACCGGTTTATTTTCCAAGAACTAAAAATTGCTAAAATACAACTCCCTTATAAACCAAACATACATGAGGTACTTTGGCCACCTCAGCAGAAGACATGAGCTGGAATCACTGGTCATACAGGGAAAGGTTGAAGGCAAGCGCTGCAGGGGTAGATCACCTTCACGTTGGGTGGATCAGATGAAACAGTTAACCCGAAGTCATTGCATGAAGCATTACAGCCTGCACAGAACCGAGAACAGTGACAGATGATAGTTCAATCCATTTATTGAGCACAAGGTCACCATATCCTCTCAAGGGTGAAAGGACAGGACGATATTAATAAAAGCTGTTTTGCAGTATACAGATTTCTAGTACACATAATATTCTGATATTTTCAGAAGCTTTCTTTGATATTCAACCAGTTTTGCATGTACAGGGTGGGTCAACGATAGAGTATAGTTCATTTTCTCATTTGTTTCGGGAATGACGCAAAAATGTTAAATACAATAGTTTTAGGGAATATTAAGGTGCACAGTTTAAAATTATTTTTGAGTATACAGGGTGCTTCAAAAAAGTGTGGCTGATATAACATATGTTTTTTTAAATGGAACATCCTATTTTCTAATTTATTTTTAAATTCTTTTTTATTAATAATGTTAAATACCTAAACCTAGTAGTTTTTTCTAATATTTCAAATTTTTTAAAAAAAATACTGGTTTTCAGTTTTGTAAAAAATTGCCAGTAGTGTGATTTTTTCTGAAGGTGGAATACTCATAATTGGTACAAGCATTCTATAGAGATGAAAAAAAGACATATGTAAAGAAATTTGAGTTAGATGCTACAGGGTGTTCAAAATAAATTTATGTAATTCGACTATTTTAAATTGAAAAATCTCAAATTTTTTTAAATGGCACACTCTGTATTTTATTATTTTTTGTGATAGATTTTACAAAACTCTCCAACTTTTATTAAGTATGTCATATACCTATTTCTAATAGTTTTCGATTTATTTTGAATTTTTCAATTTTTACCCTTGTTTTTAATACACTTACGCTAGTGTGAAAACAAACAAATAGTTAATAATAATTTTAATATAGTTTAACTTATCTTATCTTCTTCTTCTTCTTCTTCTTCTTCTTCTTCTTCCTACGTTAGGATCATGTCCTGTGTTCACTTCAAAGGTTTCCCAGAAACAATTGCGATGATGAAGACCAGCTCTCATACCATCTTATTGGTGGTCTTCCAAGCGGTCGAGGTGTGTTTGGTCGCTTCTCTTTTGCAACCTTAGCCAACCGGTCATTTGGCATTCTGTCCACATGGTCTCTCCATTCTCTTCTCCTATTCCTTGCCGATCTCACCACATCCTGTATTTCACACATTTCTCTTATTTCTTCACATCTCTTCCGGTCAAATAAGGTATGTCCTGTTATCGATCTAAGTGTTCGCATTTCTGTTGTTCTTAGGAGTCGTTTTGTTATTGTGTTCTCCGCTCTGGTTTCTATCGCGTACGTCATGATCGGTCTTACGCATGTTTTGTATATTCTTACTTTGCTCCTGGTGCTCATATATTTGTTTCTCCAAATTATATCTCTTAAGTATTCTGATATTAATGATGCCATTGTTGTTTGAGTTTTTACTTCCTCCTTAAGGTTCCTGGTACTTGTTATGTTTGCCCCTAGATATCTGAAGGACATCACTTGTTCTACACTCTGATCATAAATCGCGAGTTTGTATCTTTTCGGTTCTTTAGATATTGTAAGGGATTTTGTTTTCTTTACAGATATTTGCATATTAAACACTTTTGCTGTTTGTTGGAACTTATGTAGGAGTCTCTGTAAGTTATCTTCGTCTTCTGATACTGCATCATCGGCGTAGCATATTATTTTTATTTCTTTGTCTCCCAATCGATATCCTCTCCAGTTTTCTTTACTTCGTTTATTATTTGATCCACTATGATGTTAAATAAGGCTTAGGCTATCTCCTTGTCTGATTCCGGTTGTCATAGGTATTTTATTGCTTAATTTATTTACCACTCTTACATATGTGTGGTTGTTGATGTTCAACTCTTCGATAGTTTTTTATTATATTCGGGTGAATTCCCCTTTTTTGTAGTAGGGTTATGACATCAGTTAACCGTACCCTATCGAATGCCTGGGTAAGATCAATGAAACACATACAGGCTATCTTATTAAACTCTATGGCTTTTTCGGTAATTTGGCGGATTATAAATATGGCGTCTATAGTAGACCTGTTCTTTCTGAACCCTTGCTGTTCTTCACTGATTCCGGTTGACATTATTTCTTCTGCTAAAATTTTAGTGAACAATTTTAGTACCGCACTCATTAAGCTGATACCTCGATAGTTTTTTGGATCTGTCCTCTCTCCTTTTTTGAAAATTGGTATCAAGATGCTTTCTTTCCATTCGGATAGTATAATCTTGGTTGTGAGTATTTTGTTAAAGAAAATCTGTAATTCTTCTAGTAATTTATCACCTCCATATTTGATCATTTCGTTCTTAATTTCGTCCATGCCCGTTTCGTTTTGCTATATTTTCCTTCACTTTCCTCAGCATAAAGGGCGTTATTGTCCTGTACGGATCCCGTATCCTATTTTTTCATATCTACTGGTGTTGTAGGGAGATTCACATAAATACAATCTTTAAAGAAGCCCTGAATGAATCCATCCCTACCGATCCATTTTTGTGGGTAACGATCGTTTAAAACTTCCCGGTGGTAATGAGCAGGAGCTCCGGATAAAAAATTTGGATCGACCTTTATTGCTCCATTCATGCTGGTACGAAAGTTTTACTCGTCGTTCAAAATCACGGTCTTGAAGTTCTTGGTGTAGTTCCATATGAAAGGGACGATACTTGTATTTTCTCATGGTGCGATTAGCCGTAGATTGGGATGTGTCAGATAAGTCAGCTCTCAAACCTGGGGATTATCTTCAGCTTGAAGTAAAATCTCCATTTCTTATTTCTCATTGGTAGCATTCTGGTTTACTACTTTCCGTTTCGTATACTCAACGCTACCACTACCATCAAACCGCTCCATTAAGCACTGAAAAGATTTTCTAGATGGTATACGTCTATTAGGTACTTGCTCTGGAAATCCTTACTGCCAAAAGACAATTTTTTCCCTCCTCGCCCACTCTATAAACCATAAAAATTAATTCATTTTTAAACAAATCCATAACTATTACCTTTATACGTCACTTACTACAACAAATTAAACTATTTTTACTTGCTTAATAGGTATGTCCAAATTTGTCTTGGCAACTATGATATTATAGCGTATTAAGTGTGTGTGTATTAAAAACAAGAGTAAAAATTGAAAACTTCAAAATAAATGGAAGACTATTAGAAATAGATATATGACATACTTAATAAAATTTGGAGGGTTTTGTAAAATCTATCAGAAAAAATAAGAATATACAGGGTGTGCCAAAATTTGAGATTTTTCAATTTAAAATAGTCGAAATGCATAAATTTATTTTGAACACCCTGTAGCATCTAACTCAAATTTCTTTACACGTACGCTCGTACCAATTATGAGTATTCCACCTTCAGAAACAATGGCGCCACTGAAACTAGTATTTTTTAAAAAAAAACTTGAAATATTAGAAAAACTGCTAGGTTTAGGTATATAACATTATTAATAAAAGAGTTATAAAATTTTACGCAGAATTTAAAAGTAAATTAGAAAATAGGATGATCCATTTAAAAAAAACATATGATATGTCGGCAACATTTTCTGAAGTACCCTGTATACTGTATATATTTTAAACTGTGCACCTTAACATTCTCTAAAATTATTGTATTTAACATTTTTTCGTCATTCCCGAAACAAAAGAAATAATGAACTTTACTCTATCGTTAACTCACCCTGTACAACTGAAGTTCCAGCGTTCACGGCAAATAAAAAAATAAGTGTGCTGTTATGAGCATTTCCATTTTGTTATTTTCGAGCAGATGGATAACGTAAAAGAAAAAGATACTACTAATCAAAAAGAATTTCCATTTCCAAAGAATGATCTATGAGAAAATTCGAAAATCTTTGAGCCATACCGTAAGAGCGTAACTTATCCAATAGTACGTCATTCCTGTCAAATAATCAGTATCACATATATCAAATGTGATCCCACGAGACTGTTCAGAATATTCAATTGCGGTGCTCCATAAATGTGTGGCATAGGTTAGAAGATCTTTTGTTAATCTTTACTTAAGAAAACCATAGGTGGTTACTAAAATGTCCTTTATACAACCTTCACTATTCCTGAAAGCAATTCAACTGGCCGATAATTGTTTCGCACGGTTTTTTGACATCTTTTAGATGTCGATTAAGTTAGAGCGCATTTCCAACAGAACCAAAGTATTTCTTTCCTGTAGAATAAGTTGGAAAGCTTACAAATATATAAGCAATCGTTGACGAAATATTTTTTTAGTCAGTACTATCACCAGGCAAAAATAATTTCTTAATAAACACTCTGTATCCTTCTAAAAAAGTCTTATAAAATTCAACTTTTAGCATTCATTCGGAACGCTGTTATAATTCCCTTTTACATTTTATAAATTAACTTTTTACCTTCTTTGGTTGAATCAAATCGATGAATTGATTTAGAATGACGCTTTAGATAGAAAACACAATAGAAACCTTTTTAAAAAGTCGTCTAAAACATTAACTATTGACTTTGTAAATTGAGCTTTACCGAGGAAGATCAAAAATATCATAATCCAAGAGAATGTTGTATATATATATATATATATATATATATATATATATATATATATATATATATATATATATATATATATATAAATAGCAAATGCCTCTCCGTCCCTATAGATGTAGGTAATACGAACCTGAAAAACAGAAATTTTTTTTTATAGGGGTTTTTATTTATGAACAATCTCCACCCTCTAGGTCATCGATTTTTAATTTATTGCATTGCCAGTGTTCTAAACTTCTAGAACTTAATGCCACAAGGTCTTTTTTTCAGAAACGGTTTCGCCCCTATGTTTGTCGATTGACAAAAAAGAATATCCAAGAATCGAATATCAATCGAAAATCCGTGTCCAAAGTCATGAACTCATTTGCTCAAAAAGCTGTATCACTCAGAACTAAAATACCTTACTTCCGTTTTTCACTCAAATAATTTTCAGTATCAAAACATAAACGCTCCATTCAAAACCGTACATCTATACAAGTGTCACCGAGGATTAAAAGTCAAGCAGATCAGTCTTTTGGGCTTGTAGTCCTTCCATACCTTAAGAATGTCCTATCGCATTTCGAAAATTCTTCGAAAAGATGAAATAACAACACGATTCTCTACGTACCCAAAACTCTCACAGCATCTTGGATCTGTTAAAAATAAGATTCTCCTTGAGCATCTATGAGGCTACAGTATCAAATGTAATTGTGGTAAAACCTATATAGACGAAACGAGTAGAAACATATATACTAGAATTAAAGAACATCAAAATGTCTATAACATTTCCACTTCAGCACTTGCAGAACACCATATTCTCTTGGACCAATCAAAGATCATTGCAACAAATTCCTTTTTTTATTTTAAGAAAATTTGAGAGTCGATAGAGATACCTAAACATTTCCACGACCTTAATTATGACACTGGACTTTACCCTCCACCAATCTGGCAACAAAACATTCATGAATTCGTGCCCTTCCCCAACCCCCGCTAAACAAAAAGGCGTGTGCAAGGGAAATTAAATCAGTTTCGTGGTACATTCTTAGAAAGTTAGTTTTCGGAACAAGTTTTGAAGAAGCGGCAGGATGATCGGCAATACGTTTGCATCACTTATTTAAGCGACACATGAGAAATCCAGAAGAATTATCCCTTGAAGCTCTGTGGAAGTTACCTATCAAAATTATGAAAATATTATAACTAAATGGTTGTAACAGAACTTTTACCAACCTGTCTATTTTTTCTTATGTCGTCATATACTATGTTTTATGTAGGGACACTGTTGATTTATTTTGTCATCTATAACTCGTATATAATTTTTTCAAATAAATATAAAGTAAACTATACCTACCTTTCACTATATTTATATAATATGACAATGTGGTAAAAAATTGAAAAAATCTGGAAGTATCGCATAATAACGAAGACAATCAAACTCCAACTCGTTAGTGCCCTCATATTTCCCATCAAAATGTATGCAGCCAAAACCTGGACTCTAAACAAAAATGACAGAAAAAGAGTCGGAAGTTTCGAGATGTCGATTTATAGACGAGTTCTTCGGATCTCCTGGTTAGGGCACCGGACTAACGCGTCCGTGGTCGAGGAGACGAATGTGAAAACTAGGTTACTCAAACGTGTAAACCAAGCCTACCTCATATATTTTGGTCACATTGCCATGGAGAAATCGGTTGTCAAAGAAAAAGTTATCGGCAGAAGATCAAGAGACAAATCTCCTACAAGATGGATAGACCGACTGCAGCCCCTTGTTGGAAAAACTCTACATGAAGCCGGCGAAATGGCCCTGAACCGAGAGTTCTGGAAGTATCCAGTGCGAAGAACCAGCTTATGAGTAATTACCATGCCCTGTCAAGGGCAATATGACAGAAGAGGAGGACAATGTGGTTTCTTCAAACAGTAAAAATAAAAAAAAATCACTCTTAAAATACGCGAAAAGCAAATGGGGGAAATTTCGAATAAAAATAGTTTTGTCTCACTTCGTTTGCCCAAAATTAGCTATGAATTGCCTTTAAATATCGGCTGATTCAATCAAATATTTTTTTTTATACTTGAACAGCATTTTAAGCGTCGGTTTTATTGTAAGGAAAATTTAGTTGGTCTCTTGTTATTACCTTAACAGAGCGATTTATATAGTAATTAATCCTAAATGCTAGATTACCCAACAATAACGTCATATTAAATAAATTTTAAAACTACGCTAATCGAGACTGGATCACTGCCTTGGTGCAATGAAAAATCGTGATTTTGGAATTAGACTGTGTCAAATTCGAGTGACTTTATGACATGTCGTTTACGGTTTCATGATGTATCTTCACGGATCTTTGCTCTTCGAGATTAAAACATTGACTGAGCTCGAGGAACAAATCAGGTATTTGTGCCTGACCGGGTTCATCGAACTGTGACCCAGTGTTTCCGTCAGTCTATAGGTCTGCTGACACGAAAATTTTCGAAGAAATATGAGATATCGATTTCAATTTTGGTACCCATATAATGCGTTAAGTTGGAATGGTTTAGGACTATATCGCGCAAAAAGGTAGAGGGAGTGGAAGTTAACAAACTTTGTTTATTTTCTATATCAATAAGACAAATTGTCTTTTTTTTTGTTAAAATAATAAATTGAAAATATAATATATTCGAAGATATAAGGGGTTAAAGGGATGGTGGAGAGTGTTAGAGGGATTACTTCGTATATATCGTGTATACGTCCTTTTCAGGATTCTTTTCAGTTATTTTTCCATTATTTTCCATTAATTAAACTCCCACATATAAGGGATTAATGCAGTTGCTTCGTATATATCGCATTATATGTCCTTTTCAGGTTTTTTCAAGTGGATAAATCTAAAAATGGTGTTATTTATCAATTTACAAGTTGTTATATTTTTTCATTATTTTGAATTATAGGGACAGGGGTGTGTGATATATCCTTATAATAATAATAATAAGACATGACTCAGCTGCAAAAGTAGTTCAAGTACTAGCCACAACATATAAATTCATAGAACACACAGATCCCTACTACAAATACACACCAACATCCATACTTGAAAATAAAGATGACTCTCTCTGGGACATCAGTATCCATACAGATAAAATAGTCTCCGCCAATAGACCCGATGTTACTTTTCAGTACAAAAAAGAAAAAGTCACCTATCTAATTAACATAGCTGTCCCTAACGACAGAAACATCCAAACAAAATACATAAAAAAAATCTCCAAATACACAGATCATGCAACAGAAATAAAAAGGCTACGGTAACAAGAAAAAGTCAACATTGTCTCCCTCATCATGTCAGCCACAGGCCTTACACCAATAACATTGACACCACACTTAGTACAATTAGGACTTATTATAAAGATACACAGAAACATTCAGAAGTTAGTGATTTTGAAAACATGTAACATTGTCAGGTCATTCCTTAATGCACAGTGGTAATAGCGTTTGTGCTGCCTTGGCATGGGCCCCTCAGCCAAACATGGAACCATATTGACCAAATGTGAGAAAGAAGAACTTTTTTGTGATAGTAATAATAATAATGCTTTATTGTCCAACAGAAATAATCCAGTTACAGGACAAAATTCGAAAAAACAAAGGAACAAATTTATGACAACTTTTTGCTTAAAATACAAACAAAAGTGTTTACAACGTATATCAGAGCAATTACAATCATTGTATAATAGAGATATGTTTACATAGTAGAATTTTTAAATAAAATAAAACTACTGAGAGCAAACCCAACCAATATCTTTTTAAGTTTGCCAAATAAAAAAACTTACTAAAGCAACTAAACTTTGACTTTATCGACATTTGCAAGTCTATCCCGGGGTCAAGAAATTTGCGCTAGACTTCTCTAAAATAGTTGATAATCTGTCAAAATGAATATCACAGTCGTTAGATATATTGTCAAAGTTATGACACATGGTATTAAGTGGTAAGTTAAATAAGACATTAGTTCTTAAGAGATTACAGTAAAACGCATAATGTCTGAGAGAATATTGTTGAGGCACAAGAAAATCAACCTTATCCAGCAATTGGGGGCAATCAATAAAATTACTAATAACTTATACAAAAAAGTCAAACCACTGTTCACCCTTCCTAATTGTAACAACTGAATGTCAAATAGATGTAGTAATGTTGACTGGTCTATGCCTCTGCGCAGATATTGGCCATCCAGTTTAAATGCCAAAAATTTTAAAAACCTTTGAACTGCCTCAAAGGCACCGACATGAATCTCAGAGTACAGATTCCAAACAACTGCAGCGTATTCAAGTTTTGAGCGGACCAATGTAAAATATAAAGTTTTTAGGGCAGTTGTATTACTAAATGTGCTACAGTTTCTCACTATGAACCCCAGCATTTTATTAGCTGCAGACACTCTCTATGCAATATGAGAAACAAAATCAAAATTACTATCAAACAGAACTCCAAGATCTCTCATTTCACACACTCTTTCCAAACTACTATTATTTAGTTGATAATCAACGTAAATAGGTTCCAGCTTTCTCGTGTACGAACATACTTTGCATTTATTTACATTTAAATATAACTTATTGTTTTTCGCATCACTCACGAACATTATCAAGCTGGGCTTGCAAGAAAGTACGATCATTACTAGTATTAACAGTGGTATAAATTTTTAAATCATCTGTAAATAGCAGGCTCTCACACTTTAAAGAATAAATACTATGAATAACAGAGGGCCAAGATTGGTACGCCAGACGAAGCAGTGTAAAACTCGGAATCAACCCCATTATAGGATACGTATTGTTTTCTGTTGGTTAAATACGATTTAAAAAGCTCTAGTAGAGAATTACTAAACCCTATAGAATCTAGTTTAGAGAGCAAAGTTGAATGATCGATTCTGTCAAAGGCCTTGGTGATGTCGGTGTTTATAACATCAACCTGTCTTCTGCTGTCAACAGCTTCCGCTATAAATTGACCTATGTTGACCAAATTTGAAGTTGTTGGGCGACACTTCATGAATCCATGTTGAGCAGGTATAATCAATTGACTAACTTCAACTGAAATAGAGTTATACACCGAAATCTCCATTATCAAGGTTATTGAAGTCGAGGAATTTGAAATTTATATTTTCATTTTTACTGATGTAAGGGAGGTGGTTAAAGGAAGTTACTTCGTATATATCGTCTTAAACGTCCTTTTCAGGGTTGTTAGAGTCAAAAAATCTGAAAATTAACTTTTTTATTATTTTCAATTGATGAAGAGATGAAAGGGATTATTGAGGTAGGGGAGAATGTTAGAGGGGTTGCTTCGAATATTATATGTCCATTTCAGGTTTCTTCGACTGGTTGAAGTTGTGTTATTTTTTATTCGTTTCAATTAGGTCAAACAAGTAATGAATTAATAACGCACGGGAAGGTGTTATAGAGGTTGCTTGGTATATAGTGTGTTTTCCAGGGTTCTTTAAATCAAGAAATCTTAAATTTCTATTGTTTTTCATTACTTAGAAATGATGAAACATGTAAGCTGTGAATGGTAGGTTGAGAGGTTTTCTTCATATATAACTTGTTATACGTCATTTCAGAGATTGTGGAGTAGAGAAATCTGAAAATCTGGTTATTTTTTCATTTGATTCAATTTTAACAGAAATAGTATGTAAAAAGAAATGTCAATTTTCAGTTTTCTGTATGTATCTCTGAACTGGTCAGTTTTTTTTTTATGTGATTAATATCTTTCCATTACAGTATCGATTTTAGTTTGGATCATGTTATTTTTACTGTGAAAAGTCAAATTCAGTATATCTTCTAAAAGTACATGTTACAAGGGAAGTACTGGGTAAAAAATTTTACTGACATTTTTCTTAACCAAAGTAACTAGTGATACTTACTAGGACTCTACCGGTGTTAAAATATGTGCGTATAGAGCTAATTTTTTAAGACATCAAGCAATCAATTAAAAGGTTCCGAAAATTAGTAAAGAGCGTACTTCAACTTTATTTTTTCCTCGTAACAAGTGGTTTCGTAATATGAAAATGCGCCGCAATAAAAGAGACTGTCTCTATTTTTACTATATAAAAAACACACACAAATAACTAATAGTGCACTTTTTAAACTGCTGCAAATTCAACAGTGCTTCTATTTACGGAAGTTCTACTGAAATTAAAATATATATAATCCCACCAAATTTTGCCTTAATATAATGTATTTAATATTTAGTTAATAACAACCCAACTGGACTATTTTTTTAGCCGGTAATATTTATATCATTCGAATAGAGTCGAGTCGCCGGCGAAAACAAAAGCAAAAGCGGCATGCCTTGGCGCGCGAAATCGCGAGTAGGCTGTGGCGATGTTCAACCGTTTCGCGACAGATATTCGACTGTTTCAGGCAAGTTGTGAGCCAAACGCCGGCAGAATGCACTTTCCGAGTGTTGAGCTGGTGGCGGCCAGGGAAATCAATAAAACGTCGCCGGCAGTTTAGTCCTCGTATCTGGTTGCGTTTCAGGATAATAATCCAGGAGTAAAAGGACTAAATGTTTTGACCTTTATCAGCATTGCGTCAAATGCACCTTTGAAAATGGTTGTTTTGAATTACTATTTGATTGCATGTTGGGCTTGGAGCTACAGAGTTAAACAAAAATTGTCAAGTGTTCATATAGTACTAGCATGTACCTATGGATTACCAGGTGTACAAGTATGAAATGCGGATTTTAGACAACAGATGGTGCACCAATGCAGTTTGTGCTATAAAGATTTGACACTGCGCCATTTTGTTGTTTCTTGAACAAGTGTCAGACGCGCACGAGTGATAAATTGGAAAACTGTGTGCATAGTGTTGTGTTGTTGTGTTCAGTATGTCGAAATTTATACCGAATAAAGAGCATTTGCGGACAGCAATAATTTTTTGTTTTCATTTGAAGAAAACTGCTGTTGAATCATACCGATTACTTCGAGAAGCTTATGGTGAACATACTTCATCGCAAGATACGTATGAACGATGGTTTCGGCGTTTCAAAAGTGGTGACTTCGATGTTGCAGATAACGAACGTGGAAAACCGCCAAAAAAATACGAAGATGTGGAATTGCAAGCATTGTTGGACGAAGATGATTCGCAAATACAAAAACAACTCGCCGAGCAATTGGGCGTTAGTTAACAAGCTGTTTCCAATCGGCTATGAGAAATGGGAAAGATTCAGAAGACCGGTAGATGGGTAGCACATGAGTTGAACGACAGGCAAATGAAAAAGCGCAAAAACACGTGTGACATTTTGCTCGCTCGGTACAAAAGAAAGTCGTTTTTGCATCGTATAGTTACAGGGGATGAAAAGTGAATTTATTTTGAGAGTCCCAACCGAAGAGGCAACACAAAGTCATTTTGCTTCATGACAATGCTCCATCACATACGGCAAAACCAGTTCGCGACACGTTGGAAGCACTCAGCTGGGAAGTTCTACCCCATGCGGCTTACTCACTAGACTTGGCTCCTTCCGATTACCACTTGTTTGCATGGATGAGTCACGCACTTGCTGAGCAGCGCTTTGGTTCGTACGAAGATGTGAAAAAATGGCTCGATGAATGGTTCGCATATGAGTTGAACGACAGGCAAATGGAAAAGCGCAAAAACACGTGTGACATTTTGCTCGTTCGGTTCAAAAGGAAGTCGTTTTTGCATCGTATAGTTACAGGGGATGAAAAGTGGATTTATTTTGAGAATCCCAAGCGAAGAGGCAACACAAAGTCATTTTTCTTCATGACAGTGCTCCATCACATACGGCAAAACCAGTTCGCGACACGTTGGAAGCACTCAGCTGGGAAGTTCTACCCCATGCAGCTTACTCACCAGACTTGGCTCCTTCCGATTACCACTTGTTTGCATCGATGGGTCACGCACTTGCTGAGCAGCGCTTTGGTTCTTACGAAGATGTGAAAAAATGGCTCGATGAATGGTTCGCAGCAAAAGGGGAAGATTTTTACTGTCGTGGTATTCAGAAATTGCCCGAAAGATGGGAAAAATGTATAACAAGCGATGGAGCATACTTTGAATAAAGCACTTTTTATCATTCTTCCGAATTTAACATGTTTTTTTTAGAAAAAAATCCTGGTAAAACAACTATTTTCTGATGCCTAAATCAATATCAAAATAAATTGAGATACACGACAGCTAAAACAAAGGAGGAGGAATCTTTTTCTTTGGTTGAAAGTTTTAACTAAAAAGTTGTGATTGGTTAAAACTTTAAACTTAAATATGCAGTGGGTAAATGAATAACTCCTAGAAAGTCCTCCAAAATCCATAAACTGAGAAAGAATGGACTTAACATTGACGGTGAAAAGTTAAATCACCTCTGTTTCGCCGATAACATTGTCTTAATAACAGACAAAATACAAGAAGCACAAACTATGCTATACATGCTTCAGGAAGGGTTGGTCCAAAAATCAATCTATCCAAGACCCAGTTTATGAAAAATCTTGTATTGAGCGACAGTATAAAACTGAATAACGTAGAGGTCGAGCAAGTGCACCAACATATATACCTGCGACATGAAATCAGCATAGGACGTGATAACCAAATACATGAAATTCAGCGGAGAATAGGTCTCTCCTGGGCTGCATATGGCAAACTGGCTTATGTATTCAAATCTAACCTTCCTATGTGTTTAAAAAGAAAAGAATTTGACGTATATATTATCACCGTCCTTACATACGGAGCCCATGTTCTCACAATGACGAAGAAAAATATCAATAAAATATATGTAATGCGAAAGATGGAGAGGTCAACGTTAAGCGTTACTCTTAGAAAGCACATCCCAAATCACATTATCAGGAAGAGAACAGGGGTACAAGACGCAGTCAAATTCATTCTACACCTGAAATGGAACCGGGCTGGGTATGTTGCTAGGTTTAAGGATGGACGATGGACAAAGAGAATTATAGAGTGGCGACCAAGAGTCGAAGCCTATCGGAGTATAGGTAGACCACCAAGTTGGTGGACTGATGATTTGAAAAGAGTGGGTGGAAATTGGGTACAAGCGGTCCAGAACAGAAAAAGGTGGCCTTTCGTCCAGCGGTGGATAGTATAAGCTGTCGATGATGATGATGATGAAACGTATAAAACTGTGGGGAAGTACCCCTTGCAGTACAAGAGGTTCTTAACAATGGACAACTGGGGGATTATCATTTCTCAACAAACAACATGACATTCAAACGCTTCATGTATATTTTATCAGCTTTAAGCGAAGATTATAACCATAGCTATCTCGAAAAATATTAGTACCCAATAGACCTCAATGCCATCTGATGCGAAATTGCCGTAATTTTGAATCCAAAAGCAAAACTTACTGACTGAAAAAGAAAGATACCATACTACTTCCCCATAGTTAAATAGGGTTCTATCATAGACTGAAGAATTATGTTATATCGACTGGTTGCCTTTCAGGAGAACAAACCCGGAATAAGAGGACTAAATATTTTGACTTCTATTTTTTCGTTTTACTAATTTAATTGGCAGCCATGGTTGTTAAACATTGATAAAGTAATTTTGCACTATATCACTTATTAATTAAAAAACCGAACTTGCGCAATAAGTGTTCCGTACGGTACCAACCTTCAAACGATACGTGTCAAAAATTTCATGACATTTCGATGATTAGTTTACAAGTTACAGTGGTTTTAGTGGCGCTACAACAAACAAAGAAAAAAAAATCGAGTTTCGTGTGTTAATGTTTTTTGATAGGAACAAATACCGTTCGAGCAAAGCTATGGCTTGATAAGTATTACAGGGACTTTGGCCCTGGAAAATCACTCATCATTACACCATAAAGATATCAAAAGAACATGTTGGTCATATATTGCATGAACATTTGGGCATGAGAAAGCTCTGTTCGAATGGGTTTGCTCACAACAACGTGTTGATGTTTTTCAGCTTTGTTTGGACCTGTCTAAGTGCAATGAGAAGCATTTTTTCTTGCGATATGTGACAATGGATGAAACATAGATCCACCACTACATACCGGAATCAAATCGGCAGTCACGTGAGTGGACAGCAACCGGTGAAAGCCGCGCGAAGTGACCAAAGACGTAACAGTCGGCTGGGAAGGTTTTGGCCTCTGTATTTTGGGATACGCATGGAATAATTTTCATCGACTATGGTGAGAAGGGAAAAACCAACAATAGCGTATATTACATAATGTTATTGCTACGTTTGAAGGCAGAAATCGCAAAGAAACGGCCTCAAATTAACAAGAAAAAAGTGCTCTTTCAATACTTATGTTGGCAAAATTGTATGAATTGTTCGAATTGCTCCCTCATTCACCGTATTCTCCAGATTTGGCCCCAGCGATTATTATCCATTCGCTTACCTCAAAAAATGGTCGCAGAATAGATATTTGACGCCCATGAAGAAGTTATCGCCGAAACTGAGGCCTATTTTGAAGGCAAGGACAAATCCTTCTACAAGAAAGGTATAGAAATGTTAGAAAAGCGTTGTACTAATTGTATCGCTTTTGACGAAGACTATTATTCACTGTTTATTCACAATATCTGACCTATTTTCAATCCTACGAACACTTCTCACCAACTTATTTTAATGTATGCTAGGCAGTCTATTTAACGAGGAAGGGATTCTATTGGAAGCTGGTAGTTAGCTTGGGAAAGAGCCATCTACATTACGTGTATGAATTGGATTGTTGAGGAGTCATATCTTAGATGCGTTTGTTCGGCTTTAATCCTGGAAAATAAGCTGGCCTCAAAAATAGTTGACTATGGTTCAGTGTACGAAGGGATTGTATCTGTGCTATGATGAACCGATAGACGCTGCTTTTCAAGAGTGTATTACCTGCGGAATTTGTGATACTTTCGAGAACTGTATGACCTCAGTCATATACAGAGCGTCAGTCGAGGAAAACGGAACAAATCTCTATAGATAGTAGTCTCCCAATTCACGTCTTTACACGACAATATTCCTGAGATATCAAACAATTTCGACTAGTTTCTTCTCAAGTCATCATATATTTAGATTGCATGACCTTAACACAAGCTAAATAAAATCTTCTCAGTACTTTCAAAAATAAATCTAAGTAAAATCGCTCGTTTGAACAATGTCTTAACAAACCTAAAGGAGTATAGTTTTTGTATAAATCCAACTTAACAACTCTTTACATTTTAATATTGAGAGTTACGTAAAAGGCTACCAGTTAGCTTCTTGTAAAATGTCTAGAATGTTTTAAATTATTAGGAACCACCAATATGTATGTAAAACGCCAGGACCAACACTTTATATTTTACGGTCTATTGGAAACGTCCACAGTCCAATCTATAACTTTGTTAATGACAGCAAGCTTGTTTCTTCATTTATCTTAAACGATAGAATACCAGTTGCCAATATAAATATTCGCAAATACCACACAAAGCAACACCAAAATAAGCAAATGGAAACGGAGACAAGAATAGAAAATCTACAGCAGGGGTGCTCAAACGGTAGATCGCGATCGACAAGTCGATCGCGAGTGCTTTTTAAGTCGATCTCGAGAAAAAAAATTCCGATATAGAGCTATTCACAGATTTTGTTTTAGGTAACTAAAACAAAATGTAATGAATAAACTACTAAAATTTATTCGATCCACAATTAGGCCAGAATAACCCCCTCATCACTTTCTTATATCGTAATAACCCCCTGCTAGCGGCAAAAGGCGGCTTTATCAAAGGAACGCGCGGTACTTGTCAAAGAAAAGCCGCGTTTTTGATTTCTGCCGATTTTTCTAGAAACTTCGGGCGGCGTGTTTGACGGGAACATTCGAGACTTCATTCGCACCGATATAAATGTTGCGCCTGCAGGAATAGAAGTCAGTCTGAGTTGTAACTTGAAGGCGATATATCGATACAAAGTTTATTAATAAATATTCCAAAATGAGTGCGGCGAAGAAAAGTAAAACTTATCATTTTAATAACGATTGGGAGGAAGAATTTTTCTTTTGTATGGTAAAGGATAAGTGCATTTGTCTCATTTGCCGTGTGTCAGTTTCAATACCTAAGCGTGGGAACTTAGAGAGGCATCATAAAACGGTTCACAAAAACTATGAAAAGGATTTTCCGACACAGAGTGAATTAAAAAAACGAAAAGTACGTGATTTGATAACTTGTTTGAAAAAAGAACAAACCATGTTCACAAGACCAGCCAAACAATCAAAAGCTGCAACGATCGCGTCATTTAAAATATCTCATATATTGGCGAAACACAAGAAACCATTTGATGATGGATTGGTTGTGAAGGACGCATTTATTGAAGCGGGTGAGACTTTATTTGGAGATATTAAAAATAAAACAGAGATTATGTCTGCTATTAGAGAACTTCAGTTATCTCGTCCGACTGTCACAAGGCGTGTTGAAGTCATGAGTCAGGACATGGCAGATAAACTAAAACATGATATCATGGAATGTACATACTTTTCTTTACAGTTGGACGAATCCACCGATATGACAGACACTGCCCAGCTGTGTAATTTTATTCGAATGGTATTCAATGACATGTCGGCTAAGGAAGAGTTTTTAACAATGATTCCTTTGAAAGGAAAGACCCGTGGCGAAGATATATATGACGTTTTCTTCAATTTTGTAACAAACTACAAGCTACCAATATATAAACTAGTGTGCATTACAACCGATGGAGCACCAGCAATGACTGGAAACGAAAACGGTTTTATGGCATTGTGTCGAGCTAATGATGATTTCCCTTCATTTTTCTCCTTCCATTGCATTATACATCAACAAGTTTTGTGTTCAAAAGTTCTAAACATGGAGGAGATTATGGGCATTGCAATAAAAATTGTGAATTCTATCCGTGCACGTAGCTTGCAACGACGACTCTTTAAATTGCAGTTGGAAGATAGTGAGTCAGCTGAACACACTGATTTAGTTCTTCACACGGACGTCAGGTGGTTGAGTCGCGGAAAATTCCTAGAAAGGTTTCAAGAATTATTGCCCGAAATAACAGCTTTTCTGGACGAAAGAGGTGACACTCAGATGCTGAAAAACGGAAAATGGCTGACTGATTTCGCATTTTTGACAGACATCACAATGCATTTAAACACCATTAATTTGGAGCTTCAAGGTAAAGGAAAAACAATTATTGAGATGATTAGCGCAATAAACGCATTCAAAAGTAAATTGCAACTGATGATAGATCAACTGAAAAGAAAGGATCTGAAAAATTTTCCGTCTTTGAAAGCAAGGATTCCTCAGTTGAATTATGATATTTATGAGGCAGAATTATCAAATATTTTGGGCCAATTCGAAATACGTTTTTTATGATTTCAGTAAATTGGCAAATATCGCATCATTTATGAGTTATCCTTTTTCGTGTAAAAACATTGAGGAATTAGCTACTGAAATAGCAAGTCAGTTTAACATGGACTCATGTTCTGTTGAAAATGAGTTATTGCAGATTATATCAGATATACATCTCAAAGCCACATCATCTGATACAAAATTCTGGTGTCTTATATCTGAAGATAAATATCCGAATCTAAGGCAAATCGCCCTTCAACTGACGGCAATGTTTGGGTCAACTTACTTGTGCGAGTCTGCATTTTCTGAAATGAAGATAATTAAGTCAAAATATCGCAATCGACTAACTGACGAACATATGTCATCATGCTTGCGATTAGCACTCGGTAATTACGTACCATCTTATGAAAAGTATGCTGAGGACATGCAGTGCCACGCTTCAACATCCAAAGTCACTCTTTAGTTAAGTTTAGACACTAGAAGTCGTTTGTTTTGTAAGAACCAATAAACTCGCAATTTTGAATAATTATGAGTTTTTTCATTGACATTTTAGAGCAGACCTACACTTACCTTGACTAAAAAAATGCATATTGTGCGGAAAACTAATATCTATGCCACGATACACCCTACCTAGACGACAATCCTGCATCACACTTACTTGCAGCCTCATAGAGTCGATCGATCGTAGTCTAACAATATTGAGGTAGATCGCCAGTAGTTCAAGTTTGAGCACCCCTGATCTACAGGAAGAATCAACAAGAGACCTGTACCAGAAAAGACTGAAAGAAAAAATCAAAATAAGTCAATGATAACATACATGACGGCTAGTTAAAAATAAAAACAAATTTATTAGAAGCCGTATATGAGGCATTAGGGAATAAAACTATCTATAAAAATAAAAAAATGGAGAACAAGAACACCATGGTTCAGTGGAGAAATCAAAGAGAAATTCCGGGAAAAAAAAAAGAAAGCTATCTAGAGTACAGGTCGATCAGAACAGTCCATCAGGACCAAAGATATAAAAGAATTCGAACAGAAATACACGAATTAGTAAGTAGGACAAATACGGAATACTTGGAGAGATACACAAAAAAATTAGAATCATACTTTTATGGTCAACAAAAACAAATATGGAGATTCATACGAGGCTGGTTTGAAAAGTCCGTGCAAAGTCCGAGAGATGGCACCACCGGCGCGTATCGAGGTCATGTTTAGTTAGTAGCATCTCTTGAATGAACGCACACCAAGTTTCAGCCATATTGGTCTATTTCTTTGTGTTTGGCATTCGTGTGAATCAAGGAAGTCGAGTGATTTTCAAGAAATGGACGAAAAAGAATTTTTAAAGAGAAGCTTGATAAACATTATGGTGACTCTGCACCTTCGATTAGAACAGTTTATAAGTGGTTTCAAAATCTTCGGACTGGCCATATGGGCACAAGTGACGCTGAACGTTCTGGACGGCCTGTGGAGGTTACGACTCCAGAAATCATTGATCAAATCCATGATATGGTGATGGATGACAGAAGAGTTAAGGTGCGTGAGATTGCTAGTGCTGTGGGCATCTCGACTGAACGGGTACATAATATTTTGCATAAACATTTGGACATGAGAAAGCTATCCGCAAGATGGGTGCCGCGATTGCTCACGCTTGACCAAAAACGGAATCGTGTGAAGTGTTGCAAGGATGGTTTGCAGCTGTTCCAGAAGAATCCGGAGGACTTTAAGCGTCGTTTCGTCACTGTGGATGAAACATGGATACATTACTATACTCCTGAGACCAAACAACAATCTAAACAATGGGTTACCAAGGGAGAATCTGCACCAAAAAAGGCGAAGACCGTTCCTTCGGCCGGAAAGGTTATGGCGACTATCTTTTGGGATTCGCAAGGGATAATCCTCATCGACTATCTGGAAAAGGGTAAAACTATTACAGGTGAATATTATTCATCGTTATTGGACCGTTTGAAAACCGAGCTGCAAGAAAAACGCGCGCGATTGGCCCACAAGAAAGTCCTTTTCCATCACGACAACGCACCAGCACACATCTCAGCAGTTGTGGTCGCAAAATTAATGGAAATAGGATTCCAACTCGTTTCACATCTCCCCTATTCTCCAGACTTGGCTCCCTCGGACTACTATTTGTTCCTCAATTTGAAGAAATGGCTGGCGGGACAAAGATTTTATTCAAACGAGGAGGTGATTGCAGACACTAATGGATATATAAGGGATCAACAAACTAGAACATCGTTGGACGAAGTGTATAAGCCTAAAAGGAGACTATGTCGAAAAATAAAAAAGGTTTACCCCAAACACATAAGTAGTTTTTATTTTTGCACGGACTTTTCAAACCAGCCTCGTAAGATAGCAGAGAACTGAGATGAAAGAATTAATAGAATATATAGTACACACGTGAAGAAAGGAATGTGGGAAACATATTTTTCACAATTATATAAAAGGACACACTGCCACAAACACCAGATATAACGATAAACGAAGAAATATATATATATATATAATATATATATATATATATATATATATATATATGTATATATATATATATATATATATATATATATATATATATATATATATGTATATATATATATATATATATATATATATATATATATATATATATATATATATATATATATATATATATATATATATATATATATATATATATTGGAAGGAGTAATAGAAGCACCGGAAAAATTAAAAAACCATAAATCTTCCGACCAAGACCAAATGGCCAATGAACTATTAAAATAAGGAATACGCTCTGGTTAAGCAACTCCAAACACTACACTACAGGGGATTATAAGATCGAATAGAATCCCAGAAAAATAGAGAATAGCGACATATATATAGGGAGAAAAAGAAGCTTCAAATAACTATAGAGGCATAAATCTACTAAACATACACTCAAAATTAATAAGATTATTACAACAAAAATAAACGGGAGAATAGAACCGGAAGAAGAATAGCAAGAATTCAGAAGTATTCAAGTATTCATTGTGAGACAGGTAAAATAATGCCTGATAAACTTAAAAAAAAACTTTCGACATTGTACAAATAGAAGACGTTATTCATATATTATTTATTAGGAACATCCAATTAATCAAAACTATCAGAAATACATATAAAGTCAATAAAGTAGTCGCAAGATTAGCAAAAGGAATGACAGAACCAATAAACTATGAATCTGGCATCAGGCAGGAGGGCTCTTTAAGTCATCTTCTATTTAATGTTGTTATGGATGAAAATTATTAAGGATGTCAAAAGAAAGCAAGAATATAGAATAGGTAACAGAGAACTTAAAATTATATGTTATGCCGATGACGTGATAATAATGGCTGAGACCGAGAACGATCTGCAAAGGCTGTTATACGAATTCTGTATAGCAGCAAAACAATATAATATGTCAATCTCAACTGAAAAAATCAAGACAATAGTAATAGCTAAAGAGCCGATCAGGTGCAAGTTGATGGTAAAAGATAAACCAATAGAACAGGTGATAGAGGTCGATTACCTGGACATCAAACTATCTAGTATCGGAAAAATCGAGAAAAAAGTTAAACATTAAGTCAACAAGGCTAATAGGATAACGGGATGCCTTAATGACACCATATTTAGAAATAAATTCCGCTCCGCTGAGACCAAAACAAGAATATATAAGAGCGTAATACGACCAGTAATGACTTACACATCTGAAACAAGACCGGAGAATACTTAGGAGATGTGCAAACAAGACACTGAGGGATAGAGAAACACATAAGACGCACATGTAATATAGAAAATATCAACCAGTGGATAAGAGGAAAAAAAGGGGAATAGGATCAACACATAGGAAGAATGGAAAACAACAGGACAGTACCGATAGCGAGAGACAAGTCGCCTAATGGAAGAAGATCGACGGGACGTCCAAGAAAGAGACAACGATATATATAGATCAGAGAACAAAGAAAACAGGCAATAGTGCCTAAGTTTAAGTCAGAAGAATAAGAGGCAAATAGCAGGAACGCGTACAGCTTAACAAAGACCTGGAAAAAACTCTGTTTTGGGGTACAGTGACCAAATAGAGTTTATTGCTACTAAACCCCAGGTAGGATACTTTCCTAAAAAAGTTAACATTAGAGAACCCACATAGTTATGTATGTTAGGATACTATTCCGTAAGCATCGTCACTCATATGAGCTGTATTTACTAAGATATTATCCTAGTGGAATTATATATCTTTCCTAAGCTTATGCCCACGGATTATAAACTGTTGCTCAGACCGTACTCGACATGTTTTATTGGAGCTTCATAGGGGATAGTCACCCTTCTAGTGTCCCAAAAACCGCAGTAAAAACCTTGTTTTAGAGTCTTTTTTGTCTCGGAGATATTACTCAGTACTGTTCCTTACTAATAACAAGTCCGCAAAAATAAAGAGGATTTGTTAAATTTCCAATTTATCGCCTTTCCACGGTATACATACATTTTAGACGTGGCTCGGCGAGGTCGTTGGCCCTACCTTCGAAATGTTGGCAAGACAATCTGAAGTGATCTGCATTAGGGTGATTTATCGATAAAGTTTTGGGTGCCTATTGGAATAATATCGTTGAATACACGATAATAAATAAAATATCGTCTATGGATAATGTGGGATAAAGTAATTTTTCGAGTTTATCGATTATAAATATGACGCTTTTACGGAACATTATATTGGAAAATGGCGGTTCTACAACCTATAACAATTTATTACCCTTATTTTTTTTCATATAGTAGTTAAAAAATATGTTTCTTCTTTGGTTCTCATGTACATTGCTGCGTTTTGAAGCACGGAAACTACTAGTCCTTCAGGTCGAGGACGACGCAGACACTCTGATCGGTAAACTAGCTTGAAAGGAAACTGCCACAGGATGCAGCGTGACTATCAGCTGCACAGACTGAGACTTAACATGCCTCAATCAAGCTCCGCCACTCTGAAACTTCAAAAAATGCCTACAAACTCTATCCAGTTTAAGAGATGTTTAGCCACTCATTTAATAGGTGTGACTTTATATATGCCATATATGGTAAAGGGAGCTTCCTTGACCCTATATTCGCAGACTATTGCCCGACAAGAAAGATAGCAATATGCATTTGAGTAGGCGACTCCCGGTTGTACTAGTGCGGCGTGCCTTGAGCGTTCCTTTCGAACTTATTTGCAGGTAAATACATTGAAAATATAAACTAAACACATTAAACCAGAATGTTTTTAATTTTTAAAATATGTCTTCAAGGTTGAGGGATGGCTAGGCATATCTCCACCAGCCATAAAGTGGCGAGTGAGCGACTATTGGCTGGTGCTAGTTCCTACAGACCACCATGTTATTATTTATCTATAATATATATAAAATGAAACGTCTCTCTGTCTGTCTGTCCGTTAGTGCGCTTATCACTGGAGAACCACTTATCCGATTTACGTACTTTTTTTTTAAAACATACATATGTTCTCTGGCCAGGTTATAGGCTATATTTTATTACGATAGGTAGCATAAGGAATGAGTAGTGACGTAAAATAGTGAATGAAGTCGGAAAAAAGTTCACCGCTAGCGCGTTTCCTTGCAAAAAACAGCCTAAACCATTAAATATGGAACAATATTATGTAGGAGAGAATATCTATAATCTATAATATATATAAAATGCAATGTCTCTCTGTCTGTCTGTCTGTCTGTCAATTAGTGCGTTTGTCACGCAAAAACCACTTATCTGATTAATGTGTTTTTTTTTAAAAAATTCATACATATATTCTTTGGCCAGATTATATAATAATAATAACCTATATCTATAATATATATATAAGTCTGTCTGTCTGTCCGTTAGTGCGCTTATCCCTCGAGATCTACTTATGCGATTTACGTGATTTTTTAAATTCATACATTTGTTCTCTGACCAGGTTATAGATATATATTTTATTACATCTATAATATATGTAAAATGCAACGTATCTCTGTCTGTTTGTTCGTTTGTGCGCTTATCACTGGAGAACCACTTATCCGATTTACGTGCTTTTTTTTTTAAACATGCTAAACCATTAAATATGGAGCAAAGAATATCTATAATATATATAAAATGCAACGTCTCTCTGTCTGTCTGTCTGTCGGTTAGTGCACTTATCATTGGAGAACCACTTATCCGATTTACGTTCTTTTTTGTTAAAGATACATATGTTCTTTGGCCAGGTTATAGGATATATTTTATTAAGTTAGGTGACATAAGGAATAAGCAGTGACGATAATAGTGAATCAAGTCGGAGAAAAGTTTGCCGCTAGCGCGTTCTCTTGCAATACACTGCATAAAGCATTAAATATGGAACAATATCATGTAGCAAAGAATATAATATATATAAAATGCAACGTCTCTTTCTCTGTGTGTCTGTCCGTTAGTGCGCTTATCACTCGAGAACCCGATTTACATGTTTTTAATTCATACATTTGTTCTCTGGTCAGGTTATCTATATCTTCTAACTAGGATATATATAAAATGCAACGTCTCTCTGTCTGTTTGCCTGTCCGTTAGTGCGCTTATCACTTGAGAACCACTTATCCGATTTACGTGTTTTTATAAATTTTTACATATGTTTTATATAATTCGATATAAACCTAGATAACGGGAGATAAGGTGAGATAATGGGAGATAAGGTGAGATAATGGGAGATAAATATAAATAATGGGAGATAAGGATAAATAAAGGGAGATAAGCAGAGATAAGTCTAGATAATGGGAGTTATGGTGAGATAATGGGAGATAAGGAGAAATAATGGGAGATAAGGAGAAATATTGAGAGATAAGTCGAGATAAGCCTATATAATGGGAGATAAGGTGTGATAATGGGAGGTAAGGAGAAATAATGGGACATAAGGAGAAATAATGGGAGATGAGCAGAGATAAGCCTAGATAATGGAAATTATGTAGAGATATTGGGAGATAAAGAGAAATATTGAGAGATAAGGGGAAATAATGGGAGATATTTTATTACGTTGGGTAACATAAGGAATAAGCAGTGACGATAACGGCGAATCAAGTCCACGCGAGCGGAGCCGCGGGCCCGGCTAGTACAATACTAATAGGTAGATTGAAAGATGTAGGGATGTCATCTCTGATGTTTATTTATGTTTCATAGATTTCCAAAAATCCCTTGATACAGAAAATCATGAGAAAATTATGGAAATACTATAATCGTGTAAAATTGATGACAAAGACTTACAAATAATCAAGTTTGTACTCGAACCGGACTGCCAAAATAAAAGTTGGGAATCACATGTCCAAAGAAAAAAAATAAAGAAAGGCGTACGTCAGGGTTGTATTTTGTCACTCCTGTTAAAGGAAATCTCAATAAAGCACTTTCTGATAAGAAGAATGGAATTACAATTAATGATGTGTGTGTAAATAACCTCCGCTACGCTGATGATTCTAGCGGACAGTGAAGAAGGCCTACAAAGACTCATGAATGGAATGAATATGGAATGAAACTGAATACGAACCAAACAAAAACAATGGTGGTCAGTAAGAATCTTAATACAAACATAAATATTAAAATACATCAACAAATACTTAAAAGAGTAGCAAAAATAAACTTAGGAGCGTAATTAGTGAAAATTGGGACCACTCAATTGAAATACGTTCAAGAATTGAAAAAGCACTAAGCTGCTTTAATAAAATGCGCCGCATGCTCTGTAACTGCCAACTAAACTTAAAAACAAGAACAAGAGTGCTAAGATGCTACGTGTTCTCGGTCATGTTATATGGTATAGAAGCTGCAACAATCACCGAGACAACACAACAAAGAATGAAGTCATTCGAGATGTGGTGCTATCGCCGAATGTTGCTTGTTCCTTGGACAGCGTATACCACAACCGTGGAAATAAAGGGTGTTTTTTTTATAGAGGTATAAAACTTTAAGTTGGCAACACTTTTTTAACTGGCGGCCATTTTTGTCAGCTGTCAAGTGATTTATGTTTAGTTTGGTTTGGCATTTCAACATGAATAGACTGACGCTTGAACAATGCTTCCAAATTGTGCAAATTTATTTTGAAAATCATGGTTCTGTTCGAAATACGTATCGCGCACTACGTCCATTTTAGGGTCAACATAATCGTCATCAGAGCAATTAATTCGATTAACTATGGAACGTTTTCGTTTTACTCTAAATGATAATACGCATCCACAGAGACGTCGTACAGTGCGTACAGAAAAGTCATTGCTGCTGTAAGAGCGTAGCGTAGAGGAAGACCCGAATCAGTCTAGCCGCTATCGTGCACAGGAATTGGATATGTGTCCATCCACTTTATGGAAGATTTTTGCGGAAAGATCTTGGTTTGCGTGCTTACAAAATCCAACTCGTGCAACAATTGAAGCCACACGATCACCAGCAAGGCGTAGATTCGGTGAATGGGCCCAAAACAAGATTGCCGTTGATCCCGATTTTCATAAGCGAATTTTGTTTAGCGATGAAGCTCACTTTTGATTGAATGGATACGTCAATAAACAAAACTGCCGTATTTGGAGTGATGATAATCCTCAAGTGTATGTTGAGACCCCGTTACATCCAGAAAAACAGACTGTTTGGTGTGCTTTATGGGCTGGTGGAATCATTGGTCCGTACTTCTTTAAAAACGATGCTGGTCAGAACGTTACAGTCAATGGTGACCGCTATAGAGCCATGATTACTGACTTTTTCGTTGATTGAATAACCATGATGTGCAGGAGCTGTGGTTTCAACAAGACTGCGCAACATGTCACACAGCTCGTGCCACAATTGATTTATTGAAGGAAACGTTTGGTAACCGCATAGTTTCACGTTTCGGACCCGTGAATTGGCCTCCAAGATCGTGCGATTTAACGCCGCTAGACTATTTTCTGTGGGGATATGTGAAGTCGCTAGTCTACGTCGATAAGCCCGAAAATTGGACCTCCAGATTAGACTACGTCCGAGCCAGCCGTGGCGGTCATATGCCAGAAGTCATATTTAAATTATAATGCCAGAAGATTATCTTTCGAATAAAGTAAATTTCATGTCAATTTAAAAAATTCATCTTTGTTTTATTCCATTTCAAAGTTTCTATACCTCTATAAAAAACACCCTATACTTGATCGGATGGGAAAAGAAACAACTGTTACAGAAAGAAAAAGCACCTACTTTGGCGATATTATGAGAAGCCAAAAGTATGAGCTTCTGCAGCTTATAATTGAAGGAAAAATAATCGGTAAGCAGCGGAAGGTGCCGCAACTCCTGGTTGGAAAACTTACGACAGTGAACAAACATGACATCTACTGAACTGTTTAGAGCGGCAATAGATAAAATCAGATGGCAAATGTGATCGCCAACGTCCTTAGAAGATAAGGCACACTAAGAAGAAGAAGAATAGATAACTACTTCGTAAATATGCGGTAGATTGAGACGAATCATTCATGTTGCACCAAAGCTTTTCATGTTTCTAAACTGGTACTTCCCCCCAACACAGCGGTTGGCGTGGCCAGGGCCATCGTATTGAACCGTCTTAACTTTTTTACTTTTAATACCATCCTAACTTTCTTTACTTTTAATAAATAGTTTATTTATTAAATAGAAGCCGTTATTTGCCCCTTACGTACGAGGCTGGTTTGAAAAGTCCGTGCAAAGTCGAGATGACACCACCGGCGCGTATCGAGGTCATGTTTAGTTAGTAGCATCTCTTTAATGAACGCACACCAAGTTTCAGCCATATTGGTCTATTTCTTTGTGTTTGGGGCATTCGTGTGAATCAAGGAAGTCGAGTGATTTTCAAGAAATGGACGAAAAAGAATTTCGTGTGGTGATTAAACATTACTTTATGAAAGGCAAAACGCCTCAGGAGACTAAAGAGAAGCTTGATAAACATTATGGTGACTCTGCACCTTCGATTAGAACAGTTTATAAGTGTTTCAAAATTTTCGGACTGGCCATATGGGCACAAGTGACGCTGAACGTTCTGGACGGCCTGTGGAGGTTACGACTCCAGAAATCATTGATCAAATCCATGATATGGTGATGGATGACAGAAGAGTTAAGGTGCGTGAGATTGCTAGTGCGGTGGGCATCTCGACTGAACGGGTACATAATATTTTTGCATAACATTTGGACATGAGAAAGCTATCCGCAAGATGGGTGCCGCGATTGCTCACGCTTGACCAAAAACGGAATCGTGTGAAGTGTTGCAAGGATGGTTTGCAGCTGTTCCAGAAGAATCCGGAGGACTTTAAGCGTCGTTTCGTCACTGTGGATGAAACATGGATACCTTACTATACTCCTGAGACCAAACAACAATCTAAACAATGGGTTACCAAGGGGGAATCTGCACCAAAAAAGGCGAAGACCGTTCCTTCGGGCGGAAAGGTTATGGCAACTGTCTTTTTGGGATTCGCAAGGGATAATCCTCATCGACTATCTGGAAAAGGGTAAAACTATTACAGGTGAATATTATTCATCGTTATTGGACCGTTCGAAAACTGAGCTGCAAGAAAAACGCCCGCGATTGGCCCACAAGAAAGTCCTTTTCCATCACGACAACGCACCAGCACACACCTCAGCAGTTGTGGTCGCAAAATTAATGGAAATAGGATTCCAACTCGTTTGACATCTCCCCCCTATTCTGCAGACTTGGCTCCCTCGGACTACTATTTGTTCCCCAATTTGAAGAAATGGCTGGCGGGACAAAGATTTTTATTCAAAACGAGGAGGTGATTTGCAGACACTAATGGATATTTTGCAGACTTGCACAAATCCTATTATTCGGAAGGGATCAACAAACTAAGAACATCGTTGGACGAAGTGTATAAGCCTAAAAGGAGACTAATGTCGAAAAATAAAAAAGGTTTACCCCAAACACATAAGTAGTTTTTATATTTTGCACGGACTTTTTCAAACCAGCCTCGTATATATTAATTTTGAGAATGGGATTGAGTGGATATTAATACTAATAGAGGGACAGAATTAAGATATCAGCTAGCTCATTTTTTTTTTTTTGGTAGAGAATATGGATAAGAGATAATTTTTGTACGTCTTTTGAAAATAGTTTCTATATGTTCAAAATTTGGTTGTACTATTTTTTTTTGAGCACCATTCATTTTAGAATAAAAGGAATCTAATTTCAGCTCAAAAAATGAAAAAATACTGAAGAGTTATTTTAGTTGCTAAAAATAAGAATAATTTACGTACAACCATTGCATCCTGAAAGAAAGAGCAGGAGTTTAGTGTGACACTACACATTTAAATAAAAAAAGGAAATATTTATTAACAAAATAAAATTCCTAACTTTATTACACTCCTAAACATTACTTATATTAAATGACAACCTTTTAAGCTAGAAGAGTGTACATTATGGCATTTTTTTTTTATAGGTTCTAGCAAACGTGTGCGGAAAAAGCGATTCACACGTGTGCGGAAAAGCGGCATAGAGTCTTTAATTAGGATTATTAAGTTTTTAATTAAAGGCTTGATAAAACTCGATTTTAAAAGTTTTTGAAATTAACTCCGCTAATTACACGTGTAGAATAGTCGATGGAAACGGACTTGTAAACAGGAAGTGAGCTTTTTAGATTGGTGTGCTTATGACTTACGATTGGTTTCTTCTGACCTACGATTGGGTTTCTTCTCGTGGGTTTTCCATAAGTTCCAGGGTCTTTCCTGGCGAGATCCTCAAAAAATACTGTCGCAGCCATCATCATCCTAGTTTCATTTGGGCTAGTAAACACTTTTTGACCCGAAATGCCTAAGGATGATAGGATATTTCAAGCAAGGAAAAAAAGCCTTAAACTTGAGGGCTAGAAAACCGTTACTGCACTACTACATCACTGAGAAAAAAATCAAACAATCTCTGGCGTGCTGGAGAAGAAAGTCACTACGGCTTCATGGTCGAAAAAGCCACTAAACTGCTTCATATTGGAAAAAAAGCCGCTACTGCTTCATGGTGGACAAAGCCCAAAGAATCGCATCTTGCCGCTTAAATATCTTCGTCTCTTCTCATTCAAAGTGACGTCTTTAAAATGGCTCACTTCCGGGCGAAAAATTAATGCAAACCAAATAAGTTACGTCGGCAACACGCGTTACACACTCTGCCAGTTTGAATTAAACTGCTCAAAAATTTTAAAAATTGAAATCACTGCAATAAATATAAAAATGTAATAAAATATAAATTATAGGGAGAAAAAACAGTGTCGTAAACATGATCTTAAAATGTAGGAAAAAATGAATGTTACAGTATGTAGAAGGCATATCTAGTACGTTATACTAGAAATGTAATGTACTAAAACTTTACCCGGGAGTGTTCAACGTTTGCCTGTACTCAATTTCTAAGTACAAATGCAATTATTGTTTAGGATGGGGTACTTCAGGAACTTTTGAGAGACCAGAAGCTGCAGCACATGCTCCGCCCGATCTCTTAGAGATTTTCAGATATCGTGGTAAAACTTACTTATGAGATTATTTAGGGATTTGGAAACCCTAGCAATAGTTACAGCAAGACTTTGTAGATAATGAGACCCTCAACGGACCTTCTAGAAGACTAGGATATTAGATACATTATATAAGATCACTGATGACCGATATAACGGAAATAGGACCTACACATCTAAGACACACAACCGTATGAAAATTGGAAATTCAATAGTAAAGACAATGACAGTCATAATGGTTTTTTGTAACGAAAAGAAGATTAACTGAGAAGCAGCCAGAGACGTAAATGTTATGTGTTTCAAAGTTTTTGATCTTTATTAATGGACCTAGTGAAAAATGTGATAAATTTTACAAACAAACTAACCGTGGCTCGCCTGCGTAGCTAAAAGTTTTTTTTTCTATGTATGTATGTTTGAACTCATATAGGACTGCCTGCGGCAGATTTAACGTTGTGGGCTGAAAAGTTTTTGGTCTGACACATAGATATCGCCCTTTTCAAAAAAATTTTAGGAAGTATCAACCTTCAAACAATACGTGTTAAAATTTCATGACATTTCCAGGATTAGTTTGCAAGTTACAGTGGTTTTAGTGACGATACTTTTGATATTTCAAAACAATGGAAAAAAATCGAATTTCGTGTTTTGATTAAACACTATTTTTTAATGGAAAAAAGTACCGTTCAAGCAATGCGCATGGCTTGATAAGTGTGTTGCAGAGACTCTGCCACTGGAAAATCACTCATTATTTACTGGTATGCGGAATTTAAACGCGGCCGTACAGATACAAATGCCGCTGAACGCTCTGGACGCCCAAATGAGGTGGTTACACAAGAAAACATGAAAAAATCGACAAAATTTAGTTAGAGGACCGTAAAAGTGAAATTGCGTGATATAGCTGTCACCCTAAAGGATATCAAAAGAACGTGTTGGACATATTTTGCGTGAACATTTGGGCATAAAAAAAGCTCTATTCGAAATGGGTACCGCGTTCTTGCTCACACTGCACCAAAAACAACAACGTGTTGATGATTCTGAGCGTGGTTTGGATCTGCTTAAGCGCAATAAAAAAATGGATTTTTTCATGCGATATGTAACAATGGAGTGAAACTTGGATCCACCACTATACGCCGGAATCAAACCGGCAGTCAGCTGAATGGACAGCAGCCGGTGAAAGGCCGCCCAAAGCGACCAAATAACACAACGTAACAAATCTTCAAACGATACGTGTCCAAAATTTTGCACTTTCTACGATTTTTTTTTCTCAGTCTTTTGAAAAG
>CM032453.1:126533707-126616207 GCA_019049505.1 Pachyrhynchus sulphureomaculatus
CCAGCTGCTGTCTACTCAGCTGACTGCCGATTTGATTCCGGTGTGTAATGGTGGATCCATGTTTCACCCATTATCACATGTCACAAGAAAAAATCCTTTTTATTGCGCTTAACAGATCCAAACAGCGATCAGAATCATCAACACGTTGTTGTTTTTGATCCACTGTAAGCAAACGCGTTACCCATTTCAAACAGAGTTTTCTTATGCCCATATATTCACGCAAAATATCACAAACACGTTCTTTTGATATCTTTAGGATGTCAGCTATCTCACGCAATTTCACTTTACGGTCATTCAAAACAATTTTTTAGATTTTTTTTATGTTTTCTGGTGTAAGCACCTCATTTGGGCGTCCAGAGCGTTCAGCATCATTTCTGTCTGTACGACCGCGTTTAAATTGAGCAAACCAGTAAATGATGAGTGATTTTCCAGGGGCAGAGTCTCCGTAACACTTATCAAGTCATTGCTTTGCTTGAACGGTATTTTTTCAATCATCAAAAAACAATGTTTAATCAATACACGAAATTCGATTTTTTTATCGCTTTGAAAATATCAAAACTAGCGTCACTAAAACCACTGTAACTTGTAAACTAATCGTCGAAATGTCATGAAATTTTGACACATATCGTTTGAAGGTTGGTACTTCCTAAAAATCATATGGATTTTTTTGAAAAGGGAGATATCTATGTGTCAGACCAAAATCTTTTCAGCCTACGTGTTACTCAGCTCTCCATATAAAGAACTAAAAGCATTTAAAAAAGAGATTAAAGCAATTTTCTTGGATAAACAGTTCGACCACGGTATGTGAGTGATGGTAGCTTAGTGTAGGGGACATTTTAGAATTGCACCTGCCAAGAAGTTACTCAATTATTTATGATATGGTATTTCTTAGTCATCTTTGAAATTTTATAAATACTATTATATTTTTAACACATAAAACATATCTAACTGCAGCAATTTGTTACGTACAAATACAACAAACTATTTTGATGCTTCGACAATTCCTATTATCGAATTTAATTTGCCACATGACTGGAATTGAAACAATTTAAAACTCTGAGCCATCATTGTAGATGGCGGTTCGAATATGCTAGTATTTATTTGTTATAGCAACTAAAGGAAAATTGTTTTGGGAAAATGGAACAACAATAATTTATGCCTGGCATCACGTTAAGTTTTATTTTTACGCCAAAACTTTATGCTTTTAGGTTCAACATAAATCTTCTTTGGAACTTTACTTGCATAGAAGTTTACAACGGAGTAGACAATTAAATTTTTATTTTTGAAATAAATATTAACTATTTGGACAAGTATCCTATATATCTTACTCTTCTGTTGCTTTAAACTTGTTCACGGAATTATATACTGTAGAAATGTGCCTGGAATATTTTATTTAAAATTCCCGCATTGAAGGTATAGCCTGTCTCAAAATATAAGATCCTGTTTTGTGCCGTGCTGTTTTTGGAGATGTGTATTTATAGATGCATGTACAATTTGAATGAATGGGGTTTACAAGAGGGAACATATTGAAAAATTATCAAAATATATTTTAACTTAAGCTAATTCGGTTTCACTATCACTGTCATCAGCTGAGGTAATGATCGGTGGTTTTATATTATTTACATAAATATATGAATCTTAAACTTTAACAACGTACTGAATGGAATTCTTCTAGGTTTCACAAGGTATAACATTTTTTTTACTAATTCAACCACTGACACAGATTTTGTGCCCTTATTTTTAATTTAACTTCATGCCAAATATGTTCAGTTGGATTAAATACACAATAATACGGAGAAAGCCACAAAATAGTGTGTCCCATTTTCTCAGCCATACTATCAGAAACATATTTCTTTTTCAATTTATAGTCTTTCAAAACTTCCAACGGATCACACACTGACTAAAGTCAAAATAAAAGTTATTTTCTAACACATATTCCTGTATTTCCGATCTGGTGTTGGCTGCGTTAGGATCCTTATTTAGTAGGCGACTAAGGTAACTTGCATTGTCCATAACTATAACACTCTGTTCGGGAACATTTGGCAAAAGGCAATTTTGAAACTAATTTTCAAAAAGTTCTGCGGTCGTGTCTTCGTGATAGTCCAATCTTTTATGTTTTTTACAGATAAAAGTAGACAATTTGAAACCCAGCCCTTTTCAGATCCAGCATGCAAAATGGTTATTCGTTTACCTTTATGTGAAGGTGCGTTAGTCTGACATTTTGTACTGCTGTCAACCCACCCTTTTTGCACAGGGTCATGGGTATCGAACCATGTTTCGTCATGGTAAATTATTGGCCAATTCTCTGATCGATACTTTTTAATTTCTTGTAAATAAATATGTCGCAAGATTCGTAATCTTTGTGACTCCATCACTACTTGCCTTTTGTTGATTTTTCGGAACGTGAGTCCCATTCTTAAGAGAATTCTGTGAAGGGTGACTCGGCCACAATGTATATTGGTCTCGTCCTGCGCCAGTCTTAATTTTATTTTGTCTAGTCTCGGCACCAACTGCTCTTCATACATAGAATATATTTTTCTCCTGATGACGTCTTTTTCACAATCGTCTAGATGATGCATCTAATCTTTCCTGTTCCTGAGTGATGGTTTTCCTACAATACCCTTAATCGTAGAAATTGGGGTTTTTGTGAGTTCTCTGGTTTCTTGCAAAGCACTTTGTTTATTCAAATTTCTTTTTACCAAACTGTCGTAAACATTTTTCACTATTTGTTTAGCGTCAAGTGATAAATGTTTTCTCTTGAGATAGCCACTATTGCAATTTTCCCACGGACGCCACATAATTAAAATAGAACCGTTACGTTGTAAATTGTAAATAAAACTAAAAATAAAAACAATAAAAAGTATCTTTCGAATCGTAATGGGGACTTGTGGTCATTAGGCCTATATTATCAAAAACTTAAAGGGGTCCAAACCCCTGGTAGTAAATATATAGTTAAAAATAGATCCAATATGATTGCAGGTACAAGTGAAGGCGGTATACAAAGCAGGTAAAATAGTAATGCGTTTATAGTAATACCTGGCAACTATGCACAAAACCATAATAGGGTCGTTTATTGCCCTATTGAAAAAGCAAAAAAGCAGGATCTTATATCTTGGGATTTACTTTAATAGAGAGATGTTGCAATGCAAGTGGGTGGGCCACTGTCTTTATCTTTATTTGAAGCATGCGCCCACCGTTTGGAGCTTGCACAGTAGTAAAGGGAAGAAATTAAATATAAGGACTCAGCTGTTATCGTTATTTGAAGCATGCGTCCACTATTTGGAGCTTGCGCAAGGATAACGATTTCCCTTATTTAGGAACTTATAAAAGAAGTTATTCTTATCGCTATTATGGTAGGGCCTGTTTTTTTTTTCCTACATACAAACCACTAAGAAATGATAATCTTTTATTGCAAATAACACTGACAACAGTTAATTAGTGTTCAGATTATGTTGAGATTTGCAATCATTGGTACAATGGCATTACAGTATGCGTAGCGCTAATTTCAAATGAAATTTTAATTATCGCACATTTCTAGTATCTTCAAAATATTTAAGGAAATGATAGAAACCTGCTAGACACAACTTTAATTTAGAAACTTATGTTGACCCGTCAAATACTAATAACCGATGTGTTGAACCATGAAATGAATGAAAAAAAATTCCCTATGTTTATAAAAGATGAATACGAACCTAACCTTATAATTCTTTCGCGTTAATACTGCGCATGCTTGAGATAACGATAAGGATAAAGGCATGTGAAAAATAAGCGTTGCAAGGCTCTCTATTGAAAAAATCTATTGTGTGTAAGTTGATAACACTGTATTTAATTATTCAGTGATGAGAATATTTACTCACGTTGTTTACAGTAAATGTTTATATTAGTCGAGTTTAAGAGTGTGGAGTTTTTTTTGTAAAGCTACGAATTTGCCTAAATTTTATATTTCCTACAAAATTTCTTATGATGAATCCTTGAAAATGCTACATAAGGCCTTTAGTAAGTTTAATGTATCGAAAACTTAAGCCTATAAATAGTATAAGGCATTCAAAGAAGATGCCTCTTGAACTTAATACGTAGGCTTAAAAGTTTTTCGTCTAGCTACTTAAAACATTTTTTTGCACAATTCAGCAATATAGTCTCCTTCAAGAGCGATACAATCAGTCCAACGCTTTTCTTACCTTTTTTGTGGAAGGATTCTTTATTGGAGCCAAATCTCTTTCCTGCGAGGTCTGGGAATAGATAATAGTCGATGGGGGGCCAAATCTGGAGAATACGATGGATGAGGAAGCAATTCGAACTTCAGTTCATGCAATTTTGCCATCGTAACCATTGACTTGTGACACGGTGCATTGGGGCCGTTTCTTTGCGATATCTGCCTTTAAACGCACTAATAGCTTTACGTAATATTTGCTATTGACTGTTTTTCCCTTCGCAGCATAGTCGATGAAAACTATTCCATGCGCATCCCAAAATACAGCGGCCAAAATCTTCCCAGCCGACTGTTGTGTCTTTGGTAACTTCAGGCAGCTTTCACCGGCTACTGTCCACTCAGCTGACTGCCAATGTGATTCCAGTGTATAATGGTGGATCCATGTTTCATCTATTGTCACATATCGCATGAAAAAAATCGTTTTTATTGACCTTAAACACGTTTAAACAGCGCTCAGAATCATCAACACTTTGTTGTTTTTGGTCCACTGTGAGCAAACGCGGTACTCATTTCGAACAGAGCTTTCCCATGCCCAAATGTTCATGCAAAATATGGCCAACACGTTCTTTTAAATCTTTAGGGTGTCAGCTATCTCACGCAATTTCACTTTACGGTCATCGAAAACAATTTTGTTGATTTTTTTATGTTTTCCGTTATAACCACCTCATTTTAGGCGTCCAGAGCATTCAGCATAATTTATATCTGTACGACCCCTGTTAAATTCAGCATACCAGTAAATGATGAGTGATTTTCCAGGGGCAGAGTCCTTGTAACACTTATCAAGTCATTGTTTTGCTTGAACGGTATTTTTTCCCGTCAAAAAACAGTGGTTAGTCAACACACAAAATTCGATTTTTTCCATTGTTTTGAAAATATCAAAAGTAGCGTCATTAAAACCAATGTAACTTGTAAATTAATCGTGGAAATGTCATGAAATTATGACACGTATCGTTTAAATGTTGGTACTTCCTAAAAATCATATGGATTTTTTTGAAAAGGGCGACATCTATGTGTCAGACCAAAAACTTTTCAGCCTACGTGTTACTTGTCCCTTCACTACAGTTTTACTGATTTTTAGGGAACGCGTGGCAACGCTAAGCCCTTCCTTTTAAAGTGCACCCTTTTTCCACAGATTCAGTAACCAAAATTCCTCCATAGTACTAAAATACTTTCCAAAAGACGAGAAAAAAAAAATCGTCGTAAAAAGTGCAAATCGCGACAAATTCGTATAAAATTTCGTCAAAGTTCATAGAACATCGATAGTTATTTGACAACCAAGCAATTTTTTGTAGGGTATCATTTTATGGCTAAGTACACATAACTTTTAAATAAATCCTAGTCATTTATTTTTCTGTTTCTGTTCATTATTGTTGTTTTTAATATTACATTTATTCTTTATTGTTATATTATATATGACATAAAAGAGTTGTTATTATTAAATTCAATCCTATTTGTTTTATCGTTGAAAATATCAAATTTTGTTAATATATGATCTATGCCTCATCATTATGGTTTTACTGGTTTACTAAGGAGTCCCGCATATCCATTAAATTAGTCTGTATTTGTACATATGGCGCTTGGTTAGATAGGCTATATAACGGACTAAAGTATGCACAAGGACTTAATACGCCAAAAATATTGTTTTGACCGTTATCATCGTATTTAAAACTAAAATAAAGATGTATTTTTTATTTTGCAATAAAACAAAAATGTGTCTCATAAGATGCAGGCGCTTGTTTGGGAAAACCTAGGGCATTAAACCAAAGATGCTACGTCATAGTCATTAAATCTTTGGTTTAGATACGGAGCTGTAGTATGGTAGATAACAACAGAGCAGAAAACGATAACCACGGTGCTACAGTCGGTCAAGTAAGAACGTGTCGTTTATAACTTGTAGTCGGCACAAGAAATTCCTTTTGTTAAGTTATTGTTGGCACTCCTGCAAACAGTTCTTTGTGAAAAGAAATTTATTTCTAACCTTATTTATGGTTAAATAGTACATTATCGAACATGTGTGCTGCATAAGCTTCGCGCTTCGAGGGTATGTTTCTATGTAATCATCCAAAAGGTCCGAAAATTATGCCTACAGCGGCTTCTAAATATATGGGCAAGTCAAGAGCATTCATTAGCAAGTAGGTGGAGCGATACTCTCAGTTAATATTGATGATCTACCAGTTCGAGAGGAAAAGTGTCGAACTAGGACGAAAAAATGATTATTAACATGTTTTCCCGAAATCTTCAAATAACTTTGGGCCAAAGAGCGCAAAAACTAAAGCAGAAGGATTCGGATATATCATATGAAACGATTGGCACTCATCTTCGGGCTAACGATTTGAAGTGGCGGAGAAAAACACAGAGAGAAACGACACGCTTGGGCAGAGGAAAACAGAACGAGAATATTGAAGCTTGATTCTGGGGTTATATTATTACTCCACGAGCTTGCTCAATTTTCATTAACTGACTGGTTCAGCGCACCCTGAAACACCCTGTGAACAACCGTGCTTTGGAATGTCTTTCAGAAAAAGGTTATGGGAGACTCCTCATCTTCTTTTTTTTTATGGGTCTAGCACACGTGCTGCAGGAGAGAAGTCTCTAAAGCGATACAGGAGCAACACGTGTGCGGAAAAAAAAAAGCGATTCACTTAGTTCTTGAATCGCTGTAAATTGTACTCGGTGGGAAACACAGTCCTGGGCAAATTATTCCAAAGGAATGATGTTCTCCATATAAAAGACTGCTTGAAAAGCGTTGTACGAGAAGTAACAAGCTGAACCTCATACGGATGTGAAGTATTAGCGCGATGTGTACTTCTAACATGCACCGCTCTGGGAGGAATTAAGCGGGCCACAGCCTTCGAACACTTTCCATGAAAATACTTGTCGAATAGGCTCAAGTCGCCAACCGTTTTTCGATGTTCCAGCGAATCAAGGTCGCCGGTCAGTTCCGGGTCTCCAATCAGACGAACAGCTCTTCTCTGAATAGAATCCAACAAATGCAATGTATGTTTGGGAGCGGGGCCCTAAACATGGGAGCAGTATTTCATAGTTGGTCGAATTTGAGCTTTGTAAAGAATTAACAGTAGTTGAGGAGTGTAAAGCTTTCTGGTTCGAAATAATATCCCCAACGTTTGAGAAGCTCTCCTTGCTATGCCTGCAACAGGTTCATGCCAGGTCATATTTGCTCCTAAATTAACGCCCAACAAATTGAGTGACGATGTTAGAGGAATGGAGTGCCCCGACATAACTATGTCGGGTTCAGCAAAGTTAACTTTTTTAGAAAAAACTGCCGCCTGGGTTTTTGTAGCGTTAAATTCCACTTGGTTACTGTCACCCCAAGATAAAATTTCTTCCAGCTCTTTGTTAAGTTGAACGACTTCCTGCTGTCTGCGGATATTCGTCTGAGTAGCCGAGTCCGAGCGTTCAAAGGAATGAAGAGATAAGCGTACTGTCATCTGCAAAGCTGTAGATTGCATTCTCGGTCTTTTCCAGCAGATCATTAATGTAAATGAGAAAAAGAGTAGGAGACAGTATGGAGCCTTGAGGTACACCGGCGTTGATAGTGAAGATGTTAGAAAGAAATCCGTAGACTGCCACTCGTAAAGAACGCTCTCTGAGGAAACATGAGAGCCACAAGCAGAACTTTTCAGACATACCTACACCTACAATTTGAACGTTGTTAATGTAAAATAACTGACGACGAAGTCCATATTTCAGCAGTTTACCCACTGTTCTCTTATTTGTCAAATCCATCGTGAGGCGCGTTTCGCCGTATCACGGCTCGTCAATCAGGCTAGGTTTGACAAACAAAAGAACATAATCTACTGATACTTATCCAAGAAGTTACCGAACACGATTGTAGGATACAACGAATTGTACTAAGTACGCATACCTATTACTCCATCGAAAGCTGACAGAGCAGCTTTCGAGCCGACAGAGTGGTTGACACAGTCAACCCTTAAAAGCAGGTAGCGCTTTTCCAGGAATCCGCCTCAGACAATATGGTAAAATAAACGAACGAAATCCATATTTCAACAGTTTACCCACTGTTCTCTTATTCGTCAAATCCATCGTGTTCCGCAACTTCTTGGATAAGTACCAGTAAATTCTGTTCTCTTTGGTAAATACTTATATACGTATATTTAGGCAGAAAGATGTTAATAAAAAAAAACTAATAAAGCAACAAAGTACTTTGAAAACAAATTTAAAAAATAGTCAAATAGCAGTATATATACATCAAACTATCAAAAAAAATGGGTCATAAAATTAAAAAAAAAAAAAATGTATCGTCGTGTACCGAGTCGTTGGCTGGCACGTTGTCGATCACTAAGCAGCAGTAGTTTCGGATTTCCGAAGATTTCGGACAAAGTGCAGCAGCTACCTAAGTCTAGCCTGATTGACGAGCCGTGTTGCGGCGAAACGCGTTTCAGGATGGATTTAACGAATAACAGAACAGGGGGTAAATTGTTGAAATATAGACTTCATCCGTTTTCAGTTATTTTACATTAATGTCATATGCCTCAGAAGGATCCCTCGAAAAGCGCTACGTGCTTTTAAGCGCTGATTGTGTCAACCACTCTGTCAGCTCGAGAGCTGCTCTGTCAGCTTTCGATGAAATAATAGGTATGCGTACTTAGTACAATTCGTTGTATCCTACCATCGTGTTCCGTAATTTGAACGTTAAAAAAATGCGCTAGATTTACAAGGAAGCATTAGTAACCGACAAACCACCGTTTGGCAGTAAATACAAGTGGATTCTTCGAGAGAATAACGATTCCAAATATCGGAGTAAAATCTGTAGCCAGTGGAAAGGGGAATCCGGTACCGTCACACTAAATTGGACATCCCAGGTGCCCGATCTAATGGAGAACGTGTGATCATACATCACGCAGAAGCTTCGTAGTAAAAAGGTGTACACAGTGAAGCAGATGTCACGGCAAATTCGAACAATTTGGAAATCTTTGTAGTATGTATGCCCCGAAGAAGCCAGGTGATCATCCACGTTGATGGGGACTGGACCAACTACTTAAACACTGGCATTTTAATGGAAATCCGTTATTGGCGAAACTTTTAAATAAATATATTTTAATGAACAATGCGCGATACGTTCTTACTTGATCGACTGTACATCTAGCGCCTATCGAATGATGATAAATGGGGAATGGAAACAACAACCTGTACAATTTGGATATACAAGAGTTACGAATCTAATCAACGACAAATACATGGATATGCAATCTGACTATATGACAACGCTGTTTAAGTTTGAAAAACTATATAGAATTGCGTGCGATCCAAATATACGATTAAACGTAGAGATTCCAACAAAGGCAACGGGTCTGGTCCATTACACAGGTGGATTAAAAACTTGGAACGGTGAAAGTGCACAAAAAAACCCAAGTGGTGTTTTAGCATTCCACTAGGGATAAGTGCAACAATATTCCAGGCAGAAATTCAAGCAATACAAGCATGTATTCACGAGAACATTAGACAAGATTATGGCAACCGAGAAATTTATATTCTCTCAGACACTCAAGCTGCTCTAAAGGCTTTAAATGCCTATCAGAACAACCCCAAGATCACGATGGAGTGTGAACGCAACCTGTTAGTTCAGGTTAGTTCAGATTAGGACATTCAGGGATAAAAAAGCCTACGAATTAGCAAGATTTGGCACTACAAAAGTATATAGGACTCCAGAATCAACATTTGATATACCAAAACAGGTGGTAAAAATGACAATCAACAACATATCAGCAACATCTAGATCGTTGGCTCGCGACATCTGGATAAAAACATGGGAGAGACGTAATTGGCGGCCCCTCAAATAAACTAACATTTGATGTTCTTCGTTTAACAAGGGCCCAGACCAAACTGCTTGCTAGTCTTTGTCACCTGAGGCAACATTTGCAGAAAATAGGTATCCACAATGGTCATGCAACATGTAGATTATGTGGTAAAGAGAAAAACAACCTCTATGCACATCCTATGTGAATGTGCAGCTTTAACTCGAAATAAATAGAAAGTATTCGGAGAGCTACAACGTGGCTATACATTATCACATGAAGAGCTTGGAAGAAAGTTAATAAATTTTTACAGTGCGCCAACAGGTACAATCGCCTACCCCGCCTGCAACCAATCAACCAACTAACCAAGGCGGCAAAATAAATATGGATGAATAAACAAGTACTCGTATATAGGGTTTTATTTAATAATTCCACGTACTTTTTAACAGAATGTATTATCAACAATAAACGGTTAGAACCTAAATGTATTTATCTTAACCATAGAAAACTATATTGCACCATACTCAAACATTTTGACGCTCTGTGTACTTTGTTCTTTGATATAACTTTTTTATAATAGTTAAATTAAGCGCTTAATAAAGCTTCATAAAAGTTTTTCTAATAAACAAGTTTAGAATGTAATCAAACTTTTGTAGCAGTGAGCCTTATTTTATTAACGCTTTTTTTCACAACTTTTACTTCATATCCCATTTTTTTCTTATTAACTTCTCACAGAATAATATTTATTAAGGAACTTCTACTGTGGTTATTAGGGGAGGCAAATGCCGGAAATTTTTGGATATAGCTTGAAAATCGATTTAACTACTTTGAAACAGTACCAACATAATGTAAACGAGTTTACTCAGCCTAATTTTGACCGCAAGGCCACTTTTCTTCTATCTTCAGGCATTTTTTCACATTTTAATGCTTTCGGCTCACTATTTCTTAAATATCTCAGCTTCTGTTCGTTGTTGTGCGACAAAAAAAATTTACTCATCATAAAACTGCCTAAAAAAACTGCATAGATTGCATTAAAAAATATTAAGTATATAACTTAAAAAACAGTATTTACTACGACAAATTGAAAAATGTTTTTTTACGGGTAACTTCCGTTCAATTCGATATTACGGCTTCAAATTATAGGCAAATATAGTTATTATATTAACAAAAAGTGTGCTAAATTTTGCTAAAAAATAATAAGAGGAGGTCAGAATTCGCATTTTAGTCCAAATTTTATTACGGATTTTTCTTATGAGCAAAAGGCCGTAGGAAGCTTCTTTTTAAAATATGCGAAATTTTATGCTCTTTAAGATGGTTAGGACGAAAGGTCGGGCCGTCGAAAAACTGAAATGCTGGACTTCATTACAGAAAACTGAAATCGTTTGTAAAATTTTTTTGTGTGCACTATACACCCGCTTTTAGGAAATCCCCATATTGCTACAAGATTCACGTTGATTTTGATTCACTGCATGTTGATTATAGGTAGTTCATTTTAAAGAGATGAGATTCTTTATATAAAAAATATCCTGAAAAGAATTAGACGAAGAGTTATCACCTAGATCTTATAGTGATATGATGTATTCGCCCGACGGTTATATCTAGAACACACGGCTCAGGGCGAAATCAAGAGGACTACATCCCTCGAACACTTTCCGTAAAAGTTTATAGGGCAGACTCAATTTGCAATTCGATTGTTCTACAGACTCGAGGCTAGTGAATTCCTGGTCTCCAGTGAGATTGTTCTAAACATAATTTAACAAGTCGGTTCTAATTAAGAAAAATTCAGCTTCCCAGGCTTGTTCGTTGATAGTATTTCATTTATCATCATGATCATCAATCAATATATCAAGTCCTTTTTTGGAGAGAGAGTGTATGTTGTATACACTGTTTAGAATTGAACATAGAATCCAAACATCCAAAGACAAATAGAATGTCTCGAACAAAACAGGTTCACTCTATCTATTTAGGTGAAAATACTTTTAGAATGTGCACTATCAGCAAATTAAATACTTTTGTTCTTCTTCGTCTGTATAAAATTGAAACAGATTAGCACTAATGGATATCCCGTATAGTTGTCATTGTGTCTCTAGTTTTCCTTTATCTTGACAATTTCTTGTTAGTTGAAATAAGAACACCTTTTACAGAGTTGTAGGTTCTTAAAAACCCAGGCACTTGCCATCGCTCGGCAATATTATTTCATAATTTACGTTAATATGAGACGCTTTCGCTACAAATATATTATTTATATATATATATATATATATATATATATATATATATATAATTATATATATATATATATATATATATCTATAATATATATAAAATGCAACGTCTCTCTGTCTGTCTGTCTGTCTGTCTGTCTGTATGTCCGTTAGTGCGCCTATCACTGAAGAACCACTTATCCGATTTACGTACTTTTTTTTTAAAAACATACATATGTTCTCTGGCCAGGTTATAGGCTATATTTTATTACGATAGGTAGCATAAGGAATGAGCAGTGACGTAAAATAGTGAATAATGTCGGAAATAAGCTTGCCGCTAGCGCGTGCCTTTGCAACACACAGCCTAAACCATTAAATATGGAACAATATTATGTAGCAAAGAATATCTGTAATGTATAATCTATAATATATATAAAATGCAATGTCTCTCTGTCTGTCTGTCTGTCCATTAGTGCGTTTATCACGGGGGAACCACTTATCCGATTTACCTGTCTTTTTTAAATTCATACATATATTCTTTGGCCAGGTTATATAATAATAATAATCTATATCTATAATATATATAAAATGCAATGTTTGTCTGTCTGTCTGTCCGTTAATGCGCTTATCCTTGAGAACCACTTATCCGATTTACGTGATTTTTTAAATTCATACATATGTTCTCTGACCAGGTTATAGGTATATATTTTATTACATCTATAATATATATAAAATGCAACGTATCTCTGTCTGTCTATCTGTCCGTTAGTGTGCTTATCACTGCAGAACCACTTATCCGATTTTCGTACTTTTTTTTAAAAAAACATACATATGTTCTCCGGCCAGGTTATAGGCTATATTTTATTTACTATAGGTAGCATAAGGAATGAGCAGTGACAATAATAGTAAATGAAGTCGGACAAAGTTTACCGCTAGCGCGTTCTCTTTGCAATACACAGTCCAAACCATTAAATATGGAACAATATTATGTAGCAGAGAATATCTATAATATATATAAAATGCAATGTCTCTCTGTCCGTCTGTCTGTCTGTCCGTCCGTTAGTGTGCTTATCACTGGAGAACCACTTATCCGATTTACGTGCTTTTTTTAAACATACGTATGTTCTCTGGCCAGGTTATAGGATATATTTTATTAGGTGACATAAGGAATAAGCAGTGACGATAATAGTGAATCAAGTCGGAGAAAAGTTTGCCGCTAGCGTGTTCTCTTGCAATACACTCCCTAAAGCATTAAATATGGAACAATATCATGTAGCAAAGAATAAAAATATATATAAAATGCAACGTCTCTCTGTCTGTCTGTCTGTCCGTTAGTGCGCTTATCACTCGAGAACCACTTATCCGATTTACGTGTTTTTATAAATTTATACATCTGTTCCTAGATAATGGGAGATAAGGTGAGATAATGGGAGATAAGGAGAAATAATGGGAGATAAGTCGAGATAAGCCTCGATAATGGGAGATAAAGTGAGATAATGGGAGATAATTATAAATAATGGGAGATAAGGAGAGATAATGGGAGATAAGCAGAGATAAGTCTAGATAATGGGAGTTATGGTGAGATAATGGGAGATAAGGAGAAATAATGGGAGATAAGTCGAGATAAGCCTAGATAATGGGAAATAATGGGAGATAAGGAGAAATAATGGAAGATAAGGAGAAATAATGGGCGATGAGCAGAGATAAGCCTAGATAATGGCAATTATGTAGAGATAATGGGAAATAAGGAGAAATATTGGGAGATAAGGAGAATTAATGGGAGATATTTTATTACGTTGGGTAACATAAGGAATAAGTAGTGACGATAGTAGTGAATGAAGTCCACGCGAGCGGAGCCGCGCGCCCGGCTAGTATATATATATATATATATATATATATATATATATATATATATATATATATATATATATATATATACATATATATATATATATATATATATATATATATATATATATATATATATATATGTATATGTATATGTATATATATATATATATATATATATATATATATATATATATATATATATATATATATATATATATATATATATATATATATATATATATATATATATATACATATATATATATATATATATATATATATATATATATATATATATATATATATATATATATATACATGTATATATATATATATATATATATATATATATACATGTATATATATATATATATATATATATATATATATATATATATATATATATATATATATACAGGGTGCCTCATATGTATGGAATAATGATTCCACAGAATTTATTAATCTGTGTCAAGAAACTGTTTAAATAAAAGTTATAAGGTGTTATACGGCGCATATATTGACGTTGATAGTAAAATGTTTTGAACTGTCAGTTTGAAAAAATTACGCCATCTTGATTTTTTTTAAATGGAAAACCCTATATGTCCTACTGAAAATTCTAGATATTATTTGTTTAACATACCATATGATTGTTTTGGAATTATTGATATTTGAAATTAAGGAGATCAGATTAAAAAAAAAATTAATTTACTGTCAGATAACGACTTAACGCGTCAAGAAATGATTTATTTATTGACGAAAACGTTTACTGCTGCATTTTGTGAAACCACAATTTGAGCGTAATATCATAATGGTACATTTAACAGAAACTGAAAGAATCACTTTGTTAATGATGGTTGGTTACGGATACCGTAGGAGAACACAACAAGAGGTGTGTGATCTTTTAAACGCAGAATATCCGAATCAAGAACCTATTACTCAGTCCGTAGTTAGCAAAACATTAAAACGATTTAGACAATCAGGTCATGTTAAAGATCCTTCTAAATCTGGACCACCAAAATAAAACAAGCGATGATAAAAAGAGATGTTTTATTGGAAATTACAGAAAATTCCCAGCTTTGCCTAGACCACAACATAAGGGGTAATAGGTTCTCGAGTCGGATATTCTGCGTTAAAAAGATCACACACCTCCTGTTGTGTCCTACGGTATCCGTAACCAACCATCATTAACAAAGTGATTCTTTCAGTTTCTGTTAAATGTACCATTATGATATTACGCTCAAATTGCAGTGTCACAAAATGCAGCAATAAACGTTTTCGTCAATAAATCATTTTTTGGCGAGTTAAGTCGTTCCCTGACAGTAAATGTTTGACACAAGCCAACTTAAAAAAAAAAAATTAATTTGATCTCCTTAATTTTAAAACAGTTCAATTTAGACATACGGTATGTTAGACAAATAATATCTAGAATTTTTAGTAGGGCTCAAAAATAAAATAATATACAGGACTTTCCATTTAAAAAAGTCAAAATGGTGTAATTTCTTCGAACTGACAGTTTAAAACATTTTATTGTCAACGTCAGTATGTGCGCCGTATAACACCCTATAACTTTAATATACATTAAAATTCCTGGTTTCAGTCGTTTCGTCTCACAATGACGACGTTTCGCCAAAATCTCATTTGGCATTTTCAAGTGCTCTTGCTGCTCCTGCTGCTACTCGATACTGTAATCTTGCTGCTTCTGCAGCTCGAGTTAGCTTTGACAAATGTATCAGAAACCCGGTGTTATGAAGTGTAAATATAAGAATCTATAAACTAACAATAGGCTAATAGCGATAAAGGCAATGAAGATGAATGATTAACACCTGGTCATTAAGAAGGATGCTCTGGTCTTTACCTTTATTTATCTTTAGAAAGTTTATGGCTTTTGCCTGATAAATGGAGGATTTTGATATTGGGATCATTGGATATATTTAAAAGTTTTGTGTTAATTTAGGTAGATTTTTGCATTATTATAACTTCTAAAACGTCCTTTAATCCTATAAAAATGATTTTCACGTTTTTTTGCCAAATACACAATTTAATTCACCTTTACTGAACCATTAGCTGACTGTTACTTTTGAAATAAAAAATCGTGGGTACGAACTAGTTTGAATTTCTAATATTGCAAAAATGGAGTCTTACGCCGGGGCAGCAGCGTTCCGTTCTAAATTGTCTTTTTATTTTTATAAGTACTACTAAACTATTAATAGCGCTATTAGTACTCTATTTGCCTATACCAATAACGGTATAGAATCTTTCGTTTATCGTCAGTGGGCTTTGCTCTTGAATTAAAAGTTTTACTGGTTTCACATTAGATCGCAGTGAGGATTTTAAAGCTATTGATATCAGTTAATATATGGTCCTTATATTTTTACTCTTGTGGTGACTGTGTTACAAGATATCGAACATTGTCATGTTTATCTAAACTAGCCGACTAGCTTCAAAATGGAGCGAAGCATAGCATGTTCTCGTTTAGTGATCGATGGATGGCTCGCCAGAACTTTTAATGCAGGAGCAAAACGTACTGAAAGTCGCCCAATAAGTCACTATATATTTTTCTGTATACTTAAGAAATATTAGAATTTAAATATATTTATAAAATAGCAATTTTTGAGAGCAAAAGTGTTCCATACCACCGTAAATCATTAAACTATTTTGCAACGACGAGTGCCAGGATTTTTATAAACGTAACTGTATTGCATTTTTAGTATTCTGTACGGAACACTTATGGGATCACTTCGGTGTATGTCTGTCTGTTTGTCACAGACGATTTTCTATTTGATATAGAAAGTTGGCATAGATATAGGAATTGATGGCCCAATCAAAGCCCTGTAGTTTTAAAAGTTAAATTTTAACTTAAGGGGTTAGTTTTGGGGAGTGAAATCGGAAGTGAAAAAAACGTTTTTTACCAGGTCATCGAGTGGAGTGTCAAACGAAAGCTTGTGAAAACACGATTTGAAAAATATATATGATGCGCGCAAACTTTTTTTTATTATTTTAAAAGAATGGCAAAAAAGCACTATCTCTAAGAATACAGATCAAAAAATTTCGAGAAAATTCTAGAATATTCTTCATAAAGTGTAGATTGAGCGAAAATTACCACTAGTGCATTACGTTTGATAATATCAAAAACTATTTGATTTGTCAATTCGGTGGAGATTTTCTTCGCGCGAAGTTGTGAATTTAACCGGGACTAAGAGCTACGAAATATCAACACGTATTCGGTGCAATCAGTAATGTACTCATATACTTTTCAGTACATTACTGCCTTAAGCATTTGCCCAATTACAGATAAAATAAATTTCCATGATGACTGGTGACTAACGGATAGGTACCGAGACTAAATAATCTTATTTTATTGGTTTATAGTTAAACAAATATTTAGGTAGTAAATACTTATTTTAAACTTTTACTACAAAGATGTCTAGCTTTCTGTATATTCTTGATAATTCTTATACTGAAGGTGAATGTATGACTTAATTTCATAGAATACTTGAGCAATCACGGTACGGAACACTAATTGTACCAGTCTGGCTTGCACTTTGCCGGTTTTTTTGTGTTCTCTACATTCAATATTCTAAATAGAAAGAAAAATATCAGGAAGAACCTTATTATTACGTCTATGAGCTATACTAGTATACTGGATTTTTCTTGTTAAAATAAATTTTAATAGCGCTGACAGGAAAATATAAAGGTTTGAAATAACAGTGTCTCTTTTCTAACCGATTTATTTAAATTTTTGTACAAATTTGTACTTTTTTTTAATGAGATAAAAATGTTGGCATGCCTCAAAAATAATTATGTCTATTGCTCGATAATAAACTAGCACCTATAATTTGAAAGAGCTGACAGTAGCCACAATCTAAACAGTCTTGCGGAGAGATTCAAAACAATCCGTAAAATACGATGACTTGAATCTCTGGCTGATGTAAGCCTGGTTTGAAAGCCGGAGGCGGATTAACGCTACCGATAGAGGAATTGTTCAGCGAATTGCTAACAAATACCGCTAACAAATACCGCTAGGCAGCATTTATGTCAGAGTTCTACTCTAAGTATATAAAAATCAATATCAACTATTAAAATTAAACAAAGTCCATATTTCAGCAGTTATTCATTGTTCTCTTATCTGTCAATCCATCTCGTGAGATATTTTGCCATATTGCGGCTCACCAGCCGAGTCAAGATTGAAATAAAAGAGAACAAAACTGTTTCCAGAATTTCTTAAAACAGTTTAATAAGCAAAAGTCGGTTCACTTGGTAAAAACCAATTACTGCAATTTATTTTGCTGATTTTCTCCTTAGTATTTTAAGCATTCATCTATCTATCTATCTATCTATCTATCTATCTATCTATATATATATATATATATATATATATATATATATATATATATATATATATATATATATATATAAATATATATATATATATATATATATATATATATATATATATATATATAAACATATATATATATATATATATATATATATATATATATATATATATATATATATATATATATATATATATATATATATATATATATATATATATATATATATACAGGGTTACAGGGAAAGTCGTCCTAGATAATTAAGAGGTTATAGTTTAGGTCGTTTCTGACCGATTTGACTCTGTGACATGATGTCCTAAACTTAACCGTTTTCGAGATATTGAAGTTTAAAGATTTTCTAAAAAAAACATTTTTTTTTTGCTTTTATATCGATTTTTTTTTATTAGAGGTTCTCGAGTGCGATTCTTTTTGTTATTTTTAGTTAGTCTGTATGTCAAGTATCAAAAATCATCAAAAAAAATTTGAACTAGTTACTAACAGTTTCAAATGGCGGCTTGTCAATGTTTCTAAATTACGAATTTTTACCAAGTGTTTCCTACTTTAAATCAATAAAGAGAAAAAAAAAATGTATGGAAGTTATTCTGCAAATTATTTTAAAAACTTTTACGTCTTTTTAGCTATCTAAAACGGTATAATATCTCATGGATGTATTGAAAATTCTAAGAAAATGAGGCCCAAATGTAGGGTAACATAATAATAGAATTTAGATACTATCAATTACCGGTTTACTACCTGCACCTTCAAACAATAAAAAGGGTTGGGTAAGCATTTTTTCCGGTCGGGGGGGTACTCTCTGTGCGAGTGACATTTTCTGTTCACTAAACATTATTGAATGATTTTTAGTCTGCTCATGCGATTCGTCCGTGGTAGATGTGCTATACCGTGCTTTTCAAAAATATCTGTGTTTCATCTGCTGACTGTGTGAATTGGCTCGTAACTGGATTTTGATCTCTGCTTGTGAATATGGCAACGTATACCAACAAGGAATATGCTGACATCCTAATGTGTTACGGATTTTGCGAAGGAGTGTCGTCGCGTGCACGTGATTAATACATAGTGCGATATCCTACTCGTCGTGTACCTGATGTTAGCGTATTTGATGGAACTTATCGAAGACTACGAGAAACTGGTTCCGTACAAAGACGGCGGACTGACATGGGACGACCACGTATCTTTGACGAAGAAAACGAAATACGACGTCTCTTTGAGGTGGACCCAACCACATCTACAAATGTTGTCGCACAACAGCTTGGTATTTCGCAGTGGAAGGTATGGTTTGTAATGCATACTGTTGGGCAACACCCTTACCACTATACGCCCGTGCAAGTCATTGAAGAAGGGGATCCGTTGCGACGATTAGAATTCTGCAGATTTATGCTCAATACCGATGTTGAAGATGCATCTTTTTTTAAGAAAATACTATGGACTGACGAGTCGAAATTCGACAAAGGCGGTCTTACAAACTACCACAATGCCCACTATTGGGCTTCTAAAGAGGAAGGCAACCCAAACAAAAAAAGAACGAAAGGATCACAAACAAGATTCAGCTTAAATGTGTGGATGGGTATAATTTCAAATTATTTGGTTGGGCTAGATAATTTGAATGGCGAGGAATACGACAATTTTTTGCGGAACGATTTACCTAATTTGATGGAAGACCTACCTATTGGTTTGAGACAAAACATGTACTTTCAACACGATGGCTGCCCAGCTCACTACAGAGGAAGTGTTCGGGCATGGCTCAATGACAATTATCCCAACAAATGGATTGGAAGAGGCGGACCCATACCTTGGCCGGCGAGAAGCCCAGACCTAACACCGATGGATTTTTATGTGTGGGGTCACATGAAAAGTCTCGTATACGACCAGATGACTCCTATCGAAAACGTGGATGTCCTAAGACAAAAAATAATTGATGCGACTAACGAAATGAGGCGTCACCTCACAACCAGCGTTGTGAAAAGTAATTTAAGAAAAAGAATGAGAATTTGTGTTAGAAATAGGGGCGACCATATAGAACATGAATTATAATTGATAAAAAATATTAAATTGCAAGGTTTTTTGTTTTTTTATTTGTGTATTTTTCGTATTTTCACCTAGAACTAAAAATTTACCTTTTGCTACCCGAGCCCGCTTTAGGTGTCATTCTGTGTACAGTTTTTCTATTAAACTCCTAGTATTATACCTTTTTTGATAGCTAAAAAGACGTAAAAGTTTTTAAAATAATTTGCAGAATAACTTCCATACATTTTTTTTTTCTCTTCATTGATTTAAAGTAGGAAACACGTGGTAAAAATTCGTAATTTTTACCACGTGTAAGCCGCCATTTGAAACTGTTAGTAACTAGTTCAAATTTTTTTTGATGATTTTTGATACTTGACATACAGACTAACTAAAAATAACCAAAAAATCGCACTCGAGAACCTCTAATAAAAAAAAATCGATATAAAAGCAAAAAAAAACATGTTTTTTTTAGAAAATCTTTAAACTTCAATATCTCGAAAACGGTTAAGTTTAGGACATCATGTCATAGAATCAAATCGGTCAGAAACGACCTAAACTATAACGTCCTTAATTATCTAGGACGACTTTCCCTGTAACCCTGTATATGGATGGAGTACTAGGTATGCGTTCTTTAGTACAATTCGTTGAATCCTACCACTATTTTCCGTAAATACCGGCTTAAATACTAGAAAATTCTGTCTGATGAACCGTAATACGACGAAACGCGTCTCTGGGTGGTTTGACAAATGAGAGACTGGGTGGACTGCTGAAATATGAGTGCACTATTGAAATATGGGTAGACTGCTGAAATATGGGTAGCCTGCTGAAATATGGGTAGACTGCTGAAATATGGGTAAACTTTTTTTTTCTCCCAGGATCTATATCAGTGTTTGGCTGCTTCACAAGTCGAGAATGTATAATGTAGGATGGTATGGTGCGCAATTTTGTCTACGAGTGTTTGCATGACCTAATGTGTGTATGTGAGGGAATGTATATGTTCGATTTATATCTAGTTTTTGATTTATGACGAAGCCGGTGTTATAATTTTCTAACAATTTTTATAATGAGAAAAATTACATTGAGTTATCTGATTTTAAAATAAACAAAATATGCGTTATAGAAACATAAAATATATAGTTAAACAATTTTTAGTAAGTAATTTTTTTCAAGCTTTTTTATAATTTAACACTTACCTCAAGTAATAAGTAAAGTTTTGTTCTTAATTGCGTTTACATAGTTGAGGTTAGACTTCATTAAACTTCTACAAACATTATTTCCGATAAGCTTAATTAAATCTAACGGAGCGTGCTATTGAAATCCAAACTCATTCTTCGATATCTAATATTCTTACCTGAAATATAAAGGTACTGATGATTAAACGCAAGGTATAACCAGCGAATATACAGCTTCACAGGTAATCCGCACCCACAAAACAATTCGACGTTTTTGGAGAGATATTTCCTTACTAAACACATACCGATGTAAATTTTGTTATGGACTGCTAAAAGGATGACTTTTCTACCAATTTAGATTTTCATAGTGTGAATAAGATTTGCGAGTGACAAGGATCCTCTGCCGGGCTACCCTGTCACTCGCAATTGTCTCCTCATTTAAAATCATTATTTTTGAGTGAATGCTATCAGACGGCTGACACAAGCAAGCCACTGTCACTATAACGGTTTCAAGCGGGATAGCGACTGTTTGACGCAGGGGAGAGGAGAAAATTATATAAAATAACCATTACCAACATAAGAATGGCAACTAGTTGAATGTAAAAAAATGTACTTTTTTATTTATTACCTCATAATTATGGAATTAAATTGGTTAAGTGAAGGAATCGTCTGAATGTATCTATGTTTTTAAACCGATTATTAGAAAAGTAGCGCATGTGGGTGTAGAATTACAACTTCATTTGCTTCGTTTTTGGGCTTAATATCGACTTTTGGATGAAATTATGTGTTACTGTGGGGGACAACTTCAATGCTTATTATTACAGTTCTAGGTAAACCGCTCTACCGATATTTTTTTTTCATTATTTTCAATTATTGACAGTCAAACATATAAGAGATTGGAGAGGGGAATTAGAGAAATAGTTCGGTATATAACATATTATACATCCTTTTCAGAGTTCTTGGAGTCAAGGGATTTGTTGTTTTTTACATTATTTTCAATTATTTATAGTTAACCGTATTAAGCGGTGAGGAAAGGAGTTATAGGAGATGATTGAATAAATCAATACTTTATTTTAGTTACTAGCTAATACATTACCATACTTAAATTTATAATTTACAACATATTATGCAATTTCTTGTCTAATTAAACCACTAATAAGTTTTCGAAACTCTGACAATTTTTTTGCATTTTTTGCTTCATTGGGGGGAGCATTAAAAAGTCGGACTCCTTCCTGGCACAATGACCTCATCAAAAACGAGTTTGTTTGTATGTTCTACGTGAAAATTATCCCTGGATTTTATATTGTGTGGTGAAAGCTCGTAACGCTGAATTAGAAATTTGTTCAGATAGCCTGGTAATTGCCTATGAACTATTTTATACATGAATATTAAATTACTTATTTTAATGCTCTCCTCAACAGACATCCAATTAAGATGCCGCAGCATACTTTGAATTGGAGTATATATGTTACAACTCAACAGTACTCTCTTATATTTATTTTGCAGTATTTGCAGCCTTCTCAAACTTTCCTGAGGGCATGCCAATAATAGAGAGTTACAATAAGTAAAGTGAGGATTGATGATTGTCTTACACACTAGCATTTTAGACCACCCCTTATGTAACGTGTTATTCCTTCTTTTTGAAATTTTTGGGATCGAGGAATCTGACAATGTTGCTTTTTATTATTTTTAATTTTAATAGAAATAGTATATACAAAGAATTGTCAGGTTTTAAATCTAAATATCTCTGAAGCTCTTCCTCTCTACAGCGAACGAAAAAAGAATCGATTCAAATTGGTTCATTTATTACAATTGCAGTGTGGACAAAACCTATAATTTTGGGTAATATCGCTTAAGAAGGCGGAGGTAAAAAAGATGGAAATCGATAAGAAAGATAGTATATTCGTAAAAAATCATTGTTCGAAATTATTGCATTTCTTCACGTTTCAGGGTCCCTAGATCAGTTTCTAATTTAGATCGGTTTGTCAGTTTGTCTGTCAGTTGAGGTGATAATTCCGGAATGCAACAAGTTGTCGATTTTAAATTTGGTACATAGAAAACACTTGAAGTAGAAAAAGAACCTATAGTTTTTTAGCGATATTGGTTCCAGGGATTGAAGTTGGGTGCAGATTTCGGTAAAAGCATTATGAGAATTTTTCTTGATTTTTGGTTGTTAAAGGACAAATTTGAAGCATAATTATTTATGGTCAAATACATAAAGATTTAATAGAATGAGAGACAGGGTTTCAAATGCTCATGTTTTATATTGTCTTCAGAGTTCTTGAAATGGAAAATAATCTACAAATTATGTGATTTTTATTCATTTTCAATTTTAACAAAAATATGTTCTTTAGTAAAATCCACATTCAACAGTCCTCACGTAAACACTCATTTTAGTCTTTTCTATCCAGTCTGATAGATGTGGAGAATCTTATAGTAGGTAAATACGAAATTTAAACCGGTATTTATTGAGGCAAGGACTGTTCCTCAAAAGTTAAGGAATTTTGTCGTTGATACAGATGATCGGTAGAGCACGTTGCCAGGAGGGGCGTGTAGGTACATACACTGCTATTAATTTTACTTAAATACGATCCATGACGTAGCCAAGGGGGAGCCAGGACTGGCACAAGCCCCACAGTCTCCGTGAATATAGAAAATACGCCCCTTAGGAAAGGCACTTTTTTATCGGAGGTTCTTTTTTCTACAAAAATGTTCACTTCACGGTCATCAATTTGTGAAAAATCTATCATCTGGCCATCGATTTTGAAACTGGGTGTAAGTTGTTAAAGTTTAACTCTGAGTAATGACTCTTTTTTGTAAAAAATCTCCCCGCCCCCACAGTTCATCAGTTTTTAGTTTACTGTGTTGGGAGGGCTCTAGACTTTTAGAGTTCTAGTACAAGGGCTTTTTCATCAAGCGGTTTCACTCACTAATTGTCGTTTGATGCCCTGCTGTTAGTCGATTGACGCCCCCTTTCCGTAAATAACTCCGTCTTTCACGTTCTCTTGTCTTCCTTTTCATCTGACTACGCCACTGATTACAGCATACTAAAAATTGCTAAATTTAAGTTATTTAAAAACTTATACACTGCAAAGTATTATAATGCCTTCATAAACTGTAGAATGTTATTTTGTGGTAATTTAAAAATGCTTCGCTAGTGTTAATTTTTAGTATTCCGTACGGAACACTTATAAGATCACTTCGGTGTCTGTCTGTCTGTCTGTCTGTCTGTTTGTCTGTCTGTCACACCCGATTTTCTCCGAAACTATTTGACATCGAAAGGTGAAATTTGGTAATAATATAGGAATTGATGGCCTCATCAGAGCCATGTAGTTTTGAGAATTAAATTTTGACGTAAGGGGTTAGTTTTGGGGGTGAAGTCGGAAGTGAAAAAAAAATTTTTTTACTAGGTCATCGAGTGTGGTGTCAAATGAAAGCTTGTGAAAACACGAGTAAAATATATATATATATATATATATATATATATATATATATATATATATATATATATATATATATATATATATAATATTATACTTGCGCGCACTTTTCTTTGTATTATTTTTAAAAATTCGCGAAAAATCGCTGTCCCGGGCCTTATCTCGAAAAGTACTTATCAAAAAATTTCGAAAAAATTTTGGAATATTCTCCATGGGGTGTAGATTGAACGAAAATTATCACGAGTGCATTACCTTTAATAATTTATATGGTATATAAAAAAAACAAAGATTTCAAAGTCATCAGATTTCAGTAAAGATTGGAAACAAACTTTGATGAAAACTCATTTGGGGTGTATTTTGTGAAGTCACTGATCATTTTATACCTCTGTAACAAAATTTTTTTATTTTAAAAGCAATCAACGTACGGAACACTAATTGCGCAAGTTTAACTTGCACTTGACCGGTTTTTTTTATTTATTTTTAATGACATTTCAATTCATGTACATGATAAAATTTAAAATAATTAATGGGATTATTGGTATTTAAACATTTAAGACTTTTAGAGCTTATGATGCTTTTACTGTCTGTTTCTCAACAAGTTTAATTATACAGGGTGTCCCAGTATTCCGTGTACATACATACTGGCTTATCGTGAGTTGGAAAATGGTTTGGGAGAGGGTAGAGATATTGTGGCTTGTGAGATGGATTTAGTGTTTGGACTTGAATGCCTCCCATATAAAGAGGGGGGGGGGGGAATTCAAGGCGATTCACGTCGGCAGGGGCGCATCCCTGAAGTAGACCTGAACCTTGCTGGGATCGCAAGGTCGTGCCTACCCGTTACCATAATACATATATGTATATATAAACTGCACGACTCTGATTGGGACATCAATTCCTGTATTTGTGCCAAATTTTAACTTTCTGTACTAAATAGTTTTGGAGAAAATCGAGTGTGACGGACGGACAGACGGACACCGAAGGGATCCCATAAGTGCTCCCTCCGTACGGACACTAAAAAGTGGTAAAACAATTTACCCAGTACTTTTCTTGCAAAGAAGTATTAAATTTGATTTTCTTTGACTAAAGAGTAACTTAATCCAATAATTAGATATTTTTGATCCAAGCACTATGAGTGCATATTTTAAATGATGGATATTTTATGGTAAAATATCGATGAAAAAAAAAGTTGAGCCGAGAGGCTCAGAGATATTTACAGCTGAAACCTAATATTGATAATAATGAAATAATAATACCATTTTCATATCCCTCGAATTCTAAAACAATATATACGAAAAAACTCTCCACTCACCAATTAAATACCTTATATATGTTTAAAATTTGTTCATTATCCCTACCAAAAACCATAATTTATTAACATCCACCCCTTCCCCTAGAGCGATATTGCCCACAAATTACAGTTTCTATGCCTACTTTAAATATTATATATGTACCAAATTTCAAATCGATATCGTCGTTCGAGAGTTATCATGTCAACATACCCTGAATCGTGAACAATATTTTTCTTTGTAAGAGAAGTAAAAATCGTTTTACCACGCTTATTTCTTAAGGAGATATACCTAGTCATCTGGGTGAAAAAATCCGATTTTTGGATTTTTACATTTTCTTTTAGTGTGATATCTTAAGAATATTTCATAAGAATCGGTGAAAAATTGACGAATAGCAGTTTAAAAGAAGTGCCATTGCGTAGAGTTTCCGGAGCAGGTAGCGAGCAGCTGCTCTTAGGTTAGCCTTCGTCGACCTTAACTCGATTTTAATATACTTTGAACTGTTGCCTTTACCATATAATATAATACAAAGGGAGTCTTCAATTGTCCTTCTTAGAAGGGACAAGGCGTTCAGATCTGCTATTCTAAGGTTCTATATTCGAAACTGGGAGTATGTTCAGTATCGTTGTATAGTTTACTCGTAGCACTTTGGAAGTAGCAGCTATTCAAGTTTGTATTTCAATTGGCTTTGTTAAATATAATGACAGCTATTTCATTGTGGTCAAAATGCACATGACTACGCAGCTAAAGTGAACGGAGAACAAGTTGACTTGGCTGAGCGACAATTGCTACAAAATTCAAAAGAAACTAAAATGCGTTATAGACAAGAGCAAATTAGTCTTCTAGAAGGTCAAATAGCTGATGAAAATTCAGCATATGGACCTGGCGTCGATGATTCATTTGCAGGTAAAAATTTATTTTTGTACTACTGTATTTTAACCTGATTTTACAAGTCTACCACTTTAGACGCGTTTATCTCGAGACTTTTTCTTTAAAACCGTTTGCCGGTGTGCAAGATATCCCAACAATCACTAAACCGATTTTGATAAAATTTGGTACATATTTTCTATATACTTATTACTCGTCTTTGAACAAAGGGATTTTGAATTTAACAGGAACTTTATTTTTAATTAGCAAAAATGTAAAACGGGGTAACGTTTTTTCTCTTTTTTGTTTAAACCAATGCTAGTTGATGAAATTTTTTTAAGTCCTTCATTTAAAGAGAAGATTGATCCTCTAGTAAACTAATTTCTTTGGAAATTTTGATTTCAGATGATTCAGCTCCCAGCACCCCACAATGCTCCTTAAAAAGTCGGGGTCGCAGGGGAACGGGTGTAGTGCCGTCATTTTTTTTTTAAATTAAAATTTCACAAATTATATTTTAAGCTACGCATTATTATATAAAATAAATACCTGATTTATATAATGAATAATTTCGCTTAAAAAAATTCCTAAGAAAAACGCTTTTTCCACGCCTTAATCCACTGTCCCTATTATTAACCTCGTAGAGATTAGAATCATGAAAGCATGGCTTTATTTACAAAAGAAATAATTTTGACAATTGATTGATTATTTTTCTGTTTTACCAACCTTTCAATTTGGACATCCACATTCAATATCCCTTAATTTTACGAAGTATAATATCTAAGAGTATTATTTATTTAACGTACCGTATCTCTTTATACTGATGGATAATATAGAGCTTTTTACAACAAATTCAATATTAATTGATTGATTGATATTCCTGGTAAAACTCTAGAAACAATTTAATAAAAAGCAAACAGTCAAATGACGTCATTCTTTGCAATTTCCTGTCGGTAGCTTTTATGGCTAATGAAGAAATTTCAATCAAAAAAATTTGCTTGCTCACGGCGTTCGAGGTTTAGCTGGCAATCTATTTTTTAATTGAAAACGTAACTTATAGTTTTTGCTTTTTTAATAAAAAAAGTAAATTCTATTAAGTGTGAGTCGGACGTGCATACTGAGTGTTCTCACTGATTAGATAATTTTGATTTGTTCGTTGACAGGGAAATTCTCTCGTAATTTTTTTTTAAAAAACCAGATTACATATTCTCACATTTTAATAAATGTTATTGATTTATTGTCAGAGATTACATTAGTAGAAGGAAAACTTGAATAAAAATGTTTTAATATCTTTTTAAACTGTTATAAGACATCACTAAATCACTCACACTGCTTCCAAACGGAAACCCTACCATAACACTTCACAAGCCATTATTGCCCAAGTTAAAATGTCGTTTATCCCAAATAAGTTTGCTGCTTTAAATAACAATAAAACAGTAAATTACTATTTTTTTGTATTTTTCTCAGCGATCTCTGAATGATACTGAAAGTAGGGATGCAAACGATACATCGATGTTTTCAGTACATCGATGTTTTAGTAAAAAAATGTCGATGTTTTCCATCGATGTTTTAAATCGAAAAACATCGACGCATCGACGTCAATTCAAGCGATGTTTCTTATCGATGTTTTATACTTCTAGCGAAAATACTCACTATTTCAAACAGGTCCATCTATTCTAATACTACCTCATCTATTGTTAGCGATATTGACCGACCCACGAAGTATTTCTCTAGCTAGTTAAAAATAAGACGGAAAGATGGCACTGTTTCCTATTAATAGATGAATGAACAATAATTTGAATGTTTCACTCACTTCCTTCGTCTAGTTCATTTAATTATCATTCTTTTTTTTTTTTTATTCAAAATGCAATATAAATTACAAAAGACTTGGCAGAAGTTGGTTGTATGACATAGAACCCTTTGCCTATCCTAGTTTTGTTAAATAAAGTTGACTAAAAAAAATACATACAAAGTACAATACAAAACTTAGTTCGAATTGTTCGTTGTTTTATTCGGCTTGCTTGTCTACTCCGTACTTGGGTGTTGTAAAACTATTTCTCTGTGATATTTTGTGACTTTTGTGAAAAACAGACTGATTTATCGTAAATTTAGAAAAAGTAAGTAGTTTATTGTTGCATAGTGTTGTTTTGTTGCTTTTGTATTGAAATGTCGGGAACAAATAAATCATTTCTTGGAGTAAGAATCCATTTTTTGGATAAATTATAGCTTCTGAGTGGGATATTGAGAGTAATCGAGCTACACAAGAGCCATACAGCTGATTACTTAAAACGAAAGTTGTCTCAAGTTTCCATAGTTTCTGCTTGTGTCACGGATAACAACAGCTTGTTTGGTAACAAAAAGATAATTCCTTGTTTCGCACACGCGATTAATTTAACAGTTACTCAGGTGATAGATAAGTCTACGGAAGCTTAGTCAGCAAAGTGCACGAAATGGTTAAATATATCAACGTTAGCGCCACTGATGAATTGCGCAAGAAACAGACAGATGCCGATTCTTCTGAAGGAAACGCGAGGCAAAGGATTCTCGATTTCAAAACGCGATGAAACTTCTGTTATTATATATTAGAGAGGTTCATCTAGTTAGTTTCTATTGTAAGCGAAATATTGCTCACCCGTCCAGGAGCTCCCTCTATAATTACTGGCTCTGAGTTGAATAATGTCAAGGAAGTATTCGAGCTATTAAAATCATACGAAATAGAAACCAAAGAGATTTTCGCGAAATCTTACGTGATTGTCAGCAAAGTGATACCGCTAGCAAGTTGCTTAAAGAAGCAAAGGATTCTCGATGTCAAAACGCGATGGAACTTCTATTATTACATGTTAGAGAGGTTCATCCAGTTAGCTTCTATTGTAAGCGAAATATTGCTCACCTGTCCAGGAGCTCCCTCTATGATTACTGGCTCTGAGTTGAATAATGTCAAGGAAGTATTCGAGCTATTAAAATCATACGAAACAGAAACCAAAGAGATTTTCGCGAAATCTTACGTGATTGTCAGCAAAGTGATACCTCTAGCAAGTTGCTTAAAGAAGCAGAGGATTCTCGATGTCAAAACGCGATGGAACTTCTGTTATTATATGTTAGAGAGGTTCATCCAGTTAGCTTCTATTGTAAGCGAAATATTGCTCACCCGTCCAGGAGCTCCCTCTATGATTACTGGCTCGGAGCTGAATAATGTCAAATTAAGCTATTAAAATCATACGAAATAGAAACCAATGAGATTTTCGCGAAATCTTACGTGATTATCAGCAAAGTGATACCGCTAGCCAGTTGCTTAAAGAAGCAAAGGATTATCGATGTCAAAACGCGATGGAGCTTCTGTTATTATATGTTAGAGAGGTTTATCCAGTTAGTTTCTATTGTAAGCGAAATATTGCTCACCCGTCCAGGAGCTCCCTCTATGATTACTAGCTCTGAGCTGAATAATGTCCAAGAAGTATTCGAGCTATTAAAATCATACGAAATAGAAACCAAAGAGATTTTCGCAAAATCTTACGTGATTGTCAGCAAAGTGATACCGCTAGCAAGTTGCTTAAAGAAGCCTTGAAGATTAGTTCACCAATAGATCCCATCGTGACCGAATTAAAAAATGAATTTCAAAACCAAATGAGTAAACGGTTCGAGAAACTGGAACACAACTCAATTTGGGCATTGGCAACTACTCTTGACCCGCGATTCAAACTACTGCACTTTAAAGATCCCTTTGCTAAGAGTAAAGTGATCAGTTATCTAAATGGATTTGCGAAACTAGCCAATAACGCCAACAGATCAGAATCTTCCGACTAGTGGGAAAAAGAAGAAAAGGCCTTTGATACTTGGGAATACCATCAACGTTTGGTCCACAGTAACATGAAGGCGAAACAGACATCTTCTTCAACAACAGAGACGGAGGTACAAATGTACCTTCGACTGTTGCTCTCATAACCCAGAATCCCACTGAAATGTTGGATGACATGAAAAGTATGTTCCCGTGACTGTACAAGTACGCTGTTAAATACCGAACGAATAAATCAATTGATAGAAAAAAGTCTTTTCAAATTATTATTTCTGAATTAAATTTTAAATAAATAATTTATAGTTTTGTATTTGTAGGTTTTTTTTTATTATTATTAAAGTTTTGTATTTCTAAGTTTTTTCTGATTATCATTAATAAAAATAAGTACTCTATAATTGTAAATGAATTTCATTTAAAATAAAAAATAAAGTCAAGTGCAAGTTGAACTTGCACAATTAGTTTTCCGTACGTTTATTGCTTTTAAAATAAGAAATTTTGGTACGGTGACATAAAATGATCAGTGTCTTCACAAAACACACCCCAAATGAGTTTTCAGTAAAGTTTATGTCCAATCTTTACTGAAAACTGATGACCTTGAAATTTTTGTTTTTTTTTATATACCAGATAAATTATTAAAAGTAATGCACTCGTGATAATTTTCGTTCAATCTACACCCCGTGGAGAATATGCTAGAATTTTATCAAAATTTTTTGATCAGTACTTTTGGAAATAAAGTGGGGGGGGACAGCGATTTTTTTGCTATCTTTTAAAAATAATACAAAGGAATTATTACATTATATATATATATATATATATATATATATATATATATATATTTTTTACTCGTGTTTTCACAAGCTTTCATTTGACCACACTCGACGACCTAGTAAAAAAATTTTTTTTTTCACTTCCGATTTCACCCTCCAAAACTAACCCCTTAAGTCAAAATTTAACTTTCAAAACTACACGGCTCTGATGAGGCCATCGATTCCTATATTATTACGAAACTTCAACTTTCTATGACAAATAGTTTCCGAGAAAATCGGGTGTGACAGACAGACAAACAGATAGACAGACGCCGAAGTCATCTTATAAGTATTCCGTACGGAACACTAACAACTCCTCAGTGTACACACATATACTAGTGTACACTACCATTTTATGCTCACAATAAAAAAAAATTACAAAAATACATTTATGTTACGATACATCGATGTTTTCGAGGCGATGTTTTTTCGATATCGTTGTTTTTTTTAAACACAACAGAACCAAGACAAAATGTGTGGTAGCTTCAAAAGAACTATTAAGATGCAAGCTGGAGATCCAAGGAACAGGCTAATAATTTTAAATACCTGGAAATAACGATAACAAGCTATGGAGACCTAAACAGGAAAGTAAAACAACAGTCTATGAAGGCATCACTAATAGTAGGGTTGTTTGACGGATATAGTATGGAAAAATAAATACCTCACAGTAGAAAGTAAGATAAGAATATACAAGAAAACAGTGAGACCGATCCTCACATAAGCTGTAGAAACAAGAGCTGACACATGTAAAACAGCACAAATGATGAGGACAACAGAAGTGAAGGTGATTAGGGACATACATGGAAAAACTATCCATGACAGAATCCACAACACAGATCTACAAGAACTAAAGTAAGATCCAAGAAATATCCAAATAGACCAGAACTAGAAGAAAACAATGGAATAAACACGTAGATCGGATGGACGACAACAGACTGGTAAAAAGGGCCAAACTCAATAAAACTTGCGGTTAAAATAACTAGGGGCAGATCTCCGAAAAAGTGGAACGTCCACATCGGAAGAGGCCTAATGGGGATAAAACAGGCAGTATGCCTACTTATATGACACATCGTATAAGAAAGAAGAAGAAGAAGAAGAAACGAAGATGTTGTCGAATGGCCTCATAGGACACATTCAAACCCATTATTTTTAATTTTGCTGCTCCTTGACGCAGCGTCAATTTTGGGTCCCGTGAAAAAAAGACACGACTCGTTTTTCGACTTTCGGAGTGACTTTGCCTACCGAGCCACGTTTTAGCAAGTCATCGACATTTTTCGTCTCGTTAAAATGATTTACCCACTTCTTCACAAACGACATCGACATTTTAGCGGCCGCGAAATGTGTCATTTCAGGCTGCTTTAGATGGGAACAAAGAAAGACTACCTCGAACCGACGAGCAAACAAGTGACTCATTTTAGATTTTACGTGATTTCGACTAAAGTTCGGAATCGACTGATACGTTTATTAAAATGCGTCGTAGATAAAGATTCCCTCTGCTGATTTTTTGTTGAATCGCTAGAATCACATCAACCAAAAATGAATTATCACGGACACGTTCTTACTTGACAGACTGTATGTATTATTACCCAAGTGTACAAGTATGAAATGCGGATTTCAGACAACAGATGGTGCACCATCATGCACTGCGCCATTTTGTTGTGTCATCAACAAGTGTCAGACGCGCACGAGTGTTAAATTGGAAAAGTGTGTACATAGTGTTGTGTTGTTGTGTTCAATATGTCGAAATTTATACCGAATAAAGAGTATTCGCGGACAGCATTAATTTTTTGTTTTCATCAGAAACTGCTGTTGAATCATACCGATTACTTCGAGAAGCTTATGGCGAACATGCTCCATCGCAAGATACGTGTGATCGGCGTTTCAAAAGTGCTGACTTCGATTCTTCAGACAAGGAACGTGAAAAAACCGCCAAAAAAATACGAAGATGTGGAATTGCAAGCATTGTTGGACGAAGATGATTCGCAAACACAAAAACAACTCGCCGAGCAATTGGGCGTTAGTCAACAAGCTGTTTCCAATCGGCTACGAGAGATGGGAAAGATTCAGAAGACCGGTAGATGGGTACCACATGAGTTGAACGACAGGCAAATGGAAAAGCGTAAAAACATTTTGCTCGCTCGGTACCAAAAGGAAGTCGTTTTTGTATCGTATAGTTATAGGGGATAAAAAGTGGATTTATTTTGAGAATCCCAAGCGCAAAAAATCATGGGCAGACCCAGGCGCACAATCCACATCGACCGCAAGACCGAATCGCTTTGGCAAAAAGACAATGCTCTGTGTTTGGTGGGACCGGAGGGTCGTGGTCTATTATGAGCTGTTAAACAGTTAACCGATTTGAACCGTTCGCTGCTTGAAAAAGGCCAGAATACCGAAAAAGGCAACACAAAGTCACTTTTTCTTCATGACAATGCTCCATCACATACGGCAAAAACCAGTTCGCGACACGTTAGAAGCACTCAGCTGGGAAGTTCTACCCCATGCAGCTTACTCATCAGACTTGGCTCCTTCCGATTACCACTTGTTTGCATCGATGGGTCACGCACTTGCTGAGCAGCGCTTTGGTTCGTACGAAGATGTGAAAAAATGGCTCGACGAATGGTTCGGAGCAAAAGGGGAAGATTTTTACTGGCGTGGTATTCACAAATTACCCGAAAGATGGGAAAAATGTATAACAAGCGATGGAGCATACTTTGAATCATTCTTCCGAATTTAACATGTTTTTTCAGAAAATAAATCCGCATTTCATACTTGTACACCTGTATAACTCTCTGAAATATACTGCATATATTTTTACAGTATATTATTTTGTTACAAAATTTTAAAAAAATTTTACAACGACCATTATTATCTAGTATATTATAACACATTTTATTCTATATCCAATTAAATCAGTTTGCAAAAGTCTCTGAACATTTTTTAAATGACCTCACGGCGCCCACATGGTGTATCATATGTGGGAGACTGCATATTTATATCTTGTTAAATAGGTTTCTTGACGTGGATTATTTAATCATTTCTTACTATAATAAAAAGAAAACTGTTTAGCTTATTCTTTCATAATAAAATATAACAACAAAAAAAATAATAAAAACCTGCCATAAACAACAACATAATGTTAGATAAATTCGCCTTAAAATATTACCTTTTGACATATAAAATTTATTAATCTTACGATTCTACTTAACCTCTTAACATAGGATTTTTATTAACGGTGCGGAAGTGATAAATAAAAGATTCAATAACTATAAACCGACAAAATTGTTTTTTAGTGTTCCGTATGGAACACTTAGAAGATCACTTCGGTGTCTGTCCGTCTGTCACACCCGATTTTTTCCAAAGCTATTTGACATAGAAAATTGAAATTTGGCACTAATATAGAAATTAATGGCCGCATCAAAGCCGTGTAATTTTACAAGGTAAATTTTTACCTTTTGGGAGGTGAAATCGGAAATCAAAAAAAAAAAAAAATACGAGGTCATCGAGTGGGGTGTCAAATGAAAGCTGGTAACAATACGAGTTCAAAAATATATATGTACGAGGCTGATTTGAAAAGTCCGTGCAAAAATAAAAACTACTTATGTGTTTGGGGTAAACCTTTTTTATTTTTCGACATAGTCTCCTTTTAGGCTTATACACTTCGTCCAACGATGTTCTAGTTTGTTGATCCCTTCCGAATAATAGGATTTGTCCAAGTCTGCAAAATATCCATTAGTCTCTGCAATCACCTCCTCGTTTGAATAAAATCTTTGTCCCGCCAGCCATTTCTTCAAATTGGGGAACAAATAGTAGTCCGAGGGAGAATAGGGGGGATGTGAAACGAGTTGGAATCCTATTTCCATTAATTTTGCGACCACAACTGCTGAGGTGTGTGCTGGTGCGTTGTCGTGATGGAAAAGGACTTTCTTGTGGGCCAATCGCGGGCGTTTTTCTTGCAGCTCGGTTTTCAAACGGTCCAATAACGATGAATAATATTCACCTGTAATAGTTTTACCCCTTTTCCAGATAGTCGATGAGGATTATCCCTTGCGAATCCCAAAAGATAGTCGCCATAACCTTTCTGGCCGAAGGAACAGTCTTCGCCTTTTTTGGTGCAGATTCCCCCTTGGTAACCCATTGTTTAGATTGTTTTTTGGTCTCAGGAGTATACTAATGTATCCATGTTTCATCCACAGTGACGAAAACGACGCTTAAAGTCCTCCGAATTCTTCTGGATCAGCTGCAAACCATCCTTGCAACACTTCACACGATTCCGTTTTTGGTCAAGCGTGAGCAATCGCGGCACCCATCTTGCGGATAGCTTTCTCATGTCCAAATGTTTATGCAAAATATTATGTACCCGTTCAGTCGAGATGCCCATAGCACTAGCAATCTCACGCACCTTAACTCTTCTGTTATCCATCACCATATCATGGATTTGATCAATGATTTCTGGAGTCGTAACCTCCACAGGCCGTCCAGAACGGTCAGCGTCACTTGTGCCCATATGGCCAGTCCGAAAATTTTGAAACCACTTATAAACTGTTCTAATCGAAGGTGCAGAGTCACCATAATGTTTATCAAGCTTCTCTTTAGTCTCCTGAGGCATTTTGCCTTTCATAAAGTAATGTTTAATCACCACACGAAATTCTTTTTCGTCCATTTCTTGAAAATCACTCGACTTCCTTGATTGACACGAATGCCAAACACAAAGAAATAGACCAATATGGCTGAAACTTGGTGTGCGTTCATTCAAGAGATGCTACTAACTAAACATGACCTCGATACGCGCCGGTGGTGCCATCTCTCGGACTTTACACGGACTTTTCAAACCAGCCTCGTAGTGATACTTGCGCACGCTTTTCTTTGTATTATTTTTAAAAAATTGCCAAAAATCACTGATCCCCCTTATCTCGAAAAGTACTTATCAAAAATTCTGGAATATTCTCCACAGGGTATAGATTGAGCGAAAATGATCACGAGTGCATTACCTTCGATAATTTATTTGGTATATAAAAAAAATGCAAGATCATTAGTTTTCCACAAATATCGAAAACCAAGTCTGTTAAAAACGCATTTGAGATATGTTTTGTGAAGTCTAAAAAAAATTTTTATTTTAAAGGCAATCACAGTACGGAACACTAATTGCGCAAGTCCAACTTGCACTTGACCGTTTTTTTACTGTATAGCAGCTTATAACGTAGAAAAGACCAAAGCAATAATTTTCTTCTTTGATATTATAAATTTTTGGCAAATTATTATTATTATTATTAATGTACCCATGGTATTGAAATTAATGCGCAGGCCCCTTCTTTGGTAGGCATGTCTCTCTAACAAAAAATGTGACAGTAGAATTTATAATATATAATAGTGTGACGCACTCAATAAAAATACAGTTCGTAAAACTGTGTGTTATTGTCAATTTAAACAGAAATGGTACAAAAAAGAATCAAGAACGCAATTGCTAGCGGAAAAAAAAAGTATTTTATGAATCAGTAATCAGCAGAGGAAAGTATTGTATTCGTAAAAAGTTACACTCCGAGATTTTTGCTTTTCCAACATTCCATGGGGGTTGTAGGACCCCCGGGACAGAGTCCCACATTTGAGGAAGGGCACCTCACCATAATAACAAACAGTTACATGAATATGTATACTATATTCAGAATAAAATCAAAAGAGGAATAAAAAGTAATTAAATTTCGATAAAATTATTGTAGTAAGAAGGGGCACCGTCGGAGCACCCTTCAGGAATCGACGGTGGTATGTGGGAGGTGGGACCCCCTCTTCGATTTTTTCCTAACATTCCGAGGTCTCTAGATCAAGAAAAACATAGTCACTGATTCCCAACGGTATGTATAACTATCTGTCTTTTGGCAGGATAACTCTCGAACCAAATGAAAATTTATTTTTTGGTACACATATAACTCTTACTAGGGTAATGGAACCTATAGCTTGGAAGCAATATACCTTCAGGGTAAGTGGGTGAAAGGGGTGAAGGCTGACATATTTTGTAGAATTTTTACTTTCTTATTAGGCTTTTTCCTGAGATCATGAACATAGTTAAAGTATATTTATAGTTAACTATATAAGAGGTTAAAAAGATGGAGGAGGGCGTTAGAGGGGGCTTCGTACATATTCAGTTATAAGTCCTTTTCGAGGTTCTCAGATTCGAGAAATATGGAAGAGTAACCGCGAAAAAGTGTGATTTTAGCCCGTTTTTGCAACCTTCATAACTTGAAGACAAAAAAAGACAAAAAAGCAAACTTAACTTAAAAGGTCTTAAATTAAAGCTAATTAAAAATCTAGAAGGATATATTTTTCATTTTTTTTTATTTAGGGGTAACTACCCCCTACTATTTTGGGGGTTAAAAGTGTAAAAGTAAATTTGTTCTTAACAGAAAATAAAAAAAAATATTTATAATGTGTAATTCATGAAAATATGTCAAGAACTTTAAGTATTTACATATCTTCAACCCAATACCATATAATAAATTAAAAACCATCCTCTAAAAGGGGGTTACAATAAGAAGGGTATCCTGCTGTTTATATATCCAGCATAAGTCTCCAAGCTGAAAAAATCCAGAAAGTCAATTTTTTTTATGGGTCTAGCACATGTGTTGCAGAGAAGTCCCTAAAGCGCTAAGGAGCGACAGGTGTGCGGAAAAAGCGATTCACGTTGTTCTTGAATCGCTGTAAATTATACTCAGTGGGAAACACAGTCCTGGGCGAATTATTCCAAAGGGATGATGTTCTTCATAAAAAAGACTACTTAAAAGAGTTTTATGAGGAGTAACAAGCTCAACCTCACACGGATGTGAAGTAGTAGCGCGACGTGTATTTCTAACATGCACCGCTCTGGGAGTAATTAAGCGGGCTACATCCTTCGAACACTTTCCATGAAAATACTTGTAGAATAGGCTCAAGTCGCCAACCGTTCTTCGATGTTCCAGCGAATCACGGCCGCCGGTCAAAGTGTAAAGCTTTCTGGTTCGAAATAATATTCCCAACTTTTGAGAAGCTCTCCTTGCTACGCCTGCGACATGCTCATGCCAGGACATATTTGCTCCCAAATTAACGCTCAACAAATTGAGTGACGATGTTAGAGGAATGGAGTGCCCCGACATAACTATGTCGGATTCAGCAACGTTACCTTTTTTAGAGAAAACTGCCGCCTAGGTTTTTGTAACGTTAAATTCCATTTGGCTACTGTCACTCCAAGATAGAATTTCTTCCAGGTCTTTGTTAAGTTGAACGACTTCCCGCTGTCTGCGGATATTCGTCTCAGTAGCCGATGTCCGAACTTTCAAAGTGAATGAAGAGATAAGCGTACGGTCATCTGCAAAGCTGTAGATTGGGTTTCCGGTCTTTTCCAACAGATCGTTAATGAAAATGAGAAAGAGAGTAGGAGATAGTATGGAGCCTTGGAGCACACCGGCGTTGATAGTGAAGGTGTTAGAAAGAAATCCGTCGACTGCCACTCGTAAAGAACGCTCTCTGAGGAACCATGAGAGCCACAAACAGAACTTTTCAGAATACTATACGACATCAGACATACCATAATACCAATGAAAATAATACTGATAAGATATCATGGAATGTAATTCCATGTTTTTAAAAGTTATAGCTGATCGGTTGTTACCCCTAAAAGGGGTTGAAATGCGTTTCAGTACCGTTATAATCTAAAAATGACTTTGGAAAAAAATCCAGAAAACTAAGAAAAATACTGAGAAGTTATCGCGCGACCTATAAGTTTCCAAAGCTTATTGCTAAACAATAACAACCCTCTACCAGAAGGTTAAAACGCGTTTCAGTGTCATTAAATCGAAAAAATTGACTCCTAATGCTAGGGAAAAAACCAGAAAAATACTGCAATGAAACCGTGTGAGCTTTACGTTTCCAAAACTTATCGCCAAACCATAACCAACCCAAAATGGGGGGTAGTTACCCCTAAATAAAAAAAATGGAAAAATATATCCTTCTAGATTTTTAATTAGCTTTAATTTAAGACGATGAGAATAAAACACTAAATTTTTAGTTTTTTTACTTTGTTCTCAGTTTTAACGAGTAGCCCTTAAATATTCATTTTATCGTTACTGCACTTTTAACTTGTTTCTGGGTAAAAAAAGCGGCCAATTGAAAATATAATCATCTGCCTTTTACGTTTTTCCAAACGACCACTAGATGGCGCTATTGATATGTGACATTACCATTGTTGTAAAATTTTACATTTGTTATTGTTAAGACAGTGGCAGCTCAGAAATTGGTCGAGTAGTTTGTTTATAGTGAGCGTTTAAAAAAAAACAGTTTTATCAACAAACCGTGAAAGTTTTCGTTGAATGATTTTTTACGATTTTAGTAAAAGCCTAATTGAACATCAATGCCTCGAATCGCTTCGTTCAGCTTTTGGTAATAAATCACCATTAGAAAAGACTATTTACAATTGCAAAATCCGTATACGACATCGTAACAGGATACAAAACTTAGATATATTCGTACGAGCCGTACGCGAAGCACTTGATCGATTGTTTCTTTGGTTATACTGGACATATTGCAACACTCCATAACAAGTTTTAATACCAACGACGAAATACTGCTTCCATGTTTGGGGTTCTGCTCTCACACATACGCTACATTTGTTAGAAGAGAGCTATTCGCCAGATTGGAGACTCAAACCTTACCGCAACCTTGATTCTTTAGAATCACGAACCACGTTGCTGACTTGATTCTATTATATAAGAACTTTTACGGAAAATGTTCTATGAATGTAGTCCGCTTATTTCCCCCTAGAATGGGATACGCGTCACACTAATAAATCACGTCCGTGTGAGCTTTAGCTTGTCAATCCTCGTACCACCCTTTTCAAGAATTCCTTTTAATGCAGAACCTAATCCCTTTACAGTAATTTGCCCAGGATCGTGTTTCCCACGGAGTACAATTTGCCGTGGTTCAAGACCAACACTAAGCGTTTTTTCCGCACACACGTTACTGCTGTAGCCCTTTAGAGATTTCCCTGAAGCACGTGTACCGTGTCTATAGGCTGTCTCAAAAGGTATGGTCAAAAATGAAGGATCTATTAGATTTGACCAAAATAAGGTCAGAAGTTCTTATAAAAATGTCTCCTATCTCCCCGTCAAAAGTGGGGGATGGCTTGGGAAAAACTTTTTTTACAATAACTTTTATTGCATTTTCGCGTCGGATTAGGGAAGCTTGAGATCTTTGACGAAAAAAAGGTACTAGTTTAACACGATTAGACGCACCAATTCCGAGTTAAAATCGATAAAGAATTTCCATGTCAGAAAAAGAGCCTATTACCTAATATTATTACGGTTATTAGCAATACTTCAAAATATCCCGATATTTTTAAATGACGATACAACTAAATAACAATTAAAGAAAACATAATCATCAAATGAAGCAAAAAAACTTATTTTTATTTACCAAATCAAGAAAACAATCACAAAACACCGCTAAAAAAAATCGGGAATGTTAATTTAAAGGAAAAATAAAATCCATGCGTAATTTCAACTAGGGAATATGTTCGATTTAGGCACCTTGTACAGTTATGCATTTCCTTAAGTTAGTAAGGAAACCCCTTTGAACTTTAAATAACATGCCGGGATTATTCCTTATTTTAGCACAGTGAAAAATTCTTTCTAACACTTCTTCTCTAGTTTGTACAGGAGTCGAATAAACAAGATATTTAAGGTGGCCCCATAGAAAGAAGTCTAAGGGATTTAGATCTGGTGATCGGAGTGGCTACGGGATTGGCCCACCCCGACCTATCCAACGATTGGGAAACTGGTTATCTAAATATCCCCTAGCAATGTTGTTGATATATGGTGGTGCACCGTCGTGCATTAACCATATATTATTGCGAATATGTAACGGAACTTCCTCTAATAAATTATTTAAAACATCTCGGAGAAATTGCAAATATTTGTCACCATTTAGTCGCCTGTCAATGACATAAGGTCCAATTAAATAATTCCCAATAATTCCCATCCAGACATTTGTCAAAAATTTGTGTTGGTTTTTAGTCTGAATTATCGCATGTGGGTTAGCCTCATCTCATAAGTGCAAATTATGGGAGCTTATTACACCATCCCTAGAAAATCCCGACTCATCTGTAAAAAACACTTTGCTTACAAATGTATTATCTTCTCGTTGCTTTTATAGAAACCAATTAGCGAATTCCACTCGTGCAGGATAATCATCGAGTGACATAGAATGAACTTTTTTGAAATGGTAGGGATGAAGTAATTGCTCTTGATGTACCCTATGCACCAACGATTTGCAAGTATGAAGTGATGCTGCTAATTTCCTTACACTATTAGTTGGATCGTTTGTTATTAGGTCCAAAATATTTTCTTCCATTTCAATGGTACGCGCAGTTCTTGGACGACGTACTCCTCCAGGTTTTGGTATAAGACTACCTAAAAGATATCCAATAATACTAAGTTGGAAATGAGGAATCTTTGGCACAATGATACTACTTAGTATATGTCACTACTATACCAAACACTTTATTTTTGCACTCGATGCGCGTTTCGCTAGCCATGTTAGCTTCATCAGGAGCGATGATTGACTAGTAGTAGTAGTCAATCATCGCTCCTGATGAAGCTAACATGGTTAGCGAAACGCGCGTCAAGTGCAAAAATAAAGTGTTTGGTGTAGTGGTGATATATACTGAGTAGTATCCAATAATAAGCACACAATTTGAAAAAGCAAAACACCATAAACCTGATTCCCGCAGATTACGATCAACTCGTTCAATAGTTCTGCGATCAGGCAAGTATCGATCAGAAAATCGTTCCGCGTAAACGCGAGCCGCTTCACTAGCGTTACCAGAAGCTAAGCCATACATTAAATGCATATACGCATACCCGACAAAAGTAAAATTTGGCATAATGAAATCGACCCCAATTTTTTGAACTTTCAGATTTGACTTGTGTGTTAACATTTGTTTAATTATCATTGCACCTGGCAGAAGCCAGGTAATAGGCTCTTTTTCTGACATGGAAATTCTTTTTCGATTTTAACTCGGAATTGGTGCATCTAATCGTGTTAAACTAAGAGTACCTTTTTTTCGCCAAAGATCTCAAGCTTCCCTAATCCGACGCGAAAATGCAATAAAACTTTAACTCACCGGTTGAATTATCTACGATTATAAGGTAAAATTCCGATTCAGCTCATAAACTTTACTTTAGAATCTGAATTTCATGTTTTTATCTTTAAGGGTTTCTGAAATATTCAATGAAAACCCATCTTCAGGCTCCCCATTTGGGTGGCTGTAGCTCTCTAACGGGGGGAGATATGAGACATTTTTATAGGAACTTCTGACCTTATTTTGGTTCAATTTACTAGATCCTTCATTTTTGACCATACCTTTTGGGACACCCTGTATAAAAAAACATAAGGAATGCAAAAAGAAAAGCGGATGCTTTGAATTTGTGGGCCGCGTTTTAAGTTTCTACAAACGACCACTAGATGGCGCTATTGAGATGTGATATTACCATTGTTGTAAAATTTGTCATTGATTATTGTTAAAACAGTGACAGTTCAGAAATTGGTCGAGTAGTTTACTTATAGTGACAGTTGAAAAAAAACCGTGTTGTGAACAAATGGAAATTTTACGTGAAGGTTTTCGTTGGATGATTTTTTAGGATTTTAGTAAAGGCCTAACTCAACAAGAATGTCTCGAATCGCTTCGTTCAACTTTTGGTAAGGAATCACCAACAGAAAAGGCTGTCTGCAATTGGTTTGCAGAATTTGGTCATGGTCGTGCTTACGTCAGTGGCGAATTTTGTGAAGGTTGACCAAAATCGGTTGTTGTTCCCAAAAACATCGATGCTGTGCGCAAAATGATGGAACAGAATCGGCATCTAACTTTCTTTGAGATAGAGGCATCCTTAGGCATATCGAAGACTGCAGTACATTCGATTTTGATCTGTTGCCGATGGATTTCTCGTAATTTGACCGAAACTCAAAAACAGGCTCGTGTCAATTGGTGTAAGCAAATGGTCAAAAAATTCGACCAAGGACATGCAAAATCCTTATACAACATCGTAACAGGAGACGAAACTTAGATATATTCGCACGAGCCGGAAACGAAGCAACAATCAATTATTTGGGTGTCCCAAGGTGAACCGAATCCAACAAAAGCAGTTGATCGTTTGTTTCTTTGGTTATACTGGACATGTTACAACCATTGCTTTAGAAGATTGAAGAACAGTTAATGCTGAATAGAAAAACAACCAAAAACGTCGCTTCATTCTTCATCATGACAATGATGATCTCTCTTACACAGCACGTCAAACAATTGATTATTCGACGGAGAAAAACTTCGAATTAATGTCTCATTGCCCGTATTCACCTGATTTATAGCTTAACGACTTCTTTTTGTTCCCAAATGAAGCTGTTGTATCCTTCCAAAATCATGTTTCTGAGGTACTAACTTTAGACTCGAAAAAATATTTCGAGAATTGGTTTGAATGCATGCAAAAGTATATAAATCTTAAAGGCGAATATTTTGAGAAACAAGAAAATGATTTGTACCAATTTTTTTTTTCTTTCATTGTTTGTCTAAAAACTTAAAAGGTAGCCCTCGTATATAAAGGGTTAGAACATGGGGATATTTTGCGATTGATATGTTACTGTAAGGTTTTATTTCCTATTTTGAATTATGGGATAGTAATAGCTATTATTTCGTATGAGAAAGATAAATTCTCAATTTATTTCACAACTTATATTAATATAGTATAATCCTAAAAAGTTATTTATTTTGTGTAAAAAAATCCAAGCTATATTTGTAGGACCTAAAAATATTTTCATTTGTGGAATTTAATAATCCGTTCGGGTCCATCAAATCCCAAACATTATCTCCTAAAAGCATCTTCAAATACATCAGACAAATCAGCAGAAAAGATAAAAGAGGGCTTTATCCTCTAAGACGGTATCCTGAATCACATCAAAGGGATCTTAATTTAAGAGGAATAAATAAGAGTTATTGGATATAAAGGTATAGACAAAGGAATAATTTTAGACGGAAAAGATCGCTCTGGTGAAAAGGCTTAAGTACCTAAATTAATAGGTATATTATACAGTGTGGTCCAAAAAGTCGACATAAACACTGAAAAAAATGACAGTTAAATGAAAAAATTCATTCTCAGATAACATTTATGAGAACTTTATTGTAAGAAGTGTCCATTTAAAAGTTTGAACCAATAATAGTATTTTTTATGTTTTCGTTGCCATTTTTTCAAGTTTACATTGTCATTGGTATGGTGTATTTGTATTCGGTATGTTTCAACAAATCATTCGTATTAAAAGCTCATTTATTTAATTTCAAACAGAACAAAAAATTCCATTAACGATTTAACTCATCACTGACTTTTTATGCATTGATTTTTTTACTTATCAGATAAAATCGGCAACTTATGCGCTTGCTTCAAACATAAAACAGTAGTAGTTCTTTTTGAAGTTTGCGTGCCCCAAAGCCATAATTTCCTGATTACCTGAAAATATTTGCAAATAATCTACGTCAAATCTTTTATATTCTTGATAGTTTACTCTAAAATATTGTTATGACTGCCTCGGAAAAATAGATTTTTTTTTCCTTTTGTATTTCCCTTAAGGAGGTTGAGGCGTTAAACGTAAAATATGAAAACTGTTTTGTATAGATTTATTTCGATAGATTAATTAGTTTAGAAATTTTCTATGAAAAATTTAAGGTTTTAAGGAAACTTATTTAAATAAAAATCGAAATTAACAATACATATAGTCTTATGGAGAATACGTTAATTGGATATAAAAATGACACATTTTTTGTTATAACAAATGAAAAAAAAATGCCATCAATAGGAAATTTAACTATGTTAGCGATTATTTTAAAAAAATTTCAAATTTAATTAGAAAGCTTTAACTTAACAATAATAACAATTATTGGGGTCCTTGTGAATGATTTACCTTTTATCTCTGAAATAGCAGCAACGTTGCATTTAGTAGTAATGGCGGGAAATTTAAATATTTGAAATTGTATAGCACAAGTTTCTATAATAAAAACATATGGAGCAAGTAAATAATATTATTATTGTAAAGCAACTGAAAATAGACAGAAGTCCATATTCCAGCAGTTTACTAGCTGTTCTCTTGTCTGTCAAATCCATCCTGAGACGCGTTTCGCCGTATCACGGCTCGTCAGTCAGGCTAGGATTGACAAACAAGAGAACAGTATCAAGTGGTACTTATCCCAGAAGTTACGGAGCACTTAATACAATTCGTAAATAATATTAAGTTTAATTAATTGCAATGGGTATTAGTTTTTATGAATAAAATAAAAATATATAATTTGAAGCATTTGTTTTAATTATTTAACTAATTTACAACAGCTGATCACAATAAGCACAAAATTCAATATATCTATATACAGGCATATCAGCAGAGCCAACAGTAAATTACTTTACAGCGTTCCCGCTTCGAGACACAGGAATTTTAAGATCTATAATTATCATTTTTTATTATTTACCTATTAAAATATATTTTTTTATTCTTTTAGTTTTTTCATATTTGTTGCTTTGATAATTTTTTAAAAATTATGAAATATAATTAATTTCTATTTTCCATATTTTTTTTTCTATAAGTTTGTACAAAATATCTAAAAGATAATCCATTCATGTTAAATTATTTAACAATATTAAATAAACAATATATGATAATAATAACCATCGTTAGTCTTATAAAAAGTTTTAATTATTTAATACACAGCATTTCTAAATGACAACATCCAAAACTTTTGGTTGGGACTATCCCACCTCACCCTCCTTAACTGTAATACCTTTTCACTTCGACTAAAATAATTTTTATTTATTAAAAATCGATGAAACTATTAAATTAAAATTGAACAATATCCATCCATTAACTCAGATTTTATTAATTTGATGTGTTATTTGTGTTATCACATATAAACAGTTACAAAAAGTTATTTTATACATGCTATTAATAGTGAGATGCTCAGATACGGCCGATGAAAACCACTTAACAACTAGCAGCTCTAATTAGAAATATTCCACTACTACAACTGTGGTAATCAGAAAAGGAGATAAGGAGATATTAGCAAACTACAGAGGAATAAGTCCGCTTGCTACAACTTAAAACTAACCACATAGATAATACCTAGCAATATATAACACTTGGTACATCTCCTTTACAAACGACCTGTGCCTCATCACATCATTAAAACCATAGAGAAACTCAAAAAACAACATCGGAACTCAGAGTCAATACCGGCAGAAAAAGAAATTCATCAAGGAGAGCCCTTGAACCCACTATATTTCTAAGTTTGTAAACTGAGGGGTTATAGAATTAGCAAGCAATACCGTTAAAACTATATCGGAATCAGACTCCTCGGACGACGTCCTACTTAGTATTTTAAAAAACAGTACAAAAAAACCATAAGAAACAGAAGCATACATTTTGGGGCATATTCTCTAATATTCGTCAAACCAGAGATAAAAAAAAGCCTCACATAGGATAGAATATATAGAAACAGTGGTCAGTTCAAGCAGGTCCATTTTTATGGCGGCAGACTAATGCCAAGAATTTTCATAGGTTAGGAGAACTTGCTCTTAAGTTTCTTTCAGCACCAGCTTCTCTAATATTTAGTGAAGGGCTATTTTCTAAGATTGAAAATATATATGACGAAATAGGAAGAGATTCTCACCTGAAAATGATGAAATACTCACATACCTACATCATAATTTACCTTTACTTGATTTTAAATATTAAAATCTTCTAAGTTTTGTACTAATGCTGTATAAATAATTTCGGTTTGTTGTTGTTATGTTTAAAATACTTTTCTTATACATATTTTGAAATAAATGTTACTTTTACTTTGGTTTTATTTTACACAAAAAACTCAGCAAGGTACCCGACAGGGTAATAAAGTATCCGGCCAAACCGGGTACCCAGCCAAATCAGCTGGGTACCCGGTTTTAACCGGGTAGCCGTTACATCTTTAATGAAAAACATTAAACCATTGTATAGATACTATTGCTACTACTGTTACAACTCAATATAGGATGTGTCATATAACGAAATATTACTTTTATCTAACCTGAACTTGTTGATTTATAAAGACAAATAAATTGGATGGTTTTTATATTAATGGAAAAAGCGTGTTTCTTTATAAGTCGTAAATCACAAGTAAGTGCAGATAGCCACAAAGGTATGAGATTAAAATATGGCATATAGGGCGGAAAAACATACTAAGGCGATAGATTTTTTTCAGCAATAATATACTGTAACATTCATTTTTTCCTAGATTTTAAGATCATGTTACGTCACTGTTTTTCTCCCTATAATTTTTTTTTCCATTTTTATATTTATTGCAGTGTTTACTAACTTTTAAGCAGTGTGGTTCAATCGAATTTTTGAGCCGTTTATATTACAGTGTGCATTGCGGGTTATCTACTGGATTTATTTAATTAGCTTCTAATGCGTCGATGGGCTAGAGATTTGTATCCGGGAAGTAGCCATCTTTAAGACGTGATTTTACGGAAGGGAGAAAAATATTTAAGGGTCCGGATGACATGGATCTTGGCTTTTTCCATCATGTAGCTGTAGTTGGCTTTTTCCATCATGTAGCCGTAGTAAGCTTTTTCCATCGATCGTTTAGCCGCAAATGGCTTTTTACATCATGTAGTCAGGTCTTTTTTCCCAGCCGAGATGAAGTAAAGCATATATTTTGTGAAGCCAAAGTAAGGGTTTTTTCTTCAGAAAGCCGCCCAGTAGGTTTTTTTTATCAAGTTGCCGTACTCATATATTAGTGATGTACAAAAACGGTTCTAGTGTTCAAGACCTTTTTCCTTGAAATATCCTGCTTATTCCCAGACCTTTAGGGGCCAAGAAATATTTAGCAGCCCAAAGGGAACTGGTGCAGCCAAGGTGGAGACATCAGTGTTATGAATATCTCACCAGGACAGGCCAAAAACTCATAGGAAAATCGTAAGTCATCAGTATACCAATCCGTAGACCTATTTTCCCGTTGACAAGTGCGTTTTACATCGAACCGAACTGGTAACTCGTGAAGTGAATCCCACGAACCTTCAACATCGCGTTTAACAAAGCTTTAATTAAAAATCCTGATTTAAAGACTCTATTTAATAATACCACCTACTAGGCTAAAGGATTTTTTTAGTAATAAGAGTAATAGTAGTGTAACTAAGTTAGAACTTTTAATTTTGTCATTAATAAACCCTTTTTCCTTATTTAAGGCTAGAGTTTCACTGAATCACCTGTTCTACTTTTCAGGACGCAACGGTAGTACCATAAGAAAATTATTCTTAACAACTACATAACCCTTCAGTATTTTTTCATTTTTTAGTGTTCCGTACGGAACACTTATAAGATCACTTCGGTGTCTGTCTGTCTGTCTGCCTGTCTGTTTGTCTGTCACACCCGATTTTCTCCGAAACTATTTTACATAGAAAGTTGAAATTTGGTATTAATATAGGAATTGATGGCCTCATCAGAGCCATGTAGTTTTGAGAGTTAAATTTTGACTTAAGGGGTTAGTTTTGGGGGATGAAATCGGAAGTGAAAAAAAAATTTTTTACGAGGTCATCGAGTGTGTTGTCAAATGAAAGCTTGTGAAAACACGAGTAAAATATATATATATATATATATATATATATATATATATATATATATATATATATATATATATATATATTTATATAATGTAATACTTGCGCGCACTTTTCTTTGTATTATTTTTAAAAAATCGCGAAAAATCGCTGTCCCCCGCCTTATCTCGAAAAGTACTCATCAAAAAATTTTGAAAAAATTCTGGAATATTCTCCACGGGGTGTAGATTGAACGAAAATTATCACGAGTGCCTTACCTTTAATAATTTACCTGGTATATAAAAAAATCAAAAATTTCAAGGTCATCAGATTTTAGCAAAGATTGGAAACAAACTTTGTTGAAAACTCATTTGGGGTGTGTTTTGTGAAGTCACTGATCATTTTAGACCTCTGTAACAATTTTTTTTATTTTAAAAGCAATCAACGTACGGAACACTAATTTCGCAAGTTCAACTTGCACTTGACCGGTGCCCAAAATCCGTACAACCAAAAATTTTAAACAACTATAGAGACTATTTTCAAAAAACGTACAAAAAATATCTCTTACCCATATTACTCTACCAAGAAAAACTGAGCTAGTGTATGTCTAATTTCTTTAGTTCTTTTAGTATTAATATCTACTTAATCCATTCTCAGAAATTATCAAAGGAGAACGCCACAAATTGCGCCTCAACATACAGGGCCAAATATGAGAACGCTAAAATACCTGAGACATATTAATGTGGGCGAATAATATAATAATACGAGGACGTATTCATAAGTTTCTAGCCTAGTAAAGAGAGAACAAGCTAATCTTAGAAACAAAACTTGTTGCACTTAGTGCTACGGTTATACAGAAACTTCAGACCTTTAAAAAAAATGTATCTTCATTTGTAGTCTTCTACAACATTCATTTCTTCTTCTTTAAATGAAATTTGTGTGCTTTTTTAATTTTGGGAACAGGTAATAGTCCGAGTTAATTAAATTCATTTATAACAACGCATCAGCAAGGGTAAGACGCGATAAATCCACAAGTAATTACCGGATGGAACATGAAATTCGACAAGGTGATATGATCTCTGCTAAGCTTTTTACGGTGGTGTTACAGTATGCTTTTAGATGGAAAAGGCATAAACAAGGATTGCGTATACCTAAACTACTTACGCTTTGCTGATGATGTTTACTTATTTATTTATTTACTACAAGCCCAACAAAAGTAATTAATAGGGCCGATAACATAGCTATTACACAATATCAATATAAAACCGGTCAAGTGCAAGTTGAACTTGCGCAATTAGTGTTCCGTACGTTGATTGCTTTTAAAATAAAAATTTTTGTTACGGAGGTATAAAATGATCAGTGACTTCACAAAACACACCCCAAATGAGTTGTCAACAAAGTTTGTTTCCAATCTTTACTGAAAACTGATGAAATTGTTTTTTTTTTTTTATATACCAAATAAATTATTAAAATTAATTAATTAAAAAATTAAAATTATTAAATTGTGAGAATTTTCGTGCAATCTACATCCCGTGGAAAAAAAATCCAGAATTTTTTCAAAATTTTTTGATCAGTACTTTTCGAGATAAGGGGAGGGATAGCGATTTTTCGCGATTTTTCAAAAATAATACAGAGAAAAGTGTGCGCAAGTATTACATTATATATATATATATATATATATATATATATATATATATATATATATATATATATATATATATATATATATTACTCGCATTTTCACAAGCTTTCATTTGACACCACGATGACCTAGTAAAAAAATTTTTTTTTTGCACTTCCGATTTCACCCCCAAAACTAACCCCTTAAGTCAAAATTTAACTTTTAACACTACATGACTCTGATGAGGCCATCAATTCCTATATTATTACCAAATTTCAACTTTCTATGACAAATAATTTCGAAGAAAATCTGGTATGACAGACAGGCAGATACCAAAGTCATTTTATAAGTGTTCCGTACGGAACACTAATAACGATACAATATAGACAGTAACTCAAGACTAAAATTAACCTTATAGTTTGACAAACACAATGATCAATATCATGTCAAACACCATTACAGTTATTAAAGTAGGTTCAAATAAGTATGGAAGGAATCATTTTGAGTCATGGAGAGATTACATGCGTGCGACACTTCGTCGTAAACAGAACATACAACAGGGGATGCATACAATACATTTGTGTGCCCCGCAGGAAGGTAAAAGAAGTTACCAACCCGATTTGCTAATCTGGGGACAATAAATTTCAATTCTTCCAGTAGCGATGGACACTGAATCCTACCATTAACTATCTTATATAGGAACATCTCCCTCGCTGTATTTCTACGCTTCTTCAAGCTTAGAAAATTGAACCTTCCCAACAAGAGATCGTTGTCTATACCAACTTGCGGGTATACTCCATCCACTCTTCTAGATATATACTTCAAAAACTAACTCTGAACCCTCTCCAAAGCAACCATATATTTACTATAGAATGGTGCCTAGACAACAGACCCATACTCAAGCCTGCTTCTAACCAATACATTAAATACTGTAATAAGAGTCTCAATATTCTGAAAAGAGAAAAATTTCTGATTACAAACTCCATCATCTTCATCACATCCGAAACTAATGTGTTAATCTGATGACTGAAGTTCAGTCTAGAATCAAGAACAACACCCTGAAAGTTTCCGCTCTTTGCAGGTCATTAATACCAATATTATATTTATAGTTTAGTGGAGATAACTTCCGACTTATCGCCAATACCAAATATTTTTTTGCATTGAGCAAGAGACCATTGGCAACACAGCACTTCTGCAACGCGTCAACTCTGCTCCGAAGTCGCTTACAGTCGCTTACATCTGCAAATATCTGGTATTTGACGTCAATGACATGCTGGATATCATTCATAAACATAATGAATAACAAAGGCCCCAAGTTCGACCCCTGCGGAACACCAGACGTTGCATGAAACGAATGCGACCTAAAACCCTTATACTGCACATACATATTGGTCACGGTCATAATAGCCGACAATCTAGGTCAACATATTAATTTTTGAAAAAACCAACCGTATAACTAATCTAGTTAGGCACAATAATATGAAATTTAATGAAAGCGAAGTGGAAGAAGTCTAAAATTACAAGTATTTGGGTCATGAATTACAAATTGGCAAAGACAATCACACCCATGGGACACATCGTCGTGTGGTTTTAGGATGGACGGCTTTTGGAAAGCTGAGAGACACTGGAAGGTGATTTGCCAATATGCTTAAAAAGGAAAGTTTATGAACAATGCGTTTTGCCGGTAATCACATATGGCGCCGAGATACTCCCATTAACAAAACAGTCAGGAAACAAACTAAGAGTTTCACAACGGGCAATGGAGAGAACTATGTTGAGTATCACAAGGAAGGATAAAATAACAAACATAATCATCAGAGAATGAACAAAAGTAATAGATATTATCCAAAAAAATAAATAATCCAAATGGAGATGGGCACGCCATACAGCCCGAAGAAATGATAATCGATGATGCAAAATATTAATAGAATGGAGACGCAGACAAAAGGAATAAGGGTAGTCTACCTACTAGATGGATTGATGACATCAAGAGAGTGGCAGGAACTTGGGTTAACATCGCTTAGGATAGAGATCAGTGGCAGTTCTTAGAGGAGGCCTATATCCAGCAGTGAATGAGAACGGCTGGTGGATAATGATGATGAATAGTCCGAGTGTACTAAATCTGAGGAATATGGCGAATGATCAATAAGTTCAAAGCCTAATTTCTTAGTTTTTTTTTTGCAAAACTAACAGCGGTTTACGAGTTGGCGCATTATCCTGCAAAAACAGCACTATTTCAGATACTTTTCTTCGGCATTTTTACAGAATTTTTTTGGCGAAATTTAGTTAAAAATGAAGGATAATATTCCCCTGTCACTGTTTTGCTATGTAATATGTAGGAAGTCTCTCATCCTTCTCCCAGAAAATCGAAGCAAGAATGCTTCCTGTTGATTTCTGTAAGCGAAAATCCTTGGGGCGAAATGAGCCAGCATGTTTTTACTTTTTCGACTGCTCCTCGATCATCAGGATGTATCTATGTTTCATCTATAATTACCATACGATCTAAAAATTTAGATGAATCATCTTAAAAACCGCTTCAAATCAACTTGGGTGTTGACTGTGTCGTTTTTGGTCGGCGATCAGGCTTTTAGGGATTCAATTTGACTGATAATTTTCTCCCACCCAAATCAATAAGGATTACGTGAAAAATACGTTGGTATGAAATGTTTAGAGTTTCTGGTATACCTTTCAGCCCAATCCGACGATTCTCAAAACTAATTTCATTCACCGCCTCAACATTCTCCCAGACACAGAAACAAATCTTCGAACACGGTGTTCTCACTAATGTCATGTGAAATCCGCAATCTAAGTTTTACTAGTGGCGTAGATAGCACACTGCTCCTTCGATGTATAAAGCATGTCTTAACAAAGTTCTTTAGCAGACAGACCTTTCAGAAAGAGATACTTTATTAGCGATTGTTATTCGATTTTACTAAGTTTTTGTGTACGAATTTCCTACATGTCAAACTACTATTAGTACAGGGTGAGTCAACAATAGAGTAAAGTTCATTATCTCATTTGTTTCGGGAATGACGAAAAAATATTAAATACAATAGTTTTAGGGAATGTTAAGGTGCACAGTTTAAAATTATTTTTGAGTATACAGGGTACTTCAAAAATATGTGGCCGATATAACATGTTTTTTTTTAAAATGGAACATAACTTATTTTTAAATTCTGCGTAAAATTTTATAACTTTTTCATTAATAATGTTATATACCTAAACCTAGTAGTTTTTCTAATATTTCAATTTTTTAAAAATAGTACTAGTTTTCAGTTTTGTAAAAGCGCCATTGTTTCTGAAGGCGGAATACTCATAATTGGTACGAGCGTTCTATAGAGATGAAAAAAAATATATATGTAAAGAAATTTGAGTTAGATGCTATAGGGTGTTCAAAATAAATTTGTGCATTTAGACTGTTTTAAATTGAAAAAACTCAAATTTTTTAATTGGCACACCCTGTATATTTTTTTCTGATAAATTGTACAAAACCCTCCAACTTTTATTAAGTATGTCATATACCTATTTTTAATAGTTTTCAATTTATTTTGAATTTTTCAATTTTTACCCTTGTTTTTAATGCACTTACGCTATTGTGAAAACATAAACAAATAGTTAATAATAATTTTAATATAGTTTAACTTATCTAATGATTAATTATTATGACGTAATAAATGTTCAAAAATATGCCCGTCTACTTGAATACATATGTTTAGTCGTTTTACTATATTTTCCTTCACTTTCCTTAGCGTAAAGTGCGCATCCCGTATTCTATTTTCCATATCTATTCACACAAACACGATCTTTACTGTAGCCCCATAAAAAGAAGTCTAAAGGTGTTAAGTCACACTATCGAGGGGGCCACTGAATGAATCCGTCCCTACCGATCCATTTTTGTGGGTAATGATCGTTTAAAAATTCCCGAACTTCCCGGCGGTAATGAGCAGGAGCTCCGTCTTGTTGAATCCACATTTGTTCCCTTTCAAAGTTATCAACTTCTTCAAGAAGCTGGGGTAATTCGTTTTGCAAAAAATTTAGATATTTAGACCCGTTAAGCGGTTTGCGAAAAAAATATGGACTAATAATTCGAAAATTTAATATTCCACACCATATATTAAACGACCAATGGTTTTGGTTTTGAACTTCTCGGACCCAAAATGGATTAACTGTTGAATAATAATGCATGTTATGGCTGTTAACTGCTCCATTACTGCGAAAAGTAGCTTCACCAGAAAACATTATTTTGGATCGACCTCGATTGCTCTATTCATGGTGGTACAAAAGTTTACTCGTCGTTCAAAATCACGGTCTTAGAGTTCTTGGTGTACTTCCATATGAAAGTTGTATTTTCTCATGGTGCGATTAGCCGTAGATTGGGATGTGTCAGATAAGTCAGCTAGTTGACGGCTGCTGACCTGAGGATTATCTTCAACATAAGGTATTCATGGTGGTACAAAAGTTTACTCGTCGTTCAAAATCACGGTCTAAGAGTTCTTGGTGTACTTCCATATGAAAGTTGTATTTTCTCATGGTGCGATTAGCCGTAGATTGGGATGTGTCAGATAAGTCAGCTAGTTGACGGCTGCTGACCTGAGGATTATCTTCAACATAAGGTAAAATCTCCATTTATTTTTCCTCATTGGTAGCATTCTAGTTTACTACCTTTCGTTTCGTATACTCAACGCTACCACTACCATCAAACAGTTCCATTAAGCAATGAAGACATTTTCTAAATGGTATACGTCTATTAGGGTACTTCGCTCCGTAAAGCCTTACTGCCAAAACACAATTTTTTCCTGCCTCGCCCAGCATATAAACCATATCAATTAATTCATTTTTAGGAAAATCCATAACTATTACCTTTATACGTCACTTACTACAACAAATTAAACTATTTTTACTTGCTTAATAGACATGACAAAATTTGACAATGCCTATATTTTCATTTTGTCTTGGTAACTATGATGTTATAGCGTAAGTGTATCAAAAGCAAGGGTAAAAATTGAAAAATTCAAAATAAATCGAAAACTATTAGAAACAGGTATATGACATACTTAATAAAAGTTGGAAGGTTTTGTAAAATCTATCAGAAAAAATAATAATATACAGGGTGTGCCATTTAAAAAAAATTTGAGATTTTTCAATTGAAAATAGATGTATGTATAAATGTATAAATTTATTTTGAACACCCTGTAGCATCTAATTCAAATTTCTTTACATATATCTTTTTTCATCTCTATAGAACGCTCGTACCAATTATGAGTATTTCACCTTCAGAAAAAAGGGCGCTACTGGCAATTTTTTACAAAACTGAAAACTAGTATTTTTTTATTAAATTGAAATATAGAAAAACTACTTGGTTTAGGTATATAACATTTTTAATAAAAAAGTTATAAAATTTTACGTAGAATTTAAAAATAGATTAGAAAATAGAATGTTCCATTTAAACAGACATATGTTATATCGGCCACACTTTTTTGAATTACCCTGTATACTCAAAAATAATTTTAAACTGTGCACTTTAATATTCTCTAAAACTATCGTATTTAACATTTTTTCATCATTCCCAAAACAAATGAGATAATGAACTTTACTCTATCGTTAACTCCCCTGTACAAATAACATTTGTTTTTGACAATGAGAAGTCTAGGCCAGCTAATTATCACGGCTCGTAGTATAATTGTTCTAATAACTGTCTTTTTAACGTAGCCAAACCCATGCACAATGACTTATTGATATTTTTCACAACCCTTTCAAAGTAAAACACGCTGAAAAATAGCAAATTTATTATTTATTTTATTTTAGTATTACTCTTTCAAATCTCTGGAGATTGATTTTGTTTCTCGAGCGTACAGTGGGCAGTTCATTCAATCAAAAACCTTTTGTTTTTTTTTTACTTCTTTGGCGTGTTTTCAGCGGAAATTTGCAGGCAATTTTAAAATTAAAATGAAAAAAACTAATTGAAGTTTTACATTAATTAAACAAGTTTTGTTATCTATTTCCTAATAACTAGGCTGTATCCGTGACCATGCACGCAATAATATATAAGTACTTCGTAAAATGTCCATGAAACTTCATTGTTTAATGTATTTCTCTATGATTAATATTGTAAATGTATAATATCTTACTATTTATTTAGTATGATATTAACTTGAAAAAGTCTTTCAACGTTGTCTAATGCTTAATTTTCATCTCTTACTGTAATCTCAATGGCCCGTTTTTAGTTCCATTGAGATGACTGCTCGGGAGATCAGTTTTTTCATGTCTTCTTGGATCTTCCCGGTAGCAGTATTCATTTCGTAACTTTTTTAGACAATCTAATTTATCCCATTCCAAATACCATAGTTGCTTTGTCTCAATATCCATTATCAAAGAATCATCCATTCCCATTTGTTATCGAACATTCAATTCATTTTGAATTTTGCCCTTTCTAGATATTTCGAGTCATCTTCTAAACACATCCATTTCCGTCGACTCCAGCTTCCATAAGTTGTTTTTCTGTATCCTTCATGTTTCTACACCCTATATCAGATTATTTTTAACAAGAATTTCATAAATATTGTATTTTCGCTTCTTTCCAATCTTATAGCTCCAGAGTATTCCTTTTAGAAATTGTTTTCCGCGTCGGTCTTATTTTTTTATTAGTGTTATTGTATCGAGGTTTTCTTAGTATAATTAGTAAAAATAATGTTATTTCTTCTGTTTCTTGTCGGATGTTTGTTGATTCTACCTCTATGGTAAGTGTTTTTAATCTAATCTCCTTTTTTTCTATTCCTGTAACTTTCGCGACATATATTCTATAGCAGATCTTTTTATCACTTGCTGCAATAACTTGGTCATCACTAACCCCCATGCCGTTATATTTTCTTTTCATAGATTTTTTGTAATATATATTTTAAAGAGTATAGCAGCACAATGCCCTTTTTTGAGATCTCTGAACAGGAAGCGAATCGCTTGGTTTATATTTAACTTTATGGGAATACCTCCTCCTCCTCCTCATCCCGCAAACAGAATGACTCCTCTCAACAAACGGGGTAACTCTTCCTCCCAAAAAAAAAATAATTTTAATTTATATCTCCTCCAAATTATGATGTATATATGTGCTGAACAGAATAAAGAAAAAAGAAAAATCAACGAAAAAACCCAAACGAAGCCGGAAAAATCTTTTTACTGTTTGATTTCAGTATCAAACAAGGATTTGCTCGAATTAGACATGTTTATTGACACTCAGGGATATAATTGCTCTTTTGGCTATATTCCCGAAGAGTTACCAATTTGTGATGTTATTCACTGTTTTATGTTATTGTTTATTTAAACCACAATTTACAAGAAACATGATATCTGCAAAAGAAAAAAAATTGGTTAATTGGTCAGAACTATACCATGGTATAGACTGGGGAACTGGAGTTGTTGAAATTAATAAAACAGCTAAGATTTTGAAAGGCATATTAAAGGTCTACCAGTCTCCATCTCGAATTTATGCCAAAGGAAATGAAAAGTCGAATTTTTGAAACAAATTCTTGGATGAAGAATATATAAACAACATTCCAGTTAAATCAAAACCTAAATTAAGTCGATGTAAAAAGATTCCAGAATGTTATTTTCATAAGAACATTAATCTGTGGCATTGAGCCTAAGCCAATATAAAATTATTGTATAATTATAGAAATTTTTGGAAATAACAACTGTTTGTTTAACTATTCCTCCCTACACAAAAACTTCAAAATGGTTTAATGTGTTCTATTAATCACAAAATTGTACTCCTTTAGTTGGAGGAGCATCTTCATCCTCTAATTTCATCATAGGATGTTCCGTGATGAATAACCATCATCGATGGTTCCAAATTAAAAATTTCCATTGGTGGTTCCATCGTAGACAGTTCTTCGATTCTTCGATCGGCGGATGAGGAGGTGTGTATCTAGAGATTCGAAGTGGAGACGATAGCTCTCAAGAATCATCAGTTGTAATATCATCAAACTCATTTTCTGAAAGATCATCTACTTCTTCAAATGACAAAGAATCATCATTGACGAAAAAGTAATCGTTTTCTTCATAATTAATTTGTAAAACTTCATCGTCTTTAACAATATCACAATTCATATTACTAATTAAAATAAAACTGTAATGTGTAGAAAATGTTTTTTGAATAGAACTTGACATCAACTATAACAAGGCAAGCATGAAATTTTGTTTTTCTTTTAATTCAGCATCACCAACGAGTCCGAAAAATCGGAAATGGAGGTTAAAAAAAAATTTAGAAAAAATAAAAAACGCTTCGCGCTTTTTTTACCCCTTCCTCCCTCTCCAAACTTTGTGTGCAAAAACCTATCTCTTATAATTTGGAACACAGAACCGAATATTCTGTTGCCGTTGACCAATTATTAGAAAATCAAATTTGTACTCAACAAGCTATGTATATGCAAAAATTTGGAGTCATTAAATGAAAATTTTGATTTTGATTCTGTTTATTTGATATTGTTAAGCAGCTTACCAAGGACACACTATTTGTCTATGTTAAAGGAAATGTAAAAGCAGAGTATATTAAAGAGTATTCATCTAAATCAACCTACTGTAAGAGCTTTAATACCAAAATATATTTATCACTCAAAGTCGTCTATTTGTGCTTTATCAATGTATTTTTTATGTATGATCATTTTTTTATGAATGGATAACACTAATTAAATATATTTATAAATGTTTTGTTTCAAAACATGCTACAACTACTATAACAAAATAAGCACTTTTTAAAACATATTTTTAATTAATACAATGTTTTAATCTAACGCTAACAATTCAAATTCTACCAATAAGTTGAATAAGTTTTTTTGTTTTTAAATAGTCTTTACATGCTTGTGCTGCCTTTGGCACAGTGAAATATGATTTATTAACTTCAAATATAATGACTAATCTGGAGCTTCAGTTTCTTCACCAGCCAAGGAGTAGTATCAACATGCCTCTGACATAATGAACTCTTCATACATTTCCATCACTAATTTCTCCAGTGCTAGACAGAAAGCTCTAAAAGTTTTTCCACATTGTTTCAGCACGCTTAAACTTCTTATTCAGCTTCACTGATAAGGTCTAACACAACAGGATCTTGAATATAGTTAAATATTCAAATACTACCGACGAACAAGGTCGTGAAGCCGAATCATTTTCAATCAGTTGTGGCTTAACTCAGCTTATTGACGAACTAACACGGATCCCTGATCGAGACGGGGAGTTCGCCAGTCTTCTTGATCTGTTTTTAACCACCAATCCGAGGATTTACACGGTCAGCGTAAATCCGCCGTTAGGTTTCTTCCGACCATAAACTACTTTTGGCACTACAAATCTGCTAAATGGGAAGATCTTATGGAATATTTTCGAACTTCCCCTTGGTTAGACGTTTGTTTTCGATCCGACGACCCATCTGACTGCGCCAGGGAGGTTTCGATGTTATTTTGGCCGGTATGGAGGCTTACATCCCTTTATCGAAGAAATACCCTTCCAACGGCAAGCCTTGGTTTGACCGAAAATGCAAAGAAGCTGTTGCTTCTAAACATCTTGCATACCGACAATGGAGTGAAAATCCTAATACCATAAATCGTTACACCTTTGTTCGTGCCAGGAACAGATGCAAAGAAATTCTCGACGAAACCAATACTGATACCTAAAAAAGGCAAGAAGACCTTGCCAAATAACTACCGACCAATCGCACTGCTTTCAATAATATCGAAAGTCATGGAAAAGGCTATCAATCAGCATCTTCTAAAATATCTTGAAGGATTCAACATTATTAGCGATCACCAATATGGCTTTCGTAAAAACAGATCAACAGGAGATCTTCTGACTTATGTAACACATGTTTGGAACAACGCAATTGAACACTTTAGAGAATCTCGAGCGGTTACTCTTGACATATCCAAGGCATTCGACCGTGTTTGGCACGATGAGCTGTTGGGTAAGCTACGTTCTTATGGTATGTCTGAAAAGTTCTGTTAGTGGCTCTGATGTTTCCTCAGAGTTCTTTACGAGTGGCAGTCGACGGATTTCTTTCTAACATCTTCACTATCAACGCCGGTGTACACCAAGGCTCCATACTGTCTTCTACTCTCTTTCTCATTTATAATAACGATCTGCTGGAAAAGACCGAGAATCCAATCTACAACTTTGCAGATGACAGTACACTTATCTCTTCATTCACTTTGAACGCTCGGACATCGGTTATTCAGACGAATATCCGCAGACAGCAGGAAGTCATTCAACTTAACACAGACCTGGAAGAAATTCTATCTTGGGGTGACAGTAACCAAGTGGAATTTAACGCTACAAAAACCCAGGCGGCAGTTTTTTCTAAAAAAATTAACGTTGCTGAACCCGACATAGTTATGTCGAAGCACGCCATTCCTCTAACATCGTCACTCAATTTCTTGGTCGTTAATTTGGGAGCAAATATGTCCTGGCATGAACATGTTGCAGGCATAGCAAGGAGAGCTTCTCAAAAATTGGGTATATTATTTCGCTATATTACTCTCCACAAAAACTGTTAATTCTTTACAAAGCTCAAATTCGACCAACTGTGGAATACCGCTCCCATGTTTGGAGCTCCGCCCCCAAACATACACTGCATTTGTTGGATTCTATTCAGAGAAGAGCTGTTCGTCTGATTGGAGACCCGGAACTGACCGGGAGCCTTGATTCGCTGGAACATAGAAGAACGGTTGGCGACTTGAGCCTATTCTACAAGTATTTTCATGGAAAGTGTTCGGAGAATGTGGCCCGCTTAATTCCTCCCAGAGCGATGCATATTAGAAGTACACGTCGCGTTAATATTTCACATCCGTATGAGGTTCAGCTTGTTACTCCTCGTACAACGCTTTTCAAGCAGTCGTTCATATGGAGGACATCATCCCTTTGGAATAATTTGCCCAGGACTGTGTTTCCCACCAAGTACAATTTACAGCGATTCAAGAACAACGTGAATCGCTTTCTCTGCGCACGTGTCGCTCCAGTAGCGCCTTAGGGACTTCCCTGTAGCACGTGTGCTAGACCCATAAAAAAAAACTGCCAACTTCTGCAAAAAATCGATTTTCTATACAAATTTCAATATACGAGGCATGTTTTTTAAGTAAGTACCGTTTTGCGATTCCGCCGCCGCAGCGATACGGTCGGCGTTCCGCGCATGCGCGCTGGTAACCTACATCTCATGTATACGCACTGACGCCATTACAGTCTGATTCTTCATTGTATACGTTGTTTACTGAGTGTTTAAGATGCCTCCGACAATCGTGAGACCCGCCGATTGTGAAGTACGGGCTGTTATACGATTTCTTAGTGCTAAAGGCGTAAATCCGATCGATATTCATCGTGAGATCTGTGAAGTTTACGGACAAAACATTATGAGTGATGGAATGGTAAGGAAATGGGTGAGAGCATTTAAAGATGGCCGCACAAATGTGCATGATGAAGAACGGAGTGGGCGTCCCTCGGTCGTTAATGAAGATTTGGTGCAGAAAGTGGACGAAAAGGTGAGAGAAAACAGACGCTTTACAATTTCATCATTGTGCGACTGCTTTCCTCAATATTCTCGTAGTGTTTTGTATCGCATAGTGACCCAGAACTTTTTTCTCAGGCGGCAGAATTTTATGAGGAGGGTATTCAAAAACTGGTGCCACGTTATGACAAGTGCCTCAATATTCACGGAAAATTATGTAGAAAAGTAGATTAAGGTACAGGCTTTCATGTAAAAATAAAATTATAGCGATATCTTTGCACGTCTTTTTTTAATTCCAAAACGGTACTTACTTAAAAAACATGCCTCGTATTTAGTGTTTCAAAATAACGGTCACAAGACTCTACACCATCTAAATATAAATTTGCAAATCACTGTAATAATTGACCCAATCTTATCTACTATCCATAGAATAATAAAACTGTTCGTTAATTAATTTCGAAAAAGTTTTAAGCAATTTATTATTATGGTGTAAATCGTTAACAGATTAGTTGACATTATATTCTTATGTTATTGAATGCACATAACAGTTCTCTCTATATAATCCTCTCCGCCACTCTTCACATTGATACACTTTACCCTACTTCAAGGTTATTTTATTAGGAGGAGTCACTCTGTGTACGTTGGAGGGAGACATATTAATATTTAAAATTTATTATTTTTTTTTTGGGAGGAAGAGTTACGCTGTTTGTTGGAAGGAATCACTTTGTTTGTGTGAGAATGACAGAAACAACCTACTAACCGTTTTTCTATTAGTTCAGGTTTAACCAAAAGATGATATCTATACATGTCCGTCCGACTCGGAACGTGGATTGTTCTTCTTCGTCTTACTCTTTTTATTCCATTTCATTTAAGCCTCTAAGAATTCTTCTTCATAGACGGCTTAAGGTACTGATTACAATGTATGTCACTTTCCATTTGAATGATAGAGAAGCCTTATTTAAATGAATCACTATTCATAAACCACGTTAATTTTTCGAACAGTATTATTGTGCCCCATTTGCTTATGTTAGTTCTGCCGAAATTCTTTCTGGACCTACAACATTTCTACATTCTTAACGATTGTAACTTCAATGTAGCTGTCCTCACTTTAAATCAGAATATCCGATGGTGAATTGACCGTGTATTCACATCTATCCTCGGTTAATAATTTTTCGTACTGCTAAATCCACGTTTCTGTGGGTATAACTTTTATGTCACCCCACCTCTTCTTTGTTGATTTTACTTTTTGGATAAATTTCTACGTTTCTAAACACTTCTTCTCTCCTCAATACATATTGTTTTTTTAGCATTTTTATCCCATATTTCGCTCTTAACTGCTGTTATTGTTCTTTTAGTTGCTCGTTTTATTTCGAGGTATTTATCCTTAACATCGTCGTGTTCGATGTTAAGCCATTTAAAGTTGAACTGTATTTTTCCAGATCCTCTATTATTTTTTTTTTATGGGTCTAGCACACACGCCGCAGGGAAGTCCCTAAAGCGCTCCAGGAGCGGCATGTGAGCGAAAAAAGCGATTCACATTGTTCTTGAATCGTTGTAAATTGTACTCGGTGGGAAACACAGCGCTGGGCAAATTATTCCAAAGGGATAACGTTCTCCATATAAAAGACTGCTTGAAAAGCGTTGTACACTGAACCTCATACGGATGTGAAGCACTTCGAACACTTTCCATGAAAATACTTGTAGAACAGAGTCAAGTCGCTAACCGTTCTTCGATGTTCCAGCGAATCAAGGCCGCCGGTCAATTCTGGATCTCCAGTCAGATGAACAGAATCCAACAAATGCAGTGTATGTTTGGGAGCGGAGCCCCAAACGTGGGAGCAGTACTCCATAATTGGTCGAATTTGAGCTTCGTAAAGAATTAACAGTTGTTGTGGAGTGTAAAGCTTTCTGGTTCGAAATAATATTCCCAACTTTTGAGAAGCTCTCCTTGCTATGCCTGCAACATGTTCATGCCAGGACATATTTGCTCCCAAACTAACGCCCAACAAATTGGGCGACGATGCTAGGGAAATGGAGTGCCCCGACATAACTATGTCGGGTTCAGCAACGTTAACTTTAGAAAAAACTGCCGCCTGGGTTTTTGTAGAGTTAAATTCCATTTGGTTACTGTCACCCCAAGATAGAATTTCTTCCAGATCTTTGTTAAGTTGAACGACCTCCTGCTGTCTACGGATATTCGCCTGAGCAGCCGATGCCCGAGCGTTCAAGGTGAATGAAGAGACAAGCGTACTGTCATCTGCAAAGCTGTAGATGGGATTCCCGGTCTTTTCCAGCAGATCGTTAATGTAAATGAGAAAGAGAGTAGGAGACAGTATGAAGCCCTGGGGCACACCGGCGTTGATAGTGAAGGTGTTAGAAAGAAATCCGTCGACTGCCACTCGTAAAGAACGCTCTCTGAAGAAACATAAGAGCCACAAACAGAACCTTTCAGACATACCATAAGAGCGTAGGAGGGATTAAGAGGAATATTTTCTGTAAGTTTCATAAGAATCGGTTAAAATTTGACGAAGTCATAGCAGTTTAAAAGGAGTGCCGTTGTGTAGTTTTCAAAGCAGGTAGCGAGCAAATGCTCTCGGATCAGCCTTCGCCGACGTTAACTCGATTTTAATGTATTTTAAATTTTTCTCTTATAATATAATACAAAGAGATTCTTCAATTGTCATTCTTAGAAGAGACAAGGCATTCACATCTGCTATTATAAGGTGTTATTCAAAACTGGAAGATGGTCCAGTGTCGTGATGAATCTTCTAAGCTTCTTGTTGATTATTATAGACACTCCTCGAGCGGCTCTGGTGTCCTTTGGTAGTCTGCTGTAAAAGTGGTCATAGTAGCCCAAGTTTTCTGATCCCTGACCCTTCTTTTTCGTTTTTGTAAGTATTGCAATGTCTATTTTATATATTTTTAGTTTTGATACAACTTCATTCATCGTTTTTGAGAGACCTTGAACATTCCACGTTGCCCAATTCATAATCCATTTCCGTAGCTTTGATCGTCAACTTTGAATCCGTCCACTCCGAGGCTTTGTACTGGGTTTTTAACATTAATTTTTTTTCCGAGTCCCGAGGAGTTAGCCCGATGCATCAACCCCCAACCTGGAGGACCAGGGTTTCCGTTTCAGAGTCTCCTTCTCCTAGATAGATAGTTTTCACTACAGATGAGGAGTTCTACCTACCCGAAATTGGTTCTTCCGCTTCTCCTTCTAATGATTTGTTTATGTAAGATATCTCAAGAACCACTAAACCGATTTTGAAAAAACACGGTACATATTTTCTTTATACATAATGCTTGTCTTTAAACGAAAGAATTTTGATTTTATCAGGAACTTTATTTTAAATTAGCAAAAATATAAAAGGTGATAACTTTATTTTTTCGCTTTTTAGCCATTTGATGAATTTTTTTTTTAAATCCCTCGTTCAAAGACAAGATTGATCCTCTAGTAAACTAATTTCTTTGGAAATATTGATTTCAGATAATCCAGGTCACAGTAATCGTGCACACTGCAATGCTCCTTAAAAAAAGGAATCACAGAGGAACGGGTGTAGCACCGCCATTTTTTTTTAAATTAAAATTTCACAAATTATATTTTAAGCTATATAACTATAATATATATAAAATGTAACGTCTCTCTGTCTGTCTGTCCTTAAGTGCGCTTATCACTGGAGAACCACTTATCCGATTTACGTACTTTTTTTTTAAACATACATATGTTCTCTGGCTAGGTTATAGGCTATATTTTATTAAGATAGGTAGCATAAGAAATGAGTAGTAACGTAAAATAGTGAATGAAGTCGGAAAAAAGTTTGCCGCTTGCGCGTTGCCTTGCAATACACCGCCTAAACCATTAAATATGGAACAATATTATCTAGCAGAGAATATCTATAAATCTATAATCTATAATACATATAAAATGCAATGTCTCTCTGCCTGTCTGTCTGTCCATTAGTGCGTTTATCACCCGAGAACCACTTATCTGATTTACCTGTCTTTTTTTAAATTCATACATATATTCGTGGGCCAGGTTAAATAATAATAATCTATATCTATAATATATATAAAATGCAACGTCTCTCTGTCTGTCTGTCTGTCCGTTAGTGCACTTATCCCTCGAGAACCACTTATCCGATTTACGTGATTTTTTAAATTCATACATATGTTCTCTGTCCAGGTTGTAGATATATATTTTATTACATCTATAATATATATAAAATGCAACGTCTCTCTGTCTGTCTGTCTGTCTGTCCGTTAGTGCGCTTATCACTGAAGAACCACTTATCTGGTTTACGTGCTTTTTTTTAAAACATACAGATGTTCTCTGGCTAGGTTATAGTATATATTTTATTACGTTAGGTGACATAAGGAATAAGCAGTGACGATAATAGTGAATCAAGTCGGAGAAAAGTTTGCCGCTAGCGCGTTCTCTTGCAATACACTGCCTAAAGCATTAAATATGGAACAATATCATGTAGCAAAGAATATAATATATATAAAATACGTCTCTCTGTCTGTCCGTTAGTGCGCTTATCACTCGAGAACCACTTATCCGATTTACGTGTTTTTATAAATTTATACATATGTATGTTCTATATAATTCTATATAAGCCTAGATAATGGGAGATAAAATGGGATAATGGGAGATAAGCCGAGGTAAGTCTAGATAATGGGAGTTATGGTGAGATAATGGGAGATAAGGAGAAATATTGCGAGATAAGTCGAGATAAGCCTCGATAATGGGAGATAAGGTGAGATAATGGGAGATAAGTATAAATAATGGGAGATAAGGAGAAATAATGGGAGATAAGCAGAGATAAGTCTAGATAATGGGAGTTATGGTGAGATAATGGGAGATAAGAAGAAATAATGGGAGATAAGGAGAAATAATGAGAGATAAGGAGAAATATTGCGAGATAAGTCGAGATAAGCCTAAATAATGGGAAATAAGGTGAGATAATGGGAGATAAGGAGAAATAATGGGAGATAAGGAGAAATAATGGGAATGAGCAGAGATAAGCCTAGATAATGGAAATTATGTAGAGATAATGGAAATTATGTAGAGATAATGGGAGATAAGGAGAAATAATGGGAGATATTTTATTGACGATAGTAGTGAATCAAGTCCACGCGAGCGGAGCCGCGGGCCCGACTAGTTATTATATAAAATAAAAACCTGCTTTATGTAATGAACAGTTTCGTTAAAAAAATTCCTAAAAAAATGCTTTTTTCGACTCCATGACTAGGTATATCCCCTTAACTATGTTTAAAACTAATTCATTTCGCACAGTATTCTTACAGCACGGTCAGAGCATTGCACGAAATTAAAATTTTTAAATAGTTCCTCTATTATTCCACTTTTATATTTGACAAAGTTAGTTGTTTATTAAGTTAGTGAGTACTATAACCTGATAAGAATATGTTCCATCTTCCAAAATTCCCTCTACTATAGTCATTCGTAACACAGATTTTGGTACTTCTAGTAGTTAAAAATACTTAGGTAGTGACGTCAAAAATCGAATTTCAAGGTCAGTCAATATGTAGAAATCGCTAGCAAACACAAGTAATAATAATGGAGCACTTTAATTCTAACTGAACAAAATTGATCATAACAACAATCTTTTTGACATTTGTGAATTCCAAATAATTAAAATGCAAATTTGTGTCGACTAAATCGAATAATGTTAAAAAAAAAGTTTCGGGAACAGTGGTTTATGCTGTAACATTAATTCAACTTTTATGTCGTAAAAAGGGTAACATCGATAAAATTCTGATATATCAAATGTTTCCGCAGGGAACACAAAAGGTCATTCAAGCCCGTAAAGTAGGGAAAACAATTTACTAGTTATAATTAGACTGCGGCGATATTAGACTCATGACCGAATCGGCCCGTGACGTCACTTGCAATAACATAGACAAATGCCATGGGCAATTGCGTTAAGCATTTTTTCTTCCGTATATTGCACAATAACCCCATAAAAATATAAACTGGCGTTTCTAGAAGTAAGAGCTCTATAAAACTGAATGATGGACATCAGGACGAGGGCCCTGATACAATGAAATCTGAAGTCGTACATGTTATAAAATTGGCCAAACCGAAAAAATCTGTTGGACCCGATGGCATTCCCTCTGAGCTCCTTAAGACGATCGAGGAAGATAATATGCAGTTACTTGTAAAACTGTTCAATGGTTTTTATGCCACCGGCGAATTTGCTGACGACTGGCTAAAATCAGTGTTCATACTCATTCCGAAGAAACAAAGAGCAAGACGCTGTAATGACTATAGACTGATAAGCTTGCTGTGTCGTACCTTGAAAGTGTTCCTTAGAATCATTCATAACAGAATCAGAAGAAAGTGCGAAGAAGATCTGGACAATTTACAATTCGGATTCAGAAATAATCTTGGAAGACGAGAGGCACTCTTTGCTTTGAACGTTCTGTTCCAGAAGTGCAGAGACCAACGCCGAGATATGTTTGTTTGCTTTATAGATTATGAGAAGGCTTTCGATAGGGAAAAGCATACACATTAATCGAAATACTACAGAACACAGGAGTTGACAACAGAGACATCCACATAATCAGAAATCTGTATTGGAGACAAACGGCATCGATGAAGTTTGGAGAGATCAGGTCAGAGGATATTGCCATCCAAGGAAGAGTGAGACAGGGCTGCATACTACAAAATATTCAAAACAACTTTATATGAACATCCATATGGAGCGAAGGTGAATGGAGATTTCATTAACACAGTCAGATATGCAGACGAAACTATTATCTTGAGTGACAGGACTGAAGACCTTGAACGCATGTTAGATAGAGGTGAACAGGCAGGAGCGGATATGGGCCTTAACATCAATATATCTAAAACCAAATTCATGGTCTTTAGCCGACAACATTATACAGATGTTGATCTCCATCTCAACGGTCAAGCAATAAAGAGAGTTCACCATTTTAAAGACCTTAAAAGCTATATTGCAATGATATCATTAACCTGAAATTGCGTCAGAGAATGCTAAAATGCTATATTTGGTCGGTTTTGTTGTACGGCATAGAGGTATGGACATTGAAGGTTGCGACAGATAACCACTTGGAGGCTTTCGAGATGTAGCTGCATAGAAGGATTCTCCGTATTCCGTGGACAGCTTATGTCAGCAATCAAGAAGTATTGCAGAAAGCTAATGCAGTCAGAGAGTTGTTGTCAACGGTAAAGTGCAGAAAACTGAAGTAGTTGTGACATGTTTTTCGTGGCAAATATTATGAGTTATTGCAGCTCATGATGATGGGAAAGATTGAGGGAAGGAGCGGTGTTGGTAGGAAGCAGGCCTCTTGGCTCAGAAACATACGAGATTGGACGGGAATCCATAGCGTCGAAGAGTTATTCCGAGTCGCAGGGAACAGGGATGAATATGCCAGAGTGATAGCCAACGTCAGGGGCACCTGATATGGCACATATAAGGAGAAGAATAGAACTGAAAAATAATATACACGGTGTTCCCTTTAAAAAATATAAAGTTTGTAGCATATGTCAAAAAGGCGATGAGCTATTGTTTCTGTTTTAACTTCGCAAGAAACGCTATAATTTATATATTTAACATTTTTTCCTAATTTTTAAATAAGTGAGTTACAGGGATAAACCATTGATAATAACACAGCCCCACCAAAAAAAAAAATGAAAGTTCGTTACCACGAACCAAAATACATGGATCTAGTGTATTTTTCAACGCTGAATTCTAATCCGTAGTTAAAAAAAAATATTTATCGTATCATTTTTATTTTTGGGTCAAAAACATCCCTTGAAATGGGCTAAAACTATGGTAATAATGTAATCACTCTTAATGAAGTTTGAAAAATGGTAGATATTTTATAATCTAGAGAAGAGAATATGCATTCAAACCACAGCAAGCTATTTCTATTAATTAAACCAAAATCCACCCTTATAGAGGGTTGCAATGTAACTCTAAAACTCAAATAACGCACGTGAGTTTAGATAACATGTACAAAGGACAAATTCTTGTAGCTCTTAGGACAAAATATCTGAATCTGGTGTGACAACCAGACATTACTCTTAAAGGGTTGAGACTCACCTATATAGGATGTAAAAACCACCCCCACCTACGGAGGTATCTCATTAAGTTTTTTGCTGTAGTTTGAATGCATATTCTCTTCTCTCGCCTATGAAATATCTACCATTTTTCACACGTCATTAAGAGTCATTACATTATTACTACACTTTTTCAAGGGATGTTTTTGGTCAAAAAAAAATGACACGATAAATCTTTTATTTAAACTACGGATTCGAATTCAGCGTCGAAAAATAGTGTATTTTTAAATATATTTTGGTTTGTGGTAATGAACTTTCATTTTTTTTGTGGGATTGATAAATTTCTCCTAAATTTTGTATTACCCAACATAGGACAAATTCTGGTTTATGTATCAGTATATTAACTGGTTAATTGTATTACAATATCTGATAAACATCACTACAAAACTAAAGGCATTCTGAATCTTAAGGCTTTTTCCAGAATTAAAATTAAATTCAGTAAGTTCATTTAGTCAAAATACCCTAAATACTACGGGTTAATATCGGCAGTGTAATTGATTGTAGGAATAACCATGGCCAATCAAAGATGCGTTATTTCAGTAAATAGGAATATTTTTCCGTAAAAATTATCTCTACTGACTAATACGGATTAATTGTCCGATAGAATGTTCCAGAACTATATAAAAATACATTGCTTTCTCCTTTTTCTGATTAAAATGTTCTAATATTTTAGAAAAACTTTGTAGTTTTACTATTTTCCACATAGAATATTTTAGAATTCTATGATAACGGTGTTTATTCTTGAAAAAAAAACGGATATCGTCTGATATACAAATGGAATGTTTTATAATATTTTAAAAATATATTCTGATTTATGGCTAGCATATAAAAGAAAAGGGTGCGCAAGTATTTCATTATATATATTCTTGAACTTGTGTTCTCACAAACTTTGATTTGACATCCTAGTCGATGACCTGGTAAAAAAATTTTTTTTTTTCGTTTCCGATTTCACCCCCCAAAACTAAACCTTTAAGTCAAAATTTAATTTTCAGAACTACACGGCTCTGATGGGGCCATCAGTTCCTATCTTCGTGCCAAATTTAAACTTTCTATGTCGAATTGTTTCGGAGAAAATCGGATGTGGCAGACAGACAGACAGACGGACAGATCGATAGACAGACCGGCAGGCACTAAATCTCATAAGTGTTTCATACGGAACACTAACAACCCTTATCTCAAACTACAACCTTGGAAATTTATTTCTTAAAAATAAAAGTGATCTAAAGTGAGTCATCTCCATGATCGCAGCCGCAAGGATTGTTTCTGTAAATTCTAATTTCAAGATATTTTTCGCCAGCAGAAAAAATTATGGGCATCAAATCAAGACACGTGAAGGTCAAAGGAGATTATGGCATCTCCTTTGGGAATGAATTTATTCGGAAAAATTTCTCAAATGTCTTGTAAAATTGTGTTTAAAGTGTATGACCACAATCATGTATTCTGGTTATACCCATCAAAAGTTTATAAAGCAGGTGTTACCAGTTGCGGTGTGGTTTATATTATTCTCAAAGAAATACAGTCTAATTATTCCAAGTGACGATAACGGAGCTCAAGCTGCCGCTTTAGAGGAATATTTTTTGATGCGTGCTAGTTTTGGGTTTGTTAAGCTTCAATAACGGCAATTCGATTTATTGACGTGTACCTCATTCGAAAATAAGATGTTGAAAATCTTAAAAAGCATTGAAACTTTTAGTTAACGAAGTTAAGCCTCTGCATCAACTGTCGCCTGACGGGCGTAGACTTAAATATTCACGAAAAACGCATTGGGATGAACTCCTGGGCACATTTACGCCTCTTCTTCGTTTACGTAATGAAAGGTTGGAGTTTTCGCCAACCCTTTTTACCTCTGCATCAGTTTACAAGTCAAACTAGTTTAGTTTAACTTGTGCACCGAATTTTTAATTAGTTAAACAATCATTTACGCTATATAAATGATATTGAATGCGAAATTGTGTAACTTTCGCATACAAGAATATGCTCTGCTCTAGTAAAATCGCTCTCACCTGTTTCACTCGCATAAAAAGTGTATCTTTTTGACTTCCTTATAAAATACTCTGTATTTGTATTAATTTCCACATAGAGTGTGAAGTTTTTACAAAAGCACTTTTTATCTTCAGTGTTTTTTACTTGTCAACTGACTATTTTGTCTAATTTTTTACAAATAGAAACTTCTACAAGACGAGACGGATAGATACAAATGAAATTTGCTCCAGGCGACCAAAATAACTGCTCTAAGATAAAGCTCGGGTAGTGTCGTGCCACGTATAATCTTTACATTCTCATGTTCGCTGATTGCGTTCATTTAACAGTAAAAAGTATTTGTTTTCGAAATATCAGGTTCTCTCGCAGCTCTTAAGAGATCTGAAATCCAAGCAGTTGTTCATTTTGTCTACCTACTAACTTTTCCCACACTCATGTGGCACCTTATTTTTACGTTTGACTATAAATCATGTTGCTTACAGGTTGTTCATTATCTCAACACAGCCAGAAAAAATCGCTTATTATTATTGAAACTATACAAAATTTATTAATCCCTGTCTATCTCCCTGAAGCGATATCGCTCAAAAACTATAGAGTGTATCCCTGATTCACGAATTATGTGTGTACCAAATTTGTATTCAATACTTCATTTTTCGTTGTGGTGCTAACAGATCTACAGTTCGGCAGACATACAGATCGACGAAAATGAGAAACTATATCTTCGAAAGTGCTTTTTTCACCAATACAAAGCCAAAAGGGAGAGAGAATATTTCAGTAAATAATTGCATGTATAGCGTTTCATGTTATTTTGCTTAGAAAATAGCTAGACGTCGTGTCGAAGCTAAATCACAGGCATTGTTGAAACGAAATAAATCAATCATGAATGTCACACATTTCCATTGTTCGGCTAATATTTTCGCTATTGAATTTCAGCTGAAAGGAAACGAACAAAAGTTCTCGACATATGACGAAGAAACTTTATTTAAAAGCAAATTAAGCAACAAAACCACAGCCCTTAAAATGGTTGTGGGGAAAAAGAACATCAACGAGGGGTATTGAATACTTCTCAAAGAACATGAAAGGTTGAAAAGTTAATTTAATCTATATTTCCGGCATAAACTTGGCAATTTACGGATTTTTTTTTACTATTGATTTATTAACTGTTTTAATACGCGGGTGGACTGAACGGTCTTGTAAAAAACAAGGAAAATAACATCTTTGCAAAAATAGAAATTTTTCATTCAACATAATCTTCATTGAGCTCAATACATTTGGTCCAGCGAGATTCCATTTTTTTTATTCTCAAAAAAAAAATGTCTCGAACTGTGCACAATACTGGTTTACAGCACAGATAATTCTTGCAATTTCTAAGCCAATTTTTTAGGCTAGGAAACAAAAAAGTCATTTGTGGACAAATCTAGGGAATATGGCGGGTGGAGAGAGCTGTTTAGAAGTCCATCTCGTACATTATCCTGGTCAAGAAGCACTTTTTTGCACACTAATCTTGGTCGCTTCAACTTCAATTCACTATGCAGATGATTCAATAACGTTGTGTAATAAAAGCCAGTCATTGTTTTACCCTTTTTCAAATAGTCAATTATGATGATGCCCTGTAAATCTCAAAAAACAATTGCTATCACTTTTCTCACGGATAAAACTTTTTTTTTTGGTGCATTTCGTCAACCCACTGTTTTGACTGTTTGTCCAGTCAATTCAGGGATTCAACCTCGGAATGAGACTTAAAAAAACTGAAAATTTACATAAAGCTTTATTTTGACATTCTAAAAGTTAGCTCAAAAGTCTCATAGAATCTCATGTCCGTGAGTCAAGATATTCAAGGTCAAACGTCATGAAAATCGGTTTTTGCAAATACCTTATTTCTTATGCTTCGAATGATGTTTGAAGTTATTACAAACCTTGTAGAGCGTGAAATTCCATACAAATTTGGTCTCGGGCGATATTTTATATAAATAACCGGTCTCGAGATAGAGCGCGAAGAGTGGGAAGCGCCCATTGGTATATAGGATAATGCTAGTACAACATAAGAAATAACTTGTAAATTTTGAGGGTGGATAGTTATTGTTTTCCAAATGCAAAAAGAAAAACTTTCGAAATTTTTATTGGTAAGTCAGCCTCTAAATAACTCGTCCATTTTCTTTGAACTTTATCATAAGAACAGAGTAGATCTTGGGTTAACATGTGAACTACACTTCCCTATTTCACTACGCTGAGACATTTAATATCGAAACCGACGTTTCCATTAACGAATGCATATGAGAAGTATAAAATTAATCGACAAAAATTCAATTGGGTAAGAAAGGCATAAAGTATTTCATATTACATTTGGTATACATATTTTTGAAAATTGTGTACGACTTTTTAAATGATGAATTGTGAATAAACTTACAAAAAACGCTAAAAACTGAAAATTCCTTGGTGTCAGTATTAAATAAAAGTAACAAATTACTACAGATGCATTAAACCAAAACATTTACTACATTGAGATTATTTGAACGTTTGGGAAAACAACTTTTGGTATGAAATGAATTTAATTTTTTGAAAATTTTGCTTTACACTAACTTTGCAGAAAGTGTTTGATTTGATTATGTAAAAACTAAACTTCTCATTTTTCAATTAATATATTGATTGCTTAATTTTAACTATATAAAACGATTAGAAGAAAGAAGCTCGTCGACATTCGTGAGTAGCACAGTATTAAATCATAAATTAGACAACAAAAAACGAAACAGCGCCAAAATTTATTTAGAGGAAATACAGCTCCGTTCTAACTGCATCATTAATTTTGGTTTCGTTTTACAGCACAAGAAAGAATGATAATCAGCAAATAAATTATTCGTATCAATCATCAATAATCAACAAATTATTTGTGCTCAAAGACAACAGAAAGTATAATTAGAGGCCAGAATTTCATATTTTATATTTATGACAAATATTTTTACGGTTATCATCTTAAAAAATTGCAAATTAATAAATAACTTAAGTGTTTAAGCACCAGGTTCGAAAATATATCTAGGAAAATCATACAAAATAAAAAAAACTTTGGTGCCAGTGAGGTCGAACTTGAACCCTCCATTTCAGAATTCAGGTTCATGCATCTTACCTGAGTATTTCTAATGTTCCGTACGGAACACTTATGGGATCACTTCGGTGTCTGTTTGTCCGTCTGTCATACCCGATTTTCTCCGAAAGTATTTAACATATAGAGTTGACATTTAGCACAAATGTAGGAATCTATGGCCCAGTCAAGTAGTTTTGAAAGTTAAATTTTGACTTAAGGAGTTACTTTTGGTGGGTGAAATCGGAAGTGAAAAACAAATTACCAACTCATCGAGTGGAGTGTCAAATGAAAGCTTGTGAAAACAAGAATTCAAAAGTGTATATGATGTAATACTTCAGCACACTTTGCTTTGTATTATTGAAAAAATTAACCAAAAATCTTTGTCCCCCTCTCTATCTCGAAAAGTACTGATCAAATAGTTTTGAAAAAATTCTAGAATATTCTTCATGAAGTGTAGATTGAGCGAAAATTATCACTAGTGCATTACGTTTGATAATTTATCTGGTATATAGGAGGTGAATCTACCACGTCATCAAGTGGGATGTCAAATGAAAGCTTGTGAAAACACGAGTTCAAAATATATATGATGTAATACTTGAGCACGTTTTTCTTTGAATAAATTACGTTTAATAATTTATCTGGTATAAAAAACTATTTTACCGATTAAATGATGGAGGTGGATATAACCGGCACCAAGAGCTACTGCTTTAAGCATTTGTCAACCAACGAATAAGTACCGAGATAAAATAATTTTATTTTATTTGTTTAAAATTAAACAAATATATAAGTAGTAAATATTTGTTTTCCACTTTTATTACTAGATTCTAGATTGAGTTAGGTTGATTTGTTGGTTACTAGGTAGCTAAGATGCTATAATTATTATACATTATTGACTAAGAAGAAACGTGAAAATACAAATTGGATCTTAAAATCTCAAGACCTAATTCATGATTTTATTATTTTAAAAGCACTCACAGTACGGAAAACGAATTGTGCATATTATATATACCAGGTGTACAAGTATGAAATGCGGATTTCAGATAACAGATGGTTCACCAATGCAGTTTGTGCTATAAAGATTTGACACTGCGCCATTTTGTTGTGTCATCAACAAGTGTCAGACGCACACGAGTGATAAACTGGAAAAGTGTGTGCATAGTATTGTGTTGTTGTGTTCAATATGTCGAAATTTATACCGAACAAAGAGCATTCGCGGACAGCATTAATTTTTTGTTTTCATTTGAAGAAAACTGCTGTTGAATCATACCGATTACTTCGAGAAGCTTATGGTGAACATGCTTCATCGCAAGATACGTGTGAAGGATGGTTTCGGCGTTTCAAAAGTGGTGACTTTGATGTTGCAGACAAAGAACGTGGAAAACCGCCCAAAAAATACGAAGATGTTGTATTGCAAGCATTGTTGGACGAAGATGATTCCCAAACAGAAAAATAACTCGCCGAGCAATTGGGCGTTAGTCAACAAGCTGTTTCCAATCGGCTACGTGAGATGGGAAAGATTCAGAAGACCGGTAGATGCGTATCACATGAGTTGAACGACAAGCAAATGGAAAACCGCAAAAATACGTGTGACATTTTGCTCACTCGGTACAAAAGGAAGTCGTTTTTGCATCGTATAGTTACAGGGGATGAAAAGTGGATTTATTTTCAGAATCCCAAGCACAAAAAATTATGGGTAGACCCAGGCGCACCATCCACATCGACCGCAAGACCGAATCGCTTTGGCAGAAAGACGATGCTCTGTGTTTGGTGAGACCAGAGGTGTGTGGTCTATTATGAGCTGTTAAAACCTAGGGAAACGGTTAATACTAAACGTTACCAACAACAATTGACCGATTTGAACCGTTCGCTGCTTGAAAAAAGGCCAGAATACCGAAAGAGGCAACACAAAGTCATTTTCCTTCGTGACAATGCTCCATCACATACGACAAAGTCAGTGCGGCTTACTCACCAGGTTTGGTGCCTTCCGGTTACCACTTGTTTGCATCGATGACGCACTTGCTGAGCAGAGCTTTGGTTCATACGAAGATGTGAGAAAATGGCTCGATGAATGGTTCGCAGCAAAAGGGAAGATTTTTACTGGCGTGGTATTCACAAATTTCCCGAAAGATGGGAAAAATGTATAACAAGCGATGGAGCATACTTTGAATAAAGAAATTTTTTGTCATTCTTCCGAATAAAAATACAAAAATCAATAGAAATTCTAAAAATGTAGTTTTTTATGCTCGCAGGTTAAAAACAACTACTTTACACATTGTCAGCAGAATATACAAAATCTGATTTTACGCACCGCTGAAGAAAAAATGGTGTTTTTCAAAACTGCCATACTTTGTAGCTAAGCTATAGTAATCTAATATGAATAATACACGCTTTTATGACTGAATAAAAAAACAGAATAAACAGACAGACTGTACACAACAGGTTAAAAATATCGACAAAAGCAGTGCGAAGCGTTAAGCATCTTATTTGCACACAAACCTACAATAAGAGTCGAAAATGATTTATTATTCGGTTTGGTTTCAAAGGAAAGTATAGTATAATTAAGATTGCAGCTGAAGCACTTTGCTTTATTAAAATGCTTCTAAGGGTAGCTTAACACCTTATGGTGTTAAGTTAATGAAAATTGTTCTTTAACGCGGTCTTGACGTGCTGCGTACAAGTAACAATTATGATTTTTTTACTAAAGTTGCTTAGTGCTAGTAAACCTCATGAATGGAACAAGATGAAACCAAAGATATGCATTCGACATGAATAGTGAACAACCAATTTTTTTAACTAGAAAATAATGAAATGTAGACTCTTCATTGACAGTACATCAACTACTACCAACACTATCCGTATGGAAAATGGTTCTCGGTCAAATTTGTTCAAACTATAGTTTTCGAGGAGCTTAAAAGTCCGTAATTTTTTAGATATCTTACATTCAAGTTGGCATTTTTAAGAGAGTTTTTATCGCTATGCGGGTTCATATATAAGCACCAGTCGGACGAATCATTATTTAGATATATATGCGTTTTGAAATATGTTAAACTGATATTTCTGCAGTGATTTCAGCTTCAAAATTTTATATTATTTTTTGTCTGTTTCCAAGATCATTGCAACTAGTCTTTAGGTTTCTGGATACTACTTCTTCGAAAAGTAATTTTTTCTTTATAAAGTCAGGAACTTGTACTTTTGTGTTTCTTAAGAGCATAGATACTTTCGTTGCAGGAGACTCTGGATCAGCATTTTTAGCTTTCAGTCTCAAATATATTCTTGTATTTTTCGTTTAACTTCACTACAGTCTTTACTTTTTTCCAAATTTATAATCTTTGCATATAAAATAGCTCGTCGCCTTCTCATTCGAAGTCTATTACGAGCAGCTATAGACTCTGGTCTTTGCTGCAAAGATGGTGCAGGACTTTGTGGAGGTGTTTCATCAAGTATTCCTTGTAAATTGTTGTGTACCATAGCTTTTTTGTTCCTGTACGCCTTATTATTTTCCACTGTTTTCGTTTTTGTCTAACTTCTCTAGCATTCATAATAGTAACTGATTTCACCTCACCCTTCTCTTTTTTCTTTAAATATTTTGATGTTTCCTTTTCCCGCAGTTTTTTCAAAAACTCGGCATTACTTTTCATTTTATTCTCGCCTTTTCCTGTTGTAGTTATATATATATATATATATATATATATATATATATATATATATATATATATATATATATATATATATATATATATATATACTAGTCGGGCCCGCGGCTCCGCTCGCGTGAACTTGATTCACTACTATCGTCACTGCTTATTCCTTATGTTACCCAACGTAATAAAATATTTCCCATTATTTCTCCTTATCTCCCAATATTTCTCCTTATTTTCCATTATCTCTACATAATTTCCATTATCTAGGCTTATCTCTGCTCATCTCCCATTATTTCTCCTTATCTCCCATTATTTCTCCTTATCTCCCATTATCTCACCTTATTTCCCATTATCTAGCTTATCTCGACTTATCTCCCATTATTTCTCCTTATCTCCCGTTATTTATACTTATCTCCCATTATCTCACCTTATCTCCCATTATCTAGGCTTATATCGAATTATATAGAACATATGTATAAATTTATAAAAACACGTAAATCGGATAAGTGGTTCTCGAGTGATAAGCGCACTAACGGAGAGACAGACAGACAGAGAGACGTTGCATTTTATATATATTGTATCCTTTGCTACATGATATTGTTCCATATTTAATGCTTTAGGGAGCGTATTGCAAGAGAACGCGCTAGCGGCAAACTTTTCTCCGACTTAATTCACTATTATCGTCACTGCTTATTCCTTATATCACCTAATAAAATATGTCCTATAACCTGGCCAGAGAAGATACGTATGGTTAAAAAAAAGCACGTAAATCGGATAAGTAGTTCTCCAGTGATAAGCACACTAACGGACGGACAGACAGACAGACAGACAGACTGACAGAGAGACATTGCATTTTATATATATTATAGATATTCTCTGCTACATAATATTGTTCCATATTTAATGGTTTGGACTGTGTATTGCAAGAGAACGCGCTAGCGGCAAACTTTGTCCGACTTCATTTACTATTATTGTCACTGCTCATTCTTTATGCTACCTATCGTAATAAAATATAGCCTATAACCTGGCCGGAGAACATATGTATGTTTTAAAAAAAAAGTACGAAAATCGGGTAAGTGGTTCTCCAGTGATAAGCGCACTAACGGACAGACAGCCAGACAGAATACGTTGCATTTTATATATATTATAGATGTAATAAAATATATACCTATAACCTGGTCAGAGAACATATGTATGAATTTAAAAAATCACGTAAATCGGATAAGTGGTTCTCGAGGGATAAGCGCATTAACGGACAGACAGAGACAGACTGACAAACATTGCATTTTATATATTATAGATATAGATTATTATTATTATTATTATATAACCTGGCCAAAGAATATATGCATGAATTTAAAAAAAGACAGGTAAATCTGATAAGTGGTTCCCGCGTGATAAACGCACTAATGGACAGACAGAGAGACATTGCATTTTATATATATTATAGATTATACATTACAGATATTCTTTGCTACATAATATTGTTCCATATTTAATGGTTTAGGCTGTGTATTGCAAAGGCACGCGCTAGCGGAAAACTTATTTCCGACATCATTCACTATTTTACGTCACTGCTCATTCCTTATGCTACCTATCGTAATAAAATATAGCCTATAACCTGGCCAGAGAACCTATGTATGTTTTAAAAAAAAAAGTACGTAAATCGGATCAATGGTTTTTTCAGTGATAGGCGCACTAACGGATAGACCGACAGACAGACAGACAGAGAGACGTTGCATTTTATATATATTATAGATGTAATAAAATATATACCTATAAACTGGTCAGAGAACATATGTATGAATTAAAAAAAATCACGTAAATCGGATAAGTGGTTCTCGAGGGATAAGCGTATTAACGGACAGACAGACAGACAAACATTTCATTTTATAAATATTATAGATATAGATTAATATTATTATTATATAACCTGGCCAAAGAATATATATGTATGAATTTAAAAAAAGACAGGTAAATCGGATAAGTGGTTCCCGCGTGATAAACGCACTAATGGACAGACAGACAGACAGAGAGACATTGCATTTTATATATATATATAGATTATACATTACAGATATTCTTTGCTACATAATATTGTTCCATATTTAATGGTTGAGGCTGTGTATTGCAAAGGCACGCGCTAGCGGCAAACTTATTTCCGACATCATTCACTATTTTACGTCACTGCTCATTCCTTATGCTACCTATCGTAATAAAATATAGCCTATAACCTGGCCAGAGAACATATGTATGTTTTAAAAAAAAAAGTACGTAAATCGGATAAGTGGTTCTTCAGTGATAGGCGCACTAACGGACAGACAGACAGACAGAGAGACGTTGCATTTTATATATATATATATATATATATATATATATATATATATATATATATATATATATATATATGTATATATATATATATATATATATATATATATATATATATATATATATATATATATATATATATATATATATATATATATATATATATATATATATATATATATATATATATATATATATATATATATATATATATATATATATATATATATATATAATATATATATAAATATATATATATATATATATATATATATATATATATATATAAACGCCTGGACAAAATTAACGCAACAATCTGAAAATTAATTTATTTCAGTTTTAAAGTTTATCGAGTATTTGAATAGTAGGATATGCATATTTTGTTTCGTTGTTCATGACAGAAATCAAAACAATTCGTTTAGATTTACAGTTTTAAACAATTTTTTTTTTTTAGAAGATAAACAATTTTCTGTAATAATGCGATAGATTTTCTTTAAAAGTAAGCTTATAAATTGTTCCCTTTTTCAAAGTAATACGTTTTTGTGGTAGACTGTTTTATTTTTGACCCCGAAGAATTAGAAAAATGAATCGAACAAGGAATTTAACTGAACACGAAGTAGTGCGAGCCTCAGTTTTATTGGACGAGGGATATTGTCAGAGTTATGTTGCCAATTTGTTAGGCAAACATCGTTCCACAATAAGTCGTATGGTAAGACGCTTGAATGAAGTAGGAACTTATTATAGAAGGTTAGAGCAAGGGCGAAAATGATGCACTAGCGACCTAGATGAACGTTTTATAAGACAATATGCTTTAAGAAACAGGACTGTCACTAGTTGTATAATAAGAAACGAACTCGAAGCTGTTTGCAATGTCACAAT
>CM032453.1:126621207-126642664 GCA_019049505.1 Pachyrhynchus sulphureomaculatus
CTTTGATTAAATTCATCTGAGAAAAGCAAGGTCAACTGCTCTCTGCATTTCCCCTGTAATTGAATCAGCCATTTGTTATCTTCTTCAGGTTTTCTAGAGATGTATTATTAATTTCTCCTAGGACTTTAATGACCAGGATCACCATTATTACTAAAAATCATGAAAACAAATAGCGAAGTTCGATGGTAAATATTTATACTTAAAATGTTTTTCCACCTCTTTAATTACGACCTATGCTGCCTGAAAAGTTTTCGGCCTGACACATATATGGCGTTAGAAACTGTAAAACCATAACTGTATTGAAAAGTTCCATTCCTTATATAAACACATGTAAAATTTTATTTCGATCTGTCAATTTATTCGAGTAGTAGCAGCTGTTTAATATTGACGTGTTATTGATTTTTTTTAAATAGAAAAAATTGAATATCGTGCAGTGATTAAATTCTTTATTTTGGATGGTTTAACATCAACAGAAATTCATCCGAAATTGCGATTATATCGTGTAGCGATTCAAGAACAACGTGAATCACTTTTTCCGCACAAATGCCGATCCTGGAGCGCTTTATGGACTTCCCTGCAGCACGTGTGACAGACCTATAAAAAAAAATAAGGATGCATCGCCTTCACTTTTCACTATGAAAAATGGGCTCCTTTTAAATTTGGCGGTATAAGTGTCGAAACTGATCCACACGAAGGTCGTCGAGAAAGTGTTACAACACCACAAATCATTCAACACGTCCATGATATGGTGTTAGATGAGCGACGAGTGAAAGAACGTGAAATAGCTGAAGCCATAGGCATCTCAAAAGAACGAATTGGAAATATTTTGCATGAAGAATTACATATGAAAAAGCTCTGTGTAAGATTGGTGCCGCATTTACTGACAATTGAACAAAAACGCATTCGAATGTGTATTTCTTAAACGTGTTTGGATCGTTTTAAAGCAAAATATCGTCGTTTCAGAACTGTTGATGAAGCTGGATATACACTAGAGCAGGGGTGCTCAAACTTGAACTGCTGGCGATCTACCTCAATATTGTTCAACTACGATCGATCGACTCTGAGAGGCTGCAAGTAAGTGTGATGCAGGATTGTCGTCTAGGTAGGGTGTATTGTGGCATAGATATTAGTTTTCCGCACAATATGCATTTTTTTAGTCAAGGTAAGTGTAGGTCTGCTCTAAAATGTCAATGAAAAAACTCATAATTATTCAAAATTGCGAGTTTATTGGTTCTTACAAAACAAACGAGTTCTAGTGTCTAAACTTAACTAAAGAGTGACTTTGGATGTTGAAGCGTGGCACTGCATGTCCTCAGCATACTTTTCATAAGATGGTACGTAATTACCGAGTGCTAATCGCAAGCATGATGACATACGTTCGTCAGTTAGTCGATTGCAACATTTTCACTTAATTATCTTCATTTCAGAAAATGCAGACTCGCACAAGTAAGTTGACCCAAACATTGCCGTCAGTTGAAGGGCGATTTGCCTTAGATTCGGATATTTATCTTCAGATATAAAACACCAGAATTTTGTATCAGATGCTGTGGCTTTGAGATGTATATCTGATATAATCTGCACTAACTCATTTTCAACAGAACATGAGTCCATGTTAAACTGACTTGCTATTTCAGTAGCTAATTCCTCAATGTTTTTACACGAAAAAGGATAACTCATAAATGATGCGATATTTGCCAATTTACTGAAATCATAAAAACGTATTTTCGAATTGGCCCAAAATATTTGATAATTCTGCCTTATAAATATCATAATTCAACTGAGGAATCCTTGCTTTCAAAGACGGAAAATTTTTCAGATCCTTTCTTTTCAGTTGATCTATCATAAGTTGCAATTTATTTTTGAATGCATTTATTGCGCTAATCATCTCAATAATAGTTTTTTCCTTTACCTTGAAGCTACAAATTATTGGTGTTTAAATGCATTGTGATGTCTGTCAAAAATACCAAATCAGTCAGCCATTTTCCGTTTTTTTCAGCATCTGAGTGTCATCACCCTCTTTCATCCAGAAAAGCTGTTATTTCGGGCAATAATTCTTGAAACCTTTCTAGGAATTTTCCGCGACTCAACCACCTGACGTCCATGTGAAGAACTAAATCAGTGTGTTCAGCTGACTCACTATCTTGCAAGCTACGTGCACGGATAGAATTCACAATTTTTTATTGCAATGCCCATAATCTCCTCCATGTTTAGAACTTTTGAACACAAAACTTGTTGATGTATAATGCAGTGGAAGGAAAAAAATGAAGGGAAATCATCATTAGCTCGACACAATGCCACAAAACCGTTTTTGTTTCCAGTCATTGCTGGTGCTCCATCGGTTGTAATGCACACTAGTTTATATATTGGTAGCTTGTAGTTTGTTACAAAATTGAAGAAAACGTCATATATATCTTCGCCACGGGTCTTTCCTTTCAGAGGAATCATTGTCAAAAACTCTTCCTTAGCCGACATGTCATTGAATACCATTCGAATAAAAATACACAGCTGGATAGTGTCTGTCATATCGGTGGATTCGTCGAACTGTAAAGAAAAGTATGTATATTCCATGATATCATGTTTTAGTTTATCTGCCATGTCCTGACTCATGACTTCAACACGCCTTGTGACAGTCGGACGAGATAACTGAAGTTCTCTAATAGCAGACATAATCTCTGTTTTATTTTTAAAATCTCCAAATAAAGTCTCACCCGCTTCAATAAATGCTTCCTTCACAACCAATCCATCATCAAATGGTTTCTTGTGTTTCGCCAATATATGAGATATTTTCGCCGCGTCAAACACGCCGCCCGAAGTTTCTAGAAAAATCGACGGGAATCAAAAACGTGGCTTTTCTTTGACAAGTACCGCGCGTTCCTTTGATAAAGCCGCCTTTTGCCGCTAGCAGGGGATTATTACGATAAAAGAAAATGATGAAGGGGTTATTCTTCCTAATTGTGGATCGAATAAATTTTAGTAGTTTATTCATTACATTTTGTTTTAGTTACCCAAAACACAATCTGTGAATAGTTCTATATCGGAATTTTTTTCGCGAGATCGACTCAAAAAGCACTTGCAATCGACTTGTCGATCGCGATCGACCGTTTGAGCACCCCTGCACTAGAGCGAAAAGTATAGTCGAAACAATGGATTGAAGCCGGTGGAAGTGCACCAAAGAAGGCAAAGACGGTTCCATCAGATGAAAAGTTATGGCAAGAGTTTTTTGGGATTACAAACGTGTTTTGTTGTTCGATTATCTTCAGAAAGTTAAAACAATTAACACTAAATATTGTTATAACCTTTTGGATCAGTTTGATGCAAGAATTCGTGAAAAAAGACCTGCTTTAAAGAAGAAAAGAATCATTTTTCATCAAGACAATGCACGAGTTCGCACAAGTGTTTTGACGATGACAAAATTCAACGAATTAAAGTACGAATTGCTTGAACATCCAGCGTATTCAGTAGTTTTGGCTCTCTCTTAGTATTATCCGTTTCCAAACCTGAAAAAATTTCTGTCTGGAAAGGGTTTTACATATTTCACGTTAAAAAAATTGTCTTTCTGAGAACTTTTCAGACAGCCCACGTATATTAGTTTCAGTAGATATTGAAAAATCGAAAAAATACTGTATGATGTCTGTTGACTAATAAACGCCTTGGGAAATTCCAGTTAATGCATCTCCCTTTTTCTACAACTGACTCGATCTTTCATAAAAATTATGGGAGTCGGGGAATTCCATCAATAACCTACGAATGTCTAAGAAGTAAGGGTGTATTATGGACACAGTGAACTGGGCAGGCCGAAAATAAATGAATAAATGATTCTAGTTCTTTGTTACGTGCCCTATACTTCAGGTCAGTAAATCGACTGCGATACACTAAGGTATTAGGTAGTAGCAAGTACAAATCCCTCGGTCTCTTAAAACTGGCCGAATGTACGAAACTAAATGTCAGTTGCCAATTCATATTTTTGCAAAATATGCCATGTTAAGGGTCTTCTGTATGCTATATTTTATCTCTTTTATAATTAGGCTACATAGCTATTATATTCTCCATTAATGAACATATTTGTTATACTATAACTTATTTAAATGTAATATATGCAATTTGTATTTGTCAGAGTAATATTTTAGCGAAGACCTTCTGTCAAAAAGGAATCAAATTTTTCGCAAATACAAGAAATTAGTAGCGGTAACCTTTATTAATGTTGTGACAGTTATTATAGTGGCAAGAGTAACAGTGTCTTGGGATAAACGACCGGAAAATAAATTCTGAACAAAGAAAGAACTTCAATTAACTTTTATGTTAAACGAAACGAAAAGTCACGCCAAACAGTTGATTCAGAGTTTTATTGAGAAGTTTTAAAGAAATTATTAACGAGAATTCATTGCATACGATATGAATATCGTGATTTTAGCAGATGCTCACTTTTGTATGATTTTGGACCATTTTTTCCGTCTCAAGACCCGCCTGAATTAAATCTTCGAAAATATCACAGATGCTCTGGGCTTACGCTATTTTCCCCTATTTATTTTAAAACAGTCACTCTAGTTCTTTTTTCTTATACAAGCTTGTACAGGTCAAGAGCTGGTTAGTTCAGCAGTTTCGCAGTTGATTCATCAATTAAAATCGTCATCCGCTTATTCTCGGAGATGTTGCTAAAATAATCATTATATCCTGAGCAATCATTTTATTTCTCCCCGTACTGTGTTCTTCTCACACTCTCGAGCCATGTTCTAGAACATTATATCAGGATGACGAACCTTCTCTTACAGTCAGCCTTTTCATTGCTTTAAATTCTTGGGTGACCTCATACCCACATCAGTGTAACCCAGTTGTAGTCAACTAGGTCTCTAATGTCATTTTGACACCCCGAAACTAGTTTAGAAGTCATTTTCCGGCTTAATGAACCGCCCGACTATCTGCCACAATATTAATTCTTCACATTTACAGGCTTTTTGTTTCCTATTGCATATCGCTTTATTGCATATACCTCTGCCTGAAATTCGATGGCATATTGTTCTCATGGAGTTTCAAACTTATTATTTTTTACCCTGTTACACATTTTTGCTTCAGTTCATTGACCAGTCAGTGACCATACAGACGGGTCACGTGTTAACTTCGAACGTTTGCCTAATATATCTTATCTTTGGGCCATCGAGATACAGCTTTTTAAACATAAACCAAATTTGTGTGTTAAATTACTCCCCTGAACTAACCTTATTAAGCAATATGACTTCCTTCTCTTCCCCTGACTCCATTATCTATTAAAAGGAGAGCGATAAGACAATTTTCAATGTTCAAGCCGCAAATATTATGACCCTCAACAATATCCCCAAGAAAAAACTTATTTAGCGAATTAATCGATCGCGTGTGATTTGAACAACTATAGATTGTCGAAAAAGTATTGGGTCTCTTAAAGTCAAATCAAGACAATTCTTTTTTATATTTTGAAAGAACTTTATTAAACCAAATATATGCCATTTGGTTCGATGACCTTCGACCATTTTTCTGGTAACACCATAATCCCACTGTAGAACTTCTGTGATTTCTGGGTAAAAAATTGTGACAAGTAGTTTTTACAAGCCTCTTTTCGAACTAACTTAACACCATTCAGGAGTTCTGCAAAAAGACCAAAACAAAGGGTAGCCAGACGGTGCAAAATCCGAGCTATACTGGGGATGCATTACAACTTCCCAGCCAAACTCTATCAACCTTCAGTCATGTGTGTGCTCTGTTGACTAGCTCTGACCGTGTTTTTTTTTCAATCGCTTGCTTCTTCTTCTTGTTCTTCCGTCTTCTATTTTAGGCTTTTGCCTGTTCCATCTTCAGAATTACCTCGTTCAACCCAGGTTGTCATTCCAACGTTTTCTTGGTCGGCCGATGCTTCGTCATCCTATGGGTGATTTATCTCCAGCAACTTTTAACGATTCTATCATTGAGCATTCTATCATTGAGCATTCTATGTATATGTTGGTTCCCTTCTATTCTTCGTTTTTGTACTCATTCGTTGATTGGTTCTATTCTGCATATTTTTCTTATGTTTTCGCTTCTCTCTCTATCGTACAGTGTTTTGTTTTGTTATTTTTCGTAGAATTTTCATTTCTGTTGTTTCCAGAAGTCGTTTAGTTTTTTTCCGTCTCTGGCTTTGCCTCTGCTGTATAAGTCAGTATTGGTCGTACTATTGCTTTATATATCCTTGATTTACATTCTATGTTTAGGTGTTTATTTCTCCATATCGTGTCGTTTCAACATCCCGCGGTCTTATTTGCCTTTATTACTTGTTGTTTTACTTCATTTTCTGTATTGCCATCGTTTGCTATATTTATGCCTAGAGAGTCGCTTGCTTCAATCTTGTCAAATGATGACAATAGAGTACAGAATCAACCGGTTGGCTAGGTTGCAGCAGCGTATGATCCACGATTCCGTTCCAATTCCACCAAACACACTTACTTTTTTTGGCGTCGATCCGAGGTTTGCCAGTGGAACTTCATCCTTTTTCGACCACGATCTTTTTATCAGACTATTATCGTGATCCACTTTTCATTGCCCGTGATCAACTGCTTCAGAAATGGCTCGATTTACTTACGTTTATGTAGAGATTCGCAGATGGAAATTTCAACGAGTAAATTTTTTTAGCATCAAATCATCTCCACCCAAACAACGAACTTCTTTTTGTAGCCAAATGGTTTAATAGTGTTTAATGATGGATGTATAGTTCCTTGGCGATATCATGGCTATTACATGCAAGTCTTCCTCAACTTTTGCCAAAATTCTATCGACTTTTTCTGTAATTTGTCCACCAGTGCGACGAGCATTTTTGACATCGAAATTTCCAAAACGAAAGTGACTGAATCATCTTTTATGTATTGATTTTGATAACGTATCTGTACCATAAACACCACAAATTTCTTCATAGGTCTGCGCAGCATTTGTGCATTTATCGAAATACAATTGTAAAATGCTTTGCAGAATTTTCACTCATCTTCGAGGCGCCCTAAATTAAGTCTAAATAAACGAATTCCAACAGTTTCTACACATCTACTACTATCAAATGTCAGCTTTCCACTGAAGTTAAGTATGGCCCGATGCGACCTATATTACCTGAGATATATGACACTAAAGCTATCAAACCAGAAAGTAGAGAGATTTTACAACGCTTATTTTGGTAAGCCACTATCTTTATCTTTATTTGAAGCATGCGCTCTCCGTTTGAAGCTTGCGCAATAGTAAAGCAAAGAAATTAACTATAAGGACTCAGCTGTTATTGTTATTTGAACATGCGCCCACTATTCAGAGTTTGTGCAATATTGAAATAAAATAATCCTTTATTAAGGATAACGATTTCCCTTATTTAGGAACTTATAAGAGAGGTTATTTGAAGTATCGCTATTATGGTAGGGCATGTTTTTTTTTCCTACTTAGGTAGGGGCTGGAAGTTTCCAGGACAATAAAAAGTCTAAAAAAAAAGTCAGTCGGGGTTAATAATTTACCAATACGTATTATTAGAGAGGTTACAGATTCTATCTCAGAGCCTTTATCCTATATCATTAATTTATGTTTTGATACAGGTGTATATCCGGAACTTCTAAAAAATGCTTTAGTAAAAGCAATACACAAAAAAGGGGGTTTACATGAGGAAAAAAACTATAGGCGCCAATATCGCTGCTCTCAAACGTAGGTAAAATATTTGAACGCAACTCTTTATTTTCCAACAACCAAAATGGATTTCGAAAAATCTACAGTTAGAGCGGTTTATCAAGCATTAACTCATATACTAAGTTCTTTAAATAATAAGAAGCTCACAATGGCAATGTGCATTAACCTGTCAAAGGCGTTTGATAGGGTCAATCATAATACCCTATGTTCTAAGCTGGAATCGTATGGTGTTCGGGGAAATGCGTTGAATTTATTAGCATCCTACCTGGAAAATCGGACACAACAGGTTATGGAAATTGATGATTTTGGTAGGCCTGTAATTTCCCACAAGATCGGGGTGTCGTGGGGTGTTCCTCAGGGATCAATATTAGGACCTCTCTTATACATTATATATACGAATGAACTAGAATATCTGGAGAATTTACTATACTTTACGCAGATGACACTACATTGATCTTTAGTGAGGAGAGCCCGCACGCAATGCTGACCAGTGTGCAAGGAGCGTGCGAAGCTCTTGATGGATACTTTTCGGCTCATGACTTATTAATAAACGCTCAAAAAACACAATGCCTATTTTTCGGCAATAGAATAGAAAACACTTTATCTTTTACATATCGAAATATAAATATCCAATCGTCCGAACGTGTTTCCTTCTTATATATATATATATATATATATATATATATATATATATATATATATATATATATAACAAGGATTTTCTACAGCTGACGCTGTCTTCCTTCTCTCAGCCTTTGATTCCATCCGTTTCTATCTTCCCAGTCTCCATCTGTTAGACCCCTGTCCTCCATAGCCTCGTCCACATCGTCTCTCCACGATCGTCTGGGTCTTTCTCTTTTTCTTCTCCCTATAGGGCTCCACTCTATTATTTTCTTTATCCACGTATTATCTTCGATTCGTCTTATGTATCCATACCATTTTAATCGTTTTTCTTCAATGGTGTTTATTGCGTTCTCTTTGATGTTCGTTCTGCTTCTTATTTCTTCATTTGTTATTCTCTCCATACGTGCCACTCTACAACATCTTCTCCAATACTCCATCTCTAAGATTTATTTCTTTTGTTGATCGTTCATGTTTCTGACCCGTATGTCATTATGCTTTGTATTATTGATTTGTATATGCGTGTTTTGTTTCTCTTTGTAATGTGCTTGTCCCACAGGATCGAATTTAATTGTCTTATGCATGTTCGCGTTTGACCTAATCTAGCTGTAATCTCTTCTTCTGATGTTGCGTTTTTTGAAATGATAGTGCCTAGATATTTGAATCTATCGGTTCCTTTGATTATTGTTTCGTTATCTACTTCTAGATTCTCCACGTTTCCCTCCTTTGTTGTTAGATATTCCGTTTTATCAAAGTTTATTGCTAATCCTTCTTGGGGGTGGAAATAGATCAGAGACTGGACTGGAGAGCGCATATTGAGAATGTTGCGTTGAATATTTCAAAGTATTGCTATGCTTGAAAAATTATTTCTGAAAATGTTGAAGTCGATGCTACTCTGTCAGGTTATCATACCTTCATACAGTCAAGAATAAGATCCGGTCTTATCTTTTGGGGTAATTCACCGGAAATTAAGAGTTGTAATTCTTCAGAAAAAATGTATTAGAGGTATATTTGGAATGACGTCGCGTGATAGCTGAGAGACAGAAAGATCTTAACCATTATTTCTATGTATATCTTGAACCGTTTTATGTTTGTTCACACCAACAGCGATATTTTTGAGACTTACATGAACAATCACAGATATGCCACTAGACATAAATTGAATCTGCTTCCAGAAAAATGTAATTACAGCTACATACAGAAAAATGTTAATTATGTCATATTAAAGATATATAATAGTTTCCCAGAAAGTGTACGTGCGTTATGTAAAACGGAAGTAAAGAGACTTTTAACCAAATATCTGCTTCAAGGAGCTTATTACTCATTAAATGAATTTTTCTTAAGTCCAGTTGAAATTAGCACTGGGATTTGATGACTCTGTCAACAGAGGTGGTTTCTTGTCTTTTCCGTTGTGCCTCTTATTTCATTGTGTCTTTGTTACTATATTGTAATTTTGCTTTTAAAGTGTTTTTACTTATTTACTATTTTTTCCTTTTCTTTTATTTAATTATAGGTTATTGTAAACTTAGTTAACATTGTTTAATGCCTATTGGTTTATAAGTGTAACCTATTACATGAAAACAAATAAATAAATTATTACACAGCCCCACAAAAAAAAAGTGGGGTATACTTTTGATGCGATATATCAGATCCGTAGTATTTTTGCCCGCTGATCACGAATCTGACGTCAGAATATCGCCATCACATCTCAATTTTTTTCTAACCTCAAAAAATAGGTAAAAATTAGTAAAAATTAAGAAAAATATACTCCTAAAAAATTGATTCAAGCTTTTTCATGAATCCAAAGATGTATAAATATTTATTCGGACACGCTAAGCTAATATTCATCGGTTGGATTAAGCCATACAGTTTTGTTTTCTTTCTAACCTCAATAAATCAGACAGATATAGTGCTTCTCGAATGCAAAAACGAATTCAAATTAAAATTCAACCGATTCTTACCAAATTTGGTACACGGGGGTTTTTTGGGTTGTTGATCATGAATCTGAGGTCGGATTTGCAAAATTCAAAATGGCGGATCCAAGATGGCGGACAAAATTTTTGAAAACAAACCGATTCCTACCAAATTTGGTATACAGTTGGGGAATCCTCAAACCTGATACTCTTAAACCCTAAACCCTGAAACCTTAGACTCCCACACCCTGTAACCTCCCCTCAAAAAATAGACCTCAATAACCCTGTAACTTTAAAAATGAGACCCAATAAACTCAAAACCAGGACTTTTAAAAAAAACCATATACTCTCAAATAGTAGACCCTTAAGCCCTAGAATTGCGAAGGTTAGACCCGCGCCTAACTTTTCTTTTTTTGGCTGTATTTTGTTCTTTTTTTCCGCGAATAACCTATTCAAAGGCTTTCTGCCCAAACGCTTTTGAGGACTTGTTTCTCTTTTTAGCGACCAGCAATAGTCCGCTAGCATATGGTCATCCCATCGTCCTTGATACCGATTTTCTATGATTTTCAGATCTTGGTGAAAACGTTCCCCTTGCTCCTCACTGTAGTCACCAATATTATCTGGGAAATCATCGATGTGGGAGTCCAGGAAATATAATTTTAGATTCATTAAGCAACCTAATGTTTGAAAATTTTTTACCATTTTCTCGACTATTTCTTTGTACTTAGGACTTTTATTATTTCCCAAAAAGTTTGTTGCGACTTCTTTAAAACTAAGCCAAGCAGCTTTTTCAACTTTATTCATTTTAGTAACAAATAATGAATCTTGAAACAATTTTCTTATTTGTGGCCCGTCAAATACGCCTGCCTTAATTTTAGCTTCAGAAAATTTCGGAAATTTTGTATGCAAATATTTGAAACATGGGCCGTTTGTATCTAATGCTCTCGTGAATTGCTTCATAAGTCCAAGCTTAATGTGAAGCGGGGGAATAAGAACTTTTCCTGGATCTACCAATGGTGGAAACAATACATTATTTTCACCAGGAGTGAACGATTCTCTTGTTGGCCAAATTTTTTTTCTTATAATGACGTTCCCTGTCTCTGCTATTCCACAGACATTTATAACAGGGATAAAGTGTAAACCCTGACTGTTGGCCAAGCAATATTGTTACAATTTTTAGATCTCCACAAATTTTCCAGTTATGATCAGCATATTTTATTTTTATCAAAAAGCTGCTTCATTTTTTCATATTGCTCTTCCATAACTGTAGAATGAGCAATCGGAATGGGAGCGTAAACGTTGGTATTATGCAGCAAAACTGCCTTAATGCTCCGTTTAGAAGAATCAATGAACAGTCTCCATTCTTCAGGATCGTATGAGTTATTTTGAAATTCATCCATTAGACCTTTTACATCGGTACAATATGAAAGTGACAATTCCTCGTCCATTGTGAAATATTTTCGAGATTCTTCATCTCTGTTTCTATAATAAGAAATCGTAGCTTCTGGCTTAAGTAAATGTCTTTTCTTTAAAAAGGAAGCAAGATGCTCTGAACCATCTTTGGATAAGCCTAAATCTCTGACTAGATCACTAAGTTCTGACTGTAATACGAGTATTGGTTCTGGTTTACGGTTGTATGGTAGAAATTCTTTATCTGTGTCACTAGTATATGATAGGTTGTCACTAGAACATTCATTAGTAACAGTGTTTGAATCTTTTTTTTCTTTTTTTTTTTTTTTTTTTTTTTTTTTTTTATTTTGAATCTTTTTGGTTTTTCGACAGTCTCAATGTTTTCGGCATGAACTGATAAGGTGAAATCATTTGTTTCCATAACATCAGCATCAAGTGGTTCAGGAGGCGGAATTAGTTCAGTTGGTCTTGTTACTGTCGAAACATCGTTATAAGTAATAGTGCTTTTATTTTTTCGGTTATGCCTAGATACAACATTCATACAAAAGTAGCAATCATTTTCACTGTATGGTCTATTCCATATTGCTGGTCTGGAATATTTAATCGCCTTCTTATTGATGTACAACATTATTTTGCAAGAACTGCAAATGATGTGGGGAACCCAATCTGTATCCTGGTGCTGTATTTCAATGTTAAAACAATCCTTATATAAGGTTTTAATCTTATCCGTTATCGGTGACCCCATTTTACTCAATACGTGTTGACAGCAAATATAACAAAATGAATCACTGTTTTATCGCACTTATGAAAAGTCCTTGTACCGTGAGACCGTTTTCTTGTAGCATTATACTCTACATGAGCCAAGTTACCCACACATGAAGAGCTACGGTCGCTGGATGACGACGGCTGCGGGCCCGCTTTCCCACCCTGACCAACCGCCGATACTGGGTTTCCGAGTCCCTGCATCGTAATTCTCTTTCTTCTACCTGCCATGACGGCATCTAAGCCGTTATCCAGGGACTCTGCCGGCTAGTGGAGTAACACCGTTGCCCACCGTCACCACGTGGAGGTGCCCTGGATGCAGGTAGAAGAATAAAAATCGACCGATGAATTTTCTCGGCGTTCAAAATGGCGCGAAAACATCTGCCATCTTGAATTTTGCAAATCCAACCTCAGATTCGTGATCAGCGACCCAAAAAATCCCCGTGTACCAAATTTGGTAAGGATCGGTTGAATTTTAATTTGAATTCGTTTTTGCATTCGAGAAGCACTATATCTGTCTGATTTATTGAGGTTAGAAAGAAAACAGAACTGTATGGCTCAATCCAACCGATGAATATTAGCTTAGCGTGTCCGAATACATATTAATACATCTTTGGATTCATGAAAAAGCTTGAATCAATTTTTTAGGAGTATATTTTTCTTAATTTTTACCTATTTTTTGAGGTTAGAAAAAAATTGAGATGTGATGGCGATATTCTGACGTCAGATTCGTGATCAGCGGGCAAAAATACTACGGATCTGATATATCGCATCAAAAGTATACCCCACTTTTTTTTTGTGGGGCTGTGTTATCAAACCATTAAGAAAATAAGTAAAATTGAAATTTTATTGCAAATAACACTGAAAACAGTTAATTCGTGTTCAGATTATGTTGAAATTTTTGCAATCTTTGGCACAATGGCATTATAGTGTGTGTAGTGCTAACTTCAAATGAAATTTTATTTATCGCACATTCGTATTACCTTGGAAATATTGAAGGAAGTGATAAAAATCTGCTAACTACAATTTTAATTTACGAACTTATGTTGGCCCATCAAATACTAAAAAACGGTGTGCTTAACCATGAAATGAATGAAAAAAAAAGTTTATAGAAGTTGAATACTAACCTAACCTTGTAATTCCCTTGCGTTAATACGCTTGAAATAACGATAAGGACAAAGGCATTTAACAAATAAGCGTCGCAAAGTCTCTCTAATGGCCCAATACGTTTTCCACTACCTTTATAATATGCTGCGTCTCATTTTGTATTCAAAATTCAGTTTTTTTTTTTGGACAGACGGTGTATTACTGTACCCTAATGAGAAACTACAACCACACTAATGATAACTTGAGGCCAATTTACACAAATTCACTCGAGCTTAAAATTAACATTTAAAGAGGACAATTTTCAATTTAAATTCATCAGACACTGTAAAGAGTTTACAGTTAAATGCCTACTCCGAATTTAATACATAATATACTAGATAATTCTCTAATTCGATTCTCCTCCAAAACAGCGGCATAACTCAAAATTCAACAATTATCAGGAGACGATTTAAAAGCTTTGAACTCATTTAAAATTTAAAAATTGGGGAAATTTGAACGGCACAGGAATAAAATCTGATTATTGTTTTGCAAGTCTTGAGAAAGTCATAAATTAAGTATTAAATTCTTTGTTCCATAAAGCAAAATTTTAAAATATGACGGAATAAAAATACAGATTTTTCATGGTTTCTTGCATTCTACAACTTTAGCACCGTTAATGTACGTTTTTTAAAAGACTCTGACAAGCATAATGCATGAGTTTTGTCTTTTTTGAAACAATGGGCTTTTTTCTTGCTATACGTTAGACCACAAAATTTCCTGCAAACATAAAAGAATGTCGCTTTTATACATCTTTTGTTTTTATTTAACTTTACAGATTTTTTTGTTGGTACAAGGGGGCTTTCGATCGAGCTTCCCTGGATTTTAGAAGAGCGATCCAGAATGTCAATGAAATTTTTGAAACCGTTGTTTATTCGGAGGAGTTTAGCAGAACCTAAAATATTAATTCTCTGTAGTTTAAGAGTTGCTTAGGAAGAAAAAATAAAGTTCCACTCAAAGAAATGATTCTATTCTATCTTCGCGTAAAATTATTTACAATTATATCAATCAACAAATAAGTATAAATATATTAGGTCAGATCAATCAAATAAACCTGCAATCAAATAAACCTCATGTACTCGCTCTCTGTGAAACCAAGGTCAGTTCATCAACCAGCACAGTCTCAGCTTTATCCTGGGTACGACTTTGTAATCTGTCTTTTTATCAGAAGCGACCTCTCTTGCCAACGAGAACAGGCTCTGGAGCACCCTAACTTTGATGTTAAGTGGTTAAAAATAACGACTCAACAAACCACAAGGTTCATCTGCATCCTCTATCGACCGCCAAGTGATACTAACTTTAGAACACTTTTCGCTTCTCTTGCAGACACCATCGATCATTTACAAATTAACTATCCAAATGCCGAAATTGCCACCCTGGGCGACTTTAATGTCCACAACATCAACGGGCTTAAATATTCAAATACTACCGACGAACAAGGTCGTGAAGCTGAATCATTCTCAATCAGTTGTGGCTTAACTCAGCTTATTGACGAACCAACACGGATCCCTGATCGAGACGGGGAGTTCGCTAGTCTTCTTGATCTGTTTTTAACCGCCAATCCGGAGATTTACAAGGTCACCGTAAATCCGCCGTTGGGTTCTTCCGACCATAAACTCTTTCGACATCGAGTGTCCTACCAGTCAGTGACAGAGAGGTGCCTAAACCGCGCAAGATTTGGCATTATAAATCTGCTAAATGGGAAGATCTCACGGAATATTTTCGAACTTTCCCTTGGTTAGACGTTTGTTTTCAATCCGACGACCCATCTGACTGCGCCAGGCAGGTTTCCGATGTTATCTTAGCTGGTATGGAGGCTCACATTCAATTTTCGAGGCAAGCCTTGGTTTGATCGAAAAAGTAAAGAAGCTGTTGCTTCTAAACATCTTGCCTACCGACAATGGCATGAAAATCCTAATACCATAAATCGTAACACCTTTGTTCGTGCCCGGAACAGATACAAAGAAATTATGGACGAAACCAAGGAGGCACACATTCAGCGAATTAGAAACAAACTTCTCGCTTGTCCCAACAATTCCAGGTCCTTTTGGTCAGTCGCTAAGGCAGTTAGTTAAAATTTCACCAAATACACCATACCACCACTCACACGGCCAGATAGTTCTATTGCAACGACACCTGTTGAGAAAGCAAACTTGTTGGCCGAACTGTTTGCTTCACATTCTACTGCCGATTTCCAAGGAAAAATACCACCTACTATTCCCATAGTGCAGTCACGGATGCCCGATGTTGTCTTCAGAGAGCGTATCATAAAACGTATTTTAATGAAGCTGAACATCAAAAAAGCTTCTGGCGCTGCCGGAATACCTGCCGTAGTTCTCAAAAACTGTGCAAGGGAACTAACACCAGTTTTCTGTAGACTTTTCAACCTATCTTACAGAAAGGGAATATGTCCTTCCTGCCGGAAATGTGCCGCAGTTCAGCCAATACCTAAAAAAAAAAGCAAGAAGACCTTGCCAAATAACTACCGACCAGTCGCAGGGCTTTCAATAATATCGAAAGTCACGGAAAAGGCTGTCAATCAGCATCTTCTAAAATACCTTGAAGGATTCAACATTATTAGCGATCACCAGTATGGCTTTCGTAAAAATAGATCAACAGGAGATCTTCTGACTTATGTAACACATGTTTGGAACAACGCAATTGAACACTTCAGAGAATCTCGAGCGGTTGCTCTTGACATATCCAAGGCATTCGGCCGTGTTTGGCACGATGGACTGTTAGCTAAGCTACGCTCTTATGGTATGTCTGAAAAGTTCTGTTTGTGTCTCTCATGTTTCCTCAGAGAGCGTTCTTTACGAGTCGCAGAAGACGGATTTCTTTCTAACACCTTTACTGTTAACGCCGGTGTGCCCCAAGGCTCCATACTGTCTCCTACTCTCTTTCTCATTTACATTAACGATCTGCTGGAAAAGACCGGGAATCCAATCTACAGCTTTGCAGATGCCAGTACGCTTATATCTTCATTTGCTTTGAATGCTCGGACATCGGCTACTCAGACGAATATTCGCAGACAGCAGGAAGTCATTCAACTTAACAAAGACCTGGAAGAAATTCTATCTTGGGGTGACAGTAACCAAGTGGTATTTAACGCTACAAAAACCACGGCGGCAGTTTTTTCTAAAAAAGTTACCGTTGCTGAACCTGACATAGTTATGTCGGGGCACTCCATTCCCCTAGCATCGTCACTCAATTTGTTGGGCGTTAATTTGGCAGCAAATATGTCCTGGCATGAACATGTTGCAGGCATAGCAAGGAGAGCATCGCAAAAGTTGGGAATATTATTTCGAACCAGAAAGCTTTACACTCCACAACAACTGTTAATTCTTTACAAAGCTCAAATTCGACCAACTATGGAATACCGCTCCCAAACATACACTGCATTTGTTGGATTCTGTTCAGAGAAAGGCTGTTCGCCTGATTGGAGACCCAGAACTGACCGGCAGTCTTGATTCGCTGGAACATCGAAGAACGGCTGGCGGCTTGAGTCTGTTCTACAACTATTTTCATGGAGAGTGTTCGAAGGATGTAGCCCACTTAATTCCTCCCAGAGCGGTGCATGTTAGAAGTACAAGTCGCGCTGATACTTCACATCCGTATGAGGTTCAGCTTGTTACTCCTCGTACAACGCTTTTCAAGCAGTCTTTCATATGGAGAACATCATCCCTTGGCTTCCCACCGAGTACAATTTACAGCGATTCAAGAACAACGTGAATCGATTTTTCTGCACACGTGTCGCTCCTGTAGCGCTTTAGGGACTTCCCTGTAGCACGTGTGCTAGACCCATAAAAAAAAAGACCATAAGTTTTGAAAGCGGAAATGAAACAAGATGAATTAATAAGTCCAAATTCATTTATCGTCCTCCTTAAGCTCAACAGATTTTTTCCAGCGATTTTTCAATTCATTTACCGCATCTCTGAAATGGTTTTCCGGAAGACCTTCAAAATACCCATCTACGGATGCTATCACCTCATAATTTGTTAAAAAAACGCTTCCCACGTAGAAAACTTTTGAGGTTTGGGAACAGATGGAAGTCCGACGGAGCCAGATCTGGCGAATAGGGTGGATGTTCCAACATTTCCTACTTTAATCCGACCAGTTTTGCTGTTGCCAAAGAACCTCTGTAAGCAAGTGTCATGATGAAACATGATTTTTTCTTCTGCAAACCGGGCCTTTTATCACAAATTTTCTCATCCGGCTGCTCCAAAAATTGTAATAATACCATCTTCTGATTGTATTACCGGTTTAAAGGTTGACAAAATTCCGTTTGCATCCTAGAAAACTGATGCCATAATTTTTTTGGACGACTTTGACCACTTTGGCTGCTTTGGAGCTGAACAACGTAAATCGGATAAGTAGTTCTCCAGTGATAAGCGTACTAACGGACAGACAGACAGACAGAGAGACGTTGCATTTTATAGATATAAAACTCAAAATTTAACTTTCAAAACTACACGGCTCTGATGAGACCATCAATTCCTATATTATTACCAAATTTCAACTTTCTATGACAAATAGTTTCGGAGAAAATCGGGTGTGACTGACAGACAGACGGATGGACAGACAGACAGACACCGAAGTCATATTATAAGTGTTCCGTACGGAACACTAATAACCCTGCGTAAGCGTTGACGATGTACCGTTAGTATGATATCGGTGAGAAGTAAAGGCTGGCAAAATTCAAAAGTTAATTTTCCCGCGACAATACTTTAATTCTCTACCGAAGAATGCCACTTCACTTTAATTGGAAGTGACAAATTCGATCACTTCTGTTATAAAAGTTTGTATATATTACAGAATAACAGTTACTATATGCTAAATTTATCCCAATTTTGAAAAAAAAAAAAATTGGTAATTAATTCAAGAGTATTCAATATTAACCTTAATTACTGACTAATTGCAAAATGCGATTAAACCAATTTATCACCCCTTAGAGAGAATCAATTAAGGCGACATGACGCAATGAAATTGTGCTGTAAATTCTACATAACACAATATAACAAACTACGGGAAACCAATATTTGAAATTAGTTTTGGGTGTTTCTGGCTGTGTTAACTAAGTAGGTAAGGAAGATAATCATATTAAGACAAAAAAGACACATTTGATCGTTGATTTATTTTGCTACTTGAAAAATATAAATCTTTTACGAGAGAATGCAGCGTGTGCTATCACTTGAATCTAGCTGTTCATAAAATAAAACCACTTCTTTCAATATGAGATAGTTTTTATCTATACTCCAAGGTGTTTAATTCCCTCTCTTAGAAATGCTTGCTGGTCTTCATGTTTCAACATCCTTAGATCACAAAAATATAATTCCCGATTTACATAATGATATCTGTCTCTCGGTTTGTTCGTATGTTTGTTGATTTGTATATTGTAACAATAACTTCCGAATAAAATAAGGTAATGTAGTACACATTTATAGTAATAAAAATAAACGTTCTCAAAGTGACGACGCTTCTATAATCAAGAGAAGAAAGCAAGTAAGCTAATAGGTAGAATCGTCAGCCCCATCAAAAACCTACCAAGCAACCAATCAACTTAGTGCTTTGTCGAAAAAATAAACAAATTTTAAGTATATTTTCAGATTTTAAAGATATAAAAGATGTAAAAGGTTAGGAAAGGATTAAAGGAGTAGTTTTGCATACATTTATATCTATAATATACGTAAAATGCAACGTCTCTCTGTCTGTCTTTTTTTTGTCTGTCCGTGAGTGCGCTTATCACTCGAGAACCACTTATCCGATTTACGTGTTTTTTTTTGTTAATTCATACATATGTTCTCTGGCCAGATATAGGATATATTTTAGGTAACATAAGGAATAAGCAGTGACGATAATAGTGAATCAAGTGCGCGCTAGAGGAGCCGCGGGCACGGCTAGTCATGTTATATAACCATTACAGAGTTTTGGGGGTGAATCTAAATATCACGTTAATGTTGCGATTGGCACGATGACCTCACATGGGACAAATATTTTCACGACTTTGGTTTGATGAGAAGTCTTGGTTCTTCAAATTAGACCATATTAAGGTCTTCAAACATTGATGCAAGTCGACACCATTTATTGCACTCGCCACTCATCTCTGAAGGATATTCTGGGTAAAGACTACACCTAGAGGGTTTCACGTACGATTAGTTAAATCGAGTTTTCCCACGTTTCGCCTTCGTTTGTAGGAAACATCTTCGGGGTCTTAAATCCATAATATTAGAACTCGGAATGAAAATGAGCTCCAAAAAAATTAAAAAGCATTCTTTCATTGATTTTGGTTGGCATGAATTTAGTTTGAAATATAAATATTTTTTTAACAAACATATAATCGGGTTTTATGTTATTTTTTAATGTTCTTGGAGTCGAAAAGTTTGAAAATCATGTTAAAAAATAGTTGTTTCGCCAATATGTTGGGTATTGTGTTCCCTTTTCCCAGGGTCTTAACAAAAAGCAGGTGAACGGAGCAACCGCTTGTGGCATCGTCCTTTATTATACTGAGTGAACTTGGAAATTGGTTCATACTTTTCTAATTTTAGTGGTTAGCTAAACAATATAGTGTGTAAATTATTATAGAGAGTGTTTCTTCTTGAAGTAGGAGCATTTTCTAATAGGTTACAGTAATCTTCTTCTTCTTATAAGACAAGGTCTTGATTCGTCTATTTTTTAAGCCTTTTGTGACGCAGATGTCTAGTTTTCGCGTCATCAGCTATTAGCTGGCATCCTACGTGATCCGTCCAATATCGACGTCTTGGTCTGGCAAAACGGACGATGTCTTGAATCTTGAGTTCTTCTCGTATAGTTGTGCTTCGTACGTAGTCTCTCAGGGTTATTCCTTTGATAGTGCGCAGTGTTTTTATTTCTGTACCTCTCATGAGGCTTTTTCTTTTAGATGTTTCTGCTCTTGTTTCTGCTGCATACGTTAGAACCATTCTTACCACGGTTCTGTATATACCCACTTTGGTTTCTGTAGACATGTAGGCATTATTCTATATTAAGCCCCTCAAATAACCAGATATTCTTGATGTTTTATTTACCTGATTGAATTCTTCTTGATATTGCTTTTTGAGCTCCATAGCTGTTCTTTCTACGGTTTTGTTGTAAACGGCTAATTTACATCTAAAGATATCTTTAGGTATAACCATTGATTCTATTTTTCCACTGATATTCTCATGTTGTAAGTTTCTGCTCTGGTTTGGAAATGATGTATTAGTCGCTGTAAGTCATCTTGATTTTCTGCTATTAATATTGTATCATCAGCAAAGCGCAATATTTTTAGAGTTTTTCGCTATATTCGGATCCCATTTTGTATTCGCTATTGACCTCATTGACACTATTTATTATTAAATTAAAAAGTGTTGGACCCATGCTATCACCTTGTCAAAATTCAGATGATATTGGTACTTCTTCAGTTAGTCCTTGCTGTGTGTTTATACCTATCTATCTATATTCTATCACTTCAATGTAATTGTGGTTGAAGTCATGATCTCGTAAATTTGTAACACGTCTCTCAACCGTACTCCATCCAATTCTTTTTTTAGATCAACACAGCAAAGAAATAGAGGTTTATTGAATTCTAGTGATTTTTCAATCAATCGTCGCATTGTAAATATAGCATCCACTGTCGATCTATTTTCTTTAAATCCTTGCTGTTCTTCGCTTATTTTCATTTTTTTTTTTTGGGGATTTTTGAAGTCATTATCTTGGTTAGTAAGTCACTAGTGCTATTTAGCAGGGTAATGGTTTTTATAAATTGTCAGGGTCGTTTTTATTTCCTTTTTTGAATATTGGGACCGTAATATTGTTCCTTCAGTCTTCAGGAATTTTCTGACTTAAGATTATCTTTTGAAGTAAGGTTGTCAAGACTTTTTCTATTCTATGTCGTTGGTGATGTCATCAAGCCTAGGAGCTTTTCTGTTCTTTAGTTTTTTCAGTGCTTCATGTACTTT
>CM032453.1:126642764-126772764 GCA_019049505.1 Pachyrhynchus sulphureomaculatus
TTTGACAGAATCGAAATATGGCAAATACTCAAATCACTCCAAACTGCGAGGATATACTCCAGATATACTGAAATTATTGAAAATAGCTATCAAAATGCTACTTTCCACGTAAAAACCTGAACTAACCCGAACTAAAAACCGAAAAAACCAGGTAGAAACATGAATCCGACAGGACGACACAACCTCGCTAAAACTCTTCACTTTGGCTATGGAAGATGTGTATAAGTATCGTATAAATATTGATGGAGCGTACTTGAATCATCTACATTTTGCAGATGACATAGTTTAATCTCCTTTGACATCAAGAAAGTAGAACAGATGTTAATAGAACTCAACTTCGCGTCACGGAGGGCTGGTCTGAATTTTAATAAGACAAAGATAATGAACAAGGACAGTCCCCAAATCAAGATAAATAGTAAAAAGATATAAAACGTAAACGAATACACATACCTGGGACATAATATTACAATCAGAAATGAAAACCAAACATTAGAAATTTCTAGCAGAATTGGACTATCTTGGGCTGCCTTCGAGAGATTGAGGTATATATTAAAGGATAGAGAAATTCCCATAAATCTAAAAAGACAAGTGTTTGATTCTTGTATTTTGCCTGTGGACACCTACGGACTGAGGACTATGGCTCTGACACAGAAAAGTGCAAATTGGTTGAGAATAATGCAGAGATCCACGGAGAGAACAATGCTGAGAGTTTCTCTCAGAGATAAGATCAGAAATGAAGAGATAAGACACAGAACAGGCACAAAAGATATTATCGAGCGAATTACAAATACGAAAGGGAGTCGGGCAGGACATAATGGTAATAAAGGGACATCAAAAATAACCTTTTGGCGGCCTAGATAAACAATACGAGAACGAGAGGGATCGCCAACAAGATGGGTAGACGACGTACGCAGAATAGGTGGAATACTGATGTAGGAGGGCTGACAATAGGGACGAATGGGGGAGCTTTGGAAAGGACTGTGTGCCGAAGTTAACGAGAAGCAGCTGATGATGATGATGATTAACGCACAAACGTAATATTTTTTTACGGTCGTAAAAAAAAATACTTTTTTTTACTTTTTGTAACCAGTTTTATATTGACAAACGTGACAAAGTATTAGAAGAATCTAAAAGGCCAATGTATATAGGAAAATTTTGTGAAAAAAATTTGCTATCGCGAGCTAACTGCCAATGAGGCATAAAAATCAAGACCCCTTTTTAGTCAGGGCATAATTAACATAAAAGACAGATGGTGAACAAAACAAGCAAAAAAAGTCCCTCTAGACTAGACACCCGCCTTAAATGTAATTTTGCACCCTATAAAATTAATTACAAGAGCTCTTAAATCATGTAGCTTATTACGAATTCAAAAAGTGTTTTTAATTTTCGCGCAATTTTCCTATGTTCCCTATTAAACTAATGACTGTTGTAACATTGTAACAGTAATATAATGGCTTCATTAATAAACAGTGCGCGATCATTTACATTTAGAGTTATCGTTAATTTTGTTTTCTGAGCCTTTGAATTTTCATGAAGCAAGAGAACATTAGGAAGGAGTTTATGCAAGAATGATTTAATTACTTTTTTAGTCTGTCACATGGTCTAATTATTTTTTTATTAATGTTTCTGGAAAGTAGACGGAAAGAGCGGAAAGCAAATTAAAAATTTAAGGCTATCCTGACAAAAATTATATCAAACCCCCGCCTGTAGGCCGCGAAAACCTGGTCAATAATTAACACCGTGAGAATTTTAAAATTCTATTATTTTTAGTGGCTCTCTGGTACGTCACTGATAATTTTGTCTAAACCAGAATTTTATTCTATTCTACAATTTCTGGAATTTTTCCCTGTATCTTATACATCAATTCACAGATTTGGTAGGTAGACGCCTTATCAACTTCTGTGAATAACATGAATTAATGACTGTTTTTTTTCGCACCTATAAAGATGTATATATAAACAGACATGACGACAAAAATCAAGAAACCTAAAATCGATCATCAACTACTTTATTAATAGCGTCTATACTATCAGAATTTCGATTGTTTTTTGAACTTTGAAACTGCCTTGGCTTGTTCGAGTACAAGCCAGGCCCTCGGGATATTAATTAAGGCCTAAATTTTCCAAAAATAACTTGGGCAAACGCGTAGGACCCAAAACTTAGGACTTATGGTCTTATTTATTCAAAAACTTAAAAAACGACCGTTTTTGGTTGAAAAAAGGGTCTAGCTTCGTCCTCCAATATTTATTATTTTTATACAAATGTACAGGGTGAGTCAACGGTAAAGTAAAGTAAAAATTGAAAAATTCAAAATAAATCGAAAACTATTAGAAATAGGTATATGACATACTTAATAAAAGTTGGAGGGTTTTGTGAAATCTATTAAAAAAAAATAATAATATACAGGGTGTGCCATTTAAAAACTTTGAGATTTTTTAATTTAAAATAGTCGAAATGTATAAATTTATTGTGTAGCATCTAACTCAAATTTCTTTACATATATCTTTTTTTCACCTCTATAGAACGCTCGTACCAATTATGAGTATTCCAGCTTCAGAAGCAATGGCGCTACTGACAATTTTTTACAAAACTGAAAACTAGCATTTAAAAAAAAAATTGAAATATTAGAAAAACCACTAGGTTTAGGTATATAACATTATTAATAAAAAAGTTATAAAATTTTACGCAGAATTTAAAAATAAATTAGAAAATAGGATGCTACATTTAAAAAAAAAAACATGTTATATCGACCACATTTTTTTGAAGTACCCTATATACTCGGTAAACTCTGCACCTTAACATTCCCTAAAAACTATCGTATTTAACATTTTTTCGTCATTCCCGAAACAAATGAGATAATGAACTTTACTCTATCGTTGACTCACCCTGTATAAATTTATGGAGAAAATAAACATATAATACATATATGATATTATTACAAGGTTGGAGTATTGACTAGTATGCGAGGGTCAAAAAACGATATGACAGCGGCTTTAAACTCATCATCTAAGAAGAATTTTCAGCTCCTGAGATTTTTTCTCATATAGTTAGAGGACGCTAAATCAGGTAAATAAAATGTATGTTCTAACTATAATAAATTCCTTGTCCAAGATGTGCAATTCTAACCGTCAAATAATATTACTGTAAATAGCTCAAGTAGTCAGCAGCCAAATTTTTTAATTTCGTTGACTATATTGACAAAAATACGCAAAAATATAACTTGTAGGTTGAAAAGTTTTTGGTCTAGCTACTTAAAACAGATTTGTTTTTCATAATTTGACTTTATTTATAAATATAGTTTCCTTCAAGAGCCATACAATCAGTCCAACGCTTTTCTAACATTTCTATACCTTTCTTGTAGAAGGCCTTCAAAACAGGTCTGTCTCGGCGATAACGTCTTCATTGGAGCCGCGAGCATTTTTTTGAGGTCTGCGAATAGATAATAGTTCTGGGAGCCTAATCTGGAGAAGACGGTGGATGAGGAAGCAGTTCGAACTTCAATTCATGCAATTTTGCCATCGTAACCATTGACTTGTGACACGGTGCATTGTCTTGATGAAAGAGCACTTTTTTGTGTTCATTTGGGGTCGTTTCTTTGAGATTTCTGTCTTCAAACGCACCAAAAACTTTATATAATATTCGCTATTGTTTGTTTTTCCCTTCTCAGCATAATCGATGAAAATTATTCGATACGCATCCCAAAATAGAGAGGCCAAAACCTTCCCAGCCGACTGTTGTGTTTTTGGTTGCTTCGGGCAGCTTTCACCAGCTGCTGTTCACCCAGGTGACCCTCCATTCCGGTGTGTAGTGGTAGATCCATGTTTCATCCATTGTCACATATTGCATGAAAAAATCCTTTTTACCGCGCTTAAACAGGTTCAAACAGGACCAAAATCAACACATTGTTGTTTTTGGCCCACTGTGAGCAAACGCTGTACCCATGTCGAAAAGAGCGTTCTCATGCCCAAGTGTTTATATGATCAACACGTTCTTTTGATAGCTTTAGGGTGTCAGCTATCTCACGCAATTTCACTTTACGATCATCTAAAAACATTTGTGGATTTCTTTGATGGTTCCGGTGTAACCACCTCATTTGGGCGTCCAGAGCGTTCAGTATCATTTGTGTCTGTACGACCGCGTTTAAATTTAGCATACCAGTAAATGATGAATTATTTTCCAGGAACAGAGTCCCCCTAACACTTATCAAGCTATTGCTTTGCTTGAACGGTTTTTTTTCCCATCAAAAAACAGTGTATAATCAACACACGAAATTCGATTTTTTTCATTGTTTTGAAAATATCAAAAGTAGCGTCACTAAAACCACTGTAACTTGTAAACTGACCGTCGAAATGTCATGAAATTTTAACAAATATCGTTTGAAGGCTGGTACTTCTTAAAAATCATATGGAATTTTTGGAAAGGGCAACATCTATGTATCAGACCAAAAACTTTTCAGCCTACGTAATAATAATGCCTTTTGCGGATTTCCTCTTATTTTATCAAAAACAAATTAAATTTATTGGTTCTATAAGGTTAAGTGACAATCCATTTATGAATCGACGTGTTTTGGACCCTAACGCTGGGTTCGGTCTCAACAAATGCTATGTTACTTGATTCAAGTGCTTAAACGACAGTTCATTTTTGGATGTCGCATTTTGGGCTTTCCAGGACAGGGGGCCGCGAAATCAACATTAAAGTATTTTTTTCAACTCGCCCGATAGAATGAAGAACTAGGCAGACGGTTAGTCGACAGGTCAAAATTTTGGGTCGCCCTCTTGGTCTATATTAAAAGCGAATATTATACTGCCTTATAGAAACTAGATGAAAATATCGCCATGCAATAACCACAAAAAAATATACGAACACATTAAACAGTCTATACATGAAGCTGCAGCCGAGGCTCTCAGAAAGGAGTTAACAAACAGGAGAAGTGAGAATTTCTAATGGAATGAACAGTTATAAGAGCTCAAACAGCACAAACAACAATACTGATTTCTGGAAATTTATAAAGTCAACTAAAAATAACCGATAAGTTAGACTTGCGCAATTAGTGTTCTGTACGTTGATTGCTTTTAAAATAAAAAATTTTGTTACGAAGGCATAAAATGATCAATGACTTCACAACACACCCCAAATGAGTTTTCAACAAAGTTTTTTTCCAATCTTAACTGAAAACTGATGACCTTGAATTTTTTTTTATATATACCAGATAAATTATTAAAGGTAATGCACTCGTGATAATTTTTGTTCAACCTAAACCCTGTGAAGAATATTCCAGAATTTTTTCAAAATTTTTTGATCAGTACTTTTCGAGATAAGGGAGCGACAGCGATTTTTCGCGATTTTTTAGAAATAACACAAAGAAAAGTGTGCGCAAATATTACATTATATATATTTTTGACCTCGTGTTTTTAGAAGCTTTCATTTAACACCCCAGTCGATGACCTTTTTTCACTTCCGATTTCACCCTCCGAAACTAACCTCTTAAGTTAAAATTTAACTTTCAGAACTACACAGCTCTGATGAGGCCATCGATTCCTGTATTAGTACTAAATTTCAACTTTCTATGAGAAACAGTTTCGAAGAAAATCAGGTGTGACAGACGGACAGACACTGAAGTGATCTTATAAGTGTTCCGTATGGAACACTAACAAACAAACATCAAATTAAAATTAGAAGCAACAGAGAAGGACGATTAAAGAAAGTATTTTACAGAAATGGTAAATGAACAGAGAAATGAATATAAACAACAAAATGAGGAAATACCATACCATGTAGGAGACAGGGTAGAAATGAATATTAACATATTGCCACAAAAATAAAACAACTGAAAAATAGAAGGGCAGGCTTAACTGAAACAATGTTTAAGCGAAAGAAAATGGCTGCAGAAGAAGGACGAAACTATGAAAATGAAAATTTCGAAATTCTTTTGCATTTCAAGGTCCCTTACTATTAAGAAAACCCACGAAAACAAATATTTGCTACTTATTGAATTTAAAAAGTCGAAAATATATTAGCATTTCTAGAATGATGGCTTCTATAAACCCAAAAAATCTTATAAAGAATCTAGTACGAACTGCGACTCCGATTAAGATTTATTAATATTTTTCAACCATACCAAGGTCAGCATTTGCTTTCGAAACAGAGTTATGACCCCCTTTACTTCCTTTCCTAAAGAAAAGTATCGTATTTGTGAAAGAATCATCCTTAGAGACTATTGCAGTGGTTTACGTTTCAAGGTTTCTCGATGCCAAGAAACATTGTTTTTCCTTTCCCTAGGTCTGTCTGTTTGTTGATTTGTTGGTACGTAAACTCTCAAACAAAAGGAGATATCGATTTCAAATTTGGTACATACTATTCAAACAACGCAGCAACAATAGAACCTATAGGGTGTTTTTTTTAAATTGTCTACCTAGCCACGAAAGTTGGCGTCATCACTTGCATTTTGCGGTTTTAACAATTTTTTTCTTTCGTAAAATGAGTAGAAGTAATTTAGTTTCTTACTAAACAGGTATATACTTATATGTGAAAGAAGGTCCCAAGTGTCTGATCCATCTTAGTTTCAAGTGAATTTTTTGTCCAAACAGTTTCGATAGGGCTGGAACTCCATTCAGGATAACCCTAGCTCAAAAAGGAAGCAAGAACTAAGGAAACCATCAGGATTAGTGAAGATTGTGTTGTGGAGTGTAAAGCTTTGCACTTCGAAGTAATATTCCCAACTTTTGAAAATCTCTCTTTGCTGTGCTCGCAACATGTTCATGCGAAGACATATTTACTCCCAAATTAACGCCCAGTAAATTGAGTGACGATGCTAGAGGAATGGAGTGCCCCGACATAACTACGTCGGGTTCAGCAACGTTAACTTTTTTAGAAAAAACTGCCGCCTGGATTTTGTAACGTTGAATTCTACTTGTTTACTGTCACCCCAAAATAGAATTTCTTCCAGGTCTTTGTTAAATTGAACGACTTCCTGCTGTCTGCGGATATTTGCATTAGTAGTTCGAGAGTTCAAAGAGATAAGCGTACTGCCATCTGCAAACCTGTAGATTGGATTCCTAGTCTTTTCCACCAGATCGTTAATGTAAATGAGAAAGATAGTAGGAGATAGTATGGAACCCTAGGCCACACCGGCTTTGATCGTGAAGATGTTAGAAAGAAATCCGTCGACTGCCACTCTTAAAGAACGCTCTTTGAGGAAACATGAGAGCCATAAGCAGAACTTGTCAGACATACCAGGAGGGCGTAGCTTAGCCAACAATCCATCGTGCCAAACACGGTCGAATGCCTCGGATATATCAAAAGCAATTGCTCAAGATTCTCCAAAGTGTTCAGTTGCGTTGTTCCAAACATGCGTTATATAAGTTACAAAATCTCCTGTTGATCTATGTTCACGAAAGTCGTTAATAATACTGAATCCTTCAAGGAATTTTAGAAGGTGCTGATTGATGATAGCCTTTCCCATGAATTTCGATATTATTGAAAGCAGTGCGACTAGTCGGAAGTTGTTTGGCAAGGTCTTCTTGACTTTTTTGGGTATCGGCTGAACTGTGGCGCATTTCCAGCAGGAAGAAAATATTCCCTTTCTGTAAAATGGGTTCAAAAGTCTACAGAAAAGTGGTATTAGTTCCCTCGCGCAGTTTTTGAGTACTGTGGCAGGTATTCCGTCAGCACCAGAAGCTTTTTTTTGTCCAGCTTCTTTAAATATGTTTTATGATACACTATCTCAAGACGATATTGGACATTCTTGACTGCACTATGGGAATAGTAGGTGGTGTTTTTCCTTGGAAATCAACAGTAGAATGTGAAGCAAAGAGTTCAACCAACAATTTGCTTTCTCAACAGGTGTTGTTACAAGAATTATCTAGCAGTGTGAGTGGTGGTATAGTGGATTTGGCGAAATTTCGACTAACTGCCTTAGAGACTGACCAAAAGGATTTGGAATTGTTGGGGCAAGCAAAAAGTTTGTTTCTAATTCGTTGATTGTGTGCCTCCTTGGTGTCGTCGTTAGGTTGATATCTTAATAAAACACCCGCGTATAATAAACGTATGGATAGACTGAAGGACCAAAGTTAGCACAAGCGAGAAAACTTATATAATTTTATACGAGGGTGAATTGATTAGTCTGATAAATTTCTCCGAAATGGCGGAAAATTTTCTGAAGAGGCATGACTGTTGGTAAGTGCGACTCTCGTAACGGTTGTGTTCAAAATTTCAAACAGATACAACGCGCAGTTGTTTGTTAAAAGCTATTAAATATGATCGGCGTTACACGTTTCGGAGAAACGGATAAAGCTGAGTATTGTGATAAAACATTTTTATTTAAAAAATGTGGACTGAAACCCAGATAGAAACTGAACTGAAAGAAGCTCATGGGGACTCTTTACTACAACTCAAACCATTTATTGCTGAATAAATGAATTTAAACGTAGCCGTGCGAGCTCTGCAGATGTTGCACGTTCACGACGCTCGATTGAGGTTTCTTCTAAAGAAATGATCGATAAAATTCATGGTATCGTGACAGAACATCGTCGCATTAGGCTTCGTGAGATTGCTACTTCCTGCATGAAGTTCTTAAAATGAAAAAGCCGACTGCACGATGGATGTCGAGTTTGTTAAGTCCAAACCAAAAGACACGAGGAACGACCTTTCAAAATCCTATTTGGAAGAGTAGCAGCCTAATCCGAGGGACTTCTGGTATTGTTTTGTGACTCTAGATGAATTGTAAATACACCATTACAACCCGGAGACAAAATGGCAGTCAAAACAGTGGGTTAGCGAAGGTGAAAGTTTTATCGGGGGAAAAGTGATGGCAACTGTTTTTTGGAACGTACAGGATATCATGAAGATTGACTATTTAGAAAAGGGTAAAACAGTAACTGGCTTTTATTTCTCACTGGACCGTTTGCATAGTGAGTTGAAGCAGAAGCGACCAAGATTAGCGAGCAAAAAAGTGCTACTTCACCAGGTTAATGCGCTTGTTCACACATCGGCTGTTGCAATGGCAGAAATGCAGAGCTGGGCTTTGAAATACTCGTCCACCTACCTTATTCCCCAGATTTGACCCCAAGTGACTTTTTTGTTTCCTAACCTCAAAAATTACCTTGGGAAAGAAATTTTCGTCGAATGAAGAGATTATCTGTGCTGTAAACGAATATTATGAACACAATTTCTTTTTTCTGAAAGACTAACAATATTTGGATCTCGCTGGACAAAATATATAAGATCAATGGGATTTATGATGAGAAATAAATTTTGGTTTGCGCAAGATTGTGTTGATTTGCTTTCAAATATGTTTTGTTATGTTCGATCCTACGGGACCTAATTTATTTATAGATTTTAATTTGAAAGAATCTTCCAGTTTGTCCTACATACTTAACAGGACATGAGTCAAACGACAACAAAAAAACCCCACCATTATCCAAATTATTCAATTTGTCCTTGAGACAAGAAAAAAGCTGGGCCATTGTGTCGGCCGACATATAACAAATTTTGTTTGTGACTAAATAGAGACGGCTGACAAGACTTTTCCATTTTCCTTTCTGCGGAATTATAATGTCCCTTATGGAGAGCTGTTACCACTTTACTATTTTTTTCAAATAAATATTTTTACTGTGCTTTTCTTCTGCCTAAGGTATATATATAAAGGCAAAGCAGTTAAGTTAAAATTAAAAATTGGGAAGTTATTATTATTTGTAACTATTGTTTCTTAATACGAGTATATTAGAATTAATTATTGTAGATTCTTATACTTAGTATTAACTTATGAAATTACAAATACTTAGGAAGGGTAAATAAACAACATGTTAACATATGTATATTGCTGAAATTAAAAAAACTCGAAGCTAAACTCGACAAATGCAACAATATGCACTTATTTTAAAATATTTAAATTTGTATTGATTATTAATTCTAATATTTCCTAAAACTTTTGTGTTAGTTTATTTAATTTATTGTTTAATTGTATTGTATGTATGTATATATATATATATATATATATATATATATATATATATATATATATATATATATATATATGTATATATATATATATATATATATATATATATAATATATATATGTATGTATATATATATATATATATATATATATATATATATATATATATATATATATATATATATATATATCTACTACGGAATAAAAAACTTCACTAGACCATTCATTGGCCTGTATTCGAATTCCTTCATTCCTTGACCTGTATGGTAGTAAACCTATGTTCCAGAAATTAAATATTCGTTTTAATACATATTTTACAAGTGAAAAGAAAACATTCGATTATACGAAGTAATCTATTATATAAGAAGGAGCACATGAGGGGAAACCAAAAGACGGAGCAACCACGAGAACCTATGGACCAGGGTTGCAGCCTGATGAAGCAAAAGAAATCGAAAATTAGAATATAATATATATATATATATATATATATATATATATATATATATATATATATATATATATATATATATATGTATAAGAATAGAAAAGAAAATACAATATGACATATAATAGAAAATAGGTTGAGTTTTAGTAAATAATGTTAATTTGTCTAACTTTTTAAAACTGTCATAGTTGTGAATGTTAAAATTTTTTATTTCGAAATTTAACCGCCCATTGTAATCATTTTTTTTCAATTTTTGCCCTAAGGTTTAAAGGTAGCATTCCTAAAAACTTGGGAAGTAAAAATAGTATGTTTTTTTGCAAGTGTGATTTGTTGAAAAAGTGTGACTGTAAATTATAATTTATTTTAGAGCGGGTGTTGTACTGATGGTCTAGTTCTCCAAAGGTGTGTTTAATTTTTTTATAGAAAAAAAGGCTTGCACTTACAAACAGTCCCCTAAAATTTAAGACATCAAGTTGTGAATAAAGGTCAACTGTAGGATATTGATTGTTTTTGTTTTAAAATGATTTTGAGAATTTTGTTTTGGCATACTGTTAAAACTTGCACTGCATTATCATTAAGACCTCCCCAAACTACTACACAATACCTTAAAATTGACTCGACTAGTGAATTGTATACTATTTTTATTGTTTTTCAGATAAGACATTCCGTAGTTGATAAAATTTATAATAGAGTTTTCTGAGTTTTTTTTAACGAAGATGTTGATCAATGTATAGGCCTAAATATTTAATTTTATTAGTTTTCTGAATATGTAGACAGGTGCAATTATTATTTAGTAATTTACATGATGAATCGTGAATTTTAATGTCATTTTTTTTGGTTGATCGGCAGTTGTCAAAGAAAATGTAAAAAATTTTGTTTTTAATATATTTAGACTAATTTTATTATCACATATCCAGTTATATATAACATTAAAACCCTGTTCTGTCTTCAAGTATGCGCCCTCCCAAGTATCGTCCGTAAATATCACTGCAGTATTCTTTATTATGGTTCCTAATTCATTTATATAAATCAAAAATAGAATAGGTCCCAAGACTGTCCCTTGAGGAACTCCAGAACTCACACTCATTGCAGTACTTAAGGTCTCATTACATCGTACTTTTTGTGTTCGATTTGCTAAATATATATATATATATATATATATATATATATATATATATATATATATATATGTATATATATATATATATATATATATATATATATATATATATATATATGCTCCATACACCATCTAGTATGATTAACTAATTAATTGGAACTATGAGAAAACATGTTCAATATTTGAAACATAACTAATGAGAATTAGTATTAAAAGCACCTACGGAACATTTTGTTTAAAAGTTACATCATTGTTATAAAAATGTAAACAAAATTAATGTCATAAAAGTCTCCATACACTTAACAATTACCAATAATAGTTTGACTGAGTTTAATGGAAAATACCAACTTCGTTTAAACTAATATTTAGTGGGACGGCCGTTGGCCTTGATAATCTCTCGTAACTTTTTTGTCTTGCTTGCAACCAGCTTTCTAATAACTTCTGCTGGCATGTTCTCCCATTCGTTTAATATTCTGTTTTTTAATTCTTCTCTATTTGAAACAATATGTTTGCGAACGCGCCGTTTAAGTTCCTCCCATAAATGCTCGATGGGGTTAACATCGGGTGATTGCGGAGGTGTATAAAGCTGCTGTCGCACATTATAGATCATCCATTCTCGCACCAAGTTTGCGGTATGTTTCGGATCATTGTCCTGTTGGAAAATGTATCTTTTTTCGAGTGCTAATTTTTCGACACTTTCTCTTAAACTGAAAATGTTCAGATAAACATGCTGATCCATGGTACCATTAATAAAATGTAATTTCCAACTCCTCCAGCGGACATCCATCCCCAAAGCAGAACACTGCCACCTCCTTGTCTCACCGTGGAACAAATGTTTTTAATATCGAATGCGGTATTCTTCTTTCTCCAAACTTTAGTTCTGCCATTAGACCCAAAAAGGTTAGTTTTAGTTTCGTCACTAAAGACTGCGGATTCCCAAAATTTTGTAGGTTTAGTAACGTATTCACTAGCAAAAGCTAACCGCTTTTTGCGATAAGCTTCCGAAATTAAAGGCTTCTTCCTGGCTGCACATCCCTTATAACCTGCCCTGTGTAAACACTTGGAGTCTATAATTATTTGTCTAACAATACTGGGCTCTTCACATGGAGTCAGTTTCTTGGGACAACCGGAGCGTGGTCGAATTTTATAGGAACCCGTTGATTTATGCTGGCTTACAATGTACTGCACAGTAGCATGCGACTTTTTAACAATTTTTCCTATATTTCTGTACGATTTTCCATCTTTCCACAAATCAATTATGATCTTTCGAACTTGAAACGGAATTTCTCAATTTCTCCCGCTCATTTTTTATACTACCTTGAAAACCTACTGCAAAATTACTAGCAACAAATGAAAGATTATAAAGTAGGGCCGAAAATTATTCATTTGTTTTCAGTTTAGCAAGCAACAGATAGCTTGAAAAAATGCGGCTAATTATAACGTGTTTTTTTTGAATGCAGTTCTTGAGTGTATGGGGACTTGTTTGACATTAATTTCGTTTACATTTTTATAACAATGATGTAACTTCTAAATAAAATGTTCCGTAGCTGTTTTTAATACTAATCCTCGTTGGTTAAGTTTCAAATATTAATTTAAACATGTTTTCTCATAGAGCCAATTAATTAGTTAAACATAACCGAAAAATAGTATAGAAAGCAGGTGGCGTATGGAGACTTTTTGGACTGACTGTATATGGTTCAATGTAAAACCACTGTAATTGAGACGCGTTTCGCCGCAGTCGAGCTAGGATTGACAAACGAGAGAACAAAATCACAGTAAGCATAAAACCCAGTAGTAGCGACAGTCCGACTCTGCACCTTTGATCTCAATGGGTTCGAGTTTGTAATGATCACATGACCTGTCGCCATATGCCTAGTAGTTTTTGAAATATTCAAATTCCTTCTTAAAGAAAAATCCTATTCTGAAGAATAAAAATGAATTTTGCTAATTGAAAGGAAGAAAAAAACGAGAAAAGCTTTTTTTTAGACACATTTTTTTTATCAAGTTCTTATTAAAAGAGATATACAAAAAAACAGAGAAAAAAGGCAAAAAATACATTTGGTTTCAACGCTTTTTGCATATTATTCATTTAAATATCTCATTGTTCAATTTACACTTCTCAACTATTAAAGATATTGTGGGGGGGGGGAATGTTCTTTTTAAATGCTTTAAATGTTCATTTCTCCTTTAGCTTCGCGCGTATAATGTTCCTTGTATCCCAGCAATCTGGAGAGATTGATATTTATAATTATTATATTAAGATGAGATCGTCTTTCTTCTGAACTTAAAAATGAAGTGAACACACTTTTTGCTCCATTTTATAATTAGTTAAATTTAGTATAACAATTTCCATACAACTAATGACTTTTCGTGCCTATATACTACTTATATAAAAAAATTGTTCGAACTCATTCATGCTGGAGAATTACTACTTTCACATGCCCAGACAGTTATATATAACTTAACAAACATTCTGCCTTGAATTCAGAAAAAAAAAATACAAGTGTAATAACATAAACCAATACTCAACAATAATAAAACATCAACTTTTTTACAAATAAAATATATCTGTAATATGAAAACACAATTATCATAATCTTTATATAATACAGAAATAAAGAATCATGAACTTTTTAGGATCTTTGAGAAATCTAAAAAATTTAACTCCTTTGGAGATACTATATATATTTTTACAAGCACTAACCGTACAACAAAAACATTCTCGACATCTTTTTTTATAATTATTTTCAATTATAACGTCAAACGAGTCATTCACTTATTTGATAATTATTAATAATGAATTTCGGAGCACGCTATAAAAAGATTCTTCTTGAAATCCAGATGTAAACACAACCCACAATCGCGCTGGCAGCCATGTTGTTAGTATGATAGGGGACGCATGCGTGATAAAAAACAGGACCTAAAAATTTTCTTGTGCGTCGCTACTGTGTTTTATATTTACTGTGACAAAACTTCAAATACTTATTCCCGTACTGTCGTAAAATCGTGATCAATTACAATAAATTGTATCAAAAACTAAAAAGCATATGGATCAAGGAAATAATTTTTTGTTTTTTTTTTTTAATTGAACGAAAGTTTTTGAAGACCCGGTGTATGAAAAGGTTTTTTTTTGGGAAAATCTTCCCCCACCGGTCATTGATTTTGGTTTATTGTGGTAGGAGGGTCGAAGTTTTTACAGTTGCAGTGCAAGAGGGTCATTATTTTCAACAATGTGTTTTGCACGCCCGCATTGACGTTTGACGCTCCTGTTTGTCCATTGGTTCGAGATTTTTCACACAAGACCTATTTTTAAGGGGTGTTGTTTTCTTTATCCATAGAGGGAGGCTAAGCCAGAGTTTACAATACGTAGGCTGAAAAGTTTTTGGTCTAGCTACTTAAAACACGATTTTTTTTTTCACAAAATTCGACTTTATTCATCAATATGTCTCCTTCAAGGGCGATACAATCAGTCCAACGCTTTTCTAACATTTCTATACCTTTCTTGTCGAAGGATTTATCTTTGCTTCAAAATAGGCCCCAGTTTCGGCGAAAACTTCTTCATTGGAGCCAAATCTCTTTCCCGCGAGCATTTTTTTCAGGTCTGCGAATAGATAACAGTCGCTGGGGGCCAAATCTGGAGAATACGATAGATGAGGAAACAATTCGAACTTCAATTTATGCAATTATGCCATCGTGACCATTGACTTGTGACATGGTGCATTGTCTTGATGAAACAGCACTTTTTTCTTGTTCATTTTGTGCCGTTTCTTTGCGATTTCTGCCTTCAAACTCACCAATAACTTTATATAATATACGCTCTTTCTCCATATAGTCGATGAAAATTATTCCATGGGCATCACAAAATACAGAAGCCAAAACCTTCCCAGCCGACTGTTGCGTCTTTAGTGGTTTCAGGCGACTTTCACCGGCTGCTGTCCACTCAGCTGACTGCCGATTTGATTCCGGTGTGTAGTGGTGGATCTATGATTCATCCATTGTCACATATCGCATGAAAAAATCCTTTTTATTGCGCTTAAACAGGTCCAAACAGCGCTCAGAATCATCAACACGTTGTTGTTTTTGGGTCACTGTGAGTAAACGCTACCCATTTCGAACAGAGCTTTCTCGTATCCAAATGTTCATGTAAAATATGATCAACATCTTCTTTTAATATCTTTAGGGTGTCAGCTATCTCACGTAATTTCACTTTACGGTCATCCAAAACGATTTTGTGGATTTGGGCGTCCAGAGCGTTCAGTATAATTTGTGTTTGTACGACCGCGTTTAAATTCAGCATACGAGTAAATGATGAGTGATTTTTTAAAGGGCAGAGTCCCTGTACCACTGATCAAGCCATTGCTTTGCTTGAAAAGTATTTTTTCCCATCAAAAAACAGTGTTTAATAAACACACGAACTTCGATTTTTTCTATTGTTTTGAAAATATCAAAAGTAGCGTCACTAAAACCACTGTAACTTGTAAAGTAATGGTAGATTTGTCATGAAATTTTGAGACGTATCGTTTGAAGGTTGGTACTTTCTAAAAATCATATGGATGTTTTGAAAAGGGCTATGTGTCAGACCAAAAACGTTTCAGCCTACGTATTAGGTGTGTATTTAAATGAACATTCTAAAAGATAAAATTATAAGACTAGGAGTCAATAAACTGGGCTACATCCAATTTTTATAATTAGCGCTATTAAACTATTTATTTTTTCAGCGACCGAATCCCACAAAAAATAATAATCACTCTATAATTGCGTATTTTTTCTTTCGTTATTTTTAGACCGATGCTTAATTTGTTGTGACAAAATATTTGCGCGAAATAGTCGGATAATGAGTCACCTTGTCGTAACATTAAATTCTTGCATTCTACATCCATAACGGTTTAATTTATTCAAGGATTTATGCAGCAATTGTTATTCTATGATATAATAGACACAAGTAAAGCGGAAAAATTAGGTTTTATAGCGGTACACTGGTGGCCAAAAGTATCCTACCGCTCAACCTGAACTACTTAAGCAATGAAACTATATTATACGTAACATGTAGGCTGAAAAGTTTTTGGTCTAGCTACTAAAAACACATTTATTTTGCAAAATTCGACTTCATTCATCAAGAGAGTCTCCTTAAAGAGCGATAAAATCAATCCAACGCTTTTCTAACATTTCTATTTCTTGTAGAAGAGTTTGTCTTTGCCTTCAAAATATTCATAAATTCAGTTTCGGCCATAACTTTTTCATTGGAGCCAAATCTCTTTCCCGCGAGCATTTTTTTGAGGTCTGCGAATAGATAACAGTCGCTGGGGGCCAAATTTGGAGAATGCGGTGGATGAGGGAGCAATTCGAGCTTCAATTCATGCAATGTTGCCATCGTAACCGTTGACTTGTGACACGATGCATTATTTTGATAAAAGAGCACTTTTTTCTTGTGCATTTGGGACCGTCTTCAAATGCATCAATAACTTTAAATAATACTCGCTATTGGTGGTTTTTCCTTCTGAGCATAGTTGATGATGTATTTAAGTTTGAATGTAGCGCATCAATAGCAAAGATCGTTTAGCGCCAATTCGTGTGTAATTATATTTTAGAGTAGAAATCTGTTTCTTTTAAAAATTCTAATAGGCTTTTTATACTATTTATGTTTGGAGCTACTATTTGATGTAAAGGTTTCAATAAATTATGTTTAGATCTTTGGGGAAGATGATCATGGGAAAGGATGTGTTTTATTGTGAAGGTTGTATGGCAGTGGTGCCATATTGAGGGAGGTTCTTCCTTCTATAATATATATAAAATGCAACGTCTCTCTGTCTGTCTGTCTGTCCGTTAGTGCGCTTATCACTGGAGAACCACTTATCCGATTTACGTACTTTTTTTTTTTTAAAACATACATATGTTCTCTGGCCAGGTTATAGGCTATATTTTATTTCGATAGGTAGCATAAGGAATGAGTAGTGACGTAAAATAGTGAATGATGTCGGAAAAAAGTTTGCCGCTAGCGCGTTGCCTTACAATACACCGCCTAAACCATTAAATATGGAACAATATTATGTAGCAGAGAATATCTATAATCTGTAATATATATAAAATGCAATGTCTCTCTGTCTGTCTGTCCATTACTGCGTTTATCACGCGAAAACCACATATCCGATTTATGTGTCTTTTTTTAAATTCATACATATATTCTTTGGCCAGGTTACATAATACATACGTAATAATAATAATCTATATCTATAATATATAAAATGCAACGTCTCTCTGTCTGTCTGTCTGTCCATTAGTGCGCTTATCCCTAGAGATCCACTTATCCGATTTACGCGATTTTTTAAATTCATACATATGTTCTCTGACCAGGTTATAGATATATATTTTATTACATTTATAATATATATAAAATGTAACGTATATCTGTCTGTTTGTCCGTTTGTGCGCTTATCACTGGAGAACTACTTATCCGATTTACGTGCTTTTTTTTTTAAACATGCTAAACCATTAAATATGGAACAATATCATGTAGCAAAGAATATCTATAATATACGAGTATATAAAATGCAACGTCTCTCTGTCCGTTAGTGCACTAATCACTTTTTTTTTTTTTTTTTATTGGTCTAGCACACGTGCTGCAGGGAAGTCCCTAAACCGCTCCAGGAGCGGCACGAGTGCGGAAAAAGCGATTCACGTTGTTCTTGAATCGCTGTAAATTGTACTCGGTGGGAAACACAGCGCTGGGCAAATTATTCCAAAGGGATGACGTTCTCCATATAAAAGATTGCTTGAAAAGCGTCGTACGCGGAGTAACAAGCTGAACCTCATACGGATGCGAAGCACCAGCTATACTACAGGAACACTAGAGAACAACTTATCCAATTTACGTGCTTTTTTGCATACATACATATGTTCTCTGGCCAGGTTATAGGATATATTTTATTATGTTAGGTGACATAAGGAATAAGCAGTTACGATAATAGTGAATAAAGTCGAAGAAAAGTTTGCCGCTAGCGCGTTCTCTTGCAATACACTGCCTAAAGCATTAAATATGGAATAATATTATGTAGCAAAGAATATAATATATATAAAATGCAACGTATCTCTGTCTGTCTGTCTGTCCATTAGTGCGCTTATCACTTGAGAACCACTTATCCGATTTACGTGTTTTTATAAATTTAAACATATGTTCTATATAATTCGATATAAGCCTAGATAATGGGAGATAAGGAAAAATAATGGGAGATAAGGAGAAATATTGAGAGATAAGTCGAGATAAGCCTAGATAATGGGAGATAAGGTGAGATAATGGGAGATAAGGAGAAATAATGGGAGATAAGGAGAAATAATAGGAGATAAGGAGAAATAATGGGAGATGAGCAAAGCTAAGCCTAGATAATCGAAATTATGTAGAGATAATGGGAGATAAGGAGAAATATTGAGAGATAAGGGGAAATAATGGGAGATATTTTATTACGTTGGGTAAATTAAGGAATAAGCAGTGACGATAGTGGTGAATCAAGTCCACGCGAACGGAGCGGCGGCCCGGCTAGTTAATATATATGAATGAGTTAGGTGCGTGTGTCCTATAGAAATTCTTCTTCATATAATATTCTCTTTTCTTGTTAAACTTGGTAGATGAAATGATGGATATACTGTGGACTTGGATTCTCAGAGCTTGTTGTCATCTTGCAGGTCCCAGGAAAGTTAAAACATATTTCTGAAGGTATCATTGAAAAAATTTGTCAGGTCTGATGGTGATAAGATTGTGTTTATGGATGTTCCAGAGGAAATTGCCAATTTGGCGTTAGCATCCGCTAAATCGTTTCCTTTTATGTTAATACGACTGGAGATCCACAATAAAACTAAGTTAATCTTCCGGATGTAACTTATGTGTGGGATGTTTTCGATGAATTTATAGATTTCAGAGAACTAAGGGAATCAGTTATGATACGAATGTTATTATAGTAAGTAATTCAGATGTATAAACGGTAGAGATAATCTTAAGTTTAAATTTGTGAATAGTATTCGGAGCAATTACTGCAGCACCCACTCCCTGGTCTGATTTTGATCCATCCGTGTAATAGTGCATATAGTTTTGGTATTTATCATGTATAAGTTGTAAAAACGATGATTTTATTTGAGATGAGGGAGTTGAATCTTTGTTGTATTTTGTCAAGCTGGTATCTATTTTCGGCCGTTTCTTTGCGATTTCTGCTTTTAAAAGCAACAATAACTTTATATAATCTTCGCTATTGATGATTTTCCCTTCTCAGCATAGTCGATAAAAATTATTCCATGCGCATCCCAAAATACAGAGGCCAAAACCTTCCCAGCCGACTGTTGTGTCTTTGGTCGCTTTGGGTGGCTTTCACCGGCTGCTGTCCACTCAGCTGACTGCCGATTTGATTCCGGTGTGTAGTGGTGGATCCATGTTTTATCCATTGTCACATGTCGCATGAATCATTCTTTTTGTTGCGCTTAAACAGGTCCAAAAAGCGCTCAGAATCATCAATACGTTGTTGTTTTTGGTCTACTGTGAGCAAACGCGATACCCATTTCCAACAGAGCATTCTTATACGCAAATGTTCATACAAAATATGGCAAACACGTTCTTTTGATATCTTTAGGGTGTCAACTATCTCACGCAATTTCACTTTACGGTCATACAAAATAATTTTGTATTTTTTTTTGATGTTTTCCGATGTAACCACCTCATTTGGGCGTTCAGCATCATTTGTGTCTGTACGACCGCGTTTAAATTTAGCATACCAGTAAATGACGAGTGATTTTCCAGGGGCAGAGTCTCCGTAACACTTATCAAGCCATTGCTTTGCTTGAACGGTATTTTTTTCCCATCAAAAAACAGTGTTTAATCAACACACGAAATTCGATTTTTTCCACTGTTTTCAAAATATCAAAATTAACGTCACTAATACCACTGTAACTTGTAAACTAATCGTCGAAACGTCATAAAATTTTGACACGTAGCGTTTGAAGGTTGGTACTTCCTAAAAATCATATGGGGGAGAAACCCTGGCGCAGTAGGTGGGGAAGCCTATTGTGAATCAGAGGGTCGGAGGTTCGATTCCTCCTGTTTGCCTGGGTGTTGTGTCGTCACTTGAATAAATTTTCAAATAGTAAAATAAAAATAAGTCTGGCAACTGGACTTTAATCCGAGCCAAGGGTGAATAAAAAAAAATCATATGGATTTTTTGAAAAGGGCAACATCTATGTGTCGGACCAAATACTTTTCAGCCTAGCGTTAATTGAGCACGTAGTTAATTATACAATTTACTACCATACTAAATGCATTTGCTATACCAGTTTTTTTTTACAATTAACTACATTTATTGCATAACAGACAGTTGAGTCCCATAATAAATTTAGGTTGCGTTCACGCAAGGAGTGAGTGGAGCAAGGCGGACAGAGCGAAACCCTGATCCTTAGATATTAAGTGACTAGGCAGCGGTTTATTGGAGGGGAGCATGTCTTTTGAGTCCTAAAAAATAATATCGTTTATAGAAAGTAAATGAATCCTCGAATTTTCAGATGATAAAATATGGGGGCAGAAGTTAGAAGCAACTTGTTCGACTTTAAGTGAACCTTAGGCAAGGCTACCAAAAATATCAAGAGCGACACAAACCTGGAGTGATGTGTATGTCCTGGAGTTCGTTACAATAAATTCTTCGTAACGAATTATGGCTGTAACCCTTCACACCTTAACAAACACGTCAATAAAAATATTGCCCTCTTGGGAGTCAGACGAAATTAAAAATAAGGCATCAAATGTTCTACAACCCCCTAAAGTGACGATTTGAGATGCAATGTCGACATGTGAAATAATCGGCCCATATCTTTGAGGGTGCTAGAAGCTGCACAACAACTGTAAATTCAGAGCCAATTGTGGGGTTGATTAAAAACTTTTCACATCCACTTTACGAACTTATGATGGTTAAAACCAGGTTCTCTGGTTATAACAATTTTCATCAATCAGTTTCAGCAGGATAGGGAGACATCTCAAAACTAAAGTTTTCACTAGCAATTAGGGTTAATTGGATCAATTACTAGAAAATATCCGACAAGAAATGAGCGGAAGAAGAAAATTTTCATTTCATTAATTTGATATACAATATAAGTTTTATTTTTCATTCATCAATTTGATTCCTTTACGATAAAAACATTAATATCACTATTTTTTTAAGACATCTTGTGTAATTAGTAGTGTTCCGTAGGGACACCCGATTTTCTTCGAAACTATTTGACATAGAAAGTTGAAATTTGGCACAAATATAGGAATTGATGGTCTCATCAGAGCCGTGTAGTTTTGAAAGTTAAATTTTGACTTAAGAGGTTAGTTTTGGGGGGTAAAATCGGAAGTGAAAACAAATTACCATTTAACAGGTCATTGAGTGGGGTGTCAAATGAAAGCTTGTGAAAACACGTGTTCGAAAATATATATGATGTAATACTAGCACACATTCTTTTTTTGTATCATTTTTAAAAGAATGGCCAAAGACCCCTGTCCACCGACCCTATCTCGAAAAGTACTGATTAAAAAATTTGAAAAAATTCTGGAATAGTCTCCATAAAGTGTAGGTCGAGTGCATTACGTTTGATAATTCATGTGGCATATAAAAAATACCGAGACAAAATTATTTTATTTGCTTGTAATTAAACAAACATTTCGGTATTAAATATTTCTTTTAAATTTTTACCACTAGATTCTAGATTGAGTTAGATTGATTTATTGGCTATGAGGGAGCTAAGAGGCTATAACTATTATACATTATTGACGAAGAAAAAAAGTGAAAATACATATTGGACCATAAGATATATACATGTCAGAAATTTTTGTCTTATTCTGTTTGGTCTGGTTAGCCTGCTGAGTCAGTATCTGATTAGATATGTTTGTAATCTGAGCTCTTAATTATTTTATTGAAAACGCATTTGTGGTGTGTTTTGTGAAGTCATTGATCATTTTATACCCCCGTAACAAAATTTTTTATTTTAAAAGTAATCGCAGTACGGAACACTAATTCCGAAAGTCCAACTTGCACTTGCACCAGTTATTTAAAATATTAGCATCTTGAACATCTGTAAAGATAAAATAATTTAAGTAAAATGTAACAGTATATCAATATTTTAACAACTTAATAATTAAAATCTATTATTAATGTTGATGTATTTTAAGTCGCAAGTAGTTCCACAAATAACCCTGTTTTGCTTACTACTTCATAGGATGCGTATATATGCTCAGATGTCTTATTTGCAAGGGACTACATGATGTTTACTGATTTTGATTAAAAAATAATCTCCTCTATATCGCTAAAAATTTCCATAATTCAACAATAATAATGTAAAAGATTTTTGAGACTTGCGTTTTTCCTTGTGCTGAATTCATAAAATTACATAACAAAAAGATAGTAAAATTTTTTTCCACACATTAAAAAACAAAATTCATTTTTATAGTTGAGGCAAAAGGATGTGCAAAACCCCTAACAAAGTTAACGAAACCTTTTACAAACAGACGGTTTTGTGGGTTTAGTTGAATCGCTTCGTATTATACGTTTTCCAAGACTTTTGGGATGTGGGGTATTTTCATATTAGCACGTGAAACATGAAAGTACATTGAATCCTGGAATATCTTTTACTCGCGGCAAATTATTTACAAAATCTGTTCGCGTGTTACAAAGTTAGAGGATGCCCTTGTTCTGTTAGTGGAAATCTATTACTATATTCAACAACGGAGACAGAATTGCGTAATAACACAAGTCTGCAAAAAAAAAAAATTGATAGCTGTTTTGGTTTTTTTGCGTAATTCTTATGTTTTTGGGTGTACTGAATCCGAAAATGACTTTCATTTTGTCATAGAACGTCACGTTTTCTGACAATGTAGGTATCTATGTTAAGCAAGTTATCATCTTAAAATAAAAGATAAAAGACTAAAAAATTTTTTTTTTAATTTATAATTGCGTAACAAAACTTATTTTTTTATCTAAAATACATTCATTAGTAAGCACTAAACACATTTCTTTTTCCCAGTGAGACTCCTTTTGGTACATTTTCGCTTGCAGGAAGCATCTGGAAGGTCTCTCTGAAGCGTCCAACAGTAGTCTGCCATCATTGAGACGCTCCATCTTCCCTGGTATCTTTTTTCCATCTCCTTAATATCTTGGTGAAATCGTTCACCTTACTCTTCACTCAGATATCCTAAGTTTTCTGGAAAGTAGTCGAGGTGGGAATGAAGAAAATGTACTTTTAAATTCATTAGGCAACCTAAAGCTTGAAATGCTTTAAACATTCTCTTGACGATTTGTTTGTAGTTAGGGTCTTTGTTATTGCCTAAAAATTTCTCTATGACCTCTTTAAAGGCAATCCACCCTTCTCTTTGAGGATCCGTCATGGTTGTGATGAATTGTGGATCAGCTATTCCCATCTCTTGGAAGTGACTTTACAAATTGCTTCATCAATCCCAGCTTTATGTGAAGCGGTGGTAGAAGAACTTTATGAGGAGGCACCAAAGTTTCATGCAGGACGTTCTTTTCGTCAACTTTAAGCTCCCTCGGAGGCCAACACTTTTTGGTCCAGTGATTTGCTCGGTCTCGGGAATTTGGTAAACCCAGATTGTTGTCCGAGCAACATGCCCAAGATTTTTAAATCACCGCACAAGTCCAAGTTCTTGTAGGTTTCCTTGAGGTGTACGGAATGACCGACAGGAATGGAAGCATAGAAACCGCCATTGTGAAGCAGAGCTGCTTTAAGGCTTCTTTTTGAAGAATTTATGAAAATACGCCACTGTGCTGGGTCGTATGAGGTCTTAAATGTATCCATCAAACCTTCAATATTGGTACAATAAACCAACTCGTCCTGTTGGGCAAAGTAGGAAGTGAACTGCTTCTCACGATATCTAAACCAGTAAGAAGACACTCCCGGCAAAAGTAAGTTCCTGCTTTTGAGCCTTGATCCAAGCAACTCAGCAGCGTTTTTGGAAAGATTCAAGTCTCTTACCAAATCATTTAGCTCGCCCTGGGAAAACAATTTCGGACTGCTGTCATCTTCAAATTGAAAACTTGACTTGTCATCGGGTTCAGGTACAGCACCATCTTCGTCAGAACTTGGAATCTTTTCCAAGGTAGCAGGGGCCTTGGGCACTGGTATTTCGGTCCCATGAGGGATGGGACGAATAGCTGATTGCAGATTGGGGTATGAAATGGACTGCTTCCATTTTGAATTATACCCTTTCACATTACACGAACAAAAGTAACAATCATCACTATGGTTCTTTTGCTCGCGCCATACCATAAGAATCGCATATCGGAAAGCTTTTTCTTGCCCTTAAACCCATTTCGAAGGTCTTCAACACATCGTTTGCAGACTTTATGAGGTGCCCAAACTTTATCCTGATCTCCAAGTTTTAAGCCAAAATACGTGAAGTATACTTTTTTTACAAAGTCCGTAATATTAAGTTGTTGCTTTAATACCATATATTCGCCACAAATATAACAGAAACTATCAGACGAATTCACACACTTCCGCACAGATGACATTGCACTATATTGAACCAAGATCTATAAAACAATGACGAGTTAACACGTAATTGTACCGCGCCACTTTCTACACTATCGGAGCGCGCACGTTCTGGTTACAACGTTTATGTTTGTTAATTTAGCTCACACAGGGCGTTCTTTATTTAGAAAGTAATGATAGTTATGGCCTGTATACATTTAAAAACAGTAATCAAAATAAAATTGTACCTATTTATTTATGACTTCAAGTTAGCCCAAAAAAACCCTTTTTTATAATAAAATTTTGCGTTTTGCAAAATAACCTGACGTTCTGGAATTTTTTGAGTATTTTTTTAGTTTTCAGAACACCTAAATACATAGAAATCAGTTGAAAACATCCAGACAGCATTTTTGTTGCAGACCTGTGTAATTATTATAAAGGTGTGACTTTATCTATTTTGAAAAGCATTTCAATAGGAAATACAAAGCAGAATAGAACGAGCAAGAATATCATTTAAGAAAAAAGTGTTAACCAATAGAGCTTTAAGAGGCCACGTAAGAATACGTTTATTACGTTGCTATATCTTCAGCATTCTATCGCAGAATATTGGGGATATTGTGGATAGACAGAGTGACCAATGAAGTAGTGTTAAAATGCATAAATAAGGAAAGAGAAGTCAAAAAGAAAAAAATTGGAGTGTTTTGCTCACGTAATGAGAAATCAGAAGTGTTGCTCCATAATTTATTTACGGGAAAATAGTAGGAAAGTGTGGTGCTGGCCGGTGGAAAACATCCTCTCGAAGAAGAAGAAACGTAAGATTATTGATGTCATCATTCCTTCACATAAATTTCTAGTAAAACTACCCAACGACTCTAAAAAAACTGACGTTATTGACTTCTTGAAAAAAAAAAAATACAAAAAAACTTTCACTGTCTTAAATGAACGGTTTTTATCCTTGTATTAATTTACTTTTCTTAATATTTACAATTGAGAGAGATATGAGAATCGCCTTTAAAGTTTTTACAAACGACCACTAGATGGCGCTACTGAGATGTAATATTACCATTGTTGTAAAATTTGACATTTGTTATTGTTAAAAGAGGGGCAGCTTAGAAATTGGCCGAGCAGTTTGTTTACAGTGAGCGTTTAAAAAAAACAGTTTTGTGAACAAATGGAAATTTCACGTAAAGGTTTTCATTGGATGATTTTTTATGATTTTAGTAAACGCCTATCTCAACAACAATGCCTCGAATCGCTTCGTTCAACTTTTGGTAATGAAGCACCATCAGAAAAGACTGTTTACAATTAGTTTGCAGAATTTCGTCATGGTCGTGCTTCCGTCAGCGATGAATTTCGTGAAGGTCGACCAAAATCGGTTGTTGTTTCAAAAAACATCGATGCTGTGCGCAACATGATTAAAGAGGATCGACACGTGACTTACCGTGAGGTGGATGCATCCTTAGGCATATGCCCTGTACAGTCTTCGATATCGAAGTGATATGTACTACAGTCTTCGATATGTTCCAAGATGAACCGAATCCAACAAAAGTGGTTCGTTAGCGAAGCACTTCCAAAAAAATGATCGCTTGTTTCTTTGGTTATACTGGACATGTTGCAACCATTGCTTTACAGGATCGAAGAATAGTTAATGCTGAACGGTATACAACAATTTGTTTGCCTGAAGTCATCGATGCAATCACGAAAAACAACCGAAATCGTCGCATCATTCTTCATCATAAGAATGCCTGCTCTCACAAAGCACGTCAAACCATTGATTATTGGACGAAGAAAAACATTCAATTGTCTCATTGCCTAAATTCACCTGATTTATCCCTTAACGACTTCTTTTTGCTCCTGAATGTCATAAAAAAATGGGTGTACAGCAATTTTCAGCATCTCAAGAAGCTGTTGAAACTTTCCAAAACCATGTTTTTGAAGTACCAACTTCAGAGCGGAAAAGACGTTTCGAGAATTGGTTCGAAAGCATGCGAAAGTGTATAATTCTTGAAGGCGAATATTTTGAAAAACAATAAAACGATTTGTACCAAAAAATTTTTTTTTCTTTCATTGTTTTTGTAAAAACTTAAAAGGTAGCTCACATATAATTTAATCTGTATTTCCAAGTACTGAGGGGTATACATATTACTCTAATTATAATGGATATATTGCAGAGTTAAACTATTAAGGGAAAGTTTAACCTACGGAAGAAAATTAATACGTGTACACATTTCTTTATATTTAGATCTTGGAAAGTTGTTATGAAGTAGTAACCTGTGCTGCTTGCAACTGGTTCGTCTTTGTCTTATTTAATAAATAAAATGGTGAACTGATACCTTTATCCATTAAGGGCAACAAGATCTCTCTCTTTCTCCACATCTTTAATTTTTTTTTTTTTTTTTGGGAGGAAAGATAGGATTGTTACTGTAAACTCTAATTTTCATATATCCAAACAAGAATAAATCCATCAGCCTTAAATCAAAGCTGCGCGGAGGCCAACTTATGTTACCTTTTTTTGGAAAATATTTTATCAGGAAGAACTTCTACAGTGGCAGGAGATATGTCTGAAGTATGTAGCGTCGCCAGATTCTATTGAAACTAGACCCTCTGATTATAACTATAAAAATTTTGTAAAGCGGATTTGATGACGATGATCCTATTCATCATTCCTAATTAACAGCTGATTGTTCTGGCCGTTAAGATGGAACTGTGCTTTAAGCGAGAGTAAAATCTTAGTAATAATGCATACGAAAAACATTTGCTTTTTTGCTCGAAATAGACATCCTAAAAATTTGAGTTAATGCGTCAACCCTAAGTTTTTTAGCCTATGTTTCTAGGTAGGTTCAACTGTGAGAAGTCAAAACGGAATGCATTGTTTAAAGATGTCATAGTCTTATAAATAAGCATTACAGCGATACCGTGTACAATTTTATCTCAGCGAATTTTGGTAAAAGCCTACAAGTTTATTAAAAAATTAGACAAATTATGCGGTTTTGAGAGAGACCTCTCACGTCGTTAATCTTAGGAGAACCTTTGAATATCAAATCATGTTCCGTGGGTGCAAAGGTAGAACTCGGTGCCTGCTAGTTGTTTCAAGGTCCCTGTAGAAAGGGATGGGGGGAATTAACTCAACCTAGGCTGATAGCGTGCAGGTTAACACATGCTATTTTCTTTTCGTTGGTTCTGCTTTCGTTTCAATATTGCGTCTGATTACTTTCTTACAGAAACTCATATCGGTATGCGATATTAGACCACGGTTCTCACACGAGGAGATTTACTAAGGCTGCCGTCAAACTGTGTCTAGTGCTACATACTATGAATCAGAGAATGTACGGAAAAGACAATGTAAAAAGGGACACTATGAGCCAAGGGTCTATGATGTTGCTTTGATGGGTAATCAATTTGTACAGAACAGTTTTAATACCATTATTATTTAAGAAACGGGGGACTATCATGCAACGCGTAAAAACCTACTTAAACCCGACGACCAAAGACACATAGAAAAACTTTAAAATTTCAAGGAAAAATGGAAGGCATCACTATTTAAAATCAGCTTTTATGGGTATGAGCATGTGTCTTCTTGCACATACGATTGTTACTGAAAATTTCTCCCATCAAGCATCAATTCTTATCAGTATTAGGGATATAACTTATTAAAAAGAGAGGAACTCAGACAGCTGCACGAGCAGCCGTAAATAAGTTGTCATAGAATTGAAAAAAGGAAGCAATGACGAAAAAGGTGGAAGAGACAAACGAAGCTGCTTTAAGTTCAAATACATCAGGGAGAAAACTCATAAAGATGTAGATGTGAGTTTTCATAGCCCTGTGTATACAGTGTTCCTTTTTACTTTCTCTTTTCCTGGCACTCTTCACTGCATAGTTCCTTTTTCCCATTACCTTAACAATACTTGGCAGAATGCTTTGGTATAAGTCGTGAGCTGCACCGAGCACTAGGTACAATTTCACAGCAGCCTAAGTAGAGGCTTCTCACCCACATGGTGTACCGTTATGAGCTTCCGTAAGAAAGTAATCAAATGCAATGATATTAAGTACACTACTAGCGACTTGCAACAATAAAACTAAAGTAGAATCAGTGAAAGCAAAACAACATACATCAACTTATACGCTGTTAGCCGGAATCTAGTGTATTTCTTTCCACAACCCTTTTTAATGGACTCTGATCACCTTGAAACAACAAGCAGATACCTAGTTGAGTCCCTGGCACTCACAGGACATCACTTGATCTTCAAAGGCTGTCCCAACATTAGTGTACTGAGTAATAACCTCAGATCTACATAGTTTGTCTAATTTCTCGATAAACTTGCCCATGTTTACGGTTCTGGCCTCTTGCAGACGCTCCCAGCCAGAAAAATAGGCTAAAATGCTCCAAAAATGAGGCTTGTGTTGCCGGCTTCTTACCTGAAAATTTCAAACCCGATGTGGCGAAATTTGGATTCGACTCATCGACTCGAATGTTTTTAGTGTATATTTTGAGCAAAAAGGCAATATATTTTAACTATTATGAGTCAAATTTTTTAAAAAATTGACTCGTAAATATTGACAAACAATTAAACATTTGATTAATGAAGTTGAGCTATGAGTTTGCTTTAACTGTGGCACCTGCTCTATCTTGTAGGGGTGTATGTACATTTACGAATAATGCGTTGTAACAAACTACTATTTACGTTAGTTGATTAATTATGGATTAAGAAGTAGAGATTCTCGCCAACTGATACTAGAACATAATAGCAGAGCTTCTAAATGTCCTTAGTCCCTCTATAGGTTTCTGCGAATTTCTGCCCCCTCTTTTGAACCATATAAACCCTTGGAGCATTCATTTCTTCTTCTTCTTCGGGTACCATGACCGTTCAACGATCATTGATTATCATGTTGGCTACCATGTTGATAATGAACGTTTTATTGACAGCCGCTCGGAAGAATTGAATCGTAGACCTGTCCCGTCTGCGTGGAATCTTTCCCTCTATAATCAGATGGCGGATTTCATATTTTTCTGAATGCTCATAATGTGGCCAAAATATTCCAATTTGCGTCGCTTGATGATCGTCACCTTCGAGTCCTTGTCCATGCGAATGGGAACGCTGTTGTTACTAATTCTGTCCCTCAAACTGTTTTTCAACAATCGTCGATATACCTACATCTCAAACGCCTCCAGACGTCTAAGCACTGCTTCAGTTAGCGTCCCCGCTTCCATGTCGTACAAGAGAACTAGAAAGATATAGCAGCCTACCGTTTTCATCCGTAGTTTCAATGACAGGTCGTGATAAGTTAAGATTTTTTTGTTCTTCATAAATGTCCCAGTGGTCGTTGATACTGCTACCGTGATACATCAATTTATCAACTCTCTCTATCTTTGTGCCACTGAATATAATATCACCATTTTCAATATTAGATTCTTTGCTTATCTATAATATATATAAAATGCAACGTCTGTCTGTCTGTCCGTTAGTGCGCCTATCACTGGAGAACTACTTATCCGATTTACGTAATTTTTTTTTTTAAACATACATATGTTCTCTGGCCAGGTTATAGGCTATTACGATAGGTAGCAGAAGGAATGAGTAGTGACGTAAAATAGGGAATGAAGTCGGAAAAAAGTTTGCCGTTAGCGCGTTCCCTTGCAATACACAGCCTAAACCATTAAATATGGAACAATATTATGTAGCGGAGAATATCTATAATCTATAATATATATAAAATGCAATCTCTCTGTCTGTCTGTCTGTCCATTAGTACGTTTATCACGCGAAAACCACATATCCGATTTACGTGTCTTTTTTTTAAATTCATACATATATTCTTTGGCCAGGTTATATAATAATAATAATAATCTATATCTATAATATATATAAAATGCAACGTCTCTCTGTCTGTCTGTCTGTCCGTTAGTGCGCTTATTCCCCGAAATCCACTTATCCGATTTATGTCTTTTTTTAAAATTCATATATATATTCTTTGGCCAGGTTATATAATAATAATAATAATAATAATAATCTATATCTATAATATATATAAAATGCAACGTCTCTCTGTCTGTCTGTCTGTCCGTTAGTGCGCTTATTCCCCGAAATCCACTTATCCGATTTACGTGATTTTTTAAATTCATACATATGTTCTCTGACCAGGTTATAGATATATATTTTATTACATCTATAATATATATAAAATGCAACGTATCTCTATCTGTTTGTCCGTTTGTGCGCTTATTACTGAAGAACCACTTATCCGATTTACGTGTTTTTTTTTAAACATGCTAAATATGGAACAAATATCATGTAGCAAAGAATATCTATAATATATATAAAATGCAACGTCTCTCTGTCTGTCTGTCTGTCCGTTAGTGCGCTTATCACTGGAGAACCACTTATCCGATTTACGTGCTTTTTTGTTAAACATACATATGTTCTCTGGCCAGGTTATAGAATATATTTTATTACGTTAGGTGACATAAGGAATAAGCAGTGACGATAATAGTGAATCAAGTCGGAGAAAAGTTTGCCGCTAGCGCGTTCTCTTGCAATACACTACCTAAAGCATTAAATATGAAATATATATAATATGCAACGTCTCTCTGTCTGTGTGTCTGTCCGTTAGTGCGCTTATCACTCGAGAACCCCTTATCCGATTTACGTGTTTTTTTTTTAATTAATACATTTGTTCTCTGGCCAGGTTATCTATAATCTTCTATCTAGAATATATATAAAATGTAACGTCTCTCTGTCTGTCTGTCTGTCTGTCTGTCCATTAGTGCGCTTATCACTTGAGAACCACTTATCCGATTTACGTGTTTTTATAAATTTATACATATGTTCTATATAATTCGATATAGGTCTAGATAATTTGGGAGATAAGGTGAGATAATGGGAAATAAATATAAATAATAGGAGATAAGGAGAAATAATGGGAGATAAGCAGAGATAAGTTGAGATAATGGGAGATAAGGAGAAATAATGGGAGATAAGGAGAAATATTGAGAGATAAGGGGAAATAATGGGAGATATTTTATTATGTTGGGTAACATAAGGAATAAGCAGTGACGATAGTGGTGAATCAAGTCCACGCGAGCAGAGCCGCGGGCCCGGCTAGTAATTACATATTTTGCTTTATTTGCATTGACTCTTAAACCAAACTATGTACAAGTGTATTTTATCCCTAAGTTTTTGCAGATCTTTTCCATTATTAGTAATAATTAATGTATCATCGGCGCATCTGATGTTGTTTATGTTAACGTTGTTGATCTTGATTCCTTCAGTAGTACCTTCATTAAATATCACCTCCGAATGGAGGTTGAACAACAAGGACGATAGAATACAGGAGGATTCATTTACGCTATCTAAATAATATTCGATGTGAGATTTTCGCAACGCGATAGTAGCAGTATTAGTATTTTCCTGAAACTTTCGCACACAAAAGGCATGCTCTGCTCTGCTCTGGCGAAATTCTCCATATACTCAAGATTACCAAGGACAGCTCAAATTTCCAAGTACTCGAGTATTAAAATGTTTCGAGTACCAAGTACCCGATTAATAAAATTTCGGGGGTTTGGGCAAAGAATTAAAAAGTCATATTCTGGCCGTTCAAACAATATGCTCTATCGATCTTTATTAAAACCAGCAAAAACATATGTTTTTGTTATTAATCTCTTAAACAAACCCATCAAAAAAATAGGCAAAATAAACACGTGTATTGAGAGAAAAATATGAAAAGTTTTGTTCCAGTAAATATTGCTAAAAAAACAGGCAAATAAATTGAAAATATACGAGTAACGTTAAATAACACATACCCCAAAGGTGTAGTATTACTTTTATTGATTGTATTTTTCCACACATACACCACCCTATTCCCTGAAAACCATTTTGCATCGAGCAAACACGAATCTGTTTAAAATTTAGAGTTTCATTTCAAAATATGTAGTTTGGAATTTCAATGGAAAATGAAAATGTTTCAATATTTCATCAATTAGGAAACTTTGTTTAAAATATTTTATAAATAATAAATGGATTTTCAAATGTAGCTAGTATGAAAAATAAAGTAAGTATTAATAATTTTAAAGAATTTATTTTTAGTGTTTCGTACAGTATGGGATGACTTTGGTGTCCGTGTGTCAATCTGTCTGTCTATTTGCCACACACGATTTTCTCCATAACTATTTAACTTAGAAAGTTGAAATTTCGCAGAAATATAGGAATTGATCGCCCAATCAGAGCCGTGTAATTTTGAGAGTTAAATTTTGCCTTAAGGGGGTGAAATCGGAAGTGAAAAAAATTTTTCTACCAGGTGGGGTGTTAAATGAAACCTTGTGAAAACATAAGTTCAAAAATATATATGCTGTAATACTTGCGCATACTTTTCTTTATATTATTTTAAAAAAATAGTCAAAAAAGAGCTATTCAAAAAATTTTTAAAATTTCTGGACTATTTTTGATAAAGTGTAGATTGGGCGGAAAATTATCCCAAGTGCATTACGTTTGATAATTTATTTAGTATAAAAAAACTATGAATACTATGTGCCTTGACAGTATAGTGGAGGTTTCGTTAATATACTTTTCAGTATAGAGAGACAAAAGAATTTTATTTTATTTGTTTTACACCTTTATTACTAGAACTAGATTGAGCTAGATTTATTTATTGGCTATTAGGTAGCTAAGATACTAGGACTATTATACATTACTGACTAATAAAAAACGTGTAAATAAATATTAAATCTTAATATTATGTATATATATATATATATATATATATATATATATATATATATATATATATATATATATATATATATATATATATATATATATATATATATATATATATATATATATATATATATATATATATATATATATATATATATATATATATAATAAATATACTATGTATGTATATACTATATATATATATATATATATATATATATATATATATATATATATATATATATATACCGGGTGTTATGGAATTCACTACATATATTGGAACTGGCGGCTCCTTATGGTAAGACCGACTGCCGAAAATTTACCTTAAATTGCGGATCTCAATAATAAAGGAAAAAAAACGACCCTAAAGAAATAATGAATAAATGTGACATGAATATTTTTTTCACGTCGGCTCTGGTGAACCATCTACAGTGTTGTCAGATTTAGCTAATAAATTTAATAACAAAAAATATATAAAAATATTGAATATATTAATCTCTAAAGAAGCACTGTAAAAATTCTTATCCAAAGATGATCACTTACTAAAAATTTTACCCCAATTATCCCAAAATGGTTTCTTATTGTAAGAATAACTACTATTACAAAAACTGTAAGCTGTCTAAAACAAGCCATATGAGAATCTAATGCACTAAAATTTCTTATAAGATAACTTCTGATTATTCAAGAAACCTTTTTTTACCTTTTAAAATAATTCCTTCGTAACACCAACAAATTAATTATACAAGTTTTGAAGGAACACTGTCAAAAATCGAATTTTATTGAACTTAAAACATAATAATTTTTAACACATGTAATGCACTAAAATTTAATTTCTTTATGCTTTGTTTAAGACAACATCTTCTTCTTCCCATGCCTTCTCCTAATGGAGGTTGGTAACCACTTCTTTAAATGTTTCTGTGTCCCTCGCAATATGAAACAACTCCCCTACATTCATGCTGGCCCATTCTCTCAGCCAAGACCTTTTCTTTCTTCCGACACCCTTTCTACCGTCAACTCTTCTCTGCACGATAGTTTGCAATAGTAAATGTTTGTCATTTCTGACTACATGACCTAAGTAGGATGTTTTTTTATGATTGTCAAGAGTTTTGTGCCTTGGCCTATCCTTCGTAGAACCTCTTCATTAGTGATCTTGGCTGTCCATGGGATTTTTAAGATTTTTCGATAGAGCCATATTTCAAATGCTTTTAGCTTCTTAGTAGTGTATTGCTTCAACGTCCCTGTCTCAACTCAATATAAAAGTTGAGACAACACTTCGTTCCCATAATGGTTTCTTGAAGATAACTTGAGGAGATAAGTTAAACAGTACTCAGCCTTGTCTGACTGCTCGCTGAATCGGTGTTTCATCTGTTACTTGTACCACAGCAGTCTGCGAGTTGTTATGGTCAAAGTTGGCCCTCGATAAGAAAATAAATTATTCAAATTAGGGCATAAATTGAAATACCTTTTTTTAGTTATTCTGATTTGCTATTTTGTTGTGGTTTTCTTTTTTGCATAATTATTTAGGTCTTCAGGACTATATTTTGGAAAATTAGTATATGGTAAACAAACTTCATTAACAGCTGGCAGCAAAAACCTCAAATATCTTTCACGTGGAAACTTCTTAGGCCGCTCCCTAATTTGTCGGTGCGGTATCGTTTTTCTCTGTGTGCCTGGCTTGCCGGGCGCGGAGCAAGTCAGGTGGGTTTCATTGAAATAAGGCGTTCGGCATAAATCAGTACTGAGCACACCGAGAAAAACGATACCACACCGACAAACCAGGGAGCGGCCTTGTAGGGTGCCTTCACAACGATTATAAATTGGTCGTGTATGGTGGAATTATCATACCTGATCGACCGGTTGCCTTTGGTGTAGGTGTAAGTAGTGTAAGAGGTAAAACTACGTGAGAAGCGTACCTCAGTGGCTCCCTGGTGGCTCGAAGCCTTTCCATTTTTTTATATGTTAATGACATTTATGTATTTTATTTGCTACTAAGACACTGCCTACTGTAAGCACTACGTAGCACACTGAGGTAAACCAAGTTTAGATCCATAGTTTTCTTAGTAATTTGTTAAATTTTAGATAGCTATGTATCACCCAACTTAGCTGCAGTAAATTTCAAATTTTTTTTGTTGTAATAGCAATAGACTTCAAATTTTATTTTAAATAGTGTAATATACTTGATGTATAACAACTAGGACTTTCTTCGTTCTATCATTACTTTTCTCAACTTCCACTTACTGGTATTTTTGAAATCCAATACTTTCCTAGTTTAATTCTTAAACAGATCCTACCATTATAGCGATACGAATAATGAACTTCAAATAACATTTTCCAAATTTTTCATTTGGGCTAATCACTTCTTAATTTTTTTTTTACTATTTTTATAAATATTTTTTGCTTTCAGTTTAAATCATAACCATTATCAAATAGAAATTCTAAAAATACCTATACAGCAGAATCCACAAAAATGGCTTACCATCAAATATCAGTGTCAAAATTACTTGACAGACGGGACTTTATAATACCTAATTCTAAATAAGAAAATAATTAGAAAGAAATATAAGAAAATTTAAAGTGGTTTAGTGATTATGTAATGCACAACCTAGGATATTTTATATGGAGAGCAATTGCCCATTTAAGGTACAACAAAATAAAACAGCTAACTTCATTTAAAGATCAGAACCACTTGTTAAGAGGCAATAACTTCAAGAATCAACGAACTTGCTTTCAATTCTGATAGAAGAAAACTTTTTTTTTCAGATTTTCACTTGCAAAAATCCTCGTATATTATTATTTGGTGAAAAGTACATGACATGTTTCGTTTTTTTTCCACTATCAGAATTGTAGAAGATGGATTTTCATCACGTAATGATCAAGTCAATTATGAGCTTGCTTTCGCCTGTAATCAAGGAAATTGTTTTGATATAATAGATAAGAAATTATGGTTAAATATTATTTTTACTACGTGTACGGTGTATTACCTATTATTATTTTGATTTGTTATATTAATTGTACCTAAAATTTGAAAATCTCTACTTATTGGAGAAAATCGTAGTTTTGGCAACACATATCTGCGCGTACAATAACGACCATTCAGGGGCAGGTCAGTTTTATAAATAATTTGGTAAAATGCAGTTAATTTTTCAAAAATTTTCAAATTCAAAAAAAAAGTATTGAATATGCTTTTACATGGCCCTATGAACCATCAATTTTAATATATGCAGTGAATTTCATAACACCCTATATATATATATATATATATATATATATATATATATATATATATATATATATACATATATATAAATATTTATTTGTATGCTTCATCAATTGATGAATTGTAACTGTAAACGACAAACTCTACATGTTCGCATAGAAAATGCGATGTTTCAAAACAGATACTCTATGGTAAGATATTAATCCCAGAAAAAAAGTAAAGCAAAGAAAGGAATTCGCAGATATTTACAGTTGAAACCTTACGGTTTTTTTTTACATAAACTTTCTGCTAAAATTAAAAATAATAAAAATCTAATACTATTCTCGCATTCCTCGACGTCAAGATTTGAAAAAAAAACTTATAATACGATATATACGAAGCAACACCTGTAGCCCCTCTTCCACGTCGTTAACCTTTGAAAATGAAAAAAATAACATCATTTCAAGACTCGAGAACCCTGGAAATGATAGAACATATAAGACAATGTATATGAAGCAACCACTCTAACCCCCCTCACACACAACATTCGCCTCTTATATGTCTGACCACAAACCAAGAACGCTAAAAGGGACTTATAACACGATGTGTAGGTAACCGCTCGAATCCGGTCTCTCGCCCTTTAAACTAACTATATGTTTGACTATAAATTATTATTTTTACAATTTGTTCATTATCTTAACCAGACGCCCGAAAAATTCTCATACCGCGATTGAAAGTAGAACAATTTATCGATGTCTACTCCTTTCACCACCTTGCCGTTAAACGGCGGTACCGTCCAATAACTCTACGTTCCACTCTAACTTCCAAGTATTATATGTGTACCATTTGTTTATGTGTTATTCCGTTCAAAAATTATCGTACCAACGCACTGACAGACCGAAAGACAGACAGACTGCCAGACAGAGTAGCGGAAATGGAGGACTAAGTATTCGTAATCTGACCCAAATCTTGAAAAAAAAAAAACAAAAATCTCGGAGCGTGATTTCTTCGCTTAACAAGGGAAGTAAAAGCAAAAAATGACTAATATACAGGGAAAGAAGGGTCCATGGTAAATTGTTTTGCGTAGCAATATTGAAACCAGGTTACAATATAAGGCGTCAATAAATAATTCAGAAGTGATTGCAGCAACGGATTGCGGTAACAATAATGAAATTACATGGACAGGATTATCCTTAATATGGCTCCTCTACTTCGCTAAATACTGGACGTGGATTCCGAAACATTGGCCTTACACACTAAGTGTATTAGCCACGATATAAGACGTGGATTTAATATATAAAATGGGTTCGTCATAGAAGATAAAATTATGTATTACAATATACGGAAAAAGGACATTAGATACCCAATATTTTTTTTTATGGGTCTAGCACACGTGCTGCAGGGAAGTCTCTAAAGCGCTCCAGGAGCGGCATGTGTGCGGAAAAAAGCGATTCACGTTGTTCTTGAATCGCTGAGAGCGATAAGTATCTAGAATACACCCAATTATTTTCTAAAATAGACGAGACATACTAAAATTCTCATAACTTTAAGGAGGGAGAGAAACTTACAGAGAAATTATATCACTACTCTAAAGTTCACTATGGCATTTAAGATATTGTGTATCTATTGGATTACCGGCCAAGTGCAAGTCGGACTTGCACAATTAGTGTTTCGTACCGTGATTGCTGAAGTATTCTATGAAATTCAGTTACACATTCATCTTCAATATAAGAATTACCAAGAATATATAAAAAGCGAGACATCTTTACAGTAAAAGTTTAAAACAAATTTTTACTACCTAAATATTTGTTTAATTTTAAACAAATAAAATAAAATTATTTTCTCTCGGTACCTAACCGTTAGTGACCAGTAATCATGGAAATTTATTTTGTCTGTGAGTGACCAAATGCTTAAAGCATTACTGCACTGAAAAGTATATGAGTATATTACTGATTGCACCGAATCCGTATTGATATTTCGTAGTTCTTAGTCCCGGTTAAATTAACAACTTTCCACGAAAAAATCTCCACCATAGATCAAGACAAATAGTTTTTTTTATGCGAGATAAATTATCAAACGTAATGCACTCGTGATAATTGTCGCTGGTTCTACACATTATGGAGAATATTCCACAATTTTTTAGAAATTTTTTGATTACCACTCTTAGTGATAGGGTGGGGGCAGCGATTTAAAGCCAATTTTTTAAAAATAATAAAAACAAAGGTTTGCGCGAGTATTACATCTTATATATTCTTGAACTCGTGTTTTCACAAGCTTTCATTTGACACCCCACTCGATAACCTTGCAAAAAAAAAATTTTTTCACTTCCAATTTCACCCCCCAAAACTAACGCCTTAAGTCAAAATTTAACTTTCAAAACTACACGACTCTGATTGGGCCATCAATTCCTATACTTGTGCCAAATTGCAAATCGGGTGTGACAGACGGACACCGAAGTGATCCCATAAGTGTTCCGTACAGAACACTAAAAATAGGTAAAATGATTTACTTCTTCCCTAACAACAGTTCTGAAACTATAAATACTGAATTTGATTTGTTCACATTAAGGAGGAACTTAACAAACTCTTGTATAGCTTGTCCCAAAATATAAGATCCTTATTTTTGCCGTTCTAAGTGAGCGATATAAAAATTCTGACCTTTTGTTTATGATAGGTTGCAGAGATGGACTTAAGAATTTTATTCATTAATGCAAATAAATAAAATTATAAGTGTTTTTGGAGATGTTTATTTATAGATGCATGTAAAAACAAATGGATAAGAAGTAGAAATATACAGTTTGAATGACTGGGGTTTACAAGAGGGGACATATTGTATAAATAAAAATATATTTTAACTTAAGCCTAATTCGGTTTCACTATCACTGTCATCAGCTGAGGTAATTACCAGTGGTTTTATATTATTTACATAAATATATGAATCTTCAACTTTAACAACGTGCGGAATGGAATTCTTCCAGCTTTCACAAGGTATAGCATTTATAACTTTTTTTTTACTAATTCAACCACTGATACACTTAAAGTAGGAGACACATTTTGTGCCCTTATTTTTGATTTAACTTGATGCCAAATATGCTCAATTGGATTAAACACACAATAATACGGAGGAAACCGCAAAACAGTGTATCCCATTTTCTCAACCATACTATCACAAACATAATTCTTTTTCAATTCAATCAAAACTTCCAAAAGATCACTTTTTTATAACTAAAGTCAAAATAAATGTCATTTTCTAACATATATTCCTGTAGTTCCGATTTGGTGTTGGTTGCATTAGGAACCTTATTTAGTATACGACTATGGTAACTTGCATTGTCCATAACTATAACACTCTGTTCAGGAACATTTGGCAAAAGGGAATTTTCAAATCCAGCATGCAAAATCGTTATTCGTTTACCTTTATTTGAAGGTGCGTTAGTCTGACATTTTGTACTGTTGTCAATCCACCCTTTTTGCACAGTATCATGGGTATCGAACCATGTTCTGTCAAGGTAAATTATTGGCCAATTCTCTGATCGATACTTTTTAATTTCTTGTAAATAAGTATGTCGCAAGATTCGTAATCTTTGTGACTCCATCACTATTTGCCTTTTGTTGATTTTTTGGAACGTGAATCCCATTCTTTAGAGAATTTTGTGAAGGGTTGATCGGCCACAATGTATATTGGTCCCCTCCTGCACCAGTCTTAATTTTATTTTGTCTAGTGTCGGCACCAACTGCTCTTCATATATAGAATATATTTTTCTCCTGATGACGTCTTTTTCACAATCGTCTACATGATGCATTTGAAAATCTTTCCGTTTTTTTCTATTCCTGTGATAGTTTTGCTACAGTATCCTTAATCGCAGAAATTGGGGTTTTTGTTAGTTCACTGGTTTCTTGCAAAGCACTTTGTTTATTCAAATTTCTTTTTACCAAACTACCGTAAACATTTTCACTATTTGTTTAGCGCAAAGTGATAAATGTTTTCTCTTGCGATAGCCACTATTGCAATTTTCCCATGGACGCCACATAATTAAAATAGAACCGTTACGTTGTAAGTTGTAAGTAAAACTAAAAATAAAAATAATAAAAAGTATCTTTCGAATCATAATGGGGACATGTGATCATTAGGTCTACATTATCAAATAATTAAAGGGCTCCAAATCGGGTTGGGAGGTAGTAAATATATAGGTAAAAATAGATCCAATATGATTGCAGGTGCAAGTGAGGGGGCGGTATACAAAGCAGGTAAAATAAAAATACGTTTATCGTAATATGCACTGCAACTATGCAGAAAACCGCAAAAAGGCAGTCTCTTATATCTTGAGATTTACTTTATATTTCCGTTGTGCTTCTTATTTGTTATAACAGTTTTTAATATATATTTTGTACATATCCAGTTTTTCACACTTCGAGAAAATCATTTTTATAATAATTCTAACAGATTTTCTACTATCAAAATTCTTAAGATAAACAAATGTAATTCTTAATTTGTATTATTGTCAAACATGCATAGCCAATTTCGGTAAAGTTAGAAAACACTTTTTTAGTGTACCGCACGAACCATTTATAAGATCAAGATCAAAGAAAAAAATTTACCAGGTCATCGAGTGGGGTGTCAAATGAAAGCCTGTAAAAACACGAGTTCAAAAATATGGTAAAACTTTGTCACGCGGGCTTTTCAGAAAAAGTTTTTTTTTCTCGGAATAGGCGTAAAATGGTCTAATTTTGAAACACTTACGAGATAATATTGGAGGGAAGCCGTTTTTGCACTTTTTTTTGATAAATAAAAAATAACCTATATCATTGACAACTGTTGGTAATACTGATCGATACTGTCAGTTGTTTTCGGAAGAATAATGGGTGAAATGTAGAGGTCAGCCTAATCTTTGCAAAAAAATTATTAAATTTTTTTCAGTTATAAGCTAATCTTATCGTAAAATTGTTTATTGTCATTATTTTTGGTAAAATTTCGGTACGAGGAAGATTTTTTTTTAAATAGGCTTGAAATGGCTTAAATTTGAAAAATTTATGAGAAAAAATCTGGAAGTAACCGTTTTCGTTAACCTGAAGTAACCGAAACCAACCTGAATTAAATAATCAGCAATTACAAAATACATTAAATAATGGAAAAAATGTCCTACCTTAATGTTTTTTTTTATATGGGTCTAGCACACGTGCTGCAGGGAAGTCCCTAAAGCGCTCCAGGAGTAACATGTGTGCGGAAAAAAAAAAAAAAAAAAAAGCGATTCACGTTGTTCTTGAATCGCTGTAAATTGTACTCGCTGGGAAACACAGCGCTGGGCAAATTATTCCAAAGGGATGATTTATTTATTTATTTACTTATTTATTTACTTACGGTTCATTAGAACCTAATTTAACTATCGGATAGGCATATTCTTACAATATCGATATAATAGTTGCTTAAACTTATTTATGGTTTCATAATTTTTAATATTATTTGGTAGGTCATTAAAATGTTTAAGTCCTTTATAATAAAGATTTGCTCGATCAGCTTTATTTGTAATTCCCACTACTCGGAAGTCATTTCGTCCTCTGGTATTGTAGTTGTGTATCTGATTGACGTATCTAATTTTCTCGGTCAAATATGTGGGACAATTTTCTATCTTTATATTATAGATGAATTTCATTGCGTAATAAAATAAGCTCTGCTTTACACTCAGCCAATTTAATCGATCTAACAAATCTTTTATGTGCGTATCTCTAGGCTTCCGCAATATAAATCTCATTGCCTCGTTTTGAAGCAGTAGTTCTATTCGTGTATCCTTAGCAAGAAATAATACCGAAGGACAATAAATAAAATGTGGCTCAATTATGCTTCTATATATTTTATGGTATTCACTTATGATGTGGCATGAAATAAAGTTTTTGGTTTATTTTATTCACTAAATATTGAAAGTGTGCATCAAATTTAAGTTTACAATCTATTATTATACCCAAGTATTTAATTTCGTTTACTTTTTCTATTTCACGATTATTTATGTATAATTTATGATTATTATTATAGTTATTGTGTGATATTATATATTTAGTTTGATCTGTATTTAGTTTTAACATATTTATACACATCCACTTATAAAGAATATTCATATCAGACTGCATTTTATTAATAGCCACATCCAAACTAACATCACTAATTGCAATCAGTGCATCGTCTGCAAATAGTCTAACATCCCCGTACTTTAAACCGTCTTTAATGTCATTTATGTATATGAGAAACAGTATCGGCGCAAGGACAGAGCCTTGCGGTAGACCAATATTCACTGGTATCGCTGATGATGTGTTTCCAATTTTTGTTTGTTGCTTTCTATTCGATAGATAATCTTCAAACCATTTTAATTCTATATCACGCACTCCAATTTTGTGTAGTTTCATAAGCAATAATTTTCTGTCTATAGTTTCAAATGCTCTTTTTAAATCTATGAAAGTTGATACAATGTATTTTTTATTCATCAAATCTTCACGCCATTCACTTGTAACATAATTAATTGCAGTTTCACATGAGTGTTTGCTTCTAAAAACCCGATTGCTTTAGAATAATAATATTGTTATCATTCAAATATTGCAGTAACTGATTTTTTATCACTGTTTCAAGGATTTTTTCGTCACTTGGAAGCGTATTTATTGGCCGAATCTCTTCAGGTTTTATAGTATATTTTATTTTTTCAGTTGACACAATTTTGGAAATTTTCCATTCGTTAGGCACTTTTCCTTGCAGCATGCTATTATTGATATTGGCATAAAAAAAAGCCGTGTACGTTATAGAATGTTTAATTACACCTTCAGATAAAATATTCTTACCTCCAATTTTGTTTTTAAAATTTTTTAACTATTTCAATTATTTCGTTACTATTTACTGTTTGAAATTTAAATTGGTGATTTATTATATTTGTATTTCCCATAGTATTCTGCACAACGTCTATACCATTTTTAATGTCAATGACACTCTGAACAAAGAATTTATTTAAAAGTTCAACAATTTCTTTTTCATTTTCAATTATTTTACCATTCATAACTATTCTGTTTATTGCACTAGTACTTTTTGAGATACAAATTTCTTCTTTTAAAACTCTCCACATTTCTCTGCTGTTTCTTTGATTATTTTCAATTTTATTCTGTACATATTGCACTTTCTTCTGTTTAATCATATTTTTATATAATTTTTTCACTGTCTTGGAATCTTCCCAATCATTAGTTATTTTGGCTATTTGGTATTTTTCATACTTTATTCTATGTATTTCTGTCAGTTCCCAATCATACCATTTGTTCATCAACTTTAAATTTACGGTTTTTTCTTCAGTTAGCGATAACATAATATCCTTCAATGCGTGGCCTATGAAAAACACCTTAAAATCTATATCACCGTTTAACATATCACCGAAATTTATCATTCGTAACATTTCGATAATTTTATCACAGTCATAGTTTTCCCAGGAAATATATTTTTTTCGTTAATCTCATTTTGTACTTTTTCACAATTGAATAATATTGTTTCATGATCTGATATTTGATCGTTTTCTAGTTTAGTACTTGTTACGTTGTTTATATCTGTGTGTAGATGATCTATTTTCGTACTCGAATTTTCACTCACTCTTGTATCAAATGTTATAATTTGTTTCATTGCTGCAGAGCTAAATACATTTTCCAGTTCTTTGCCATGTATAGAGTTTCTATTTAAATCTATATTAAAATCACCAACCATAATGTTGTTTGAGTAAGTCATAAATTTATCTTCAATTATATTGTGCACATATTGTATAAACTGGGCGATGATCTTCTCCATATAAAAGGCTGCTTGAAAAGCGTTGTACGCGGAGTAACAAGCTGAACCTCATACGAATGTGAAGCACCAGTGCGACGTGTATTTCTAACATGCACCGCTTTGGGAGGAATTAAGCGGGCTACATCCTTTGAACACTTTCCATGAAAATACTTGTAGAACAGACTCAAGTCGCCAACCGTTCTTCGATGTTCCAGCGAATCAAGGCCGCCGGTCAGTTCCGGGTCTCCAATCAGACGAACAGCTCTTCTCTGAACAGAATCCAACAAATGAGTGTATGTTTGGGAGCCGAGCCCCAAACATGGGAGCAGTATTTCATAGTTGGTCGAATTTGAGCTTTGTAAAGAATTAACAGTTGTTGTGGAGTGTAAAGCTTTCTGGTTCGAAATAATATTCCTAACTTTTCAGAAGCTCTCCTTGCTATGCCTGCAACATGTTCATGCCAGAACATATTTGCTCCCAAACTAAAGCCCAACAAATTGAGCGACGATGCTAGGAGAATGGAGTGCCCCGCCTACCTTAATGTGAAAAAATGATATTACGTACTATATTAGTGACTAGATACCAAGGTTAGTTCAGGTTGCCGAGAACAACCTTACCTCGATATTTTCTCGTCGTCAATCTTTCAAAATGAGACCATTTTAGGCCTATTCCAAAAAAACCTTGTAATTTGTTCTTTTCGTGTTGTTTTCCGCAAAGAAAATTTCACTTTAAATGTAGTATAATCATCTCGGCGCATGCGCATAAACGAACCGAGTTCTCCCGAGCAGTTTCGATCAGTGGTTGTCAATAGCATAGTAGACTTTCGTACGCTTACGTATCAATATTTATATGCAAAAACAAAAAGTTGAAAAAACGGCCTCCCCCAATATTTTTCTCGTAAATCTTTTAAAATTAGACCATTTCTATTCCAAAAAAAAACCTTTTTCTGAAAAGCCCGCGTAACGAAGTTTTACCAAAAATATATATAATGTTATATTTGCGCACAATTTTCTTTATATTATTTTTAAAAAATTGCGAAAAATCGCTGTCCCCCTCTTATCTTGAAAAGTACTAATCAAAAAATTTTGAATAAATTCTGGAATATTCTCCACAGGGTGTAGATCGAACGAAAATTATCACGAGTGCATTACCTTTAATAATTTATGTGGTATATAAAAAAAAAAAACAAAAATTTCATCGTCATTAGTCTTCAGTAAAGATCGAAAAAAAAAACTTTGTTGAAATTCATTAGGGATGTGTTTTGTGAAGTGACTGATCATTTTATACCTCCGTAATAATTTTTAGTGTTCCGTACGGAACACTTATAAGATCACTTCGGTGTCTGTCTGTCTGTTTGTCTGTCACACCCGATTTTCTCCGAAACTGTTTGACATAGAAAGTTGAAATTTGGTAATAATATAGGAGTTGATGGCCTCATCAGCGCTATGTAGTTTTGAGAGTTAAATTTTGACTTAAGGGGTTAGTTTTGGGGGGTGAAATCGGAAGTGAAAAAAAAAAATTTTTACTAGGTTATCGAGTGTGGTGTCAAATGAAAGCTTGTGAAAACATGAGTAAAAAATATATATATTATGTAATACTTGCGCGCACTTTTCTTTGTATTATTTTTAAAAATCGCGAAAAATCGCTGTCCCCCCACCTTATCTCGAAAAGTACTTATTAAAAAATTTTGAAAAAATTCTGGAATATTCTCCACGAGGTGTAAATTGAACGAAAATTATCACGAGTGCATTACCTTTAATAATTTATCTGATATTTAAAAAAAAAAAAAAAAAAATTTCAAGGTCATCAGATTTCAGTAAAGATTGGAAACAAACTTTGTTGAAAACTCATTTGGGGTGTGTTTTGTGAAGTCACTGATCATTTTATACCTCTGTAACAAAATTTTTTATTTTAAAAGCAATCAACGTACGGAACACTAATTGCGCAAGTCCGACTTCTCCTGGCCGATTTTCTTCCTTATTTTCATAATAACACCATAAAAATATACATTGGGGTTTCTAGAATTAAGAGTTCTATAAAACGGAAAAAAAACAATATACAAATTGTTCCACTTAAAAAACATTAATCCGTAACCTACATAAAAAAAACGCGATGCATATTTGTTTAACCTTCGCAAAACAAATCTTTAAAAACGCTACCACTCTACACATTTTTTTCGTAACTCTCCAAATAAGTGCGATAAAGAGATGGTTGGTAACCCTGTACCTGTGACAGATGTAAAATGTTTCAGTTTGTCTGGTACTAGATGTCATATTAAAATTTCGCAAATTTACTTCACCTGTTTTTTAAAAAGTACAGAAATTGCTAGCAAATACTCTCAACACTAGTTTAATAGTTGAATTTTGATGATATCGAACAATACAACAACCTGTGCGATATTTATTAATAAGAAATAATTAAAAGTAAATGTATGTCCACCAAATCGGATAATGTTGATAAAAATATTTTGGGAAAACTGTTTTATGTAAGATTGATTTAACTTTGGCGTCGTAAAAATATGCAAGTCATGAAGTACGCACCTGGAAAACGATATTCCTTGGAATTTTTCCTTTTTCTTTGCACACTAGCACAACACACTTATTCATTGTTTAATAAATAACGTATAAAACATAAAAACTTAAACAAAATAAAATAAAACACGCAATAAATAAGATACAAATCACAAAACTAGCTCAGGTTAGATACAAAGATTGTCACGTAAAGAATGACCTCACACTACATATGGCGGTTTGACAGTATCATTTCCATGGCCTACTCCTCACCTTCGCTCTTGTTTTAATTCCCGGTTGAGTAAAAAAACCATAGACATAGAAATATATGGACGGAAAGTAAGCCCTTACTTTAGGCGAGGGGTGCTCACCTTTCCGGGAAGGTTACTGGCACCCACTTGTGATTGGCTGGAGCTCTGCGCATGTTCAGTTCCGCGGAATTTGAACAACATCATAGTTCATGTGTAAAATTCTCGAATAAAACACTGTTTTTTATTGTCCGATACTGCGCTTGGGCAATATCGGCAGTAGTAAGTTGGCACCACTTACCCCACCGCCCTCCCCGCAACTGCAGTCACCCCGCTCGATTACTTTCCGTCCCTATATTCCCATGTCTATGGTAAAAACAGCTTAAGATTATCTCGACTGATATTTTCTGAGAATGAGCATTTGTACTTAAAGGAAACAACGATTTCAACACTGTAAACATATTATATGTTATTTGTTTTTTTTAATTTTCAAAAAAAAAAAAAAAAACGCAGGAAAGATGTTTATAACAACCAGAATTATTATTTTTTTATGAGCATAGCACACGTGCTGCAGGGAAATCCCTAAAGCACTACAGGAGCGACGGGTGTGCTGAAAAAGCAATTCATGCTCCAAATACTCTGTCGGTTGTAGTTGTAATCACCCTCCGATGGAGTACTAGGTATGCGTTTCAAATTTGGTCCTATTCGTTTTAGCTTTCCATCATTTGCATTACCATTTTTAAAATTACTGATGTCTTAAGAATCTAAGTTTTTATACTACTTTCAGGGCTATGCGTAAAGTTTTGGGATCAAGGGAATAAAATTTTATGCGTTTTTAAAATTTGTATATTTATGTATTTTTTCATTGTGTATCATCATCATCAATCCGGTTTTTTATAGCATTCTTTGCCTTCCGGTTCCCAGTTTCCATCCCCTTCGACCATTCCGGGTCTTAGATTTTTCTCTTGCCCCTCTGAACACCTCCAAACCAAATTTAGGACATCGAAATTCGCATGAGGCATTTCATATATTCCAGATTCTCAATCTTGATGGATGGGTAATAGTGGCATTTTATATATATATATATATATATATATATATATATATATATATATATATATATATATATATATATATATACATATATATATATATATATATATATATATATATATATATATATATATATACATATATATATACATACATATATATATATATATATATATATATATATATATATATATATATATATATATATATATATATATATATATATATATATATATATAATACATAAAAATTCCGGGTTTTAATCCGTTCATCTAACAATGAATTTGCACGATGTTTCGCCAAAATCTTATTTGGCATTTTCAAGTGCTCTTGCTGCTACTGCCACTCGATACTGTGATCTTGCTGCTGCTGCCGCTCGAAGTAACTTGAGTTAGCAGCAAATAAGAGTTTGGCGAAACGTCGGTCAAATTCATTGTTAGACGAACGGTTTGAAACCCGGAATTTTAATGTATTACATTCCACCATCCGTGAAAACCTTTATTGTATCATTATATATATTATATATATATATATATATATATATATATATATATATATATATATATGTATATATATATATATATAATATATAAAATGCAACGTCTCTCTGTCTGTCTGTCTGTCCGATAGTGCGCTTATCACTGGAGAACCACTTATCCGATTTACGTACTTTTTTTTTAAAACATACATATGTTCTCTGGCCAAGTTATAGGCTATATTTTATTACGATAGGTAGCATAAGAAATGAGCAGTGACGTAAAATAGTGTATTAAGTCGGAAAAAAAAAAAAAAGTTTGCCGCTAGCGCATTCCCTTGCAATACACAGCCTAAACCATTAATTGTGGAACAATATTATGTAGCAGAGAATATTTATAATCTATAATCTACAATATATATAAAATGCAATGTCTCTCTGTCTGTCTGTCTCACTTATCCGATTTAAGGGTCTTTTTTTTAAATCCATACATATATTCTTTGGCCAGGTTATATAAGAATAATAATAATCTATATCTATAATATATATAAAATGCGACGTCTCTCTGTCGGTCTGTCTGTCCGTTAGTGCGCTTATCCCTCGAGAACCACTTATCTGATTTACGTGATTTTTTAAATTCATACATATGTTCTCTGACCAGGTTATAGAGATTTATTATATCTATAATATATATAAAATTCAACGTATCTCTATCTGTCTGTCTGTCTGTCCTTTAGTTCACTTATCACTGGAGATCCACTTATCCGATTTTCGTACTTTTTTTTTAAAAACATACATATGTTCCCCGGCCAGGTTATAGGCTATATTTTATTAGGTTAGGTAACATGAGGAATAAGCAGTGACGATAATAGTGAATCAAATCGGAAAAAAGTTTGCCGCTAGGGCGTTCTCTTGCAATACATTGCCTAAACCACTAAATATGGAATAATATCATGTAGCAAAAGATATCTATAATATATATAAAATGCAACGTCTCTCTGTCTGTTTTTCCGTTTATGCGCTTATCACTGGAGAACCACTTATCCGATTTACGTGCTTTTTTTTAAAACATACGTATGTTCTCTGGCCAGGTTATAGGATATATTTTATTACGTTAGGTGACATAAGGAATAAGCAGTGACGATAATAGTGAATCAAGTTGGAGAAAAGTTTGCCGCTAGCGTGTTCTCTTGCAATACACTGCCTAAAGCATTAAATATGGAAAAATATCATGTAGCAAAGAATATAATATATATATATATATATATATATATATATATATATATATATATATATATATATATATATATATAAAATGCAACGTCTCTCTGTCTGTCCGTTAGTGCGATTATCACTCGAGAACCACTTATCCGATCTACGTGTTTTAATAAATTTATACATATGTTCTATATAATTCGATATAAGCCTAGATAATGAGAGATAAGGTGACCAGTGTCACTTTTCTTTTTAGATGGCAGGTAGTTAATTAATTTTAATTTTTTACCATCCAAGGTTTCTAATGGCATCCTTGCTGTAAATGCCATGTTTTTATATTAATATGTTAGTGAATAGTGGGTGTTTTATTTCAGTGTTGGTCTTTGTTATGGCAATTGTTATTTATGGTCATTCTTGTTAGATTAATTTGCATACTGCATTTTGTGCCCTGATGAAGGTCCCAACCTGGGACCGAAATATTGGCTAAATGAATAAAGTGTGAGTTCAGCAACGTTATCTTTTTTAAGAAGAAACTGCCTCCTAGGTTTGCGTAGCGTTAAATTTTACGTGTTTACTGTCATTCCAGGATAGAATTTCTTCCAAGTTTTTTGTTCTAACTTCGTAAAAAAATCTGCATTGAATATTTTTTCGTAACTCTTCAAATAAGTGCGATAAAGAGGTGTACCCTGTACCTATGATATATGTAAAATGTTTCAGTTTGTCTGGTACTAGACGTCATTAAAATTCCGCGAATTTACTTCGCCTACTTTTTAACAAGTACAGAAATCGCTAGCAAACACTAGTTCAATAGTTAAATTTTAATTTTTAGGATATTGAATAATACAACCCCTTCGACATTTATCAGTAAGAAATAACTAAAAGCAAATGTATGTCCACCAAATTGGACAATGTTGATAAAAATATCTTGGGGAAAACTTTTTTTGTAAGATTGATTTAACTTTGGCGTCGTAAAAATATGCAAGTTATGAAGTACGCACCTGGAAAACGATATTCCTTGGAAAGTTTCCTTTTCTACCGAACACTATTGCGCACTTAACACACTTATTCACTGTTTAATAATTAATGTACAAAGTATTAAAACTTAAACAAAATAAGATAAAACACGCACAAAATAAAATACAAACTACAAAACAGATTAGTTCAGGTTAGCTGCTGCTGCTGATTAGAATAATGGGCATCGCATTTCTTTGCATTTACCCAGCTACTAGTTTAATTCTTTGTTTGGATCGCCTTGTCAAGGCATCTGACTAAAGTCATGACCCTCTTCTTTGAATATTTCACGGTGATACTGAATTTTTGTCCTTAATTTCCAGCTAATCACAATATATATGATGATCCTTCAAGAGTTTAGACAGAGCCCTGAACCCAGAGATGTCTTAAACAAACTCTATCTGGCTCGCCTTCTATAATTTGTTATAACTTAATTTCTTTTTTTGGCACTGATAAAGGATCTCCTCAGAAACTGCTACTGGTTTTGGGTATAACCTTTTCTGTCAGACCGCCCGTCTAATTACGTGATTGATACAAAAAACACGGCCTCACGTGTTCGCCTACTGCTCAAATCACCTAACCTTAACCGACGTTATAGGAATCACCCCTCACAGCGCTTAGCAACCCTATGCGATTAGAACCCCTACCAAGCAATTTGTGAACCACCGATCCACACTCCGAAGCTCCAAAACGCTCGCACTTCGCCTTCAGAAGCCCCAACCGGGAGAACGCGACCGCGTGCAACCTAGTTCAGGTTAGATACATTGTTACGTAAAGAACACACTAAATATGGCGGCTTGACAGTATCAGTTTCATGGCCTACTCCTCACTTTCACTCTTATTTTAATTCCTGGTTGAGTTAAAAGCATAGACGTAGGAATAGAGGGACAGAAGGTAAGCCCTTACTTTAGCCGAGGGGTGCTCACCTTTCCGGGAAGGGTACTGGCGCCCACTTGTGATTGGCTGGGGATCTGCGCATGTTCAGTTCCGCGAAATTTGAACGTCATAGTTTATGTGTAATATTCTCGAATAAAACACTGTTTTTTATTGGAAATAACTTTTATTATTTTTATCAACGTTTAAATGCTGTAATATCTCATTTGCATTGTCGACTTCTGGAAAAACTTTTGTGATTTCAATATATTCGGTAATTATATGAAAAAATACGACTTTAAGAAAGTATTTGTAACAGAATTGTGAGTTCAATTCTACATCACAAGTTTTTGTGCAAAATTTGTAAACTTTTGACATGATGTGATCGAAACACTTTCCCATTTTAAACTTTTCGAAAATCACAATTTGTTTGCAACAGAGTCGCAAGTCGAACAAAGCATATAAAACGTCATATAATACTTGTTGATTCACCCATGTCCGAAAACACGCGTACTGCGTTTGCGCAATATCGGCAGCAGTAAGTTGGCATCACTTACACACTCATGGCAGCATTAGAGGAAATTTTCACGAAGATATCGAATGGTCTCATAGGACACATTCAAAGCCGATTTTCTTAATTTTGTCACTTTTTGATGCAGCCTCAATTTCGAGTCCCGTGAAAACAAAGATGCGATTCATTTTTCGACTTTTGGAGTAACTTTGCCTGCCGAGCCACGTTTTGGCAAGTCGTCGACATTTTTCGTCTCGGTAAAACAATTTACCCACTTCTTCACAAGCGATACCGACTTTTTAATATATTTAGCGGCGGCGGATTGTGTCATTTTACGCCTCTTTGGATGGGAACAAAGAATGACTGTCTCGAACCGATGCGCAAACAAGTGACTCATTTTGGATTTTAAGTGATTTCGACGAAAGTTCAGAATCGCCTGATACTTTTACTAAAATGCGTCATAGACAAAGGTTCCCTCTACCGAATGTTTGTTGAATCGCTAGAATCGTATCTACCAAAAATGAATTATCGCGGACACGTTCTTACTTGACAGACTGTAACTATCTCGGGTTCAACAACGTTAACTTTTTTTAGAATAAACTGCCCCCTGGGTTTGTGTAGGATTAAATTCTACTTGGTTACTCTCACCCAAAGATAGAATTTCTTCCAGGTTTTTGTTAAGTTTAGCGACTTCTCGCTGTCTGTCGATATTTATATGAATAACCGATGCTCAGGCATTTAAAGTAAATCAAGAATTAAGCTTACTGTCATCTGCAAAGCTGTAGATTGGATTCCTGGTTCTTTTCAGCAGGTCGTTAATGTAAATGAGAAGGAGAGAAAAATAACTTTCGATATTAACGATTGGTGTGTAGTTGTTTGGCAAAGTCTTCTTGCCTTTTTTGGGTATTGGCTGAACTCTAATGCATATCAAGCATGAAGAAAATATTCCATTTTCAAAGGATAGGTTGAAAAGACTATACAAAGGAGGTATTCCATCAGCGCCAGAAACAAGAAGAAACAATAAAATGTTGCTCACACCAGGATGGGTTCCCGAGGCCTGTGTAGTTATTCCAGAGTTCTCTGAATGTTTTAGTTTTTTCAGTATTAACGGTCATACTAATATTTCTCCAATTTACTTAGTCTGTTTTTTAAAATGTATAGAAATCGCTAGCAAACACGCAATAGTAATTTGGGAGCTTAATTTTAACTAAACGAAATTAAATAACTCCTTCGACATTTTTCAATTACAAATAATTCAAACTTTGAATTGTTTCGGCTTTTACTTGATGGAAATCCATAACTAACGCAATGAAAAACAATTTGTCAAAGTTTCCACTTTTTATTACAAAATTGCATGACGCGTTTCGTTACATGGTAACTTCTTCTGATACTTCTTGCAACTAACAAACATTTAGGTTTTATTCCACCTTATTATCTACTTTTACAATTAGTCTGAAAATAGTTAATTAGGATATTCTTGGAATTCATATTGAATTTAATAAGGTATACAAATTTAATAATGGGGATTTCCCATCAGTCATATTTATTTATGTTGGTTCATTTAGAATGGAACCTGTGTTTTTCAAACGGTTTATCTCTAGACATTCCAGAAAGTTTACCTTTTTTTCCCTCGTTTTCTATATGTAATATATTAAACTGGTCATTAAATTGATCATTCTGTTCTATTAAATGATTACTGTATGAAGAATCTGTTTTGTTGTTAAGAAAACTTCGTTTGTTTTCTGAAGTTCTAGTTTCAAATGAGCGCCCTCTCTGCCCTATGTACGCCTTAGTATACAAACCTCAATTTAATTTATATACCCCTAATTTTTTACCTTTGTTTTGTTTAACTTTCGCATTTTTTATGAGTTTTCCCAGTGAATTATTAGTTTTTAAAGCAATATTTATATTATTTTGGTTTAAGTAGTGTTTTATTTTTTTCTGAAGGTGTACCAAAATAAGTTAATGATTTATAATTGATATTGCTGTCTTTAGTTTTAGGGTAGACTTCATAAATAGCTTTATTTTTAAGTTTTGAGTATTGAATTGACCATATTTGGGGGGTAACCATTTTTAATATTTCACAAAGCATCACATACAAACCCAACAATACACAACACTTCAAACCACCTAAAACAATACAAATTTGCAGCATATCACAGTATGTTACACAGGCTAGTGAGTGTTCCTTTATATGAAAATGATTATAATAACGAATTAAATTTAATAAAACAAATTGCCGTAAATATGGTCAATTCAATTCTCAATAAAAAACTTAAAAACAAAGCTATTTCTGAAGTCTACCCTAAAATTAAAGATAGCAACATAAATTACACAGGTCTGCAACAAAAATGCTGTCTGGATGTTTTCAACTGATTTCTATGTATTTAGGTGTTTTGAAAACTAAAAAAATACTCAAAAAATTCCAGAACGTCAGGTTATTTTGCAAAACGCAAAATTTTATTATAAAAAAGGGTTTTTTTGGGCTAACTTGAAGTCATAAATAAATAGGTACAATTTTATTTTGATTACTGTTTTTAAATGTATACAGGCCATAACTATCATTACTTTCTAAATAAAGAACGCCCTGTGTGAGCTAAATTAACAAACATAAACGTTGTAACCAGAACGTGCGCGCTCCGATAGTCTAGAAAGTGGCGCGGTACAATTACGTGTTAACTCGTCATTGTTTTATAGATCTTGGTTCAATATAGTGCAATGTCATCTGTGCGGAAGTGTGTGAATTCGTCTGACAGTTTCTGTTATATTTATGGCGAATATATGGTATTAAAGCAACAACTTAATATTACGGACTTTGTAAAAAAAGTATACTTCACGTATTTTGGCTTAAAACTTGGAGATCAGGATAAAGTTTGGGCACCTCATAAAGTCTGCAAACGATGTGTTAAAGACCTTCAAAATTGGTTTAAGGGCAAGAAAAAAGCTTTCCGATATGCGATTTCTATGGTATGGCGCGAGCAAAAGAACCATAGTGATGATTGTTACTTTTGTTCGTGTAATGTGAAAGGGTATAATTCAAAATGGAAGCAGTCCATTTCATACCCCAATCTGCAATCAGCTATTCGTCCCATCCCTCATGGGACCGAAATACCAGTGCCCAAGGCCCCTGCTACCTTGGAAGAGATTCCAAGTTCTGACGAAGATGGTGCTGTACCTGAACCCGATGACAAGTCAAATTTTCAATTTGAAGATGACAGCAGTCCGAAATTGTTTTCCCAGGGCGAGCTAAATGATTTGGTAAGAGACTTGAATCTTCCCAAAAACGCTGCTGAGTTGCTTGGATCAAGGCTCAAAAGCAGGAACTTACTTTTGCCGGGAGTGTCTTCCTCCTAGTTTAGATATCGTGAGAAGCAGTTCACTTCCTACTTTGCCCAAGCATATTGAAGGTTTGATGGATACATTTAAGATCTCATACGACCCAGCACAGTGGCGTATTTTCATAGATTCTTCAAAAAGAAGCCTTAAAGCAGTTCTGCTTCACAATGGCGGTTTCTATGCTTCCATTCATGTCGGTCATTCCGTACACCTCAAGGAAACCTACAAGAACTTGGAACTGGTTCTTTGCAAATTAAAATATAAAGACCACGGTTGGCAAGTGTGCGGTGATTTAAAAATCTTGGGCATGTTGCTGTTCCCTTGCTTTTTGTGTCTATGGGATAGTAGAGACCGAGCAAATCACGGGACCAAAAAGTGTTGGCCTCCGAGGGAGCTTAAAGTTGACGAAAAGAACGTCCTGCATGAAACTTTGGTGCCTCCTCATAAAGTTCTTCTACCACCGCTTCACATAAAGCTGGGATTGATGAAGCAATTTGTAAAGTCACTTCCAAGAGATGGAAATTGCTTCAAATACTTAATATCAAAGTTTCCAGGCCTCTCGGAGGCAAAGTTGAAGGAATGTGTTTTCATTGGACCAGATATTAGACGGCTTATGGCTGATCCACAATTCATCACAACCATGACTGATCCTCAAAGAGGATTGCCTTTAAAGAGGTCATAGAGAAATTTTTAGGCAATAACAAGGGCCCTAACTACAAACAAATCGTCAAAAGAATGTTAAAAGCATTTCAAGCTTTAGGTTGCCTAATGAGTTTAAAAGTACATTTTCTTCATTCCCACCTCGACTACTTTCCAGAAAATTTAGAAGATCTGAGTGAAGAGCAAGGTGAACGATTTCACCAAGATATTAAGGGATGCAAAAAAGATACCAGGGAAGATGGAGCGTCTTAATGATGGCAGACTACTGTTGGACGCTTCAGAGAGACCTTCCAGATGCTTCCTACAAGCGAAAATGTACCAAAAGGAGTCTCACTGGGAAAAAGAAATGTGTTTAGTGCTTACTAATGAATGTATTTTAGATAAAAAAATAAGTTTTGTTACGCAATTATAAATTAAAAAAAAATTTTTAGTCTTTTATCTTAAGATGATAACTTGTTTAACATAGATACCTACATTGTCAGAAAACGTGACGTTCTATGGCAAAATGAAAGTCATTTTCGGATTCAGTACACCCAAAAAACATAAGAATTATGCAAAAAAAACCAAAACAGCTCTCAATTTTTTTTTTTTTTGCAGACTTGTGTTATAAATCGTTAGCCTATTTTGGCACACCTTCAGAAAAAATTAAACATTACTTAAACCAAAATAATATAAATATAACTTTAAAAAGTAATAATTCATTTGAAACTAAAATTTCAGAACACAAACGAAGTTTTTTTAACTCTCATACAACAATCATTTAATAGAACAGAACCATCAATTTAATGACTAGTTTGAAATATTACTTTATTCCTCGTACAATGCTTTTCGAGCAGTCTTTTATATGGAGAAGATCATCCCCCCCACCGAGTACAATTTACAGAGATTCAAGAACAACATGAATCGCTTTTTCCGCACACATGCCGCTCCTGTAGCGCTTTAGGGACGTCCCTGCAGCACGTGTGCTAGATAAAAGAAAAATTACATGTAGAAAACAAGGGAAAAAAGTTAAACTTTTTGGAATGCCTAGAGATAAACCGTTTGAAAAACACATGTTCCATTTTAAACCAACAAACAGAAATAAATATGACCGATGGAAAATCCCCATTGTTAAAATTATATACCTTATAAAGTTCAGTATGAATTCCAAGAATACCCTAATTAATTATTTTCAGACTAATAGTAGAAGTAGATAATAAGGTGGAATAAAACCTAAATGTTGTTGCAAAAAGCATCAGAAGCAGTTACCATGTAACGAAACGCGTCATGCAATTTTATAATAAAAAGTGGGAATTTTGACAAAGTGTCTTTCATTACGTTAAATAATTCAAATGTGAATTTCTGGACTTGTCACAGGCGACAAGATTTGAGTATTCTATTCGGATCCTCCAATAAAGCAGGACTTGATGTAATGGGCTCTCCATCTTCCAAGAAGGCGAAAACTCAGTGGTCTTCTAAAAAGTTGATGACAACTGTCTTTAGGGAGTGCGGAGGAGTTTACTTTATTCAATATATTGTAAAAGGGTCCACAATTAATAGAAGGGTTTACGGAAAGGCGAGCCCAATAGAGAAAAACGTCCGAATTCATGGAGAATCAAAGTTTTGCTGTTGCACGATACTGCAGTGTCCACAAAGTTCAAGCCATTATCAAAAGTTAGGGATTTACCTAGTTACAGCATCCACGCATCCACTAATTTAGCGCCTTGTGCCTTTTTTTTGTTCACACAACTGGAGCAAGATCATATGAATGGAAAATTTTTTTAACATGAACCGTTGAAAGCTGCTTTAACATCGTTGTTTGCGGAGCAAGTGAAAAATTTTAAACAGCTCGAGACACGCTTGATTACGGGTATTCGTGTACATGACAGTTATGTAAAAATATATTTTTTCAGCTCGTAGTGTTCCCTCATAGCAAGGTAGATAACTTTAAAAAAAAAGCCTCGTATTTTGTGTCGTATACATCAATTTAGCGTACGTAAAAAATATGTATTTTGAATATCAGGACATCACTTTCCGATGTATTTTGACATTCTAAGATAGCTATATTTTTTAAACATAGTTTAGTTTTCACTATATACAGTCTGTCAAGTAGAACGTGTCCGCGAAAATTCATTTTTGGTAGATGCGATTCTAGCGATTCAACAAAAAATCGGTAGAGGGAACCTTTGTCTACCATGCATTTTAGTAAAAATATTAGTCGATTCCGAACTCTCATCGAAATCACGGAAAATCCAAAATGAGTCACTTGTTTGAGCGTCGGTTTGCGGCAGTCTTTCTTTGTTCTCCTCCAAAGGGGCCTAAAATGACACGTTCCGCGGCCGCTAAATATATTAAAAAGTCGGTATCGCTTGTGAAGAAGTGGGTAAATTCCTTCACCGAGAAGAAAAATGTCGACGACTTGCCAAAACGTGGCTCGGTAAGTAAAGTCACTCCGAAAGTCGAAAAACGAATCGTGTCTTTGTTTTCACGGGACCCGAAATTGACGCTACGTCAAGGAGCGGCAAAATTAAGAAAATCTGCTTTGAATGTATCCCATGAGATTATTCGACATCTTCGTGCTCATACTGTCAAATTCCGAAGTACGTTGAAGAAACCTTTGCTGGGTGAAAATCACGTCGCGAAGTCGCAAGATTCGAAAAAACTGGAGATCATTGCCGTAGTATTCAGAAAATTTCGTCGACAGCATGCCTCGAAGATGTCAGGCGATTATTGATGCAGGCGATTGAACAGCTTACTGATGATGGCAAAAATATTTCTCGAAACACATTTTTTCAACAATACGAGCGGCCACGTTCTCACTTGACAGTCTGTATGTAAAAAATACGTAAAACTATAAAACATATGGGCTCGGTATGGGCGCCCCTTATAAGATATTTTTTTGGCGAAATTATTTTAGTTCTTTCAAGTTGCATTAAAATATATGCATTTTTACAGTGTGGTAGCTTCTTTTTATATAAACTGACTTCTAGCTGTAAAGACTACTAAAGGGTGGGCCATCTATCGGTTTAAATTTGAACCACCGGTTATTTCGAATCTGGCAATACTTATGTCATTCTACTCTGTCACAAAATTCAGTATATTATCTCCACTGAACGAAATGAATCGATTTACGCTTGAGCAACGTTGGGATTTATTGGAAATTTATTTCCAAAACAAAGACAATTGGTCGGAAATTGCACGAAAATGTACAAAATTTGGTCGCAGAGAAGGACCAACAGTGCCCGGTATACGCAAGTTTATTGCTAAAGTTCGTGAAACTGGTTTCATTGTTGATGCGCCAAGACGTGAGCGTGCTCGTACAGTGCGTACACCCGAAAATATCGAAGCTGTGGACGGCGCAACCATTACGGTCAATGGAGACACCTATCGCACCATGATAACCGATTTTTTTGTGCCCGCTCTTCATGGTATTGATGTGAACGATGTTTGGTTTCAACAGGATGGTGCAACTTGCCACACATCTCATGCCACAATCGATTTATTGCGTCAAACGTTTGATGGCCGTTTAATTAGCCGAAATGGTGATGTCACTTGGCCGCCAAGAAGCTGCGATTTGACACCGTTGGACTATTTTCTGTGGGGCGCCGTTAAAGACAAGTGTTATGCTGACAAACCAGAGACAATTGAGCATTTGAAGGCCAACATTCGTGATGCCATTGCCGAGTTACGACCCCATACACTCGAAAAAGTGCTCGAAAATTGGTCCGATCGAATGGGGTACTGTGAGGCCAGCCGCGGCAGCCATATGAATGAAATAATATTCCATCTCTAACCGGAACAATTGTACTTCACAACAAAAAAATAAATTTGGGAAAATTTCAAACCGTTTTTGTTTTATTGCATTTTTAAATTTAAACTTTTAAATGGCCCACCCCTTATATACATTTTTATTTACGTTGGGCATGACCTATTTTTATGCAGCAACTGTGGTTTGCCTAGCATAAAAATATGAAATACTAGGTCCTATAAACGTTAAAATAAACAGAATTCAAATGTTATTAGGTTAGCAGTTCCGATAAATGTCACAGCTGTTTGTTTCCTTCCAATTAATATAACCTGGCATTGCAGTGTTTAACCCATGTGCTTTAATTCACACTCAAAGTATGGCTAATCGTGGTTGTAAAAACTCTACCAGCACTTTTTGTTATATATGTGGTGAGTTTGTAGTTAAAAAAATCAAAGAAACATTACTGACTTTGTAAAAAAATGTTGGGCTCCTCACAAAGTATGTTATGTTTGTGTCGAGGATCTTAGGAAATGGTATAAGAAAATAAAGCTTTTAGATTTGCAGTACCGATGGTATGGAGAGAGCAAGAAAATCATTCAAACGATTGTTATTTTTGCAGCGTTGATGTTTCTGGATATAACTCCAAAAATAAGAAAGTAATTGTCTATCCTAACTTTACTTCAGCTAATCGGCCGCTAGAACATGGACCGGGACTTCCTATCCCTGAGCCACCACATTCTGTTGATGACGTTTTACAGTCCAGTCCCGAATTTAATGAAAGTCGACCGGATGATGATGAGTTTCAATGTTCTCTAGAAAATTTAAAACCACAGTTGTTTACGCAAGCTGAGTTAAATGATTTAGTGAGAGATTTGGGTTTGACTAAGGAAAAAGCAGAATTGCTTGGTTCTAGGCTGAAAGAAAAACATTTATTGGAATCTGGAACATCTATTTGCCATTATAGAACAAGAACATAGAACAACATTTTTTATGTATCAAATTTTCCCTATTTTGAAATTTAATCGATGTCATATTGTGAAAGAACTGTGGGTGATACAAAAAAACTGATACCAGATACGATTTCAGCACCCAAAAATACACACACTTAGATGTATTGGTTTAAAAAGTTTTTACAAATATTGTTTTGTTGGCCTGTGTTATTTATCTAATACTGTCCTCTTCACGTGGAGTCAGTTTCTTGGAACGACCGGAGCTTGGTCGAATTTTACAGGAACCCAGTTTACAATGTACCAATAACACGCGACTTTTCAACAATTTTTCCATCTTTCCACAAATCAATTATGATCATTCGAACTTGAAATGGAATTTCACAATTTATCTCGTTCATTTTTAATACTACTTTGAAAATCCACTGCAAAATTTACTAGCAAGAAGTGACAGATTATAAAGTATGGCCGAAAATTATTCATTTGTTTTCAGTTTAGCTTGACAAAATGCTGTTGATTATAACGTGTTTTTTTTAATGCAGTTCTTGAGTTGTATGAAGACTTTTTTGACATTAATTTTGTTTACATTTTTATAACAATGATGTAACTTCTAAATAAAATGTTCTGTAGTTGTTTTTAATACTAATCCTCCTTGGTTAAGTTTCAAATATTAATTTAAACATGTTTTCTCATAGTTCCAATTAATTAGTTAAACATAACAGAAAAATAGTATAGAAAACAGGTGATGTATGAAGACTTTTTGGACTGACTGTATATCACAAAAATGTGGTATTAGCTTAACCCCTTCAATTTCATTAGATTTTTAGAAAAATATTCCTAACCAAAAGGATTCGTTTCTTCTTACATTGAGTTTGCTGATATTCATATATATCACAGGGCAACAAAAAAATTTTTTGTTTTGGTGCCTGGGATTTTAGAGCTGATTTTAAACTATATTTGGGACGCTAAATCTATACATGCAATCCGTTTTTCTCTATCAGCTCTACTTTTTTAGATACATCAACTTATCTACCAATGTGGTTTTTATTCAGTATATTCATTTATGAGAGTTCTAAAATTATTATATATTCATTAATGTAGGTACAATGGTTTTATTGTCAGTCTGTAATTGAGTAAATTCCAGGTAAATCTATAAATAGTGGAACCATTGCCTATCAGGTACCTGAACTGACCCTTTTAATCACCTAACTCGGGTAAGTCTCGTCAGTTTGTGCGTTCTTACTAATGAGAGTAGATCGAATTCGGCGTGTTATTTTATGTTAAGAAAAGAGTGTTTTTGTGTTATTGAACAGAATTAAAATGAGTTCAGGTTCCAGTTCAAGAAGAAGTTGTGTAAATCAACCTGATGTGTTTTGCTATATATGCGGAGAATACATATTTCAACAAAACAGACAAACTATTACTGACTTTGTAAAGCGAGCGTATCTTGGATACTTTGGAGTTAAGCTTGGTGATCAGGACAAAACGTGGGCCCCGCATCTCGTATGTAAAACTTGTACAGAGCATCTACGGCAGTGGACTACCGGGAAAAGAAAATGTCTAAAATTCGGCGTACCAATGGTTTGGAGAGAACCAAAAAACCACTTCAATGATTGTTATTTCTGTTTAGTAAATACTAATGGAATCAATCGAAATAACCGCAGTAAGTGGACTTATCCCAATTTAGACTCGGCAATACGCCCTATCCCGCACTCAGATGAAATACCGACTCCAACATTTCATCAGCTACCACATATCTCTGATGACGAATATTTTCCCTCTGATCGCTCTTCTGATGCTAATAAAAGTTCTGATGCTAATGAAACGGGACGTCATCAGTTCCTCAACGCTTCAATCAAAATGAATTAAATGATCTCACCAGGGATCTCAATTAATCGAAAAAAAGCTTCTGAAGTACTGGCTTCTAGGTTGAACGACAAAAATTTACTGGAACAAGGAACCAAAATTACCTTTTACCGTACAAGAGAAAAAGATCTGCTACCATTCTTTTCTCAAGAAGACAATCTTGTATTTTGTCATGAAATTATGGGACTCATGAAAGAAATGGGACTTTCTGAATATATTCCAGATGATTGGCGCCTATTTATTGACAGTTCAAAGCGAAGTTTAAAATGTGTCCTTCTACATAATGGGAATAAATATGGTTCAATACCACTAGCTCACTCAACGAAACTGAAAGAAGAATATAATACCATAGCTTTGGTCTTGCAGAAGATAAAGTATTACGAACATCAATGGATGATTTGTGTAGACTTAAAAATGGTAAACTTTCTTCTTGGGCAGCAAAGTGGTTACACGAAATATCCGTGTTTCTTGTGCCTCTGGGATAGTAGGGACAAAACACACCACGTTGGGGAAAAGAATGTCATTAACGACGCTTTGGTTGAAAGAGAAAAAATCATACTTCCTCCGTTACATATAAAGTTGGGCTTAATGAAGCAATTTGTAAAGGCTCTTGATAAGAATGGGTCTTGTTTTGCATATATAGGGGTAAAAATGCATCAGTTGAGCACAGAAAAACTCAAAGCAGGGACATTTGACGGCCCACAAATAAGACAATTAATTAAGAATCCTGCCTTCATAAATTCAATGAATCAAGTTGAACGAGAAGCTTGGACATCATTTGTTGCAGTTGTAGAAAATTTTCTAGGCAAACATAAAGCTCAAAACTATGTTGAAATGGTTAACAAGATGCTTAATAGTTTCAAATCCTTAGGGTGCAATATTAGTATTAAAATACACTATTTACACAGCCACTTAGACCGTTTTCCAGAAAAATTTAGGAGACATGAGTGAGGAACAAGGTGAAAGATTTCACCAAGATATTAAAGTTATGGAGGACCGCTACCAAGGAAGATGGGACATGCACATGATGGCAGATTACTGCTGGAGTTTAAAAAGGGACTGTTTAAAAAAACATTACGGATTTGAGTTACAATAATGTAACTTATATTTCTCTAAAATTGTATATCTTAAAAATTTGAGCTCCTAGGTACAAATGAATACGCTATTTGAATTCAGGACATCAAATTGATATAGAATCAGCTCAAAAAACCTCGACACCAAAACAGCTGTTCCCCTGTATAATAGTATGTAATAGAGTGTAATATTTTCTTTTTGTAGTCCACTATGAAGTCAGTACATCCGTTTGGTTATGAAAACCAAACCTTTTCAGGTTTTTTATTTCTGCTCAATACGCCACCTGTTTTTTCAATAGCGTAATGTAAAGGAAGGAAAAAGTGTCAAAAATAAATACTACAACAGTATAAAATAATTTCGATAAAACGAATACATGTTTTAATTTATCTGGCTAAGAAATCTAAACGTTTTCTATGGTTATTTTGTATTTAATAAGAGAAATAGTTAATCTAATTTAAGAAGTTCATTTAATTGATATTCTGCTTTTTTTTTAGGTCAACCCGGATCATACGGTGCCAACCCTAATTGATGGAGACTTCATAAGTTGGGATACGCATGCAATATTGGGACATCTAGTGGACAAATATGGTTCTGACGATGACTTATATCCAAAAGACCCGGAAAGAAAAGATCAAGTTGATCAAAAATTATTTTTTGAATCAGATACTCTATATCCAAGGGTTAACAGTGTAATTGTAAGGATTTGTCGTTTTATATATTTTTAATTTACTTTTAGGAAAAAAACACATTTTAAAAATAATAAAAAGCTAAATGCAATCGAAATAAGGTACAAGTAAAAAAACCGTAAGTCTATATCATGCAATTTCTATATAAAAGATCTGACATATATCGTGATTTTAGAAACTTCATAATATTTAAAGTTACAGATTAAGACGAGATTAAGATTATTTCAGTAAATGGCGCTAAATATTTTAGATTTTACCAAAGAAACAAAACCTTCTTGATGAGAGATCTTAGTGGAAGACTGTTCATCCACCGCCGCTTCGTCATCGTCATCTGATTTTTCGGTTTCCTGAAAGGCATTCGTTATTTCTTCAATACTCATTTCTTCTTCTAAATCATCTGCTATAATCCATTCAACAACATCTTCTCTTGTCACATTTTTGCAACCTTTTAATTTTTGCATTAATTCAAATAAACTTTTTTCTTTTTCTTCTATCTCGCTGTCAAAATTTGAACAGGACATTTCTCCATGGCTTCTAAATTTCAAAGCTAATTCATTTAATGGGGTATCATCTTCATTGTTATTATAGTCCTCAAAATCAATAACTTTTGACCAAGATTTTCAAATAGTTGTAGTACGCACAGAATCCCAAGCTTGACTTACCCAGTAAATAACATTTTTCAGTGTAACCTTTCTCATCCCATTGATAATATCCTCCACAGGAAGTCCTTCTCCAGGGTGAGAGGGGGCATTATCCTTTAACAAAATTGCTTTAATAGAAAAACGGTTTCTATTCAAAAATTTAGTCACAGATGGCACGAACTCTTCTTCAAACCAGTTAGTAAATAAGGTCGCATCCATCCATGCGCTCTTCTGACTTTTGTAATAGACTGGTAGGGCTTTGGGTGAGATGTCTTTTAAGGCTCTTGGACGTGCAGACTTGTGCTTGCCACATGCATTGGAACATACCATTATAGTTAATCTTTCCTTACTTCGTTTGTGCTCAGGAACTGATTTTTCCTGTCGAGATGCCAATGTTTTTGATGGAAGCATTTTATAATTCAGACCAGTTCCGTCACAGTTGTAAATTTGATCACATATGTATCCACAATCTTCGATTTGCTTTTTAAAGTTCTGCTTAAACTTCTCAATTGATGACACATCAGCAGAAAGTTTTTCACCACATAGAGTCAGTTGTTGTACACCGTACCGTTTTTTTCCAGCGGTCAAGCCATCCAGAACTGGCGGCAAACTGATCTATCTCTGGGAATTGCCTACTAATCATTATTGCTTTCTGTTGTAAAATTGGACCTGACAGAGACACACCTTTTGATCTCTGTTGGTTAAACCACATCAATAAAGTTTCGTTAACCTTTTCATAGTCGCCAGTTTTCATTGATTTTCTTTCTTCTATTTTTGTGCGGTTTTTTTCCAATCTCCAATTGTTACCTCACCGACTCCATAATCTCGTGCAACAACTTTAATTGTCTCTCCTGCTTCAATTCTTCTGATGGCTTTTTCTTCAATAGGAACAACGATTCTTTGACGCTTGTTTTGCTCCGGTATAATACAACAAACAAAAATTCAAACAAAGCAGTTCGTATTAATTACACTTAACTACCAGAACTCCAACCAAATAAATCATGTGAGTATACTCGTATTTCTCCGTAGTTAACGCTATAACGCACTGCATTCGCGCAAATTTACATGCTGAAAGAGTCCAAAAACATAAATAGGGGAACCCCTCACACGGGCCAGGGGGATTCCCCGAAGGCCCCGACGATTTTAAATGAAAATATGTACATGTACATACATATTTTAGAAGCTCCGTTAATACGCAGTATAGACGCGCGTACCTCGGATAATCAGGTTCTTAGATTGGCTCGGTTAATCCGGAGCTCGGATAATCGCGACTCGGTTAATCGGGGTTCTACTGTATATTGAAAAGTTTAGGAGATAGGATTAACCTTTTCATAATCGCCGGTTTTCATTGATTTTCTTCCTGAGGACGAGGAGGCTTGATTTATACACCACTCTTCTATTTTTGTGCGGTTTCTTTTCCAATCTCCAACAGTTACTTCACCTTCTCCATAATCTCGTGCAACAACTTTAATTGTCACTCCTGCTTCAATTCTTCTGATGGCTTTTAATTTTTCTTCAATAGGAACGACGATTCTTTTACGCTTGTTTTGCTCCATTATAATACGACAAACAAAAATTCAAACAAGCAGTATAGATGCGCGTACCTCGGATAATCAGGTTCTTAAATTGGCTCGGTTAATCCGGAGCTCGGATAATCGCGACTCGGTTAATCGGGGTTCTACTGTATATTGAAAAGTTTAGGAGATAGAATTAAACCTTGTCTTACACCATAGTGAGGTTGAAATTCCTCAGATTTTGCTTCATTAACAATAACATGGCACTTAGTATTGGTTTACAGATTTTTAATTAGACTTGTAAGATGGATAGAAACTCCCATTTCATTAAGTACTGACCACAGCTCTGCCCATTTTACCTTATGAAACGCCTTTCGATAGTCTAAAAAGCATAAATAGAGAGAGTTGTTAAATTCGCGCGCTTTTTCAATTATTGGACGAATGTTATAGTCAAACTCTGGCTCCCCGACCTCTTGAAAAGCCGGCATGCTCTGATGGGATTTGTGGTTAATTGTACATTTCTAAACGATCATTAATAATTTGCAAGAGGACTTTACTGGCATGAGAAATTAAAGTTATTGTGCGATAGTTGCCACAATTTGTAATAGATCCTTTTTTATGGGGGGTTTTTATAGAACATCTTGTCCAGTGTTGGCCATTGTTGAGTATGGCAGTAAGGAGTTATTGACTAAAAAATCTGAAAACAACAATTTGGACTATAGAAGAAGAGTATTTCATCTTAGTAAAAGTAGTATCACTTATTTGAATTTTTCAATCAAAATGTTTCGAAATATGTATAATTGTACAACTTCAAATTATAGCAAGGATTTATAGTAAATAAATAAATAAATAAGGGTCTTTAACCAGGAAAAATATCTGATATTACATCCTAATACGGTCAAAATAACTTACCTATCTATAACGCTCCGTAGCGTAGTTCAATATTTACACTCAGTCCCTTTCAATATTGATTAAAGCTAACGTGGTCAGACGATCCTTTGCGATAGTCCAATGTAAATAAGTTGTGTTCCTAGCACTGTTAAAAAGTGAGCTCAAAATATCAAGGTTTTTATTCTAAAGTTTCAAGTTGCGGAAAGTGTTGCGAAAGCAAAAATTTTCGATTAAAAGTTTGATGATGCCAATTTGTCGAGCAAACAAAAATTGTTGATTCGAAATGCAAGTTGAATTTTCTACTTTAATGGATTTTCCACAACCACAATATTAATTAGGATTCAGATCAAACAGAGGCTTCATTTATATATGAATTCCATTAATTTCAATTGTAGTTATTATTACGACCAAAAATATTTCATTTTCATTTAGTGTTCCGTACGTTGATTGCTTTTAAAATAAAATTTTTTGTTACGGAGGTATAAAATGATCAATGACTTCACAAAACACACCCCAATTGAGTTTTCAACAAATTTTTTTTTCCGACCTTTACTGAAAACTGATGACTTTGAAATTTTTATTTTTTTTATATACAAGATAAATTATTAAAAATAATGCACTCGTGATAATTTTCGGTCAATCTACACCCTGTGGAAAAAGTTTAAGAAATTTTTCAAAATTTTTTGATCAGTACTTTTCGAGATAAGGGGGATATAGCAATTTTTCGCAAGTTTTTAAAAATAATACAAAGAAAAGCGTGCGCAAGTAAAGGGTGATTCATTTAGAGGTACTTTTTTTAAAATAAAAAAAAATGAATAAAAACAATTTTATTTTATAATCTTTATTATCATATAAAAGAACCATTCTTTACAATTATTTCTTAAAGATAATTTCTTTCAAATGTTGTCCGCGACTACGGTTAACAACGTCCATTCTGAAGTTCCAATTTTCAATGACGCGTGTGAGTATTTCGCGTGGTATTTGGCCAATGACTCGAGTAATATTGGCCTCCAATGCCTCAATTGTAGCTGGCTTATCCATGTAGACTTTGGACTTTACAAAGCCCCAAAGGAAAATGTCAAACCACACCAAACAGTCGTTTTTTCTGGATTTAATGGCAGCTCTTGAACCTCTTCAGGTTGTTCATCACCCCAAATACGGGCATTTTGTTTATTCACGAACCCATTAAGCCAAAAATGGGCCTCATCGGTGAACAAAATTTTTCTCGAAAACAGTGGATTTTCTGCAAGCTTGTCAAGAGCCCAACGATTAAAACGGAAACGATTCGGAAGGTCGGTCGGCTTCAGTTGTTGCACTAGTTGAATTTTGTATGCTTTTAAAGAAAGATCCTTACGTAAAATACGCCAAGTTGTTGAATATGACAGGCCAAGCTGTTGAGAACAGCGACGAATCGACACTTCACGGTCTTCGCGTACACTCTCCGCTACCGCCCCTATATTTTCTTCACTACGTGCTGGATGTGGTCTATTCGGTCGAGCATTATCCAATAATGAAAATTGGGTCTCAAACTTATTGATGGTAGAGCGAATTGTGCTTTCGGTAGGCCGATTATGTGGACCATAAGTTGCTCTAAGCGCCCGATACAAATTCCTCGTAGAACGCCCATTTTCGTAATAAAGTTGAACAATTTGTAGACGCTGTGCCGGGCTAAGTCTTTCCATTATGAATTGTCAAACACTACTGAACAGGAATGCCACTTCAGTTGACACGACGCATGCGCAATCTGCAATTAAATCCCCATCACAAAAAGTACCTCTAAATGAATCACCCTTTATTACATTGTATATATTTTTGAACTCGTATTTTTACAATTTTTGTTTTTTTACCTCCGATGTCACACTTCAAAACTAACCCTTAAGTCAAAATCGAGTGTGACAGATGAACAGACAGACACCGAAGTGCTCTTATATGTAACACGTAGGCTGAAAAGTTTTTGGTCTGACACATAGATGTCGCCCTTTTCAAAAAATCCATACGATTTTTAGGAAGTGCCAACCTTCAAACCATAGGTGTCAAAATTTCATGACATTTCGACGATTAGTTTACAAGTTACAGTGGTTTTAGTGAAGCTACCTTTGATATTTTCAAAACAATGGAAAAAAATCGAATTTCGTGTGTTGATTAAACACTATTTTTGATGGAAAAAAATATCGTTCAAGCAAAACAATGGCTTGATAAGTATTACGGGGACTCTGCCCCTGGAAAATTACTTATCATTTACTGGTAGCTGAATTTAAACGCGGTGGTACAGATACAAATCATGCTGAATGCTCTGGACGCTCAAATGAGATGGTTACACCGGAAAACATCAAAAAAATCCACAAAATTGAGACAGCTGACAGTCTAAAGATATCAAAAGAACCGGGTGGTCAAATTTTGCATGAACATTTGGGCATGAGAAAGCTCTGTTCGAAATGGGTACCGCGTTTGCTGACAGTGGACCAAAAACAACAACGTGTTGATAATTCTGAGCTCTGTTTGGACCTGTTTAAGCGGAATAAAAAGGATTTTTTTCATGCGATATGTGACAATGGATGAAACATGGATCCATCACTCATCACTGAATCAAATCGACAGTCAGCTGAGTGGACAGCCAACTGAAGCGACCAAAGACACACCAGTCGGCTGGGAAGGTGTTGGCCTCTGTATTTTGGGATGTGCATGGAATAATTTTCATCGACTATGCTGAGAAAGGAAAAACCATCAGTGCCGAATATTGTATAAAGTTATTGGTGCGTTTGAAAGCAGAAATCGCAAAGAAATGGCCCCAAATGAACATGTCTTTCATCAAGACAATGCACCGTGTCACAAGTCAATGGTTACGATGGCAAAATTGCATGAATTGAAGTTCGAATTGCTTCCTCATCCACTGTAATCTCCAGATTAGGCCCCCAGGGACCATTATCTATTCGCAGACCTCAAAAAAATGCACAAGAGAAAGATGTTTGGCTCCAATGAAGAAGTTATCGCCGAAACTGAGACCTATTTTGAAGGCAAAAAACCAAATCCTTCTACAAGAAAGGTATAGAAATGTTAGAAAAGCGTTGGACTGATTGTATCCCTTTTAAAGGAGACCCTGAACTTGCTAGGTGTTAGCTTGGGAGTATAGCAACGAGAGCTTCCCAAAGCTGGGAATATTATTTCATACTAGAAAGCTTTACTCTCCACGACAACGTTTAATCCTATACACACCTCAAATTCGAAGAACTATGGCATAACTCTCACGTGTTTGAGGTTCTGCTCCCAAACATACGCTGCATTTGAGACGTTGTATTCAGAAGGGAGCTATTCGCCTGATTGGGGACCCAGAACTGACCACCAAGCTTGATTCCTTGGAACAACGAAAAACGGGTAGCGACTTCTTCTACAAGTACTTTCGTGCAAAGTATTCGATAGATGTAGCCCACTTAATTCCTCTCAGGTGCTAGATATACTACAAATATACCTCGCGCTAATGCATCACATCCTTATAAGATTCAACTTGTTACTTCTCGTACTACAGTTTTCAAGAACGTTTATACGAAGAACTTCATCCTTTTGCAATAATTTTCCCATAGCTGTGTTTGTCATCGAGCACAATTTGCAGCAATTTAAGGCCAATGTGAATCCCTTTTTCCGCACACGCGTCGCTCCGGTAGCGCTTTAGATATTTCCCTGCAGCACGTGAGCTATACCCAAAAAAATACAGTTTGTTCTACAAGAAAGAAACCGCGATGTTTTCAAAACTACTAAATATATTAATTTCTGATATTTTTTACTTAATAGTACATTGAAAATGCTAAGGCGAAATTGGCATCAGGAGATTGAGAGTTATTTCATCGTAATGGGGCCATTTGCCTCTCTGCAAAGTGTTGCTGTAGTACGAGGCTGGTTTGAAAAGTCCGTGCAAAGTCCGAGAGATGGCACCACCGGCGCGTATCGAGGTCATGTTTAGTTAGTAGCATCTCTTGAATAAACGCACACCAAGTTTCAGCCATATTGGTCTATTTCTTTGTGTTTGGCATTCGTGTGAATCAAGGAAGTCGAGTGATTTTCAAGAAATGGACGAAAAAGAATTTCGTGTGGTGATTAAACATTAGTTTATGAAAGGCAACACGCCTCAGGAGACTAAAGAGAAGCTTGATAATCATTATGGTGACTCTGCACCTTCGATTAGAACAGTTTATAAGTGGTTTCAAAATTTTCGGACTGGCCATATGGGCACAAGTGACGCTGAACGTTCTGGACAGCCTGTGGAGGTTACGACTCCAGAAATCATTGATCAAATCCATGATATGGTGATGGATGACAGAAGAGTTAAGGTGCGTGAGATTGCTAGTGCTGTGGGCATCTCGACTGAACGGGTACATAATATTTTGCATAAACATTTGGAGATGAGAAAGCTATCCGCAAGATGGGTGCCGCGATTGCTCACGCTTGACCAAAAACGGAATCGTGTGAAGTGTTGCAAGGATGGTTTGCAGCTGTTCCAGAAGAATCCGGAGGACTTTAAGCGTCGTTTCGTCACTGTGGATGAAACATGGATACATTACTATACTCCTGAGACCAAACAACAATCTAAACAATGGGTTACCAAGGGGGAATCTGCACCAAAAAAGGCGAAGACCGTTCCTTCGGCCGGAAAGGTTATGGCGACTGTCTTTTGGGATTCGCAAGGGATAATCCTCATCGACTATCTGGAAAAGGGTAAAACTATTACAGGTGAATATTATTCATCGTTATTGGACCGTTTGAAAACCGAGCTGCAAGAAAAACGCCCGCGATTGGCCCACAAGAAAGTCCTTTTCCATCACGACAACGCACCAGCACACACCTCAGCAGTTGTGGTCGCAAAATTAATGGAAATAGGATTCCAACTCGTTTCACATCCCCCCTATTCTCCAGACTTGGCTCCCTCGGACTACTATTTGTTCCCCAATTTGAAGAAATGGCTGGCGGGACAAAGATTTTATTCAAACGAGGAGGTGATTGCAGACTTGGACAAACAACAAACTAGAACATCGTTGGACGAAGTGCATAAGCCTAAAAGGAGATCATGTCGAAAAATAAAAAAGGTTTACCCCAAACACATAAGCAGTTTTTATTTTTGCACGGACTTTTCAAACCAGCCTCGTATATTAGATCGTTGTCATTTTGTATAACCCAATAAAGGGTCCAAAAATCTTGTTGGCTGATTTAGGGGACCACGCTTGTAAATTTTGACCAACCGATTCGAAAAGCATCCCACCCTTTTACTGAATCTGTAATGGTGCGTTGGATAAAATATGTACCGTGGACGAACCAATCACACTTTACCCACACTGTCCGTTAGAAAGTAGCTGCATCAGAAAAAAATTTATTCGACTAATTTTCGACTGCCTAATGCATGCGTTTGTAGGTGTAGGCCTTTGAGAGCACGGGTTTTAAGCTGATAGAACGGTAACTTTTACCTCGTACCGTCCGTCAAGTAAGAACGTGTCCGCAATAATTAATTTGTGGTAGATGCGATTCTAGCGATTCAATAAAAAATCGGTAGAGGGAACCTTTTTCTACGACGTATTTTATTAAAAGTATCAGTCGATTCTGAACTTTCGTCGAAATCACCTAAAATCCAAAATGAGTCACTTGTTTGCGCGTCGGTTCGAGGCAGTCTTTCTTTATTCCCATCCAAAGCGACCTAAAATGATACGTTCCGCGGTCGGTAAATATATTAAAAAGTCGGTAAGGTGACAGTGTAAATCAGGTTAAGAAGACTGGCGAACTCTCCATCTCGATCAAGGACCCTTGTTGGCTCATGAATAAGCTGAGTAAAGCCACAACTGATTGAGAATGAGTCACCTTCACGGCCTTGTTTGTCGGCCGTATTTGAATACTTAAGCCAGTTGATGTAGACAGTAAAGTCGCTCAGAATATCAATTTTGGCACTTAGATGATTAATCTGTAAATGATCGATTTATTTATTTACGGTTCATTAGAACCTAACTTAACTATCGGATAATCATATTCTTACAATGTCGATATAATAGTTGCTTAAACTTATTTATGGTTTCATAATTTTTTAATATTATTTGGTAGGTCATTAAAATGTTTAAGTCCTTTATAATAAAGATTTGCTCGATCAGCTTCATTTATAATTCCCACTACTCGGAAGTTATTTCGTCCTCTGGTGTTGTAGTTGTGTATCTGATTGACGTATCTAATTTTCTCGGTCAAATATGTGGGAAAAATTTCTATCTTTATATTATAGATGAATTTCATTGCGTAATAAAATAAGCTCTGCTTTACACTCAGCCAATTTAATCGATCTAATATATCTTTTATGTGCGTATCTCTAGGCTTCCGCAATATAAATCTCATTGCCTTGTTTTGAGGTTTTTTAGTAGTTCTATTTGTGTATCCTTAGCAAGAAATAATACCCAAGGACAATAAATAAAATGTGGCTCAATTATGCTTCTATATATTAATATTTTATGGTATTCACTTATGATGTGGCAAGTTCTATACATGAGATAAAGTTTTTGGTTTATTTTATTCACTAAATATTGAAAGTGTGCATCAAATTTAAGTTTACAATCTATCATTATACCCAAGTATTTAATTTCGTTTACTTTTTCTATTTCACGATTATTTATGTATAATTTATGATTATTATTATAGTTATTGTGTGATATTATCATATATTTAGTTTTATCTGTATTTAGTTTTAACATATTTATACACATCCACTTGTAAAGAATATTCATATCAGACTGCATTTTATTAATAGCCACATCCAAACTAACATTACTAATTGCAATCAGTGCATCGTCTGCAAATAGTCTAACATCCCCGTACTTTAAACCGTCTTTAATGTCATTTATGTATATGAGAAACAGTACCGGCGCAAGGACAGAGCCTTGCGGTAGACCAATATTCAGTGGTATCGCTGATGATGTGTTTCCAATTTTTTGTTTGTTGCTTTCTATTCGATAGATAGTCTTCAAACCATTTTAATTCCATATCACGCACTCCAATTTTGTGTAGTTTCATAAGCAATAATTTTCTGTCTATAGTTTCAAATGCTCTTTTTAAATCTATGAAAGTTGATACAATGTATTTTTTATTCATCAAATCTTCACCCCATTCACTTATAACATAATTAATTGCAGTTTCACATGAGTGTTTGCTTCTAAAACCCGATTGCTCTGGAATAATAATATTGTTATCATTCAAATATTGCAGTAACTGATTTTTTTATCACTGTTTCAAGGATTTTTTCGTCACTTGGAAGCGTATTTATTGGCCGCTTCTCTTCCGGTTTTATAGTATATTTTATTTTTTCAATTGGCACAATTTTGGAAATTTTCCATTCGTTAGGCACTTTTCCTTGCAGCATGCTATTATTGATGATATTGGCGTAAAAAAAAGCCGTGTGATTACACCTTCAGATAAAATATTCTTACCGCTAATTTTATTTTTAAATTTTTTAACTATTTCAATTATTTCGTTACTATCTACTGTTTAAAATTTAAATTGGTGATTAATTATATTTGTATTTCCCATAGTATTCTGCACAACGTCTATACCATTTTTAATGTCAATGACACTCTGAACAAAGAATTTATTTAAAAGTTTAACAATTTCTTTTTCATTTTCAATTATTTTACCATTCATAACGATTCTGTTTATTGCACTGGTACTTTTTGACGTACAAATTTCTTCTTTTGAAACTCTCCACATTTCTCTGCTGTTTCTTTGATTATTTCGATGGTGTCTGCAAGAGAAGCGAAACCTGTTCTAAAGTTAATATCACTTGGTGGTCGATAGAGGCAGCAGATAAACTTTGTGGTGTTATGAGTCGTTATTTTTAACCACCTAACATCAAAGTTTCAGTGGTCCAGAGCCTCTTGTTGTTGGCAAGAGAGATCGCGTTTGGAAAAAGACAGATTTCAAAGATATAGAATAGAAGTTGTACCTAGGATAGAGAAAGGTGACTGTACTGGTCGATGAACTGACCTTGGTTTCGCAGAGAGCGAGTACATGCGGCATGCAGAAGTTGGTGCACTGAACTGAATTGATGTGTTTGAGTTTAAACCTCGTATGTCAGAAAAATCTATTTCAAAACTGCAATCTCCGCATGTTGACACACTCGAATCAACCCCCTCCTGGAGATCCGAACGGGGGGCTATTTTACCTCCGGAGTTGTTTGATCCTGGGGGCTTCATCGAGCTATTCTTTTCCCACACTCCGGGGATGTCAGCACAGCCACGAATCGTTACGCAATTTAACGCAGCCTAAGCTGAAAAAAAGCCTAAGGCGATGTGATGGTGTCACACCAGGCGATTGCCTGGTGGGATCTGGGCATCTACCTCTAACTTGTTCCTTTATTCGACTTCTACGACAGGCAGAATATACCGGGGGTGATATTTTGTCCCACACCCCTACGGGATATGAGGCACGCGTTCGACCAAACATGGCACCGTGGAATAATAACACAGGAGAACATTGATCTGCAGCGTTGGCTTTAGGAGTCGATTTTTGGGTAATTTTAGTCTTCTGAATACGGAAAATATATCAGATCTGCCGACTGACTCTGATTTTTGAAATTAAGACAACCCCCTTATAATGAAAATTTATGAAAATAGAAATATTGAATATATTTGAAAACATTTATTTACCAATGGCAACAGCTTTAAAAATAATAAATACAATAAAATTAATCATATGAACAAAAAGACATAAAAATAAATTAAGAAAATCGTTTTTTACATGGTCGTCTACCGTGTTTTTGGTCAGGACAATCCCTTTGTAAGGTCTAGCAGTCGTCCACCATCATATGGCGGTCACATCGGTCTTGATATCTTCCCTCCATTATCTTGATATCCTGGTAGAAGCGCTCGCCTTGTTCTTCACTGTAATCATCCAGGTTGTCAGAGAATCTATCCAAATGGCTATGCAAAAAATGTATTTTGATACTTATATTGGCAATAAATAAAGCAACTGTACAATTTTTTGCAATAGAAATGGTCAAATAAGATGCGATAAGTAAATTTTCATACAACAATAAATATTTGTTACGATATACGAGTTTGGTTTGAAAAGTCCGTGCAAAGTCCGAGAGATGGCACCACCGGCGTGTATAGAGGTCAGGTTTAGTTAGTAGCATCTCTTGAATGAACGCACACAAAGTTTCAGCCATATTGGTCTATTTCTTTGTGTTTGGCATTCGTGTGAATCAAGGAAGTCGAGTGATTTTCAAGAAATGGACGAAAAAGAATTTCGTGTGGTGACTAAACATTACTTTATGAAAGGCAAAACGCCTCAGGAGACTAAAGAGAAGCTTGATAAACATTATGGTGACTCTGCACCTTCGATTAGAACAGTTTATAAGTGGTTTCAAAATTTTCGGACTGGCCATATGGGCACAAGTGACGCTGAACGTTCTGGACGGCCGGTGGAGGTTACGACTCCAGAAGTCATTGATCAAATCCATGATATGGTGATGGATGACAGAAGAGTTAAGGTGCGTGAGATTGCTAGTGCTGTGGGCATCTCGACTGAATGGGTACATAATATTTTGCATAAACATTTGGACATGAGAAAGCTATCCGCAAGATGGGTGCCGCGATTGCTCACGCTTGACCAAAAACGGAATCGTGTGAAGTGTTGCAAGGATGGTTTGCAGCTGTTCTAGAAGAATCCGGAGGACTTTCAGCGTCGTTTCGTCACTGTGGATGAAACATGGATACATTACTATACTCCTGAGACCAAACAACAATCTAAACAATGGGTTACCAAGGGGGAATCTGCACCAAAAAAGGCGAAGACCGTTCCTTCGGCCGAAAGGTTATGGCGACTGTCTTTTGGGATTGGCAAGGGATAATCCTCATCGACTATCTGGAAAAGGGTAAAACTATTACAGGTGAATATTATTCATCGTTATTGGACCGTTTGAAAACCGAGCTGCAAGAAAAACGCTCGCGATTGGCCCACAAGAAAGTCATTTTCCATCACGACAACGCACCAGCACACACCTCAGCAGTTGTGGTCGCAAAATTAATGGAACTAGGATTCCAACTCGTTTCACATCCCCCCTATTCTCCAGACTTGGCTCCCTCGGACTACTATTTGTTCCCCAATTTGAAGAAATGGCTGGCGGGACAAAGATTTTATTCAAACGAGGAGGTGATTGCAGACACTAATGGATATTTTGCAGACTTGGACAAATCCTATTATTCGGAAGGGATCAACAAACTAGAACATCGTTGGACGAAGTGTATAAGCCTAAAAGGAGACTATGTCGAAAAATAAAAAAGGTTTACCCCAAACACATAAGTAGTTTTTATTTTTGCACGGACTTTTCAAACCAGCCTCGTACTTACGATAAAACACATTAACGAGGGTAGGTTACCAAAATTTTATTATTTTGGTAACTAATGAGAACTAGAGTCAATTCAACCAAGTAACTACACGCCAGGTAATTTATTACATTTATGCATCCTAAATTTACTACAAAAACTAATGCCACACAAAAAAGTTTTTTTTTTTGTTCCCTAGTGTAATTTGTAAACTGTTTTTTGTCGACTCCCTCCCTGTTTCCTCCTATATAGCCAATAGACCAATTAAAGTTAAGGCAGATAATGAAGTATCAAAAAAGAAATACGGGTGTGCCGAAAGGTAAAACCTACAGGCGTGACGATAGCACAACACCCAAACCATTAAACTGCCATTCTATTCTCAATAATTAATTCCTTTTACACATTTATACCATTCTTATATTTTATATTTGTTTTAGTATTAAGGGCTTCGTTCCCCGGTTGTCGTTTTATACTCTGATTCCCGACTACTCCCCTCTCTTCTCTTTCTTAAAAAATACATAGTATTCATATGCCTTCTTGGTCCCTTGAGCTTCGCTATGCCACTCGTAAGATTTGGTATGACAGTTCAGAACTGCATATATGCTAGTATACACAAATATTACTTTATTTGAACAATATTACATACATGCGAATTAAGAACATCCTTGTTTTAAGTTAGTGATAAAATCATTTAACTGAACAAAACTTAAAACAAGTATTTGGATAATATTATTCACTATTTCTATTGTATATCGTATGTATCTTCTATTTTACTAACATAACAAAAGTAAGTTAAATATGTCAATAAAGTTACTTTAAACACAGTTGTAAATAATGTCAACTACATTATCTTTTGTATATACCATACACCTTCTCTCCAAAAAGTTCCCAGATTGATTTCCCCCCGGCGTTTAAGTAGCGCCATCTCGTAAACAATAGTAAAAGCTTGAACTCACATCTGTAAACAACACATTTGCATTCAACCAGCCAGTTGTGATCAGTCATTGCTGAGTAGTAGACGTGCGAACGGTATATGTCGTAGTCGTTGTCACAGAAATGTGATGGAGCAGTGTTACAAATTTAATAAAGGGCTTGAAACCGAAAAAAATCAAATGCCTAAAGCTAGCCCAACAAGCTCTCAGTATAGCGGAACACGTCATGTTATTGCCTTATACCTTTCCTGTTTTAATGCCAGGGCAGAACTTACTAACGCTCGTTATCCGATAAGCCACCATAAATTTTTCTGTATATTATTTTGGTTTTAAAATTTTAAGTTTTTCCCCATTTTTGATAGCAACCGTCTAATATTCATTTTGTTTTCAGCAGTCAATCGTCATAGAAAACGAAAAAGAAATTCCCACGGAGAAGATAAGTGCTATTACCGAATCATACAAACTTCTGGATGGATTTTTAGAAAATAAGACTTTTCTCACTGGCGACAGCTTGACAGTTGCCGACCTCTGTTGCGTGGCAACAGTCAGTACCGCAACTGTCATTACCCCCATATCAACAGAAAAATATCCGAATTTGTCCCATTGGTATCGAACAATGAAAAACTTGGACTTCTATGAAGAAGCTAATGGAATCGGGCTTAACAAGCTTGATGCTTTAGTAGAACTAAAACTGGGAAGGCCAAGAACTAAAGAGCTATGCGAATAATATCTTTTGTGAACATTTTTGTGATATTTTGTACAATTTTTACTCTTTAGACCACTTTTCTTAGTGATTTATTTATTGGTTAACTTATTTATTTATTACTGCAACTTTACTGATATCTTATAATATAATAAACGCACAATTTATCTATCTTACAGTATTGTTATTTTATTTTTAACTTACCTTTACTTTTGACATAAAAATACACTGTTGAGCAAAAAAATCGACTCAAACGATTTTGCTTCATTTAACACCGATCCCTGAATTTAATTTTCAAACGGTGGTATTACTTTTTGGTATCATTAGAATGCTGATTTTCTACTCTTTCCAATAATACCAAAAACATTTGGATTTCCAAAAAGTTTTACTGATTAAAAATGTTTCACCCAATAGAACCGTTTTTGCTTGTTCAGCAACGTACTCGGTGCGCGTTATTCATCCCTATAAAAACACATGCAACTGCATTTTCCTATCATTCCTTTATCTGAACTTAAACCGTCAACATCTCCGCTATACCCACTCACTAATTACGTCATCGTAAAATGGATACCACTCCGGAAGAAACGGCACATATTGTTGCCCTATTGCAAGAAGGGCATAACAAATGTGTAGTCACTGCGCAATGCACCTGAGCCAGTCAGCTGTCTCCAGAGTCTACAGACATTACCAAGATACAGGCGCCTTTACACGGACACCAGGATCAGGAAGGAGAAGGTGTACCTCGGAGCGAGACGACGGCTTCATTGTCAATACAGCTCTAAGAAATCGTCACTTGACCGGCGTTGGAACTCCGACAAGTTCGTAGTCGGGCCGTCATTGGAGCCTCAAAAAAAGACTTAAAGAAACTAACCTAACTCCAAAGAGACCAGCTAAAGGACCCAAATTGACAGCAGCCCATCGACAAGCGCGACTCAGATTTGCCGGAAAACATGTCGAGCGAAACTGAGAGCAATAGCGCTTCGTTTTATTCTTCGACGAGTCCCGAATGTGCCTAGGTGGCAGTAATGGAAGAAAACGAGTCTATAGGAGGCCTGGGAAGCGCTATGCTCAGTGCTGCATTACTGAAACGGTCGCCTACTGATTAGGTTCTGTCATGGTGTGGAGAGGCATCTCACAGTACGCGAAAACCGATTTGGTTTTCGTGACTGATGAGACTGCTTACCGGTACATCGAGAAGATCATGCAGGAACAAGATGTTCCTTACGGTGGGTTTGTTGGCGATTGCTTCATGCTAATGCACGACAATGTGAGGCCACATACTACTTGCATCGATGCGGCAATGCCTGGCCCACAGACAGTGGTGAAAAAGCTCACCCGCTCCTTGAAAAACCGGCTGAAAGCAGTAATAAGGGCTAGGGGTGGTAATACAAAATATTGATTTTGGTTTTTGTCAATAAATTTAATTTTTCCCTTCTCTAACCCCTATTTTCGATTATTGTTCTTCTTGTTTCCCCTTCCAATCGTTTTAATCAGTAAAAAGCATGAGGTATGCTATGGAATTTTGTATCATTAGAAAGAAAATAGAATGGGCTTTCAAATGATACTAAAATCCGTAAAAATATATGAACACTAAATTCTAGGATCCGTGTTAAAATGAAGCCAAATAATCCATTTTGCTCACCAGTGTAGAATATAATAAAAAATAAAATTTTCCCTTTGAGAGTAAACTTTTGCGTACACTTCGTTTATTTTATATACTTTTTGGTAGATCCTTAAAAACAAAGCTAAATTAGAAACCCACAGCAGAAATGTTTATTTGTTTTCATTACTTCCACCTTTCCAATTCTTAAATATCAAGCTTTCAAGAACTTTTTTATCTTTTCTTCACCCATAGGGTATACTATACAAAAATTGAGGTGTTAGACTAACCTAAACTATAATTTTTGCATAAAAAACTCATCAGTATAACCAAAAAATACACACACACCAACATAGTTATATCGAGACACTCTATTTATCCAGCATTATCAGCCAACTTACCGAGAGTCAACTTGACAGCAAACATGTCTTAGCACACATGTTGCATGCATAGCAAAGAAAGCTGAAAATATTATTTCAAACTAGAAAGCTCTACAATTTTAATCCTGTACACAGGTCAAATTCGACCAACTATGGAATACTGCTAGCATCTTTGGGGCTCTGCTCCCAAATATACATTGATTTTATTTAGTTAGATCGTATTCAAAAGAGAGCTATTCACGTGATTAGCGTCCTAGAAGTCACCAGCAATCTTAATTGCTTCAAACATCAAAGAATAGCTGGCGACTTAAGCCTGTTCTATAAGCACTATCATGGATAGTATTTGATAGATGTAGCCCTCTTAATTCCGCTCAGGGTATTTCCTGCTAGACATACACGTCGCACTCATACCGGAGGTTCAGCTTGTCGTTTCTAGGACAGCCCTTCAAAGATGAATATATATATATATATATATATATATATATATATATATATATATATATATATATACATATAAACTTAGAAATAATAATAATAGTAAGAGTGCTGGAGTGCAAACAAAATTAACTTGCCTAAGGGACGACAAGGTTTCTACTGCCTCAATGCAGTTGTCAGTTCTACCAAACAAAAGCTACCAGCTAACCTATTCAGGAGTTCGGCGATTATTAATAATTGGAAATTCTTCCAGTGTTAAAAACCTTCCGAGGTTTTTAAAATTTTACGGCAAGTTAAAAGTTGATATCAACTGTCAATTTTCTGTGGCTCCGCTCACTCTCGAGACCATGGCAAAAGAAGGAAATATACTTAGCAAAACTTTTTCCAAAGATGATCATGTTATCTTCTTCATGGACCCACGAAGCTCTAAAGAACGAACTGCACTGACCAGTGAGACTGTAAAAGGGATGATAAACCTGTACAGAAATACTAATCTACTTATTATAGGGGCATCCCAACTTATGACACCACACAAACAAAAACAGTCTGTCTACGAATACACTCTCCTGGTTAAGAAGAACATGCACGCGGTAGAAACGGGAGGAACATATATACCACTAGACCGTTTTACTCCAGAGAATCAGTTTACTCTACCGCGTCAGCAAGTACATTACATTAGGAAAAGAAATTTGGCAACCTTTTTATGCGAAGAATATCTAAATCACAGTCAGAGCGTAGCAAAAGCCGAACTATCTTTTGAAGAGCGATTGGAAAAGCTAATGGGAAGAAAACCAGAAAATTATTATCCTAAGATCACAACATTTGCAAAGGACTTCCCACTCCCCCTAGACGCCATAAGAGGGATGTCGCTGCCTCTTGTCAATTTGGATAGCCCAATGCAACCCTGCAGAGCAAAGAAACAAAAAACATATGAAACAACAAAAAATTTTCTCCAAAGGGGGCCCTATCCGCAGAAATCTTAGATAACCAACTCTACAAGGATGAAAGTACTATATCTCTTGTGCATCTCAACATACAATGCCTATCAAATAAATATTTAGAAATTGAGCACTTCCTTATCCAAAACCTAAAAGTTAAGATAATTTGCTTAAATGAGCATTGGCTCAGGGCAGATCAGCTGCAGTGCATGGGAATACTCAATTTTCAGTTGGCAAGTTGTTTTTGCAGATCTCGTGTAAAAAATGGTGGATGTTGTATCTACGTCCATCCCAAAATAGAAGTAAGAAATCTGAATGTTCTTGAAAAGATGTCAGTTGAACGAGTATGCGAGATCTCTGCTTGTTATGCAAAAAATATAAATCTAATCATTATTAGTGTATATAGATCTACAGAACTTAGAAATATAGACAATTTTCTGGACATCATGTGTAGTGCTTTGGGGTTTGTATTAAAAACTCTTCCAAAATAAATATTATTGTAGCCGGAGACTATAATGTGCATTTTAATAATAAATCTGATGATAACATGCATAGAGTGGTCCAGCTTTTTACGTCTTTTGGGCTTCACCAACAGGTAATTGAACCTAGACATACAGGGGGTAACTGCTTAGATAATATTTTCAGGAACTATTGTTGTATCCAGACAAAGGTAGAGTGTCTGGGTTTTTCAGATCACTATGCCCTAAAAACAAATTGTACAATCCAAGGTATAGAACAAAAAAAAAATCCTATGAGATTATACAGCAACAATAAATATAAAACCTGGATCGATCATATTTCGAAAGAAACTTGGATTGATGTAACATATATAGGGAAAATTCTGCAGAATATAAGTACACCATTTTTCATAAAAGCTTTTTATACTACTATGATATGTGTTTTCCTCAGAGTAAAAAAAAGAATAGGCCAGAGACGGGAAGCTGGATAACTCCAGAAGTAGTTAAAGTAAAAGATAGGCTTAGATTTTATTTTGAAGTTAAACAGCGGTATCCTACTGAAGGAAATAAAAAGATATATAAAGAGTACAGGGCAGTATACAATAATGTCCTATCAATTTCAAAAAAACAATATTATAAAAATAGGCTAGAGAAAACAGATAATTACAGCAAAACTGTTTGGGATATAATAAATACTAAAACTGGGAGAAAAAATAAATTGAAAATTACCCCAGAAAACATATCTGCAAATAAGTTGAATAGTTTTTATATAACTCATGCAGAGTCACTCACCCAAAATCCTTCAAAATCAAGCTAAATATAAATTTATATCTAGATAAAAAATTAAAACAAACAGACTCTATGTTCATTAAACCAGTTGATTTCTACGACATAAAACGTATAATAAATAAACTTAAAAATAAGAAGACAGATGATATCTTTGGAGTGAGTGTTTTTAGCATGAAGAGAGCATCTGAATTTGTGATTCCACCAATGGTAGATATTGTGAATGCCTGTCTGGAGGAAGGAACATTTCCATCTCAAATGAAATTAGCAAAAATCATTCCACTCTATAAAAAAGGTGAACCGAGCCTTCCCCATAACTTTAGGCAAATATCAATACTATCTGTATTTTCAAAAGTTTTCGAGAGTGTCGTATTTGAGCAGTTTGTTGCCTTTCTAGATAAACATTGTATAATCATCCCAAGACAATTTGGTTTTAGAAAAAATGTAACAACTTCAGATGCTATTTTAACTCTTGTAAAATGTATAAGAGATGCTTTTGAAAAAAGAAATAAATTTATAGGGTTATTTGCAGATTTAACTGCAGCTTTTGACTGCGTAAACCGTAAATTTCTGTTAGACAAAGCATATTTCTATGGAATTAGGGGTGTGGCCTTTAAGCTCTTGCAGTCATATCTTGAGGGGAGATATCAAGTTGTCTGCTGTAATGGTAACAGCACGAGTGCTACTCTTCCTCCTTTACGTCAATGATCTTCCACAGGCATTTGAAATTTTTGGAAAAAAAATATCCAAAATATCGAGAGCATTATTTATGTGAATGATGCAACATTTGGAGTGTCTTTCGATGGAGGTGAGGATCCGGCTCAGTTGCTTGAAGCAATGACGGATCAAGCTAAACTATGGTTCCTCTCAAACCAACTAGTTTTAAATGACACAAAGACCGAGTCCATAATATTTGAAGCAAAAACTATTAGCACTGATGTAAAAAACAAAATAAAATTCCTAGGGGTTACTCTAGACACCAACCTTTTATATACCGATCATGTAAATAATATATGTAACAAACTAAACAAAGCAATATATGCTATAAGACGAATTAAAAATACAATAAACGAAGCAGCTGCACTTACAACTTACCACTCTCTTTTGATTCAATATTGCGTTATGGAATCCTAGTATGGAGTTCTGCGGCAAGCACTCACCTTGAAAAAGTTTTTTAGAGTGCAAAAATCTGCTATAAGATGCATTGCAAACTTAAAACAGGATGAGTCCACTCGACCTTATTTTAAGTCACTGAAAATAATGACTATATGGTTTGATTATTTACTAAAAACTCATATATGTCAGAAAGAATGTTGCTAGGTATTGTACATTATCGCATATTCATGCACATGGTACCAGGAGTCGAGACAATCTGCTCTTGCCCATAAATAGATTGGCCAGAACAAACATGGAAAAGATTAAATTATTTAATGCTTTGCCTCGAGAGATGAGATTGCAACAGCTCGGTCGATTTAAAAGTAGCTTAAAAAAAATTATAATCAATGCCGCTATCTATAATTTCAGTGAATTCTATACACTGACTAGGAATAGAGAGAATTTTAAGCACCACATTTAACTATAGATATACACCAAACCTTTTAAGTTGTGTGATATGTGTGGAGTTTCTATTTGTTTGTATCGATCCTTAACATTTAGATGTACAGTGTTTGTGATCTACACTTTTAGTTTTTAAATCTTTTGACGTGTCTGTTAATACTATGTATTCTTTATGATCAATAAATTATTATTATTATATATATATATATATATATATATATATATATATATATATATATATATATATATATATATATATATATATATATATATATATATATATATATATATATATATACATATATATAGTGGAGTCCGCTTATTGCGATGGCCAAGGGACAACTATATTCCGTCGTACTAACCGGCCGACGCGACATCAAACGCGCAATTCTAATCAAAATAAAAAAAATTATAAAAATACGTTTATAGCAAAAGTTAACAAATCTAAAGTTACATATAGAAAAGTTCTTAAACTTCGTATGTCGTGCTCATTTATCGACTTAAAAAGTCCGTATTTTGATTTGTTTCTGGTTCACTTTCAACTTATAGTAGAAATAATATTTCAAATTATAAAGACTAGAAATTGTAGTTTTTATATTGTCATCCTCGTAATTAGAATGTAAGACATTTACAATTTGTGCAGCTTTCAGGGCCTCGACAACGCTCGGAGTCGATTGTATTTCTTGATCTCACCATCGGCGTAGTCGCCACTTTCGTGTTCAGCGATAATATTCTGCACAATGAACTCATCGGAGGGATCCTCACATGTGACATTATTATCGACATCCGAATATTACTCAAGCTCCTGGCTTGTTATTGGTAGCTGCCCAAACGGAAAGCGGTATGTCGTCTTCGTCGTCGCTGTCTATAGACGAGTTGGAACTTCGATGAATTCCTGTTGTAAAGCCTTTATTATACTTTGTGTAAGTTTAGTCATAAATCATCAGGATGGCGTCGAGTAAATTAATCGTAGTAACATTATTACTGGCATTCGTATTTGCTTCAAGGTTTTTTTGGCTGTCAACTCTCGATCCCAGGAATGTTCTCATTTTGTGAAAATATCAGATGTCCAAGCTTTCAGTTTAGGTAGTAATCTACTGGTAACGATTGCCCATCTTTGAAACATCTTGGGCGTTAAGATTTACCGATCACCAACATTTTCTTTTTGTTCGCTGCAACCATAACAGTTATCATCTCTTTCCACCAGTACACGTTTTTTCTTTAAATTTTAAAGTTTTATCTGGCGTTAGTTTATAAATCAACCCTGTCTCATCAGCATTAAAAATATGATCAACTGTAAATCTTGCACCAATCACTGACGTCATTTTGTCTCACCGATAAAGATTCTTTACTTATCTTACCGGCGACAATATTGTGTCTAGTTTTGAATCGGTGGATCTAATTTGGTGTACATGTGGAATTCGGAACATTAAACTGCAAAGTAGAGAAATGGGCTTTTTCCTATAAAATAGGACCATTTACGGGTATTTCTCGATTTCGTTACACTTTAAACCATTGTAACAATGCTTGTTCCCCTTTTTCCCGAGTAGATTTCTTAATTCATTTAGAATTCAAAATATCAGCTTTAAATAAAATAAGTTTTCAATTGTGCTTTTGCTCTTCTTTTGAGTCGAAATGGTGGACTGAGATATACGAAACTCCTTCGCGAGTGCTTCATTTGATTCATCTGCTTTCAAACATTGAATTACTGCAATCTTTTCTTCAATAGAGAGAGACGGGGTTTAGAAGTTCCCAACTTTACGCTCGTAATTTGTCAGAATTATCACACATGCGTGACGATTACAAAATAAACGGTCAAGTACAAGTTGAACTTACGTAATTAGTTTTCCGTACATTCATTGCTTTTAAAATAACAATTTTTGCTACGGAGGTATAAAATGATCAGTGACTTCACAAAACACACCCCAAATGAGTTATTAACAAAGTTTGTTTCCGATCTTTACTGAAAAGTGATGATCTTGATTTTTTTTTTATATACCAGATAAATTATTCAAAGTAATGCTCTCGTAATAATTTTCGTTTAACCTACACCCTGTGGAGAATATTCTAGAATTTTTTCAAAACTTTTTGATCGGTACTTTTCGAGATAAGGGGGGACAGCGAGTGAGCAAGAATTAAATTCCATATATATTTGAACTCCCCACTCGATGACCTAGTAAAAAAATCTCCTCCCTAGCCTTTAAGTCAAAATTTAACTTTCAAAACTACACAGCTCTGACGGCTCTTGTATAAGTACCAAATTTCAACTTTCTCTGTCAAAAATCGGGTCATATTATAAGTGTTCCGTACAGAACACTAAAAATGAATGATCACACAAGTGCACGGGGCAGCGGAAATACCGCCATATTTCGGGGAAAAAGAATTATTGTTTGTAAATTACTTTCTGGCTTCGTTATAACCAGACAAATCAAAGCGTTATTACGTTGCTCTAAGCAGATGGTGGCTTTATCTGGAGTGGTTATAAGCGAAATTATCGTAATACTCGTCATATTTTATGAGAAACCAAACAAATCTTCACACTTAAGTCGCTATAAGCGGTTGGTGGTTTTATCCAAAGTCGTAATAAGAGGATTCCACTGCATATATCCCTTTGGACTAATTTGGCTAGAACAATAGTTCCCATCAAGAGATTCAAAAACGAGATATTTTTCTACAGCACGTGTATGGTACCCATAAAAAAATCTGTAACTTTTTCCATTGAAATAAAGACAATTTTTTGTTCATTTCTAAAATTTAATTGGTGTTTAAGAAAAGGCACTGGCGAGTCATTTTATACAAGAATTATAATTTTCCACGCGTTTTTGTATCGTAAAAAATTGTAGATATAAGAAGACTGGGTATATATCACCACTCTACCAAACACTTTATTGTTGTGCTCGACGTGCATTTCGCTAACCATGTTAGCTTCATCAGAAGCGATTGTTGACTAGTGATGAGTCAATCATCGCTCCTGATGAAGCTAACATGATTGGCGAAACGCGTGTCGAGTCCAAAAGAAAGTGCTAGTATAGTGGTGATATATATTGACTAGTGTCATTGTGCCAGATTCCAAATTCTAAACATAGATACAAGAAGAGTTTTTAATCAATTAATAGGATGGCGATATATCGCTGTTATCAATATATATCAAATAAAAATAGGTGAATCCAAAAATTATCGATATATGGATAATTATTGATATACAGATACCTATATTTCATTGAATGTCCTAACTAGTACGCTATTTCAAGCCTATTATAGTGAGTAGTGGCTGTAATTTTACTTCAAAATTTGAGGATTATTTGAGTTTTCCATCATTTATACTTTTTTCCATCAGTTATGTTTTTTATCTGAACGAAGTGTAATAATAAACTGGATAAAATTCCATGATTATCCAATATACAGAGGTACTAATAGAAATAAAACATTGAAACGCTAAATTGTAAAGAAAAAACAAACAATTTTTTAACTAAATGCTTTACTTAAACTATTAAATAATGAATGAAGCAAAAATAAATCATAACTTGGGTGAACAATTTTAATAATTTCAAGTCCTAAATATCACTTTTTAATTGGGTAGAAGTAAGTGCAATTTTTTCTCCAGGTTTAAAGGCAGGCATCCCAAGATATGGACAGGAGGCACAACGGAAAGCGTCACCTAAATAACACTGAAAACAAAAACACCTCTAAATGTGTCGTATACAAAAAAATATATTTAACTACATTAACAATTTAATTTCAAATCAAACCTCTAAACACTAATTTAAATAGATTTATACCTTGAAGCTTTCCTGCACGGTCTGATCCTTGAAAATTGCATTTAGTCCATAATTTCTATTATTGTGTATGGAAATAGAGATTTATGTTATTACACAGTTAGATCTTGTAGGTAGTATAATCTTTTTGGTTCTGTCACTTTAAATCATTTTAAGTGAACTCTTATATATTCCAAGAAACACATAAATTATCTTATTAATCTCTCTCCAATTTATGGTTAAAAGTACCCCATTGCACTGGTATTTGTAAAGGCTCTCCAAGAGGCCTATTGTAATCTACTAATTTCCACCACTCAATGCTAGAAATTAACTACTTAGCCAACTCTCAAAACCTAAAATAAATCTCAAGTTCTAACTTGAGCAATGTCCTGGGATAGCAGCATCTAGATCTTTGGACTGTTCCTTTTTACGGTTCTAAATAAAGATGATTGGTTTGTGATTAAGTCACTACAAGTCAAACTACTTCTTGATCTACAAGCATTGAATCCACATGAGACACCATGTCGCCTACCCTAACAAAGAAATGGCCCACCGCAAATAATCTATCAGTTGATCAATATCACTTTATAACATCTCACGCTTACCCTTATACATTCCAAGAAATGGTTAAATTCTCTTAATAGTTTCCTTCCCTTCTCAGTAAAATAGATTTGGTTAATGTCCTTGCTATAACAGTAATAAAGATCATTGTCGGACTATTGTTATTTAATGGCCTAATTTAAAGCAGCTGAACCATCAATAAAGCTCCATAAAAGCCACAATGTATTTTAAAGCTCAGTTGCTCTGGCCATGTGCTGTAATACCTATCTGATAGTGACTGCCATATTATTATGAAGAATTTAGCAACATGATGTAGTTTATGAAGTCCTACCCAAGCAATAATACAAGTTTTTCTCAGCCACCTCCAACAACCCATCTAGTATTAAAGGATCTCAAGAACTGAAGGATGTTTCACTTTATTTTTAGAATACATATATTGCCAAAATTTTATATACAGATTTCTAAGTCGAGACATAGTGTTCTTATGAAAGCAACCCATCTTACTCTGTTTTGAGCTAGTTCTCTCCAGGCTTTTTGACTATCTTAAGCTTCCTCTAGTATGGCTCTGAGTCAAGTGGTTCTGGATGCCATGTTTGCCTCGTGAGTTTCAGTCCTATATATTCAGTATTAAAATTGTTGAATGATTCATACTTCCTAATAATTTTGGAACTTCTGATAATGTAGTTTTAGTAAGTTCTGCCATTTCTCCATGATTAACACAGATAGTATTTTCGAAGTACTTCCAAGGTAATTCCCCCTCGTACCATATTATCAAATATAAACATAAATAAGTAAATGTGATTCCCTAAGCTTTTAATAATAAACTGACGTGAACATACCTATTAATATCATTCAAATGTACCTTTACAATCTGATAAATATTTAATAAAAATTAAATAAGAAATACAAACAGGAATCCCAGAGTTTTGCTAAAAGAAATTTGAAAATATGTTTTTCAGTCTTGTCTGAACTTAAAATTATTAATAATATTAATAGTTTAATAATTAATAAGTTAATATAATTGTGTACTGGCATTTGATGATTATGTGTTTCTGAATACATTATTAATAGTTTGCCTTTTAACAAAACATTTTGCCCTAAATATAAGAAAAATTTATCAAAAAAACGACAATACCACAAATTAACACAATTTTGAGCGCAATTTCTGGAAAGGAAAAAAGACATTCTACGAGGCTGGTTTGAAAAGTCCGTGCAAAAATAAAAACTACTTATGTGTTTGGGGGGTAAACCTTTTTTTATTTTTCGACATAGTCTCCTTTTAGGCTTATACACTTCGTCCAATGATGTTCTAGTTTGTTGATCCCTTCCGAATAATAGGATTTGTCCAAGTCTGCAAAATATCCATTAGTGTCTGCAATCACCTCCTCGTTTGAATAAAATCTTTGTCCCGCCAGCCATTTCTTCAAATTGGGGAACAAATAGTAGTCCGAGGGAGCCAAGTCTGGAGAATAGGGGGGATGTTCCATTAATTTTGCGACCACAACTGCTGAGGTGTGTGCTGGTGCGTTGTAGTGATGGAAAAGGACTTTCTTGTGGGCCAATCGCGGGCGTTTTTCTTGCAGCTCGGTTTTCAAACGGTCCAATAACGATGAATAATATTCACCTGTAATAGTTTTACCCTTTTCCAGATAGTCGATGAGGATTATCCCTCGCGAATCCCAAAAGACAGTCGCCATAATCTTTCCGGCCGAAGGAACGGTCTTCGCCTTTTTTGGTGCAGATTCCCCCTTGGTAACCCATTGTTTAGATTGTTGTTTGGTCTCAGGAGTATAGTAATGTATCCATGCTTCATCCACAGTGACGAAACGACGCTTAAAGTCCTCCGGATTCTTGTGGAACAGCTGCAAACCATCCTTGCAACACTTCACACGATTCCGTTTTTGGTCAAGCGTGAGCAATCGCGGCACCCATCTTGCGGATAGCTTTCTCATGTCCAAATGTTTATGCAAAATATTATGTAGCCGTTCAGTCGAGATGCCCACAGCACTAGCAATCTCACGCACCTTAACTCTTCTGTCATCCATCACCATATCATGGATTTGATCAATGATTTCTGGAGTCGTAACCTCCACAGGCCGTTCAAAACGTTCAGCGTCACTTGTGCCCATATGGCCAGTCCGAAAATTTTGAAACCATTTATAAACTGTTCTAATCGAAGGTGCAGAGTCACCATAATGTTTATCAAGCTTCTCTTTAGTCTCCTGAGGCGTTTTGCCTTTCATAAAGTAATGTTTAATCACCACACGAAATTCTTTTTCGTCCATTTCTTGAAAATCATTCGACTTCCTTGATTCACACGAATGCCAAACACAAAGAAATAGACCAATATGGCTGAAACTTGGTGTGCGTTCATTCAAGAGATGCTACTAACTAAACATGACCTCGATACGCGCCGGTGGTGCCATCTCTCGGACTTTGCACGGACTTTTCAAACCAGCCTCGTACATCTTTACTTCACTTTCAATAGAAAATTAAATTTCCTCATTGTGGTTCTTAGACACTACAAATTCAATTAGTTAAAGAACAAAACTAGAGTGGTCACAGTAAGCATTTAACGTCCTTTTCTACAGACTTATCTGTCAAGGAATGACCATAGAACCATTTAATCATTTTAATACTTTAATTAATTTACTTTAGCAAAAAAATTATTTATTTTTACTGACTGGCTTTGTCATCCCTGGCAGCTTTTAAAATCTCAGATATTTCCCTATTTTACCAGGCTCTGAAAAATCCCATACTATAGCCAAATTAGTGTCACTCTCATGATGACAAAACAAAAAAATACAACATGTTTAAATAACCGGCCAAATGCAAGTCGGATCTGCGCAATTAGTGTTCCATATATTGATTGCTTTTAAAATAAAAATTTTTGTTACAGAGGTATAAAATCATGAATGACTTCACAAAATACACCCCAAATGAGTTTTCAACAAAGTTTGTTTCTAATCTTTGTTGAAAACTAATAACCTAGAAATTCTTATTTTTTTATATACCTGATAATTATTAATTGTGATAATTTTCGTTCAATCTACACCCTGTGGAGAATATTCTAGAATTTTTTCAAAATTTTTTATTCAGTACTTTTCGAAATAAGGGGAGACAGCGATTTTTGGCAATTTTTTTAAAATTATACAAAGAAAAATGTACGCGTGTATTACATTATACAGTGGCGAACAAAAGTATGGAAACATTTAAATTCCCATCTCTAGGCTTAACATTTAAATGGTTTACACTTAAAACATTTATTTATTAATTGTGTACATGCTAACAAACATTTTGAAGATTAAAAAGTATGGAAACATTTTTGTTATAAAATAAAAATTCCACTAAGACGACTAAGATGTCGAAAATATGTAATATTTAGTGAGATATCATTTTGCGTCACTCACTGCTTGACATCTTCTGCCTATAGAATCAATAAGCCTAGCACAACAATTGGGTGGTATTTTTTTCCCATGCTTGTTTTAATGCGATCCAAAGTTCGTTCCGTTTTTTTTATACTTCTTTTCCTAATTTGTTTATCCAGATAGTGCCAAAGATTCTCTATCGGGTTCAAATCAGGTGATTGTGAAGGCCAGCGCATCACCCCAATCCTTTCTTCAGAAAACCAATTCTTGGTCAAGCGAGATGTGTGTTTTAGGTCATTGTCTTGTTGAAAAATCCATGACAGTGGTAAATCTTCTTCATAAGGAATCAAATTATTTTCCAATATCTCAAGATACATTTGAGCATCCATTTTGCAATTTATCTTTGCCAATGGCTCCATACCAGACCGTCGGAAACAACCCCATACCATGATATTTCCACCGCCATGTTTGACAGTCGGTACAAGGTACTTTGGGTCATATCTTAGACCAACTGGTCTTCTTACATAAGCAGTAGAACCACTTCCAAAGAAATTTAACCTAATTTCGTCACTAAAGATTACTAGAGACCACTAATTTTGAGTACAGTTTTTATATTCCTTAGCAAATTTCAATCACTCTTTTCTGTGGAGCTTTGTAAGGAGTGGCTTTTTAACAGCACGCCTACCATGAAGATTTTCAGAAAACAGACGACGCCTAATAGTCATGTCTGACACCAGTACACCCTGATATTCTTGAATTAGTTCTTTATTAATATCAACAGCAGTTTTCTTGGGATCATTTTTTGCTTTTCGAATTATAATTTTGTCTACTCTCTTGTTTTTCGAGGTCTACCTCTTTTAAATGTCGGATCAACAGTACCCCTTCTCGAGAACTGCTTAAGGATTTTGCTGACAGTGCCCCTATGGATGTTTAAAGGTTTTGTTATTTCAATTTGCTTCTTTCCACTTTGATACAGAGAAATAATTTTATGTTTCAGATCTGAACTGTAATATTTGCACTTTGGCATTTTGGCAAAAACCACACTCTTAAACAATGCTACTAAATTACTTCGTATCAACAATAACATACTCTTAAAACAAAATGATAAAATTATTTCAATGCTTTCGACAAGGACAAAACGCGTTTCTTAAAACCTTATCTACTAGAAAAGGTAAACAAAGTTTTTATAGTTAATAACAAAATTCTATAAAGAAATTGTCAACAAAACAAGATTAGTTTTTTTATTCCTAAAGGCTACTATTTTATATTTTTGATTAAGAAAATGTTTCCATACTTTTGTTCGCCACTGTATATATTTTTGAACGTGGTGTCACAAGCTTTCATTTGACACCATACTCAATGATCTGCTAAAAAAAAAATTTTTTCACTTTTGATTTCACCCCCTAAAACTAACCCTTTAGTCACAATTTAACTTTCAAAACTACACAGCTCTGATGAAGCCATCAATTCAATTAGTGCCAAATTTTAACTTTCTAAATCAAATAGTTTTGGAGAAAATCAGGTGTGACAGACACCGAAGTAATCATATAAGTGTTCCGTACAGAACACTAAAAAGTAGACCTAAGCCTGTTTGGAATAAAATATGTTGTTAAACAACTTATGAAGTTAAAATTACACAGAGCAGAGTTTTTTATATTTTTTTAAGCAGGTAATATTAAAGCAAAAAAATGTGAATGTACAATAGAATATTAAAAATAGGTCCTATAGTATGGCCTACATTAAGCAAAAACATAAATATCAGTGAGAAAATAGCAAAAGTTTTACATATAACATATTTTAAATTTAATGGAAATCAAAAGAAAAAATACTCTGAAAATTTCTTTTTCTTTTAATACTTTCAAAATCTACCAAAAATAAGGACCAAAATTTTTAAAAAAGTGATGTAGTCATGCAGCAGTAAAACAGTAAAACAATATTTTTCTAAAAAAATAAAAAAAAAGGGATTTAAAAGTAAAAAGAAAGCAAACTTTTGTTCTACTTCAGTAATCTCCAAGGTACCACAGCACTGTATGGGTCTAGCACATGTGCTACAGAGAAGTCCCTAAAGCGCTCCAGGAGCGGCATGTGTGCGGAAAAAGCGATTCACGTTGTTCTTGAATTGCTGTAAATTATACTCGGTGGGAAACACGGCCCTGGGCAAATTATTCCAAAGGGATGATGTTCTCCATATAAAAGATTGCTTGAAAAGCGTTGTACGCGGAGTAAGAAGCTGAACCTCATACGGATGTGAAGTATTAGCGCGACGTGTATTTCTAACATGCACCGCTCTGGGAGGAATTAAGTGGGCTACATCCTTTCAAGATTTTCCATGAAAATACTTGTAGAAGAGACTCAAGTCGCGAACCATTCTTCGATGTTTCAGCGAATCAAGGCAGCCAGTCAGTTCCAGGTCTCCACTCAGACGAACAGCTCTTCTCTGAAGAGAATCCAACAAATGTAGTGTATGTTAGGGAGGGGAGCCCCAAACATGGGAGCAGTGTTCCATAGTTGGTCAAATTTGAGGTTTGTAAAGAATTAACAGTTGTTGTGGAGTGTAAAGCTTTCTGGTTCAAAATAATATTCCCAACTTTTGAGAAGCTCTTCTTGCAATGCCTGCAATATGTTCATGCCAAGACATATTTGCTCCCAAATTAATGCCCAACAAATTGAGTGATGATGCTGGGGGAAAGAAGTGCCCTGACATGACTATGTCCGGTTCAGCAATGTTAACTTTTTTAAAAAAAACTGCCGCCTGGGTTTTTGTAGCGTTAAATTTCACTTAGTTACTGTCACCCCAAGATAGAATTTCTTCCAAGTCTTTGTTAAGTTGAATGACCTCCTGCTGTCTGTGGATAATCGCCTGAGTAGCCAATGTCCGAGCGTTCAAAGTGAATGAAGAAATAAGCATACTGTCATCTGCAAAGCTGTAGATTGGAATTCTGGTCTTTTCTAGCAGATCGTTAATGTCTTGGGGCACACCGGTGTTGATAGTGAAGGTGTTTGAAAGAATTCCGTCGACCGTCACTTGTAAAGAACACTCTCGGGGGAAATATGAGATCCACAAACAGAACTTTTCAGACATACCATAAGAGCCTAGCTTAGCCAACAGTCCATCGTGTCAAACACGGTCGAATGTCTTGGATATGTCAAGAGCAACTGCTCGAGATTCTCCAAAGTGTTCAATTGCATTGTTCCAAACATGTGTTACATAGGTCAGAAGATTGTGGATTTACATATTAAAAAATTGAAAAAGAAAGACCATAAGTTATAATATTTACTAAAAAGATCAATACAAATTGGTTTTTATTACTTACACTTCCACATGAAGATTTTGGAGCATCCTTATTGTCAAGGACTTTTTGAGGTTTGGTTTCAGCTTCTAATTCTTCAGCTAACCCACAGGAGCAATCTTTGCATGCTTTGCGTTTTCCTGTTGTCCCACATACTAAACAAGAAAAATAGTATTGATCAGTAAGAAAAAGCTGTTCTTGTTAATAGACCAGAGGATGACCTAAAATTTTTACCTGTCCACTAACCACCTGCCTAGTTCTTCATTCTATCGGACAGTTGAATAAAAATCTTTAAAGTTGATTTTGAGGAGACCCTCGTGCCCTGGAATGCCAAGATAAGACCCAAAATGCTTTCATTTAACCATATACAATAAATAAATATAGTTTGTTCTTCATAAAATAAGAGAGAACCTGCAAAAGGATGCCGAAAATACTGGAGGACAAAGCTGGATCCACTTTTTCCGGCCAAAAACGATTATAGTTGTGGTTCTCTAATTTCAACAAGACCATCTTCATCCTCCGGTATTGGGGGCGTCCTCTTGCAGGCTTCCTCTTATTTCATCAAGAACAAACTAAATTTATTGATTTTATATGTTTAAATGATAGTCCATTTTTGGATCAACAATTTTTGGGCTCTAAAGCTAGGTCCGACCTCGGCGGCGTCTGCCCTTTGGGGCGCTCGACTTTGTTCATATCAACAGATGTTATGGTACTTGATTTAAGTGGTAAAATGACAGTCCATTTTTGGATGTAGTATTTTTGGCCTTCCAGGGCACGGGGGCCACAAAATCAACGTTAAAGGCTTTTATTCAACTCACTTGATAGAATGAACAACTAGGAAGATGGTTAGTCGACAGGTCAAAATTTTGGCTCACCCTATAGTTCTATAAATAAATTTCCTGTATTATACCAAAATGATAATCATAGTACAAATGCAAAAAATACAGTCTAGGGTTCCACTTCATTGGTAATTAATAGACCTTGTAATATTCTACATTATTTTATCACAATAAACTTGACATGTTTATCCACTGGACCAGTAATGTGTTAAATTTTTTTATTAAATTAGTATTATGCTATTAATCTTTATGTCTTACCCCTTAAACTTGTAGGATCTGGTTTAGCTAAATCATCTTCATCTAACAATTCATCAGGATCAATAAGATCTTCATCACCATCATCGTCAAGTTTCCAAACAGCTGGTTTCTTTAAATTTAACTTGGCTGATGATCCAACAGCAAATTTTGGTTTAGAAGCTTTAATGCTACTTTCATTAATAACTACATTCATAAATCCATTGGTTTTCAGATTAAATTCAGTTGTATTAGCATCGCATGTATTTGCAACAATGATTGCTCCTTCAGGTTTTAATACTTTTAGAATGATCTTAAGAACTTCTGAAGTCAGTTTTTCAGGAGCAAGGGTAACAACAATATTTACCACAGAGTTGGGTTCAATATCTATACAGGAATAGATAACAAAACAGAAATAATTTTAGGAAATTTGTAAACAAATTTTATTGCAAATCATTGTGTGGAAATCTTACCTGTAAGTGATTCTAAAGTGGAGATTCGTGCTGAATAAAATTTTTTAACTACCTCTTCATATTTATTTTTTTCTTCTTCACTGCTAAGAACCAAAAAAGGATCTGAAGTTTCAAAATTTTCAAAAACACCCATAATTTTTCAGACAATTTGAAATACACCTTTCAAAAACAATAAGCTCTACTTGGTTAGAGCTTTTCTTCCTCTTTTTTAATTTTTAGCTTCCGTTTGCAGAGTATTGTCATGTGACACAATTTCTGTTGTTTATGAATTGCCGCTAAGCATTGAAAAAGAAGAGGGACCAACTTGTGCTAACCTTTTCTACCATTTTACTATCTTTTTCTTACTTACGTCTATAGAAGTTTTAAATTTTAAAAAAACATTTTGGTAAGTTTTCTATGTTTAAAAATAAAATAATTTGCTTTTAATTTAATTTGGTATAAATAATACTACCTTTACGGAAATATTTTTGTTTAATTATCCCTGTATGCTGTAAAAATATTTATGCATGCGCTCTTTTTTTTAGGTTAATTTAAAAAAATTCTGCATGGGGCTCAAAATGAGTACTAAAAGACCCTTAGTAGTGATTTTGGGCTCTACTGGCTCAGGAAAAACCAAATTATCTTTAGAACTGGCTAAAAAATTCGGTGGTGAAATTATTGGTGCTGACTCCATGCAGGTAATTCTATTTTTTTTTTTTTTAACTTCAGCTTAAGTTAAATTATTGTAAATAATTGTGGTTAGTTTCTTATAATTAAGTCCCTATGTAATTGATATTTTAATATAAATATATGATGGATCCCATTTTTCTGATGTAATCCATAATGTGCACATGGTTTCTTTGTTCTTTGTCTTTTAAAGACCATGTGCTTCAATTATTCTCGACCACGTAAAACAATGTAGAATATAACAAGGGAAGAATGTTGTTCAATTACAAAAGTTATATTTTAATCTTTTAACTTTTCTTTTTGGTTTTTAAGTAATTTGTATATTAAAATTAATCAATAAATTAACTTAATATAATAATAAAATATACATAACACAAATAAGACTTGTATTTCTGTTTGTAATATTTCAATTGTGGCACACGAAACAAGATTAAAATTTAAGATAAGTAATATTGAGTCAACTGGGAACATTTTTGGGAAAAAAAACAAAAATTACTTTGAAATTTGCAAAGAAAAAAATACAGCATTGGTGGAGACAGACAGAACAAAAAAAAGTTTATTTATAGATATTAATTTTTCCTTTTGATATTTGACTTTAATTTTTTTACTTACTTTAATGCAGATTTATAAGGAGCTAGACATAACATCAGCCAAAGCGACTAAAGAAGAACTGTCTATGGCTTCTCATCACATGATCAATATCTTAGACCCGCACGAGACATTTACTGTTTTAGAATATAGAAATAGGGTGTTACCAATTATAGATAGTCTCTTAGAAAGATATAAGCTTCCAATAGTAGTTGGTGGTACCAACTATTATATTGAATCCATACTATGGAAAATTCTAGTACAAGATCCAGGGGAGGAGATCAGTAAGGAGAGTGGTGTATTGCCTAATAGTGAGCATGAGTTATCTAGTCAAGAATTGCATGACAAACTTAAAAAACTGGATCCTGCAATGGCTAATCGGTTGCATCCAAACAATAAAAGAAAAATTTTAAGGTAATTATCTTGCTACTGTTATCAACTTGATATAATAATTTTTTTAAACAATACCCTTTTCTGAGCTGATGCTAGGGAAGTTATAATAATTTGAACCAACACATGTCTCTGTGGCATAATCGCACACCCCTTAATGAGCCTGTTTTTTGAAACGTATTCATCTACCTGTCATTAATTTTTGAGTTGGGTGTTAGGTTACTTAAGTTCTACTGTAGACAGGATTTTCTTTTTGCTCAAAACCATCTTCCACCCCTGGTTATCCATTTTTAATTTTGAGTGTTGTGAGGGGTCTGAGCTTTTAGAGTTCCAGTGCATGAGAGTTTTTTTCCATCATCTTTTATTTAACTAATGGAAATATGGTTTTATTGCAAATTCCTTGTGATTATTTAAATGATAAATCAGTTTAAAGGCATTTTTGTTTGGTTAATTATTGAAAAGTGTAATGTTTTCAGTTTTAACCTGACAATTATTTTATTATTCCCTTTTGTCAAATATAAATGTTTGCAAGGACATCAGTGTATTTTATTCCTATATGTGTAATACATATTTTTAGTCAGTAAAACTCACATTTAATACTAACTTTTTCTTCCTTTATGTCTGTGTTAACTGGCAATTTGTTAGTTTCTCAAACCTAATATAACTATTTTTATAGAAGTGGTGTACCCTAAACCTAAATACTTTTCTATTAAAATATTATTTTTGGCAGCGAAGCATTTTAAATGTGAAGATTCAGACTATTCCCTGAGTTAAAACTACAAAATTGCATGGCCTATCACCCCTATGACATCTAGTTTGATAAACGCGGTGAAAATAAAAAGTATATAAAATTCCTCATATCCCTTCTCTCTTGATAACTATTCCAAAAAAGTTGCCTTTTTATTTTTTATTATTAAATCCATATTCTTCTTATTTTGCAAATATTGGTCATCATTGTAAAAAATTTTAAGTACATTTTGAAAGGATTGAACATGTTGACAATGATACTTACTTTCGCGTAAAAATGACATCAATGCTCTATTCTGTTTTATTCGAAACTTTTTATAACATCTGACTTCTCGGCATCCACCCAGATTTATGTAATTAAAGCTATAGAAAAACTTCTTTTACAACATGTTCACTGTATTGCCTAATTGTGTTTACCTTTGAATTTGTATTCTAACAGAGCCTGTATGAAAATCTCAGCAAACTTGAATGCTGGGAGGGACTTTTACAAATCCCAGCACCTAGATAGGCTTGTACTAGCCAAACATTTCCAAAAATTGTCGAGTACAGCCCATTTTTGTTAGACTGAAGATTCTCAAACTTAGCCAGCACAAAAACCCATGTCTGCACCTCGGTGCACTTGGTTTTTACAGAGAGGTCTTCAACTAGGCAGTAGTTTTTCCCTAAAATTCTTCACAATACAGTCATAATCTCATCTTTTAAGATTACACCACTAAGGTATGCGCCGTTGCCTAAAGTAATGTCTTCCATCTGTTCATCTCATCAAGTTGCAACAATTTCATGTGGTTTTTATTTAATTTTACTGTAGTTTTTTGACAGATGAGATAAGTTGGGTGAGAGAAGTTGCACATTGCACTGTTTTTTCATGAACAAAAATGAATAATTTTCCAAATATAATATATATTTTTTCCAGATCCTTAGAAATATTATATCAGAAAGGAAAGAAACATAGTGAAATTTTGGATGAACAAGCCAAACAAGGCGGCTCTACATCAGGAGGAGGCCTTAGATATGATGATGCCTTAGTCTTGTGGTTGCAGTGTAACCAGGTTTGTAAGTGTTTTTTTTTTTATATGTGGTTATTTATTTTGATAAAGATAAAAACTTATTTATTTTAAATATCAGTAGTTTATAATCCACCTAATTTTTACTAAGAAACTACAACTACTACAAATATTAATTACCTAATGCATTTTGTTAAAAGTTTGGAAAATTCAAGTGGTTAAATTCTACTGTAAAGGAAATATATTAAGCGTAATATGTTTCACCAATCATACAAATAATATTTTGTTGTACGCCATTTTTGAAGCACCCTGAGAGCCATGAGCCTTACATAATGATGGTAAAGTCTGTAATAAACAACATAGAATAATAAAATGGTAATATTGACAATAGTTAGATTTTAACAATTTGCAAGAATGTGATTTATTATTTGATCAGGTGGTAAATAAAAGAGTATATAAAAGAGCTTTTTAGTTATGAAGAAACATTACTCACTCGCTAAGTGGTACTTTATACTTTCAACGGCTCAATCTGTCTTGAGCATAGCTTGTTCCTCTATGCACAGATTTAAATGGCACAAACTATAGGCACCCCTCAGTATTAACGCCCCAGGTATGAGCAGTGTTATTAAAACCATCAACATCGAACTTTTGGTTCTGGTGATTTACCTTTGTCTACCCCTTTTCTTTATAGGGATTTAACATAAAATAGGATAATGGTATTATTACAGACGTGTAATGGAAGCTTTTATGGCCTTGGTTACATGAGAAATTATGGCTCTTGGGATTAGACCTTGTCAAATTGGAGTAACTTTCCGACGTTTCGCCTACAATTGCACCAAGGATCTTTCCTCTTCTAGATTAGAATACCGAATAATGATGATGTTGATTCAATGTTTAAAGGGCGAACAGTACAGTTCGCTGAAGATGCCTCGTACAATCGTAGGCGAAACGTCGGAGCCTTCCCAATTCCCAAAAACTGATTTCTGATGATAATATTACAGGTCTGACATTTTTGGCTTTTTTGTTAAAATATCTTTTTTTTGGTTTCAATGTAAATACCACTGTGACATAATTGTAGGTGACTGGTATTCTTCTAATGGTTTTAAAGAGCCAAAGAATTATAATTATTAGGATTCTAGATTTAATTCATATAACACTGCTTTGTTTTAGTAGGAAATTCTTGACAAAAGACTTGATGACCGAGTTGATAAAATGATTGAACAAGGATTCTTGGATGAATTGCTGAACTTTCACAAGTTATACAATCAAAAAAGGGTAAAAGATAACAGGTATGTTAAAAATTCTTTTTGTACAGGGTATTCAGATTAAAGAAATTTATGGTAATTTTGATAACTCAACAGAAAAATTGTATAATTAACATTAAACCTAATATCACTAATTTTTGCAATAGTATCGGGTGAAAAAACATTGCGAAAATAAACAGTGTAATTTATGTTTCAAGAGTAAATAAAAATTTCATCTGACAATTATAACTCTTAAACATTTTCATACAGAATAGTTCCAAAAGAACTTTCATGTTTTAAGATTCCCCCTGAAATAATGAATACTTTAGGTTTTCAAATTCAGAACTTATCTCAGGGATGCATAATTTCAAGCCTTTTTTAGTGTTCCGTACGGAACACTTATAAGATCACTTCGGTGTCTGTCTGTCTGTCTGTCTGTCTGTCACACCCGATTTTCTCCAAAACTATTTGACATAGAAAGCTGAAATTTGGTAATAATATAGGAATTGATGGCCTCATCAGAGCCATGTAATTTTGAGAGTTAAATTTTGACTTAAGGGGTTAGTTTTGGGGGTGAAATCGGAAGTGAAAAAAAAAAATTTTTTACTAGGTCATCGAGTGTGGTGTCAAATGAAAGCTTGTGAAAACACGAGTAAAAAATGTATATATAATGTAATACTTGCGCGCACCTTTCTTTGTATTATTTTTAAAAAATCGCGAAAAATCGCTGTCCCGGGCCTTATCTCGAAAAGTATTTATCAAAAAATTTTGAAAAAGCTCCGGAATATTCTCCACGGGGTGTAGATTGAACGAAAATTATGACGAGTGCATTACCTTTAATAATTTTTCTGGTATTTAAAAAAACAAAAATTTCAAGGTCATCAGATCTCAGTAAAGATTGGAAACAAACTTTGTTGAAAACTCTTTTGGGGTATGTTTTGTGAAGTCACTGATCATTTTATACATCTGTAACAAAAATTTTTATTTTAAAAGCAATCAACGTACGGAACACTAATTGCGCAAGTTCAACTTGCACTTGACCGGTTTTTTTTTTTAGTCACTGAGGATGTGGCAATTAATTTAATTTATTTTGGAAAAAAAGGCCAAGTGCAAGTCGGATTTGCGCAATTAGTGTTCCATATGGTGCTTGTTTTTAAAAATAAGAATCCTTAATTAGGTCCCTGACATGTATATATCCAAGATCCAAAATGTTTTTCACGTTTTTTCTTAGTCAATAATATATATTAATTATACCATCTTAGCTACCTAATAGCCAATAAATCGTTCTAGAATCTAGTAATAAAAGTGTGAAACAAGTATTTACTACTTAAATCAATCAAACATAATGCACTCAGGATAAATTTCACTCAATCTACACTTTATGAAGAATTCCAGAATTTTTTCAAAATTTTTTGATCAATACTTTTTGAGATAGGGTAGGAGGACAGTGATTTTTGGCCATTTTTTAAAAAAACATACAAAGTTTGCGCAAGTATTACATCATATATGTTTTTGAACTTGTGTTTCACAAGCTTTCATTTGATACTAAAACTAACCCTTTAAGTCAAAATTCAACTTTCAAAACTATACGGCTCTGATTGGGCTATCATCTCCTATATTTGTGTCAAATTTCAATCTTATATGTCAAATAGTTTCGGATAAAATTGGGTGTGATAGGCAGACAGACCGTCGCCGAAGTGATACCATAAGTGTTCTGTACAGAATACTAAAAATGTTAAATTCAAAAATTGATTGTAGAAATATCCCTAGCATTTCTTGATTATTTAAACATGTATTGTTAAATTTGGAATACAAAATGGTCACACTTCTTATCTAAAACATGTTTAGATGTATTGTGTTAATGAATTACAGGGTACGATAAGATTGAATGATTATTTTTAACAGAACTACCTTCCTCATCTATTCTTTAATACTCATCGGCTTTTTACTTCTTATTTTATTAAAACCATACAAAATTTAAAAAGAATATTTAGGAAAACCTATAATGGAAGAAACAAAATTTAAATTGATGTTTATTTATCCAGGAAATGTCTGTCCAGGTTTTGTGAATTTTTTCCTTTATGAGGATTGTATTGTAAACGAACTTCTTTTTTTTTTGAGGTTATTGTCACCCTTACAAACAATGCTTTGTGGAAAGAGATTCATTTTTAACCTTATCTATGGTTAAATAGTACATTATCGACCATGAGCGTTGCATATGCTTCACGCTTCGAGGCTGTGTTCCCAAGTCCGCCGTTAGGTTCTTCCGACCATAAACTGCTTTCGACATCGAGTATCCTGCCAATCAGTGACGGAGAGGCGCCTAGGCCGCGCAAGATTTGGCACTACAAATCTGCTAAATGAAAAGATCTCATGGAATACTTTCGAACTTTCCCTTGGATGGACATTTGTTTTCGATCCGATAACCCATCTGACTGCGCCAGGGAGGTCTCCGATGTTATTTTGGCTGGTATGGAAGCTTACATCCCTTTTTCGAAGAAATGCTCCTCCAACGGCAAGCCTTGGTTCGACCGAAAATGCAAAGAAGCTGTTGTTTCTAAACATATTGCCTACCGACAATGGCGTGAAAATCCTAACACCGTAAATCGTAACATCTTTGTTCATGCCCGGAACAGATGTAAGGGAATTATCGACGAAACCAAGGAGGCACACAATCAACGAATTAGAAACAAACTTCTCGCTTGTCCCAACAATTCCAGGTCCTTTTGGGCAGTCGCTAAGGCAGTTAGTCAAAATTTTACCAAATCCACCATACCACCACTCACACGGCCAGATAATTCCATTGCAACCACACCTGTTGAGAGAGCGAACTTGTTGGCTGAACTCTTTGTTTCACATTCTACTGTCGATTTCCAAGGAAAAACACCACCTACTATTCCCATATTGCAGTCAAGGATGCCCGATGTTGTCTTCAGACAGCGCATCATAAAGCGTATTTTAATGAAGCTAGACACCAAGAAGGCTTCTGGCGCTGACGGAATACCTGCCATAGTTCTCAAAAACTGTGCAAGGGAACTAACACCAGTTTTCTGTAGACTTTTTAACCTATCCTACAGAAAGGGAATATTTCCGTCCTGCTGGAAATGTGCCACGGTTCAGCCGATACCTAAAAAAAGGTAAAAAGACCTTGCCAAATAACTACCGACCAGTTGCACTGCTTTCAATAATATCAAAAGTCATGGAAAAGGTTATCAATGAGCATCTTCTAAAATATCTTGAACGATTCAATATTATTAGCGATCACCAATATGGTTTTCGTAAACATAGATCAACAGGAGATCTTCTGACTTATGTAACACATGTTTGGAACAACGCAATTGAACACTTTGGAGAATCTCGAGCGGTTGCTCTTGACATATCCAAGGCATTCGACCGTGTTTGGCACGATGGACTGTTGGCTAAGTTACGCTCTTATGGTATATCTGAAAGGTTCTGCTGGTGGCTCTCATGTTTCCTCAGAGAGCGTTCTTTACGAGTGGCGGTCGACGGATTTCTTTCTAACACCCTCACTATCAACGCCGGTGTGCCCCAGGGCTCCATACTGTCTCCTACTCTCTTTCTCATTTACATTAACGATCTGCTGGAAAAGACCGGGAATCCAATCTATAGCTTTGCAGATGACAGTACGCTTGTCTCTTCATTCACCTTGAACGCTCGGACATCGGCTGCTCAGGCGAATATCCGCAGACAGCAGGAGGTCGTTCAACTTAACAAAGACCTGGAAGAAATTCTATCTTGGGGTGACAGTAACCAAGTGGAATTTAACGCTACAAAAACCCAAGCGGCAGTTTTTTTCTAAAAAAGTTAACGTTGCTGAACCCGACATAGTTATGTCGGGGCACTCCATTCCCCTAGCATCGTCGCTCAATTTGTTGGGCGTTAGTTTGGGAGCAAATATGTCTTGGCATGAACATGTTGCAGGCATAGCAAGGAGAGCTTCTCAAAAGTTGGGAATATTATTTAGAACCAGAAAGCTTTACACCCCCACAGCAACTGTTAATTCTTTACAAAGCCCAAATTCGACCAACTATGGAATACTGCTCCCACGTTTGGGGCTCCGCTCCCAAACATACACTGCATTTATTGGATTCTGTTCAGAGAAGAGCGGTCCGTCTGATTGGGGACCCGGAATTGACCGGCGGCCTTGATTCGCTGGAACATCGAAGAACGGTTGGCGACTTGAGTCTGTTCTACAAGTATTTTCATGGAAAGTGTTCGAAGGATGTAGCCCGCTTAATTCCTCCCAAAGCGGTGCATGTTAGAAATACACGTCGCGCTGGTGCTTCGCATCCGTATGAGGTTCAGCTTGTTACTCCGCGTACAACGCTTTTCAAGCAATCTTTTATATGGAGAACGTCATCCCTTTGGAATAATTTGCCCAGCGCTGTGGTTCCCACCGAGTACAATTTACAGCGATTCAAGAACAACGTGAATCGCTTTTTTTTTTTATTTTTGCACTCGTGCCGCTCCTGGAGCGCTTTAGGGACTTCCCTGCAGCACGTGTGCTAGACCCATAAAAAAAAAAAAAATCTAAATGGTCTGAAAATGATGCCTACAGCAGCTGTTGTATGCGTAAGTCGAGGGCATTCATTAGCAAGTGGGTGAAACAATATTCTGAGTTAAAAAGTCATATATGCAGATGCTCTAAGACAGGGATAGGGGTTGGTGCAGCAATCATGCAGAAAAGATTCTCAGAAAGTTTAAAACTTCTCCAGCACAACAATCTTCACATCGGGGTTATTAGCAATAAAAGAGGCAACTAGATATGTAATTAAAATCAAAGAAAAAAAGAACTCCTTATAGTATCGGACTCACTTAATGCACGGAAAGCCATCATAACAAATAATCCAAGCCATGTATATCTAAGGCAAATCATAGATCTACTATTCAACATAAAATTAAGCAATGGATTAATAACCTATATCTGGATACTAAACCATATGGAGACAAAGGGGAATGACAGAGCTGATCAAGAAGCTAAGAAATCCATAAATAATGGAATACCCATAACAGGGAAAAACCATGCTAAAGATTTTCAAAATTGTCCTGTAACTCTAAGCAGAAGTTTGTTTCAATTTGACTAGGACCTAGAAGAAAACAACAAGGTGTGGGAACTAAAACTATTGGTCTACCCTCGTCTCCACGTTCAAAATCTAATCAGAGTCGAGACTACCACTATAAGAAGACTGACTACGGGTCATATATATCAGACCCACTCCCACCTTTTAAAGAATGAACAGTTAAACATATTTTTGAAGAAGAACATTTAGCTAATATAAGAATAAAACACAAGATTCCCTCCACACTAACACAAATAATAAACACATTTCAATTAACGAAGAACAAAATACAAAGCTATCTCAAAGAACTGGAAATAGAAATCTAAAAGAAAATTAGGGCGCCAAATGACCTAAAGTGGCGACGCGCCCATACCCCCTAACACCTTTTCAAAATCACGGTTACCCATTTTGTGTACCGCTTTTATCAGAGCATTTTTTTAATCAGTTCGGAAATTTTCCTGTTGTTAAGCATATATTATTATGTAGGATATATATATAATGTAAATAAATATGGAATGAATTATGTTTATAATAATCTTAATTCTAATTTTTCATTAACTATTGGCATTTTTATGTTACAGGGAAGCTGATTATACAAAAGGTATTTTTCAGTCAATAGGGTTTAAAGAATTTCACCCATACTTAATGCTAAGCCAAGATGAGAGAAAAACTGAAAAAGGAATAAAAGAATTCCAAGAATCTTTGGAGAGGCTGAAGATTGCTACAAGGAGGTATGCCCGAAAACAAACCAAGTGGACTGTAAATAGGTTCTTAGGAAGAAGAGACAGACAGGTGTGTATTAAGGTATATCAGCATGTTTATGTGACAGAAAGATATACTCCAACCACAATTTACAAATTTGAGATAGATTGAGATCTAAATTAGATAATATTTATAAAGAATATAGTAAGTATATAACTTAAAATTCTTAGATATCTTATAAATTGCTAATATTGAATCTGTTGCTAAATATGGTAATATTTATCAGCTAGATGACAGTGAGATCTATTGTTATTCAAATAAAAACCGGTCAAATGCAAGTTGGAGTTGTGTTATTAGTGTTCTGAACCATAATTGCCTTTAAAAAAATTATTTTGTCTCGGTACCTATCTGTTGTTCACCAGTGTGTGTACTGAAAAGTATATTAAAAACCTCCACCATGTTGTCAAGCCAAATAATTATTTTTTGAAATGAGATAAATTGTCAAACATAATGCATTCATGATAATTTTCGCTCAATCTACACTTTATGGAGAATAATTCAGAATTTTTTCATAATTTCTTGACTAGTGCTTTTTGAGATAGGGGGGTACATTTTTGGCCATTTTTTAAAAACGTTACGAAGGAAAGTGTGCACAAGCATTACGTCATATATATTTTTGAACTCGTGTTTTCACAAACTTCCCCCATTCAATGACCTGGTAAAATCTTTTTTTTTTCACTTCCAATTTCTCTCCCCAAAACTAACCCCTTAAATCAAAATTGACTCTCAAAATTACACGGTTCCGATTAGGCATTCCTATATTTGTGCGAAATTTCTACTTTCTATATCTAATAATTTTGGACAAAATCAGATGTGACAGACAGACAGACGGACTTCGCAATGATCCCATAAGTGTTCCATATGGAACACTAAAAAGACTAGAGGTATAAATAGTAAATAAAACCTCGCTATATGTAGAGGAATTTTAGATTAAATGACATTGACTCTGTACTTTGTATATTTTTCGTATTTTTGCTTTCCTTGCTAAAGTGAAGTATTTTATTTGCCGATACATCATCTTCTAATATTTTTAATTTCTTTTAGATTTTAGGATTCTTAGATTACAAAAAACAATGTTTCACATTTCCGTCGATCTCCCTATCTGTCCGTTGACACGGTAACTCTCAAATAAAACGATATCGATTTCAGATTTGGTAAACATATAATACGTAAAGTAGGAAAGAAATCTATAGTTTTTGAGCTACATTGCTTCAGGGAATTGGTGTGAAAGAGGTGCGAGTCGTTACATTTTGTATAGTTTTAGTATTATGAGAATTTTTCCTGGTTCTTGGTGAAGACACTTTAAACGCTCGAACATCGGCTACTCATACAAATATATGCAGAAAATCGTTTAATTTTGCAACTACTGAAGCCCAGGCGACTGTTTTTTCTAAAAAAGTTAATGTTGCTAAACCCGACATAGTTATGTGTCGGGCACTCCATTCCTCTAGCATCGTCACTCAATTTGCGAGGCGTTGGTTTAAGAGCAAATATGTCTTGGTATGAACATGTTGCAAGCATAGAAAAGAGAGCTTCTCGAAAGCTGGTAATATTATTTCGAACTAGAAGGCTTTACACTCCACAACAACTGTTAATTCTGTACAAAGCTCAAATTCAACCAACCATGGAATACAGCCCTCATGTTGGGGATCTGCTCCCAAACATACATTGCATTTGATGGATTCTATTCAGTTCGCCTGATTGGAGACGAGAGTTGACCATCAACCTTGATTCATTGGAACATCGAGTAACGATTGGCAACTTGAGTCTATCCTACAAGTATTTTCATGGAAAGTGTTCAATGGATGAATGCCCACTTAATTCCTCTCAAAGCGGTGCGTGCTAGAAATATACGTCGCGCTAATTATTCAAAAAGTTCAGATTGTCAGTCCTCCTACAACCCTTTTCAAGCAATCTTTTATAGGAGAACCTCATCCCTTTGAAATAATTTGTCCTGGACTGTGTTTTCCACCAAGTACAATTCAAGATCAACGTGCATCGCTTTTTTGGTACAGACATCGCTCCTCTAGTGCTTAAGGGATTTCCCCGCAGCACGTGTGCTAGGCCTATAAAGTAAAAAACTAATAACAGTGGGACTCAATTTACTTAGTTATAACTAATTTTGGCATGAAAAATAAAATACGTTATAAACAAAAAAATATGTGGTCACTCTATTCTCTTGTTTAGTTCAATAAGTCCCAAACCTCATATTAACAAAATACCTAAAAAAGAGACTCAAACTATATTTAATATCAATATGGAAAAAATTAACTTTCAGCTAATAGAAACTGACTGGTGTTTATAACCAAGAGGGCGACCCGAACTTTTGACCTGTCGAACCTGAACTAACCATCTGCCTGTTGTTCATTCTATCGGGCGAGTCAAATAAAAGCCTTTTAACGTTAATTTTGCGACCCCCCGTACCCTGGAATGCCCAGATAAGGCCCAAAAGGCTACTTCCAAAAATGGACTATCGTTTAAAACCACTTGAATCAAGTACTATACCATTTATTGACACTAAAAAAGTCGAGCACCCCAAAGGGCAGACGCCGCCGAGACCGGACCCAGCTTTATTGCCCAAAAAACGTAGGAGGGAACACAGAGGACACACCTTGACCCGCTTTTTCCAGCCAAACACGATTATAGTCGTGATTTTCTTATTTTTACTTAACGGTCGTTTTTGGCTGAAAGAAGCGGGTCCAGCTTCGTGCTCCGGTATTGGCAGCGTCCTTTTACAGATTATTTCTTATATTATCAAGAACAAACTAAATTTATTGATTTTATATGGTTAAATGACTATTGTTGGTTTGACGTTTTTTGGACCCTAAAGCTGGATCCGGTCTCGGTGGCGTCTGCCCTTTGGAGCGCTCGACTTTTTTAGTATCAACAAATGTTATGGTACTTGATTCAAGCGGCTAAACGACAGTCCATTTTTGGATGTAGCATTTTGGGCCGGCACGGGGGTCGCAAAATCAACGTTAAATGCTTTTATTCGAATTGCCCGATAAGAATGAACAACTAGGCAGACGGTTACTCGATAAGTCAAAATTTCGGGTTGCCTTCTTGGTCTATTACTGTTAAACTCTACTAATGTTGAATTTTTTTTATTTTTTCCTGTCAAAAAGTAATGGTACTATTAATGACATTGCCCCTCAAAAATAAATTTAATTACGTAACAATACTCTATCTTGGTATAATTTAGAAATAAAAGAATTAATGCAACTAAAAACGAAAAAGCAAAACTTTGAACAACTTTGAAAAAGCGTAGAAATGGCATTATAAATAAACTTGAAAAGAAAAAAATATATAAAAAAATAAAATTTTAACAGATATGAATAAAAATGATAGTATACTTATACTTATGTGGAAAACTCTCAAAGAACTGATTAACCCATCACGTCAAAAATTTCAATTTAAAACAGTAAATTTTCCTTTAAGTGTTGTTGTTAATGCTATAACATAAACGTAAAATTGCACAAAATTTAAATTCATACTTTGTTGATAGCATTGCCACAATAATTGATCCTATACCCATACAAACGACCGGTTATCGGAAAAATAACCACAAATTGGTTCAAAACTCACCTGTTTACATCTCTCTCACGTATCATCGCCTTAGATAATAAAGGTAACAGTTGGACATGTCATTCTTAAATTTCTTAGTATTTCTTTAGAAGCTGATAAATATTCAACTGATCTTAAAACTACTATAATTCAACTCTTAAAAAGTTTCTAACTATAATGATGCCTCTTCCTTTCAGCCACTTAATACACTTCCAGCTGTAAAGGAAGTTCTTGAATTCGCAGTTTATACTCAATTGTATGATTACTTCAATACCAGTGACCTTTTAATAAACCAGTCCGGCTTCAGGAAAAAAAAACACTTGTGTCAATCCACCATACAGTTATCAATAAGTAGTTGAAATAAATTTATTGATAGCAATAACTATATTGCAGCCGCTTTTTTAGATTTTTGGTGTGCATTTGATACTGTAGATTGTATTAATTATACATTATTTAGAAAACAGTAGTCAAACGACGAAAATAAGTATTAACAGTGGTGTTCAGCAGGGCAGCGTTCTTGTTCTTTATAATTTACCTTTATGATATTATTAACTTTATTGAATCTGCTCCTGCTTTTCGCAGATTATTCTTTTGGTGATAAATAGCTAGACGTTGCAATCTACAAACTAAATTTACAACTAGAAAAAATTTAATCTCTCTTAAATATAAATTAACTAAAACTGAACCTTGTTAACACTACAGACTACTAACTACTAAATATAGACTTTCACAGATTAGTTTAAATAATATAATTTTTTTTGATATATGACCAAAATATGGAAGTTGTTTTAGAAATAAAATATTAAAGCTTTGTCGTAGATTCTTGCTTAACATTTAAAAACCACTTTCTGTATATTCATAAGAAAATTGGAAAGAAACATTTTTTTTTTTGTGGGCCTAGCACACGTGCTTCAGGGAAATCCCTAAAGCGCGACCGGAGCAACACGTATGCGGAAAAAAAAAAAAAAAAAAAAAAAACGGTTCACGTGGGTCTTGAATCGCTTTAAATTGTACTTGGTCCTACAATGAGGGCATTGTGGGACATTGTAAGTAAACAGAGGGGAATCAAGAAGAATACCAAGGAACCTCATAATATAAGTCCCCAATACCTTCAACACATTTTTTTCTCAGATTGCACATGATTTGATCAAGGATATTCCAACTGTAGACCGAAGTCCAGCTGATTTGGTTACCCACGTGGTTCCATTGAGGAAGTTTTCTTTTTCTGAAGTAACATTTAACACAACTTGTGATATAATAAATGGCCTAAAAAATAAAAATAGTCGCGACATATTTGGATTAAACGTTAAATTAATCATGTACATAAGAAATTTAATAATATCACCTCTTACTAAGCTAATTAATCTATGTTTCAGAGAGAATGTTTTTCCATCTATCCTTAAAAAAGCTATTGTGTGTCCTATCTTCAAGAAGGGAGATATAAATGTCCCAGAGAATTACAGACCGGTATCTTTGTTGCCTATTGTTTCAAAAATAGTCGAGAAGTGTATGTCGGGGCAGATGGTTGATTTCCTTGAATTAAATGGATGCTTCCCTGAAAGTCAGTTTGGATTTAGAAGAAATAAGAGTACAGTCTTGGGTGTTTTGAATCTTGTTTCTCATATTGCTGAATCATTTCACAGACTACAATATAACACAGTCCCTCTGTGTGACCTAAGTAAAGCTTTTGACTGTGTTAACCATGGAATCTTAATACAAAAGCTCAGTGGATACAACTTTTCTTATTAAAGCGTGTCACATATTGAATCATACTTAAGAGAGAGAACCCAAACTGTGGGCTCTGGGGTATCGTCGACAGAGAGTGTGATTAATATTGGAGTTCCCTAAGGCTCATTGCTGGGTCCAATACTTTTTTTGATATATATTAATGACTTGTCAGATATAAACAATGCAGCTAAGTACACACTATTTGCTGACAATACCACGGTGGCATTCGCAGCTGATACAATTGAGGAATCCCTTGAAGGTTCCTTGGCTGCACAAGAAGGTGCTAAACAGTGATTTAATGTAAACAGGCTGGCTTTGAATAGCGATAAAACCAAACGGGTTGTTTTTTTTCCTTAAGAGAGGTGTATGATGAATGTGGGGGTGGATGAGGTGAGATTTTTGGGTGTATATTTGGATCCAAAGGTGCATTGGGGTGCACACATAGACCGGCTGTGTAAAGAATTGAGCAAACATCTTTTTGTACTCCGGAATCTTGCACACTGTGTTTCTCAGCAAGTATTGTGAAATGCCGATCACTCAGTATTTTACTCTTGTCTTGCTTATTCCATTCTCGTCTGGGGACACTCTTCACAGACCTATTGAGTGTTTCAGGTTGCAGCGTAGGGCACTGAGAATACTGGATGGATTTGGTTTCAGGGATGATTGCAGACATTTGTATCGCTCAGAATTTTAAACGGTTCCTTCCCAGTACATTCTTGAGAACTTCCGGTTCTTAGAACAATATGATCAGTCCTACAAATGCCATGGTGATGTGCATTGCCATGTCACCAGGCATAAGAGGAATCTAATTCCAACATATTGGAGGCTGAAGAGATGTCAAATGGGTCCTGGGTATTGGGCCATGAAATTTTTTAATGTGTCACCACAAAATATTAGAGATCTGCCAGTCAAAGAATTTGAAAAAAGAGTTAAAAAAATTCTGGTGGAAAAAATGCTTTTTTACTCTATAAACAAGTACCTTTGTTACAAGTTTTAGGTTCTGAGTTTTGTTTTTGGGGAGTTTGTTCCCAGACTTGTTTCTTTCTTGAGTGTAAATGGCATAGACATAGATATTTTTTTATGTATTAACATTTGTGTAGTATTGCTTTGATTAGTATAGTGGCTACATTTTTTATTATATTATTTTTACTATATTATTTATTGACGTGTGTAAGACATTTTTTTTTGTGATTTAGCATGAATAAATATCTATCTATCTATCTATTTATCTATCTATCTATCAAACACAGTCCTGGGCAAATTATTCCAAAGGGATGAGGTTCTCCATATAAAAGACTGCTTGAAAAGGGTTGTACCAGGAGTAATAAGCTGAATCTCGGATGTGAAGTATTAGCGCTAAGTGTATTTCTAGCGTGCACCGCCCTGGGAGAAATTAAGCAGACTACATCCATCGAACACATTCCATAAAAATTCTTGTAGAATAGACTCAAGTCGCCAGCCGTTCTTCGATATTCCAATGAATCAAGGTTGCTGGCCAGTTCCGGGTCTCCAATCAGGCGAACAGCTCTCTTCTAAATAGAATCCAACAATTGCAGTGTATGTTTGGGAGCAGAACCCCAAACATGGGAGGAGCATTCCATGGTTGATCGAATTTGACATTGTACAGAATTAACAGTTGTTGTGGAGTGTAAAGCTTTCTAGTTCGATAATAATTTTCCCAGCTTTTAAGAAACTCTCTTTGTTATGCTTGCAACATGTTCATGCCAAGACATATTTGCTCCAAAATCAACGCCTAGCAAATTGAGTGACGATGCTAGAGGAATGGAGTGCCCCGACATAACTATGTCAGTTTCAGAAACGTTTACTTTTACAGAAAAAATTGCCACCTGGGTTTTTGTAGCATTAAATTCTACTCAAGATGGAACACTGGAGCACACCAGCGTTGATAGTGAAGGTGTTTTAAAGAAATCCATCAACTGCCACTTGTAACAAACGCTCTGTGAGGAAATATGAGAGCCATAAACAAAACTTTTTAAACGTACCAGAAAAGCGTGGCTTAGCCAACAATCCATCGTACCGGATACGGTCGAATACCTTGGATGTATCTAGAGCAACCGCTCGAGATTCTCCAAAGTGTTCAATAACGTTGTTTCAAACATGTATTACATAAGTTAGAAGATCTAATAATATTGAATCCTTCAAGTTACTTTAGAAAATGCTGATTGATAGCCTTTTCCGTAACTTGATATTGAAAGCAGTGCGGCCGGTCGGCAGTTGTTTGGCAAGGTCTTCTTGCCTTTTTTACTTTGTTTTCTCAACAGGTATTGTTGTAATATGGCTGTATGAGTAGTGGTATAGTGGATTTGGTGAAATTTTGACTAACTGTCCTAGCGACTGACCAAGAAGACCTGGAATTATCGGGGCATTCAAGACGTTTGTTTTTAATTCGTTGATTGTATGCCCCCTTGGGTTCTCAAGAGCAGTAAGTAATATTTCTTTTTATTCGAGACTTCTTGTTGATCAAAACATCATACACCCACATTTTAGTTACTGCGCAAGCCTATTCTATTTTCTTGCCAAAAATAGTAAATCTGCTTTATAAAAACTACAAACTAGGAGTATACCATAAAACGTATTTTAATAAAGCTAGAGAACAAGAAAGCCTCTGGCGCTGATAGAATACCTGCCATAGTAATTAAAAAATGCGCGGGCAAACTAACACCAGCTTTCTGTAGACTTTTCAGCCTCTCCTACAAAAATCCTCCTGGAAATGCGCTATAGTTCCGCCGTAAAGGCAAAAAGATCTTGTCAGACAACTATTAGCCAGTTGCATTTTTTCCAATAATAATAAAAATTATGAAAAAAGCTATCAATCAGCATCTTCTGTACTAGCTAGATGGATTTAATATCAACAAAAGGCAAGTAGTGATGAAGTCAGAAAGATTACGAATCTTGCGACATACTTATTTACAAGAAATTAAAAAGTATCGATCAGAGAATTGGCCAATAATTTACCTTGACGAAACTTGGTTCTATATCCATGACACTGTGCAAAAAGGGTGGGTTGACAGCAGTACAAAAATGTCAGACTAACGCACCTTCAAATAAAGGTAAACGAATAACCATTTTGCATTCTAGATCTGGGTTTCAAATTCTCTATTATTATCTGCAAAAAACATAAAAGATTCTAGTTTGGACTATCACGAAGACACGGCCGCCGAACTTTTTGAAAATTGATTTTAGAATCCCCTTTTGCCAAATGTTCCCGAACAGAGTGTTATAGTTATGGACAATGCAAGTTACCATAGTCGCCTACTAAATAAGGTTACTAATGCAGCCAACACCAAATCGGAAATAGAGGAATATACGAGGCTGGTTTGAAAAGTCCGTGCAAAAATAAAAACTACTTATGTGTTTGGGGTAAACCTTTTTTATTTTTCGACATAGTCCATTAGTGTCTGCAATCACCTCTTCGTTTGAATAAAATCTTCGTCCCGCCAGCCATTTCTTCAAATTGAGGAACAAATAGTAGTCCGAGGGAGCCAAGTCTGGAGAATAGGGGGATGTGAAACGAGTTGGAATACTATTTCCATTAATTTTGCGACCACAACTGCTGAGGTGTGTGCTGGTGCGTTGTCGTAATGGAAAAGGACTTTCTTGTGGGCCAATCGCGGGCGTTTTTCTTGCAGCTCGGTTTTCAAACGGTCCAATAACGATGAATAATATTCACCTGTAATAGTTTTACCCTTTTCCAGATAGTCGATGAGGATTATCCCTCGCCAATCCCAAAAGACAGTCGCCATAACCTTTCCGGCCGAAGAAACGGTCTTCACCTTTTTTGGTGCAGATTCCCCCTTGGTAACCCATTGTTTAGATTGTTGTTTGGTCTCAGGAGTATAGTAACGTATCCATGTTTCATCCACAGTGACGAAACGACGCTTAAAGTCCTCCGGATTCTTCTGGAACAGCTGCAAACCATCCTTGCAACACTTCACACGATTCCGTTTTTGGTCAAGCGTGAGCAATCGCAGCACCCATCTTGCGGATAGCTTTCTCATGTCCAAATGTTTATGCAAAATATTATGTACCTGTTCAGTCGAGATGCCCACAGCACTAGCAATCTCACGCACCTTAACTCTTCTGTCATCCATCACCATATCATGGATTTGATCAATGATTTCTGGAGTCGTAACCTCCACAGGCCGTCCAGAACGTTCAGCGTCACTTGTGCCCATATGGCTAGTCCGAAAATTTTGAAACCACTTATAAACTGTTCTAATCGAAGGTGCAGAGTCACGATAATGTTTATCAAGCTTCTCTTTAGTCTCCTGAGGCGTTTTGCCTTTCATAAAGTAATGTTTAATCACCACACGAAATTCTTTTTCGTCCATTTCTTGAAAATCTCTCGACTTCCTTGATTCACACGAATGCCAAACACAAAGAAATAGACCAATGTAGCTAAAACTTGGTGTGCGTTCATTCATAGATGCTACTAACTAAACATGACCTCGATACGCGCCGGTGGTGCCATCTCTCGGACTTTGCACGGACTTTTCAAACCAGCCTCGTATATTAGAAAATGACATTTATTTTGATTTTAGTTATAAAAAAAGTGATCTTTTGGAAATTTTGAAAGACTATAAATTGAAAAAGAAATATGTTTGTGATAGTATGGCTGAGAAAATTGGACACACTGTTTTGCGGCTTCCTCCATATTATTGTGTGTTTAATCCAATTGAACATATTTGGTATCAAGTTAAATCAAAAATAAGGGCACAAAATGTTTCACCTACTTTAAGCGTGTCAGTGTTTGAATTAGTAAAAAAAGTTATAAATGATATACCTTGTGACAGTTGGAAGAATTCCAGCACATTGTTAAAGTTGAAGATTCATATATTCATGTAAATAATATAAAACCACTGATAATTACCTCAGCCGATGACAGTGATACTGAAACCGAATTAGGCTTAAGTTAAAATATATTTTTATTTATACAATATGTCCCCTCTTGTAAACCCCATTCATTCAAACTGTATATTTGTACTTCTTATCCATTTGTTTTTACGTGCCTCTATAAATAAACTTCTCCAAAAACACTTATAATTATATTTTTTGCATTAATGAATAAAATTCTTAAGTCCGTCTCTGCAACCTATCATAAACAAAAAGTCAGAAATTTTATATTGCCCACTTAAAACGGAAAAAATCAGGATCTTATATTTCGAAACAGGTTATATATGAGTATATTACTGATTGCACCAAATACGTATTGACATTTCGTAGCTCTTAGTCCTGGTTAAATTCACAACTTTCAATGAAAAAATCTCCACCATATTGTTAAATATATTTTTTTTATGCCAGATAAGTTATTAAACATTATGTACTCAATCTATACTTAATGGAGATTATTCCAGAATTTTTTCGAAATTTTTTGATCAGTACTCTTAGAAGTAGGGCGGGGGAGACAGCGATTTTTGGCCATTTTTTAAAAATAATATAACAAAAAAATTACACGAGTATTACATCATATATATTTTTGAACTCTTATTTTCACAAGCTTTCATTTGTCACCCCATTCAATGACCTTGCAAAAAAAAATGTTCACTTCCTATTTCACCCCCGCAAAACTAACCCCTTAAGTTAAAATTAAACTTTCAAAACTACACGGCTCTGATTGGGCTATCAATTTCTATATTTGTCCCAAATTTCAACTATCTATGTCAAATAGTTTTGGAAAAAATCAGGTGTGCCAGACAGACACCGAAGTAATCCAATAATTATGGCACACTAAAAATATATTATTTTTTAATTCCAGGTACCTCCGATATACAGCTTGGACACCACAGACATATCACGGTGGAATGAAAATGTTACCATACCAGCATACACAATAGTGCAAAGTTATATTTCTAAAATGAAGTGTAATATTCAACCTTTATCTATGCGCGATGATATAGTTTCAGTGCCAAATACATTAGATAAAACGTTTGAATGTGGAGTGTGTAACCGAGTGTTCGTTGGTCAAATACAGTGGGAAATTCATTTCAAATCTCGAAAACATAGGAATGTAGTTCAAAAAGTTAAAAGAGATAAAGAAAGGTTGGAAGGAAAGGCGGTAAATACTTAAGATCTAAATTTAATAAATTGTAAAGGATAAATATTAGTGAACAAACGCATAAAATAGATTTTAACTGACTTGTTAAGAAGAAACTTGTGATAAATAGTTTTTTTCTAAACAGTAAATAGATTTATTAAAAATAATTTCAAGGATTTTTTGAGTATTAAGTATATTGAAATGTATTATACTGGTTGTTCTGTTAGTAAGATAGAGTCCAATATTGCTTGGAATATAAATAAAAAGCAACGAACTCATACAAAAAATTACACAGATATTGATTAAGGTGCTCATTTTAATTTTCTGTTTGTTAATTCAGAGTGTACAATAAATCTAAAAATGGAACATCTATTATATAGAGGTTCTGAGATTTTTAGTATTGAAAGCTGTAGCAACACTCTTTAAATTAATTAGGAGGATAGAGTGAAAAATTATAGAGTTATCATCCTTCTATAGTTTTAGTAATAGTATATAGTAGTCATTTTTAGTGGGACTAGAGAAATTCGTTTTGTCAACCTCATTTTATGGCTGGATTTTGTCAGCCAGGAGAGCCATACAGTTTCATGCACGATCTTAATCACCTAATTAGGTATTCTCAGCCCTCTGTTCTACAGACTTGTGCCACGCTTCCCGCTTATCACAAACCTGTTCAGGAGACAGCCTACAACCCATGAACTTCTTCGTATTGGTGCTGGCATTCGATCCATCTCATCCAACTTTAAATATGTATCCCACTCAAGGACAATAAGGACCATCCTCACTCTTTTCTGAGCGAAGTGGCCCTATCAACCGTCTGACTTCAAATATGACCCACCTGTGTCTGTAGCTGTTGAGAATGTTATCTGTCACCAGTCTTTCATACACTTAAATATCAAGACAATATTAATATGCTTTTTAGAAACTTTTATTTTGACAGGTTAAGTACGGTAAAATAACAAAAGTGGCGTTAGTTCTTGGTCGTGGGCATTGGGAGTTGAGTTTTTTTCAATAAATTCACAAGGATGATTTCTGAGCGAAGGTTTTGAGGATGATAATTATGGTTTAACTGACACTCACACTTATATTATAGGTGTTATTTACATTAATATAAGAATAATATAACAATCAAAGTGGTGACAAAAGCTTTTCCTGTGAATTGATATACAGTTTGTCAAGTAAGAACCTGACTGCTCGTATTCTTGAAAAATTGTGTTTCGAGAACATTTTTTGTCATCAATGTATTCTTTGGTGTGCTAACAATGGCGCAATTACCTTAGTAAGTTGCCAATCGCCTGGCATCTTCGAGGCATGCTGTCGACGAGATTTTCTGCATATTCGCGCGGCAATGATCTCCAAACTTTCGGAATTTCGCGAAACAACTATGTCAAAGTCTTTCTTCTGGACTTTCTCTTTACAAGAAACTAAACGTTTTCAGTAGGGTTAGTATTCGGCGATTGTGAGGGCCATTCTAGTATCTTATCGGGGGTCCAAGCGAACAACTTCTCGACGTGATGTCACCCAGTAAAGGTTTCTTCAACGTGCTTCGGAATTTGACATGAGCACGAAGATGTTAGCGAATGGTCTCATGGGACACATTCAAACCTGATTTTCTTAATTTTGCCGCTCCTTTACGCAGCGTCAATTTCGGGCTCCGTGAAAACAAAGACACGATTCGTTTTTAGACTCTGGAAGTGACTTTGCCTACCAAGCCACGTTTCGGCAAGTCGTCGACATTGTTCGTCTCGTTAAAACGATTTACCCACTTCTTCACAAACGACACCGACTTTTTAATATATTTAGCAGCCGTGGAATGTTGTCATTTTAGACCTCTTTGGATGGGAACCAAAAAAGACTACCTCGAACCCACTCGCAAACAAGTGACACATTTTGGATTTCACGTAATTTCGACGAAAGTTCGGAATCGACAGATACTTTTACTAAAATGCGTTCTAGACAAAGGCCCCCCCCCCCTACCGATTTTTTGTTAAATCGCTAGAATCGCATCTCCCAAAAAATAATTATTGCGGACACGTTCTTACTTGACAGAATGTATTGGAATTATTACATTGATATAAGAATAATATAACAATCAAAGTGGAGACGAAAGCTTTTTTTGTGAATCGATATATCTTGTCACTCAATTTAATTTATAACACTACTAGAAATAATACTATCTGAGTAGTAAAAAAACCATGTCCACACCATAACACAAAGGTAATGTCATAAATAAAAACAATTTATTGTGCACTTTTAATTTCTAGGCCAAACAGATCATTAGTAAATGTCAATTACAAATAAGTGTATATGTCTAGCAATACATAAATGGTGATATTGGACTTTACTACAATAACAGATTACCCAGTATGAAAAGCACATAAATTAATATTAATTACTTTATTTAAATAATAACTTTATAACTCCAAAATCGTGTTTTTAATCAGTTAATAATGTGTGTAAGTTTAAAAATAAAATAGTTTTTAAGTGTATAAGAAATAGTGTTTGAGAATTCTCCTCTAGAAATTTTCAATTAGGGCATCCCAAACCAAAAGAGTCCCCGAAGACCTGATCATGAAGAAAATCTTGAGATTTATAGGATGTTTGGAAACTGAAGCTGCTAAACAACATGTGAGTCAGATAGTTACACACTTTTATAACATTCTGTTCTGCAAAAATTGCATGCATTTCAGAACTGATCTGCAAACCAGTTTTTGATTTTTTTTTTTTTAATTTTTCAAAATATATGTAAATGTAGTCTTCGGAAATAACATGATGTGAGAAAAAAATGGTCATTTAATGAAATTAAGTTTTGACATTAACAAATAGACTCTTATTTTTCTGCATTTTACGGTCTATTCCGCTCTTCCTGATATATAGGGTTACAAAAAATATAGCTATCGCTACGGAAAGACAAATACTTGAAACAAGACGTTACCGCAAAACGAAGCCGACTGGCTACCACTGGCACGTTAAAATGTGCCTCGTCGAGTTTCTCCAAGGTGCCTCGCGAGTAGAAGTTTCATTTTATGTAACAATAACAGGAAAGAATATGCACGGCATCTCTGAGAAACACGATGAGGCACATTTTAACGTGCCAGCGGTAACCAGCCGGCTTCGTTCTGCGGCAGCGTTTTGTTCCACGTATTTATCTTTCTGTAGAGATAGCTATATTTTCTGCTAGAGGGTTTATTATAAGTTGGAGTTATAGCACTCATTAATTGTTACTTCGTCATACATACCCAATATAAAAGTTAAAAAAATTTGTATTAAAAAGAAATCACTATAAGCCTAGTTTTATCCAAAGCTGGATGTACGCCTTCCCCTGAATTTCCATCTCAATTTATTTACAGCTGTTGTCATCTATCCAATGCCCGCAACCCTCTGTATATCATCCCTCCATCTTGTTTTGGGATTTCTTATGTTTCTTTTCTGTTCTCGTGGTCTCTATTCTAATGTTTGCTTGGTCTATTGATCATCGGTCGTGTCCAGTCTATTGCCACTTTCTTTCTGCTATGTGCTGTATAATATCCTTTAATTTCGTTTGTTCACATATCCACTTATTTATTTTCTAGCTTTAAGTTTTATCCTGATCAACTGTCTTTCGTGTGCTCTCTGGGTCCGAGCTAGTTTTTGTATATTGGCTTTATTCAGTGTCCAAATGTCCAGCGCCATATGTAATTATGGGTAGGATGCACTGGTCGTAAACTTTGACCTTTAGCTTATTTGGGATGGCTTTATCTTTCAATATACAACTTAATTTCCTAAATGCTCACCATCCAAGCCTGATTCTTCTCGAAATTTCATCCGAGACACTGTCTTTAGTCATAATAATTTTTTGCCTCATACACATAATTCTTAATAATCTCGAGAGCTGTTTTTTCTAAATTTATAACTATGTTGTTATTAATGGTGGTTAATATTTTTATCTTACTTTTACTCATCTTAAGACCAATTGTCGTTGAGTGGTAATTTCACTCATTTATCATTTCTTGTAACTCATGTGGATTACTACTGATGACTACAATATCATCTGTGAACCTTAAATGATGACTTAGATACACACCATCGATCTTTAGGCCCTTCTTTGTCCATTCTAGTTGGCGAAATACATCTTCTAGAGCTGTAATAAATAGCTTAAGAGAGATTATATCTTCCTGTTTTACAACTTTTCCTTTATATATTTGTTTTGTATTATGTTTTATGTACATCTTCACATTTTCATATACGAGGCTGGTTTGGAAAGTCCGTGCAAAGTCCGAGAGATGGCACCACCGGCGCGTATCGAGGTCATGTTTAGTTAGTAGCATCTCTTGAATGAACGCACACCAAGTTTCAGCCATATTGGTCTATTTCTTTGTGTTTGGCATTCGTGTGAATCAAGGAAGTCGAGTGATTTTCAAGAAATGGACGAAAAAGAATTTCGTATGGTGATTAAACATTACTTTATGAAAGGCAAAACGCCTCAGGAGACTAAAGAGAAGCTTGATAAACATTATGGTGACTCTGCACCTTCGATTAGAACAGTTTATAAGTGGTTTCAAAATTTTCGGACTGGGCATATGGGCACAAGTGACGCTGAACGTTCTGGACGGCCTGTGGAGGTTACGACTCCAGAAATCATTGCTCAAATCCATGATATGGTGATGGATGACAGAAGAGTTAAGGTGCGTGAGATTGCTAGTGCTGTGGGCATCTCGACTGAACGGGTACATAATATTTTGCATAAACATTTGGACATGAGAAAGCTATCCGCAAGATGGGTGCTGCGATTGCTCACGCTTGACCAAAAACGGAATCGTGTGAAGTGTTGCAAGGATGGTTTGCAGCTGTTCCAGAAGAATCCGGAGGACTTTAAGCGTCGTTTCGTCACTGTGGATGAAACGGATACATTACTATACTCCTGAGACCAAACAACAATCTAAACAATGGGTTACCAAGGGGGAATCTGCACCAAAAAAGGCGAAGACCGTTCCTTCGGCCGGAAAGGTTATGGCGACTGTCTTTTGGGATTCGCAAGGGATAATCCTCATCGACTATCTGGAAAAGGGTAAAACTATTACAGGTAAATATTATTCATCGTTATTGGACCGTTTGAAAACCGAGCTGCAAGAAAAACGCCCGCGATTGGCCCACAAGAAAGTCCTTTTCCATTACGACAACGCACCAGCACACACCTCAGCAGTTGTGGTCGCAAAATTAATGGAAATAGGATTCCAACTCGTTTCACATCCCCCCTATTCTCCAGTCTTGACTCCCTCGGACTACTATTTGTTCCCCAATTTGAAGAAATGGCTGGCGGGAAAAAGATTTTATTCAAACGAGGAGGTGATTGCAGACACTAATGGATATTTTGCAGACTTGGACAAATCCTATTATTCGGAAGAGATCAACAAACTAGAACATCGTTGGACGAAGTGTATAAGCCTAAAAGGAGACTATGTCGAAAAATAAAAAATGTTTACCCCAAACACATAAGTAGTTTTTATTTTTGCACGGACTTTTCAAACCAGCCTCGTATACCTTTGATTAGGAGTGTATCTAGAATCAATTCTACAGTTGTTCAAGCCGTTGATGCCCACATTGCAACAGAATCAAGAAATCTAACTTATTTTTTCATCTATTGGAAATAATTTTTAGTCAAAAGTTTATAAATGTGAGATAGTAAGCTAATCAGGCGATAATTGTCTAACTTTCTGGTATCTCCAATTTTGTGTAGAAGTATGATTTCTGATATATGCCATAATGTTGGCATTTTGCTAGTTTCTAGACACATGTTGAAAAGTTTGGTCAATTTTTATTTTAAGTCATCTTCTGCTTCCAAAAACATTTCCGATAAAATACCATTAGGGCCTGCTGCTTTGTTACGCTTCATTGCCTTCAGAGCATTATTGACCTCCTCTACAGTAACTTCTAGTAGTTCTTCTGAACCTATATTTTGTATTTTCTTTTCAGTCCGTTTTCTTTGTTCTTCATTGGGTGTTGTCTTAGACCTGTAGAGTTCATTATAGTAGGTGTTTATTTCTGAGTTTACCTCAAAATTGTATTTAGTATAGCCCATAACAAAATATTTCAAAGTATCACATCTTATTGTAGCATCTAAGCCCCGTAAATAAAGCCGTAAATTAGTCCATTGTGGTCATTTAGGTGACTTTTTAAAGTAAATAAGCATATTGACATGTTTCCACATCTAAATTAAAAAAAAAAAAAAACAGAAAACTTCATTAGCTGTTTTTTTATCATTTAACTTCTGTATAGAATATTCCTAAAATTAATGCAGTAATGGGATCTTCAAGCTAAATATATCCTAACGAGATATATTATTTTAAGAAAATCAAGAACTATTTGCTGATCACAAAATTTTTAGTTATTTCCATTTTAATCATATAATGAATAAAATGGTAAGACAGAATACCAAAAACCCATATAGAAGTAAATAAATAGATTTGTTTTTTCCATTTTACTCGGATTAACATAAATTATAATGTAATTATAGATGATTCCTAGAAAAATAAATGCTTTTTCTAAATTATATACGATAACATCAAAATTTGATTTGAAAGAAATACCAAAAAATACAGATTTATTTATTTATTTACTTAGATGACAGAATAGAGTAAAGAATTGTGTTTATATAGACTAGTCACACAAATGGTGGCTACTCCACACGGAATAAAAACCCCTAGATGACGTAAGGACTTCAAAGGCGCCTGTTTTACGCTATGCTTTTGCTGCCCCAGCTGCCTACATTGAGTTACAAAGTCATATAGAAAATAATAACATTGTTCTTTAGTCTATGATGGTAGTCAAGGGCATAATAAAGCGTCATCTAATTTAATTTATGACTTGATTAAAATTAAAACAATGAAAACTTTATAACATAATTGTTGATGACGATTAAAAAGACATATTCACTTTATTATTATTTTATAGCTTAATAAATTTATTAGCAGCATGGTAATGTAGTAAGTAGTTAAAGTAGTGATAGACCCAGAACAGTTTTAGGAGCAATAAACATTGGCCCGAAGCTCAATTATTGTTTTTATCGCTAATATAAAAGACAGTATAAAGCTCTATAAAGTGACATAAGGATTATAATCTAAAAAATGACATTCTTTTTTATGGTCAGAAACATGCAAAACAGCTCTTCAGAAAGTACATTATAATGAATTGACCCAAACATAAAATATACTGTGAAAATTGAAAACGAAAACAAAATAAATATTCTTATTGTTGCCAACCTTATAACAACAGAGACAATTTTTTACGTAAAAATTCTTACAAAATGACAAAAGCTCCCTTTCAAATGCTTAATCTTTTTACCTTTCTTGGGTAAAGTGTCCACAATTATGAGTAGGACTCTTGAGAAATTGTGTAATTTTTTCACGAATACAACGCTAACCTGAACAAAAGAAGGAAAAAATTACAGAAAGAAAATGAATAATGAAAACGCAACATTTACATAACTTGCGTTTTGAATATTTACAATCAGTTACAGGAATCAAATTAGAAAATCAATTGTATCGTTTTTTAGTGTTCCATACGAAACACTTTGGTGGCTGTCTATCTGTCTGTCAGTTACACCCGATTTTCTCCGAAGTTATTTGACATAGAAAGTTGAAATTTGGCACAAATATAGGAATTGGAGGCCCAATCGGGACCGTATCGTTTTGAAAGTTAAATTGTGACTTAAGTGGTTTAAGGGGGTGAAATCGAAAGTGGAAAAAATTTTTAGCAAGTCCTCGAGTGGGGTGTCAAATAAAAGCTTGTAAAAACACGAGTTCAAAAATATATATGATGTAAATACTTGCGCACACTCTGTATTATTTTAAAAAACCCGGTCAAGTGCAAGTTGAACTTGCACAATTAGTGTTCCGTACGTTGATTGTTTTTTAAAATAAAAATTTTTGTTAGGGTGGTATAAAATGATCAGTGACTTCACAAAACACACCCCAAATGAGTTTTCAACAAAATTTGTTTCCAATCTTTACTGAAAACTGGTGACCTTGAATTTTTTTTTTTTTTTTAATATACTAAATAAATTATTAAAGGTAATGCACTCGTGATAATTTTCGTTCAATCTATACCCCGTGGAGAATATTCCAGAATTTTTTCAAAATTTTTTGATCAGTACTTTTCGAGATAAGGTAGGGGACAGCGATTTTTTTCGATTTTTTAAAAGTAATACGAAGAAAAGTGTGCGCAAGTATTACATTATATATATATATATATATATATATATATATATATATATATATATATATTTTTTACTCGTGTTTTCACAAGCTTTCATTTGACACCACACTCGATGACCTAGTAAAAAATTTTTTTTTTCACTTCCGATTTCACCCCTCAAAACGAACCCCTTAAGTCAAAATTTATGTTACGGTGGTATAAAATGATCAGTGACTTCACAAAACACACCCCAAATGAGTTTTTGAACAGTTTGTTTCCAATCTTTACTGAAATCTGATGACCTTGAAATTTTTGTTTTTTTTTTTTTTAAATACCAGATAAATTATTAAAGGTAATGCACTCGTGATAATTTTCGTTCAATCTACCCCCCGTGGAGAATATTCCAGGATTTTTTTTTCAAAATTTTTTGATAAGTACTTTTCGAGATAAGGCGCGGGACAGCGATTTTTTCGCGATTTTTTGAAAATAATACAAAGAAAAGTGCGCTCAAGTATTACATTATATATATATTTTTTTTACTCGTGTTTTCACAACCTTTCATTTGACACCACACTCGATGACCTAGTAAAAAAATTTTTTTTTTCACTTCGATTTCACCCCCCCCAAAATTAACCCCTTAAGTCAAAATTTAACTTTCAAAACTACATGGCTCTGATGAGGCCATCAATTCCTATATTATAACCAAATTTCAAGTTTCTATGACAAATAGTTTCGGAGAAAATCGGGTGTGACAGACAGACAGACAGACACCGAAGTGATCTTATAAGTGTTCCGTACGGAACACTAAAAATGTCAAAAACTGTCCACCCACCCTATCTCAAAAAGTACTGATCAAAAAATTTTGAAAAAATTTTAGAATAGTCTCCATAAAGTGTAGGTTAAGCGAAAATGTCGAGTGCATTACGTTTGATAAACAGGTATACAAAAAAATTCTTTGTCTTTTAAGTGAGACACGCATTTTTAAAAAACACATCCACCGTGAGATTTTTTCAGAAAACACACTTAAAGTTGCCAGAAAACTATTAAATTGAAAAAATGCATTTTAATAAATAATGCAAAAATGTATAATCTTAAATTTATGGAATAAAACTATTATTTTGAACATATTTAAATGTTCTGAATCTACATTTATTATAAAAACTTAAAAATATTAGGCGAGTGTTCTTGTTTAGCAAAAAACAGGCATACACCACCTTTAACTAAGTTACATAGCAAAGTGCTGTTTAAAATAAATATGTGTAATCGCTAAATTAAAAAAATGTTTTTAATTTTTATTAACATTGAAGAAAACTATTATTTTCAGTTCTTAATCCTGACTTAACATCAAAAAATAACTCTTTATGTTCAGCAGTTTCAACAAAAAACTCGCTTTTAACATTTACAAGGGTGCTATGTG